>JAZHRO010000073.1:76497500-77697500 GCA_037157565.1 Thalassia testudinum | reverse complement strand
TAGTGGTTGGAGGTTGCACTGCGGAGAGGCGCGGGCTGGTGCGTGCTCGCCTGCTGCAGCACGGGAGGTTGTGCCTGAGGTGGCTATAGGCTGCTGTGGATGGCCAGGGCGGGTGGCGCGGACTGCAAGGAGAGCTGGAGATGTTGGCTGCGGGGAGGCGTACGAGCGCGCTGCAGGCTGAAGGGCTTGCGGGTGCTTGCAGGTGCGGGTGGCTGTGCGGCTGTGGGGTGAAGGCGGGTGGTGGCTGGAAGGTAGGCGCGTGGGAAGGGGGGAGCGCGCATCTGCGGAGAGGGCGCTGGTTCTGAATGGTTGCAGGAAGATGTGGCATGAATGCCTGTAGCAGGGGGCGCTGGAGGATGGATGCTTGGCGCACAGTGCGCGCGGTGGGTCACAGGGTTCGCCGTTTCCACGGTGAAGCAGTTCCCTGCGAGGGGGAAAGATTTCTTCTCTGTGCACGCCGCCTCTTCTCATTTTAAGTCCTCTCTCTCCCTCCGTGCGTCAATCGAGGGATTTGCAAATCCCTTTCTGTTTTTGGCCGGTGATCGTTGGAGAAGATTACCCCAATGTCCGGCGAGGGAGGGGGAAATAGCTGCGGCGATTGTTTGGGGAATTATCCCCCCACCTTTGTTCTTTCTGGGTTTTATTACCTGCATAATAATAACAAAATAATTAAGTTATAGAATGTTATAAACTCAAATTATAAGGCATACAGATATTCTATAACTTAATTACCATTATTAACACACCTAAACTATACGATTAAATATACTTAGGCTTAATATTAGTCCATTTTAATGGACTCATCAAATGCCCCCATGCCTAAGATTTGCTAGTCCCTAGCAAAAATGAATAATAGAAGTAATCAGAAGACTTCTTCTTTTCTTATTTCAAAACTTTAGAAATCTAGAAAAACATGAAGTGCTGATAGCCTAGGTCACAGATCCAAGTGAAAGAGCCGATTCGCATTAGGAGTTCGTACATCACCCTTGGCAAAAATTTCTGTTGAGATAGGTAACTACTTCCCTCGAGGATAAAGCAGATGATAATCTGTAATTTGACCCCGGTGTTTTGCTTAGGTAGGAGATAATAAGTTGAATGGATTTGTATTTGGTGGCACACACTCTACTGGTGCTACGTATAGTCTAGTACTGCAGACTCTAGCTCTCTAGACTATTAGACAAGTCAACCCTGAGTGAGGTTACATAACTGTGCTCTCTTGATGTTCCTAGGCACTCCCTCTTTTTTTTCTTTCTTTCTGAGATCACAAATCTTGCCAGATTTAGAAACTGTACTCACTATTTGGTGGCCTCACATGGCATCTACACTTCAATTAAAGTCCTAATAACTCTACAACTAAGTTAGAGTCTTCAACCAGTATTCAGGCGATCAGAAATACTAGAAAGTAGGTATGGGTCATATTTGGTGGAACGCGATAGGTGTTTTGTTGCCTCAGAAACAGTGCTTCATCATAAACTTGGACTTTTTTTTTTAATATAACTATTTTTTTCTTTTTCTTCTTTCTGTTTCTTCTTTTTCTTCTTCTTTTCTCTCTTCTTTTTTTTTATTTTTTTTATTTTTTTATTTTTATTTCTTCTTGTTTTTGTTTCTTTTTCAATCAGCACAACACGATACAGACTTTTATTTATGTGGCATTATTAGGGATGATGACGGTCAAGAGGAAGTTGTGTGGCTTATTTGGTGGAAGTGCCTATTCTCGACACCGGGAAAGAATGGATAGGACAGGCATATTTCTGACCTGTGACACTATTACCCTCCTTCAGCTGAGGACTCTATGAAGGACAGTCGTAACCATCCACCATAGTTATAGCTTTATTAAGACTCAATCTCTGTGTATCTGCCTTATTTGGTGACTCTCAGGAATTCACTCAAAGTACGTACACAGGAACAGAGAGTGAAAACTACGCTTAACTCTAAAGTATCGTTATCTAATTATCCAGAACTTAAGAGTCCTTGCACTAGACTTAGCGCACCAGTAATCTCTCTACTTCTTCTCACAAATATGAGGTGGATTTACTAGAAAATAGTATGCCTACTCTCTATGAACTGTCCAAGGGTTCAGTAGACTAAAAATGCTCATTGGTTTTCCTCAAGGATCCATTACCAAGTCTACGTGCACGTGAAATAAATGTACTGGATTTTAAACTTAAGAAATAATTCAAGAAGAGAAACCTCCAATGACAAAGGTATTCTGCTAAGGACTAACCCAATCAACTCAATAAAAGAGAATATTTTTCTTTTATATGCTAACCAAAATGCATGAATGCACCTAAAATGCACTCCCCCATGCCTAAATCCTACAATGTCCCCATTGTAAAATTAAAACAGGAGGAGAATGGAAAGAAATCACCTGACGCAGTTTGCTGGGTTGCCTCCCAACAAGCACTACATTTTCTGTTAGCAGCCAGACTTATAAGGAACCTGTAAGTCTGGTTCCAAACAAACAAAGTTAGGCCCTAAAAATATGCGTAACAGTGCAGGCCTAGAAAACAGGTAACCACGGATGCTGGCAAGCTGATGATGCAATGTAATTCCAAATGCTCACCAGAAGATATGAAAGCGAAAAACCTCGTTGGCTACCTTGGGAGGTCTAGGGATAATAAACGGAATATGAAAAGGGACCTCTCGAAATGGAATAGGTGGAGGATAATAAAGATCCTCCAGAGTAGGACGGGTTTAAAAAGATATACACATTATTAGTTCAAACCCTTGAATGGAGAGAGTAAAAGTACAAGCATCAATCCATACGCACCATTCTTCCCTCGGATGTACCGGACTGATATATTCTCTAGCAAGAATGTACATGAGCAGAGATTTGAGCCAAGGATCTGTTAGGTAGTATAAGGGTTGTTTGTAGTGTTGGAAGGTAATGGTTAAGTCCAATGAAGGGTTAGTTGATGTTAGGTCTAATTCTAGCAATGATTCAAATTGTGTACACTCCCTAACAGTAGTAGACAACTTCAAATTATCCTGCCTAGCATTAATGATTGGAGTCATATTTGAATCAAGGGTAGACTCCAAATTAGAACTCTTCGATGGCAGGGTGAAAATGTCAGAATCATTATCATTCCACCCATCCCCAAATTTGTTTGGTTCACTGAAAGATTTGTCGGGGTGTATATGTGATTCATTAGGAGTTGGATCAGTATCCTCAATTATATCTAAAGGAGGATCAGTCTTAATATTTTGGAGGAAGCCTATATCATTGAATTCGTTATTGTTCTCGGGATATAAATCCTCAAATGACGTGTTTTGTCCCCGAGAGTCTCCCATAGACTTCTCATTTTGTTTGTCCTCCTCTAATATCAACTCCTGTTTTGATGGAGGATGACTCTCAAAGGAAAGGAGGAATCTAGATTTAATTATATTATTTCTATCCTCTGGAGCTAAATCCTCAAATGATAAATAATTCTCCAGTGATTCACTCCAGATTTTCAGTCTAGGATCCTCTGTTGGGGCATCCTCATCCTCATCCTCTGAATTAGACTCTTCATATCCCTGAGAGCAAAATTGATCATCCTCCATTCCCTTAGGGTCGTCTTCATTAGGTACATTTGAATCCTCAGGATATTGAATGATAGGTGTTGATTCCCTAAGTGGAGGGTCAGGAGTAGGCTCACTAAGAGTAGAATGGGATTCCACCAAATAATCAAGAAGGGAAGTGATAGGAACAATAATCTTCTCTTGCTTTTGACTCCAATATAGTTCATGGGGATAATCACTATGATTGTTGTCCTCTAGTGGCCGCATCTCATTTGGAGAGTCTAAGTGATCGCTACATGAAATTGCATCCCTATTGTCATTAAGTACCTCAGAATTATTTTCATGATCATGATTGGATGGGCAGGAATTAGGATTATTGGGAACTGTGTAGCTAATTTGTCTTATTTGTTCATTTAATTGTTGACTATTCCTCAACATCTCTCCCATTGATTCCATTATTTCCTTTTATTGTTTTTGCATTTCTATCATAAAAGAGGAGAGGCTACTATTATCAAGTTGGGGAGGATAGTCAATTTCAGGCTCTGGTTGCCTAGCGGTATCGGTCCAACCTCAATACGGAAAATCATGAAGGGTGGGAGAGTTGGGTGTTTGCATGGAAGTAGGGATTTCAGGATTGGAGAATCCCGCTCCTAGGCTCTGCTCAAAAGTGGGAGTTATCAAGCCAGTATTCCCAGGGTAAGAATGAGAATGATCCCATGAATTATCAATGTACCCATCAAAGGATGGATACGCTCGGAGCATGGGATCCTGATTAAAAAATGGGAAGTATTGACTCTGATAATCTGAATGATAGGAGTAAGAATAATCCATTTCTTTAAGAAAAACAATTTTAACTCTCTTAGGCTTTAGCAAAATTCAGTAGAAAATTTCCTAGAGAGTTCTAATGTCAAACCAAACACAAATTCAATGGGATCTATTTTTAGTAGATTGTAGGTCTTAGAGTTATATGTTTAGTTGGTGGCCAAACAAGTTTTGCAAAAATTACGCTTCCTAGGCCAACCTTCGTTGGTGCCTATAACCTACTCGCAAGGGATGGAAGTCTCGAATCGAGCCCACACACGAGGAACCGAAGTAACTTGGTGGATAGGCTTGTTGATTTCCGACTAACTTCCCTTGTGGTGCAAAAGAGGAGAGGTAGAAATTTATCTAGTGACCTTATGTGAGGTGCACAGTGTCTCAAGTGTGCAAGCATACGATCGTGTTTTGATTTTTTTGAAATTCCGCAAACAGGATCCTTTTGCACACAATTTTCAGTTACAGATTTTAAAGTCCAACCTCTTAACAGTCCCAATTTGTTTAAAGTGACCACTGAATTAATTTGATTCACGCACTTTTGTGGTCTTAGATTTAGGTTCAATGCATATGCATGACAAGTAATTAATGCTCAAGAGAAGACGTACCTTACTCTAGCTTTCTTCGTGCAGTGATGAATGCAGTGCAATAAAAAAAATAAACTAGATGCTGCTCATTCAGTCCTAGATGATCGTCCTATAGATATGCAGCTTCTAGCAGGCAGTTCAAATTTTTTTTTAATTAATTAATAATAACAAACAGACCTAATCTAACTAACTAACTGAAATGCAGTTTAAAATAGTTCAAATAATCCTATAATCTAAATAAATGGGAACACGTTCCCAAAAATACCCAACAAGGGCCCCAAAAGACTGAAATTTAAATTTTAATGTCTATCTAACTAAATCTAACTAAGACCTACTGCCTAAATCAGAAATAGGCTTCTCCGTAAGCTTAAATGCATGGGATCAAGGCCCACATGTTCTTGTTTTCGTCCTCCAGGAGGCGTCAAGGTCCACCAAAAAGATCGTCTCCGCCGTGCACGTTGTTCACGTTCAAAGTCGTCGCTTCGCTGCGCCTCGTCGCCGTGTCAGATTCCTTGCTAAATAATAAAGATGATTAGATAATTTCGCAACTCAAAAGATTTAAAAATAATCAAGTAAATCTATTGCGTCTGTTGCCTCCCCGGCAACGGCTCCAATTTGAAAGGTCAACTTTTCGCTTAGCGTTATAGTATTTAAGTGGTGGAAAAATAGCCTAATCAAATACAATGAAAATAACCACTCGCAGAAGAGCGGGTCGTGTCCACAGGGAGGCAATGATGCAATCAATACTTAATTATTTAATGTTATTTCGGATAGTGCGAAATTTCTTTTCAAATTGGACTTAAAATGTGAAGGAAAGTAGGTTTGCAATAACCTCAAAAGTTAAGGGTGTAAGTGCAGTTTTCCCTCACAGAAATCCTCAATAAATTTAGGATGAATTAGTGCAATTTTCATGTGATGTGTACTAAAGACAATTAGTACTTAAATCAAGTCCAAAATCAATCTTTAAACTAGCCAATATTAATACCATGCAATTAGAAAGAATTGAGTGCTTGAATGCAATTCTGCCACAATATAATAATAATAAAAAAAATAAAATCGGTGGTAATGGCATTGAACGTAATTTTTAATTCTAACAAAAACAGAGCATTTGCTCTCTCTCTTCCTCGCGCGAGAGAGAGAGCACCGGTGGTGTAGTTGCGAGGCTCAGGAGGATGGCGAGGACAGGGGCTCTCCGACAGTGGCAGCGGCGGCGGTAGAGGTGGCTGGCGGAGGTGGCTGGAGCTCCGGCCTATTGGAGGAAGAGGGCGGCTGCTGCTGCGGCTATGGCATGCAGGCGCGGGCAGGTGGTTGCTGATGGGCGTGCGGGCTGCAAAGGCGAGAAGGCACGGGAGATGGCGTGCGGGTGCGTAGTGCCTTTAGTAGTGAGCGGGCAGAGAGGGACGGCATCTGCTGTTTAGTACGTGAACGCCTTCTGCGGGGAGGAGTGGCGCAGCGTAGAGGCGCTGGCTTGGGTGCGAGCGCCTGCTGTGGCGTGGGGGCGGTGAAGGCAGGAAGGTGCACGCACTGGTGTGCGCCTGCAGTGGTTGGAGGTTGCGCTGCGGAGAGGCATGGGCTGATGCATGCTCGCCTACTGCGGCACAGGAGGCTGCACCTGAGGTTGCTACAGGCTGCTGTGGATGGCCAGGCGTGGGTGGCGCGGACTGTAGGTAGAGCTGGAGATGGTGGCTGCGGGGAGGCGTACGGGCGTGGTGCAGGCTGAAGGGCGTGTGGCGCTTGCAGGCGCGGGTCGCTGTGTGGCTGTGGGGTGAAGGCGGGCAGTGGCTGGAAGGTAGGCGTGCGGGAACGGGGGAGTGCGCATCTGTGGAGAGGGCGCTGTTTCTGAACGGTTGCAGGAAGATGTGGCATGAAAGCCTGTAGCAGGGGGCGCTGGAGGATGGATGCTTGGTGCACAGTGCGTGCGGTGGGTCATAGGGTTCGCCTTTTCCACGGTGAAGCAGTTCCCCACGAGGGGGAAAGATTTCTTCTCTGTGCACGCCGCCTCTTCTCATTTTAAGTCCTCTCTCTCCCTCTGTGCGTCAATCCAGGGATTTGCAAATCCCTTTCTGTTTTTGGCTGGTGATCGTTGGAGAAGATTACCCCAATGTCCGGCGGGGGAGGGGGGAAATAGCTGCAGCGGTTGTTTGGGGAAATTATCCCCCCACCCTTGTTCTTTCTCGATTTTATTACCTGCATAAAAATAACAAAATAATTAAGCTATAGAATGTTATAAACTCAAATTATAAGGCATACAAATATTCTATAACTTAATTGCCATTATTAACACACCTAAACTATACGATTAAATATACTTAGGCTTAATATTAGTCCATTTTAATGGACTCATCACCATCTCCATGCCAGGATGCTAGATCATCTCCCCAACCTCTCTCTAAGGGCTGGCCTAAGCACCATTGGCCGCCCCTTCGTCTCCTCTCAGCCACTCAAAGGCCATCAGAGCCCACCTCCGAATGCCCTTATTTTCTGCTAGATTAGTAGCTAGTTCTTCATATTTACATGCTTTCATTTACTGCTTAGTAGTGTAGCTCTTATTCTCCCCCAATGATGCATGCAAAATCCCCCCTTAGATTCTTGTATGAGATCGTTTTCTGTTAGCTAGATTGATGTTTTTAAGCTTTCCTTTATAACCTTTCCTCTACATTCCATGTTGCAAACACCTTCCTAAATGAATTAATGAGAGATATATTTTTCTTTATATACATATCTCTGTGTTGAAATCACCATGAGCTTATTGATTGCAATCTATTTTGTGTGATTCAAGTTGCCTGCTCTTCATTTTTATATATTGCTACCAACATGTCGGTTCCAGAAAACACTGAAGATTTAACTATAAATGTATTTTTCGTAAATAGCCACCACATAACTAGAATTGTGCACACCGAAACTCATACCTTCACCTTCGTTATCTATCTAACACATGCGCACGTAATCAGAGTTCACAATAGAAGTGGCAAAACTTTAATTCGAAGATTGGAAATTGGTGTACGATTCTAAACAAGTAGAGCGATAAAAGATCGATTTCAATTTTGCACAGACGCCTCCCAGAGACGAACGACCGGGACTCAAAGTCTCGTTATCTTTAGATAAATATTTTTTGTTTGATCGTATTGCACGCTATACTACGATGCATTTTCCTATCAAAATGCACTCTACAACTCCCAAACACAGCCTTAGAAAACCATGAAGCTGATCCATCAAGCCTAGATTTCCCAGACACTTATGATGATGAAATTAAAATAGAACCTCTCGAAGGTGCAAATTATGCTCCTTATTTTGATAAGGTGACTCTCAAGAGCAATTTTGACATCCCTATAGAGCCCAGCCTAGATCCTACTGACTCAATGCCTACCTTTGACTTAGAATCTGGATTCGAGCATATTTAGGATAATTATGAGGCCCCATGTGATGAAATACAGATTTCAAATTTGAAATACAATTCAGGGCCTGTATTTGATGAATACACCTCTCCAACCTCCTCTGAAACACAAATTGATTTTTTAGAAGTCACGCTATTTATGATATAGAAACTGAGGAGTTGGAAGAGTTGGGAATCGAGTGGGTCTACCGTAAGAGTCAAGAAACCGAGCCTATGCCTAAAAGGGACACCCTTTTAAGCTCGTAATCTGATATTAGGTTAGATACAAGTCAGGTTGTTGATTCTACACATCTTGACTCTCTATATGGTGGAATTCTTCATCCAGAATCAAACTCGGAAACTTATTCTCACAAATTCTCTGATGATTTCGACTCTTGCTCTGATTTCGGAGAACCTTTGTCTCCTGATGACTATGAACCAGTTTATGACCTCAGCATCCATGATTTATTCTTCGACTTTGACTCTAAGGTCCCTGATCCAAAGATCATTGATTCAAAATCAGGTTCCATTGAGATGCATTCATTCCTTTTTGATCTTCAAGAATCAGAAACAAGTGCCGAGAGTGTCTGCAATCCAGAGTTCGAATCTTTTCTTGATTTTCATGATCCTATAAGCACTCTTCAGGCATTTACCTTTGATTTTGATGGCCATTATGAGGACTCTCTAGATGAACCTACTTTTGAATCCTTTCTAGAGGAGCCCTCAACACACATAGTTCTCAAAGAAGCCACCTCTTCTGATCTACATTCAGAGCCTTTTTGAATTTGATTCCAACCCTGACCCACCACCGGAATCAATTTGTACTCTGATTCTCCTCTCTATGATCCAGTCACACATGATTCTTCTCCACATTTTGATTGGGTTTCAGACATTGATCAGACTGCAAGTCACACCTCATCTTGCTCTGTTCACTTTCATAGGGTTCCTACATCCTCTAGAGCTCCATTCCTTTCTGAGGATTGATTGGAATCAGCCAAACCCATGATTCACATTGCTACATCTTTTTGAGCCTCAAAGCATTTGGTGTGCTCCGTATCTCTTGATTCACATCTATCAACCCACCAGATTATTTGTGCTTGGGCTACATCATCAGCTTGTTGATCTTAACAAGCACCTAGTTGACTAAGCAGGCTATTGATCAAGATGCTTGTTCTACAAAATTCTTCTTATTTTACCACTCCTTCCTCATGACCACCTTCTGCTCGGCTGAAGGCATTGAATTTAGTGCTTAATGAGAGGCAACTCGTCATTCCAAAAACCTCAGACCCTTCTAATTATCCTTTTGAGCTTCACGTCTACTGCACTTAGAGTTCAGAGTTTAGAACAGCCAACTCCACCTTTGGTTTTCGTATCAAAGCTTGAAATCATCCACAATAGTCATCCCAACCTATTCACCCATCCTTTTTACCCTATTCTAACTAATGAACCCAACTAATCTCATACCCTCCGGTTTACAATGTGGACATTGCAAAACTTAGGCATGGGGGATGTTAAAGTGCAAACACATAGAAATTAAAGCTTTTGACGGGTTCTTACAAAAATACTTATCCAAAAAAATATAAAATAAAAAATTGAAAAGGAAGAAAAAAATGGACAAAGGGGAAGAAATTTTGTGAGCTTCATATCATATCATTTTGAGGAGGAAAAGTGGAGGTGTTTTAAATGTCAAAAAGGAGCTACAATTTAAAACAAAAAGTGTTAGTCATTAGTAAATGATTATGGAATCTACTTTAAGTTCTAGACCAAATCAAAAGAAAAAAATTAAATCCTGAAATGGCAGAGAGACATAGAGATTAGTATGAGTGATGATCTTAGGCCTCTTGGGCTTGTTTTAGGCTTAAACATTTACATATCCATTAAAATCTTAATTAATCCTCAAGTGGTTGAGGAAACTGCAAAGATTATGTATTAGGTCTAAGGCTTAGGGATTATTCGGCCTCGTTAACTGACCTCTGATTTGCAGGACTCGGTAACCTAAGCACCCTAATCCACACACATGTTTGGTTAAGTATGCTTAATAATCAAAATCACGCAAAAGCATTTATTTTGTTACGAAAAGGCTACCTAGATTAGGATCGGCTTATCAACACAAGTTTATTTGGACGAGTTCCCAGCATGGAGAGGCAAGAAATTCCCCTCGAAGATGCACAATAACATACCTTCTCCTTGGTGCTTGTCTCCTAGGATATCTAAATATCCTATCGGGGGCATGTGAGCACATTGTGCTGGTTCAGGTGCCATGGGCGGGATTATCCTGAAATGTTGATTGCCAAGGCCTAAGTTTAGCTACAGAATGCTATCAGCAGCACTATCTCAAAGTGTCTTAAGCCAGGGTTCTAGGGATTGCCATGGGTGATGCTATCTTGAAGCATCGATTGCCAAGGACCCTAAGAGGATTGATGGTAGGAACAAAGAATTTGGTACAGGCCGTGTTTTTGAGCCAATCCGAGCTAGAAATAAAAAAAAGAAAAAGAGAGAGAAAGCTCTCAAAAAATGCAAAAATTCTTCTATCCCTCTCTAACAAAAACACACTGCAAACTAAACCTGGACTAACTATGCTACAAGCATGGGTGCTTTAATCGCTAGGTTCAACGAATGTTAGGATAGTTTCTATGGGCCTTAGAAACCTTCGTAGTAGATTAAGGCTAAAGTTGGTCAGATCTGGGTCTTGATTGGTACTTGAGTACCTCTAGGCCTGCTCTTAGCATTCTGACCTAATTTCTAAAAAGAAGAATAAATCAGGACACTGAACTTCAAAGCATGGTCTAGAACTCTAGATTTTGCTAAGGGACTAGCAAAAGTTATTCATGGGGGTATGATGATAATGCCATCATTAGCCATATCTAGCTTTAATTAGTCATAATCTATTGATAAATGCTCCTACATAACCGCTAGAAGATCGTAATTCACTGCAGATTCATTCTAAGAGAAGTGCATTAAAATAGGGGTAAAACTATAGTTTTAACAGAATATCCTAAATGCAAAGCAATCATGAGGCTTCACAGGGGTTAAATGAAGGTCAAATGGTCATAAATGTCTAATAAGTAGGTTCATGCAGACAGAAACGGGTTTTCACACATTTTGAAAATTAATGGACATCTGAAACCCTAAAAATAGGTCTACATAATTAACTGAGGTTTTGGTCAAGATAAAATTCACCTAAACCTTCTAAAAATCATAGAAAAATATTTTATAAGGTTTGGTATGCTTGCTTTGACCATTAGAACCCATTCTGACCTAAAATAAAGTCTTAGATAGATAATTGCCTTAATTTGGGTTTCTATGCAAATTACCCTATCAAACTTGGTCAAAACCAAAATTCGACTTCACCATCAGATTCCTTGGGTACAAATTAGATTTGTACCAAAATTTTGATCCAATTAAAGATCATCTTGACCTAGTTTGCATTCCAGTCCAGTCTGACTCTTTTCTCTACACATATGCCCTTAACTTTTGAAGTACTTGCAAATACCCCCTAACCTCATCATCTTATTCACAAATAGGTCCCCTCCGTCTTTAGGCTCCTAAACCCATCATCGACGATCTTCAATCAGGGATTACACCCTGATTTCATGACCAAACTCTTCCAAATTTAGAGGGAAGATTCATCGAGAGTTTCCCTACAATCTGAGACACGCATTGGGCTCTGATTGTGACCAAATCATAATCCAAACCTTTCAAAGGTTCAGGTTTTGTATTCTTCCTAAGGCTCCAAGCTTCGAAGCTTGGTTTCCAAGCTTGGAATGCCTCTTTGAAGCTCTATAAAGCTAGGCCGTGCACAACCTCACCTCCTTAGCTTAGATTCGAGGCTGGTCTTCCCTTCTTCCCGACCTTCATCTCCGCCAACTCCGGCGACCTTCTCCGACCACCTTCCTCATCCACCCTCACAGACTATAGAAGGTGGATCCTTTTTCCCTACATTCTTCTACGTGTCCCAATACCAGCTGTCACTGCCTATGCCCTCTCGTCGATTCGCTCCTATCACCAAAGAGTTCATCTTCCACACATCTGGCGTACCACCTGATCAGGCATTTTTTGCTTATAGTATCAGAAAAATATGTCGTCGCAGTGAAATTGCATGGTGGAAAAGAAACCCGAACAAAAATATTTATCAATAAAATTAACCATGGTGGATAGGTCGTATCACAGGAAGGAATAGATGCAATAAATTCACAACATTTCCCTTTATATCTGCCCAATTAGGTATGGAATCTGTGCCCAAATTTGTTGCGAAATGAGATGAAAAGGATGTACACACTAACTAGAGAATGTAGGGTTATGGGTGCAATTTCTCCTCAATAAAATATTCATTAGAAGATGTGATCATTAGTGGCATCTCATGTAATTTCCAACGGTATTCGTACGAGAGAGGAATGACGCAAATCTAAGTCACAATTTGATGCAATCTCAAGTGAAAAACATGCTCTGAATGATACCGAGAAAATATTAGTGTATTGATGTAATTTCACCTCATTATAATAATCCAAAAATCAAAATTCTGATGTTGATAATGGCATTATATGTAAATTTTAATTATACGGAAAATAGAGGATGTGTTCCTCCTGATCGTACGCATGCTTGAGGTCATCGCTGGCCGCGAAAGCTTCTGTGGAGGTCCGCCAGAACGAGGGGAACTCGATGGTGGTGGTGGTGCTCCAAATGGCGGCCAGAGTTGACACCGGCGATGAGGAGGAGCTGCGGTAGTGCCAGTAGCTCGTCGGCAAGCGTGGCTGCTGTTGGCATGTCTGAGGGCGTGGAGATGCTCGTGGAGGCGAGGCGAGTCTGTTGGAGGCGACGATGTATTGAACGGTGGCGTGTGGAGGTAAACGCAATTGGAGGTCGACGGTGGTTTGTTGGGTTCCTCTTGTTCTGTTGGAGAAGAAGAGGAAGAAGGGGAGGCCGTGGCACGCGGGTGTGCACGCGTGTAAGGGCCGCTGGTGTGCGTGGAGGTGGTTGGCTGTGCTAGTGAAGGTGCAGCTTGAGCGTGGCCGCTGGAGGTTGCTAACCACAAGGGAGGCTGGTGGTGGTGGTGGCCAGTGGCTGCCGCTGCATGCAAGGAGGAAAGACTGCGCGTGGACTGCTGTGTGCGAGTGTTGCAGTGCGCGAGGCTGCCATGTGTGGCTATGGGCTGTGGGTTATGTTGGTGGAGTTGCAGAATAGAAGGAGAAGGAGAAGGAGAAGAAGATGGAGCATGAGACTTCCTTTTCTTTCATTTTCTTTTGCACGAGACTTCCAAAAAAGATTTCCACGGAAAATAATTCTAATTAGGAGAGAGGCACCTATGGAAAGTGGAGAATTCTTCCTTTTCTTCCATGTGAAAAATCAAATGACATTCCGAATTGAGTAGGATTCTACCTAAATTTTCATTCCATAATGATGTAACGCATGAAATGATGATTTTACGTCTTACATAGTTTTATTAATATAATACATACTCTAAATTAACTTCTTATCTCAATGATCATGTACTTAGGCTCTACTTTTGTTCACTAAAGTGGACTGATAAACGTTAGCTTATCATCATTCTTATGTATTAAAACAAACCTAGCTCTTAGGATTTTGATCTGCAAATGGGTTTTTGGGTTGCATTTAGGCATAAATTAGGTTAGGTATACACTGAATTTGTTATTTTATTTTTGATGTGTTTCTTGGAGTGTTAGGGATACGCAGAGAATCAGATCCCTAGAACCCTAGCACTCGAGAAGGCATCTGTTGAAGAGGAAGCTCAATCAATCTAGGACTCAGCTAATTCCAACTCATCATGGCTGGATACCATCTCCCTTGGACTAAGGTTAGCTCCATTCAGCTCACTGATTAGCCCATAGTTGTGGGCTATTTAAGTATTTAAGTGCCTACACATTAGGTTAATTCTAACATTTATTTAGCATAAATTAGGATGTAAATAGATTAATTCATAGTTTTAATTTAATTACATAATCCATACATTGCATTCATATCTTAAGTGCATTTAGAATTAGCTTAGAATAGCATTCATCTAATTAGACAACCAATTAGGTACATTGTTTTCATTAACATAGAAGTTGAGGGCCTGTATATAAATGACCCTAATATTTTAAAATTATTTTCTTTACTATTCTCCATGCAGGAACGGCTGGCTGCCGCTCCAACATCGAACGGCCGCAGTGAAGACCCATTCAAGGGGGAGCAGATGTGGTGGATCTGGTCGGGTGGCTGATTTCAAACTTGTGCAGGCCACTACAAAAGGAGGAGGGAGGCAGCCGAGCTCGGGAGGCCTCCACCATCGACCCACCACTGTGTAGAGAGAACTTCTCTCTTCCACTCCATACTGCCGGCCTCTACTGTGGCGACGAGTCTCCATCACCGTAGGCATGTGGTATGACAGGCCACACCGCCATCCGGAGCTCGTCCGCATCACCATGAGCACCTTAGCGTGCATCTCCCTCGCCGTTGTCGCCGACCACCACCACCGAGCTATTGATTCAGCCACCCTTTCAGTAACTTAAGACGTCTGGGAAATTTCCCAGACGTCCGAAGCTACCCGCTCACCTCCACCCACTCGCCTGCGTATCCATCTGCAGTCCACCCGCACCTGCTCTCCACGCAGCGCCCTCCACCCGCTCACCTCCAACAGCCGCGTCTTCCTAAGCCTGCTACACCCTCCAAACGCACACACTCCCACGCCCGCAGCATCCTCCAACAACGCCTGCAGATCAGCCCACGCCAACCGCCAGCAGCTCCTCCAGCCCACGCCCTCCTCAGCCTGCAGCGCACACCTTCCCCACGCCTGCAGACCCGACCGCCCACTCCTACAGACCCGCATGGCCGCGCCTGCCTTTCCGAGACCAGCAGCCGCGCCTGTAGACTCGTCCGCCCGCTCCTGCAGACCCGCGAGTAGCAGCACGTGGCAGATCTCACACCAGCAGGCCGCGCAAGCTCACCGGCTGCAGCACCTCTGCTGGAGCTCGTCCGACCACCTCCGGCCGCCGTGCGACTCGCCACCACCACCGATTCAAAGCCCTTGGTCCAAGGGACCTCCTTCGAGCTTCCCGCGCCCAGCCATCCGCTCCTCGTCGCGTAAGACAAAGGGGAAAAATTCCCCTGTTTTGCTATAGTAAACCATCAATTAGAAATTACATTTTCTTCCATTGTCACTTTTTAATGATATTTTATTGATTCTGCATTGCGGAAAATATCCTCTAGTTTCTCATAATTACCATTTCAGCATTGTTTCTTGCTTAAACCTTAATCTAAAGGCAATCTTGGCTTGATTCTTGTCCAAACTAACTACGAACGAACATATTTAATTGGTGTGAATTTTAATACATCATTGCCTCCCTGTGGATACGACCCGCTCCTCTGCGAGTGGTTATTTCTTGTTAAATATTGATTAGTCGATTTTTCCACCACATTAAACTACAAACGACTTTAAAGCGAAAGATCGACCAGTCAAATGGCGCCGTTGCCGGGGAAGCAACAGACGCAATACTTTCACCTAATTTTATTTTGATTATTTGTCAATTACACAGAGATTTGACCATTTATTGTTTTCTTTTCTGTGCGAGAAATTTTATGCAAGAATCAGCCTGTGTGAGAGGCGACTCTTGACGTTGCCAGACAAGAAGTGGACGAGCAATTTTGAAAGGAGGAGAAGGACGAGGACACGACGGACACCGTTGTATTTAGTTGCTAGTTTAATTAGAATATAATTAAGACTGTAGACTTAATTTTTCATTGCAGTTAGTTTGAAACCCTTGTTCTGGGACATATTTTGAGGGGTCTGTTCCCCGATTTTGTTTTGTGCCCGTGTTGGGTAATTTTTGGGAGTTTGTTCCCTTTTCTTTAGATTTAGGTTTATTTTTTTTATTATTATTACTTTTATTTGCTTGTGCATAAGTAGTTCTAAAAAAAAAAAGGAAAAAGAAAAACGAGCTGCCTGCTAGAAGCTGCCTGCCCTAGGACGAACCATTTAGGTCTGTATGAGCAGCCTCTAGATTTACTTTTCTGCATTGCGTGCATTCTTACATCGTAGATCGCTAGAGGCAAGGTATGCATTCTCTTACTTTGCATCCTATTTTTGATCACGCATTGCATTTGGGATTTAATGCGAAGACCACCTAATCTGTACTGAATAAATCTAACAAGTGGTCACATTTTTTTTAGAAAAAGGACTAATTAAAGGAAGGACATTTTAAAAACCAAGGATTTGATTTTCAAACTTGGCGTGCGATTCAAAGTTCAAAATCTTTGATGGTGTATGCACACTTATTTCACTTGCACCACGGCATGCTTCTAGACACTCCTTAGGTTTGGAAATACTAGGACAAGAGCCCTCCTTTCGTTGGATTCTGAAGTGTTCAGAACTTGAGATCAAAGGTTTTGTAAATCCAAAGAGGGGGATACCCTGTCACGGATTTTTGGGGTAGTTGAGGAGCACCGCGAAAGCACAGCTTCAAAGGAAGGCTTAGGCCTACTTGCATCCCTCGATCTTCCGTCTTTGGATTTACTTGACCATTTGAGATTTAGGGAAGAACACCTAAGCTCCAACTAGGTCTTCTTAGGCGAACCGTAGGTTGACAATAGGCGCGTAATTGATTGGGCAACTTGTATTGTCACTTGCAATCTGACTTAAAATCAAAAGCCTAAATTGGGAAAGACCTAAAAGGTCCTTTTTAAATTGTGTTTTGCTTGGGGAATTCTGATTGAAGTGTGAGTTAGAATGGACCACATTGCTTTTCATCCTTTCACATCTTGCCCACACCCTCACCCCCACTCTGCATCCTTCGATCCCAAACGCCGTGATGGTCCATTCCTTGATGGACATAATGACAATCATTGGGATCCATTTTACTCCTATTATAGGAGTATTGGCCTGGTTAAGCCCCAAATCATTGAGCAGAGCCTAGGAGCGGGATTTGCTTTGCCCAATATCCCACATACCAAAGAAATACCCAACCCACCCTCCCTGAAAAAGCATTATGGTTGGACAAACACTCCTGGGTACTATAAGCCTGAGCCTGACTTCTCTCATGATAGAAATGACCTCTCCTCTTTGAAGATGGAAATACAGAAAATACAAAATGAAATGAGTGAATTGTTAGGAGAATCTTTGAGAGCAGGCCAACAAGAAAGAGATGAAATTAGCCACCCAATCTACCTCATTGAGGATGACGTACACCCCTCTACAATAGATGCATCTCCCGTGGGAGAGCTACACTTTAAGTAGGAGGGAAATTCTAGGGAGAATGGCTACTTTTCGAGGATCGATTTTGAAACCTCCCCATTAGATGACACTTCCTTGAGAGATCTACACTTTAGGTGGGAGGAAAATACACATGAAATAGCTATGCATTGGATGAAGAAAGGTGGAAACCCGAGGAAGATGATGATAAGGTTGAGTATCCACCTGATTTATATTGGAGTCAAAAGAAGGGAATGATGGTACCATTGGAAGACCTCGACCCAGATGATAGTATTTTCGTGACATTTGATGAAGTGGGTCAAAGTCAAGTTGTTAATCCTACCCTCCCTTCTGATCACGATATGGAACTCAAACCCACCCCTAGGGAACCTAACACTAAAGAAATTGACCTATCTGAGGAGTCTGATGTAACCAATGTAAACCATTTACCTCAGATAGGGCACCCTAGGGGATCTGCTGAGATATTAAATGATTCTAGACCTTGGGTACATGATGAATTGTGTGATGAGGAGGAAAATGAATTATATGAGGAACCTACATTCAAGATTTGGAGTGACATAAGGGTGATTATGTCTTATTTGAAGAGTTAGCCCCTGAGGATGTCACAAATTTGACCAAATTAGGTTTCCTTAGCACACCCATTGATGATATTTCTCCTCATGATAAAATGATGGAAAATTTGGAAGCAATTTCTAAGATTTATGTGGATTCACATGTAGACTCCGGGGAAGATTTGAGTAAAGAACAAAAACCCGGGGATGACATTGATAGGATAATCCCTAGATCTGTTGCTTCCAACCTGCCTTCATTCACTTTGAAGTCACCCTCTGATTCGCTTATATCTGAAAGAGAAATTGTGACTCCTGATGAAGAGCAGGAAGATACATGTGATGGTGCAAGGAATGCTAGGGATGAAATTGAGGATTTAGAAAGAGTGTTTGGGATGGACACTGAGCTGATTAAACCCAACCTAGATCTTATGGCCATCCCACAACCTCGTAACTTGGACACCCTAGACGATCCTTGCCTTAGAGAATTGCTCACTTTTGTTCTGACTAGGGGGCTTAAAAGACCAATATTTCCTGTAATGGAGTATCGGGTATGGATTGATGATTTCTTTAGTCAGTCCATTACCCTGGGGGTTTATCTCTTTACCATTCCTACCCCATACCTTTTGGAGGATCCATCTTATCCTCCCCCTACCCCTTTGGAGGTTGTTTTACCTGTTTATGTTTTAGAACCTCTTCTGGTGACCTGGGAAGATTTCATTCCCATTTTATTTGGGCGAGCATTTGCTATCGAGATTCATCATCAGCTCGCCAACATCCTAGGTTACCTATTTTCTAGGCCAACATTGCTTTGCTTATTTTTAGGGCCTATTTCTGCAATTCTTGAACCTGATTTGCAGGTTCTTTGGCTATTCAGCCCAGCTCTAACCCAAGTAATATCCTTCTATGCAATGAGGACATTGCAGATTTTAGGCATGGGAGGGTGTACTTGGGGATATACATAGCATAATTGCATACATTTGTACAAAAAAAAAAAGAAAAAAAAAGGGGTTTTGAGCTTAACTGGGTAGATCTTGCATTCTTAAGCAAATCAGAACTCTAGGGTAGACTAAATTAATTCTAGGGTCAAACTTTAGAAGCTAAATGAGTTGCTAGAATTAGACCTTTAGGGTCCTTTGTGGACTTAAAAACTTATGTAGGAGTTAAGTTGCGGACCATTCCTGAAGAGGTTGAGGAAGGGAAGCTAGGGTTTGAGTTAGAAGGTGGGGTAGTACCTGGAGTCTTATTCTACCTTTTGGTTTACGGGTCCTTGTAACCCAAGCATCCAAATTTCACACACTTGGTCTGGTAATCAACTTAATTTCTGTCTTTCTGAAAAGAGATTTGGTTCTCTTAGTTTTGACTTAAGAGAGGCTTGAAAACACATTTTGATTGGAAGAGTTCCCGCCGCAGGAGAGGTGGAGAATATACTCAACTTGAGGATGCGATGATAACATATTACCTCCTCGGCGCTTGTCTCTTAGGATATCCATCCTACTGGGGGCATGTAAGTGCATTGCGCGGTTCAGGTAGCATGGGCGGCCCTATCTCGAAGTGCCGGTTGCCATAGGCCTGAATTCGCTTAAGAAATCCATGGGCGATACTATCTCGAAGTGTCGATTGCCAGGAGTTCTTGGGGTCGTTATGGGCGGTGCTATCTCGAAGCATCGAAAGCCAGGCACCCTTCGAGGTATGGTAATGGGGACAATGAATCCGACACAGACCGTGTTGATAGCTGATCTGAGGTTAGACTTAGAAGAATCAAACAAAAAAAAAAGTATATATATATATAAAAGATCCTTTAACTGAAATAACTCAGACCAATACACAAGCACGGATGCTTTAATCTCAGGGATCAATAAACTTCAGGGTAGAGTCAGAAATCAGGGAAACTTGTGCCTGCAGCTTGTCTTTAGCCGACCTAGTCTATAACTTAGCAACTACTTAGGAACCTTGGGTCTAGAGCCTGAACTTAATATGCTTCTGAAGGAAGACTAAGTGAGTTGACTAGTCTACTTAGAGTGCTAGGTTTCGCTTAATTTTGCTAGGGACTAGCAAAAACTAGGCATGGGTGTATTTGACTAGCCCATAGTTGTGGGCTATTTAAGTATTTAAGTGCCTACACATTAGGTTAATTCTAACATTTATTTAGCACAAATTAGGATGTAAATAGATTAATTCATAGATTTAATTTAATTACATAATCCATACATTGCATTCATATCTTAAGTGCATTTAGAATTTGCTTAGAATATCATTCATCTAATTAGACAACCAATTAGGTACATTGTTTTCATTAACATAGAAATTGAGGGTCTGTATATAAATGACCCTAATATTTTAACATTATTTTCTTTACACTTCTCCATGCAGGAACGGCTGGCTGCCGCTCCAACGTCGAACGGTCGCAGTGAAGACCCATTCAAGGGGGAGCGGATGTGGTGGATCTGGTCGGGCGGCTGATTTCAAACTTGTGCAGGCCACTACAAAAGGAGGAGGGAGGCAGCCGAGCTCAGGAGGCCTCCACAACCGACCCACCACTGTGCAGAGAGAACTTCTCTCTTCCACTCCATACTGCCAGCCTCTACTGTGGCGACGAGTCTCCATCACCGTGGGCGTGTGGTGTGACAGGCCACACCGCCATCCGGAGCTCGTCCGCATCACCGTGAGCACCTTAGCGTGCATCTCCCTCGCCGTTGTCGCCGACCACCACCACCGAGCTACTGATTCAGCCACCCTTTCAGTAACTTAAGACATCTGGGAAATTTCCCAGACGTCCGAAGCTACCCGCTCACCTCCACCCACTCGCCTGCGTATCCATCTGCAGTCCACCCGCACCTGCTCTCCACGCAGCGCCCTCCACCCGCTCACCTCCAACAGCCGCGTCTTCCTAAGCCTGCTGCACCCTCCAAACGCACATGCTCCCACGCCCGCAGCATCCTCCAACAACGCCTGCAGATCAGCCCACGCCAACCGCCAGCAGCTCCTCCAGCCCACGCCCTCCTCAGCCTGTAGCACACACCTTCCCCGCGCCTGCAGACCCGACCACCCGCTCCTGCAGACCCGCACGCCCGCGCCTGCCTTTGCGAGACCAGCAGCCGAGCCTGCAGACCCGTCCGCCCGCTCCTGCAGACCCGCCAGCAGCAGCACGCAGCAGATCTCACGCCAGCAGGCCGCGCAAGCTCACCGGCTGCAGCACCTCCGCTGGAGCTCGTACGACCACCTTCGGCTGCCGTGCGACTCGCCACCACCACCGATTCGAAGCCCTTGGTCCAAGGGACCTCCTCCGAGCTTCCCGCACCCGGCCATCCGCTCCTCGTCGCGCAAGACAAAGGGGAAAAATTCCCCTGTTTTGCTACAGTAAACCATCAATTAGAAATTACATTTTCTGCCATTGTCACTTTTTAATGATATTTTATTGATTCTGCATTGCAGAAAATATCCTCTAGTTTCTCATAATTGCCATTTCAGCATTGTTTCTTGCTTAAACCTTAATCTAAAGGCAATCTTGGCTTGATTCTTGTCCAAACTAACTAAGAATGAACGTTTTTAATTGGTGCGAATTTTAATACGTCATTGCCTCCCTGTGGATACGACCCGCTCCTCTGCGAGTGGTTATTTCTTGTTAAATATTGATTAGTCGATTTTTCCACCACATTAAACTACAAACGACTTTAAAGCGAAAGATCGACCAGTCACTCACCTTAGCAGAATGGTAGCTCAAGAGAGCTCATCTTAGATCACCCTAGCTTGGGTCAGCTCAGATCCAGCTCAACTTAGATGAGTCTAGCTCATCTCAGCTCCCTTTAGTTCATAGGAAGCTCTAGCTAGCTCAGCTGAGTTGACTGGAGTTCACCTTAGATTAACCTAGCTGAGTCTAACTCATCTCAGCTCCCACCATCTCTCTGGGAGCTCTAGCTAGCTCAACTAGGTTCACATGAGTCCACCTCAGCTCAAGCTCAGCTCACCTCAGTTCCAACCAACTCACATTGGCTAATCTCTAAGCTAGTTGAGCTACTACATGTCAACTAGTAGATTAGCTAGCTCTGGAGTCCTCACCAAAGGTAGTCCCAACTCAAGCTAGCTCCTGCTAGGTTGAAGCCAGCTCCACTAAGCTCAACTACCCAAGCTTTGCTACTTGCACAAAAACTATGTAGCTAAAGCTCAGTAGTTGAGCTCCCCTTCAAGCTACCTTAGCAAACCTAGCTCCAGCATAGTTGCCATCAACTTCAGAATACTCTTCTCCAGCTCTCCTCCATAAAACCCTAGCTCCTCAACCTCTACTCTACTCTAAGCTCCAGCTCTATCGAAAAATCCATGGCCTTCCACTCCTCCACCTTAACCATAACTAACCCTACCCTAACCCACTCCCTTTTGGCACCAACCCACCATAACCACCACCTTAGACACCCCTTCATGTTTGCGCCAAAAAAGTCCTAGACATCCCTTCATTTTGGCACCAACATGAGTCTCCATCCTAGCCTTACACCTAATCCTATATACACATCTAAACCCTACACATAAAACCCTTCTAGAAACCTTAAAGTGGTGCCACCTAACTGCCCTTTTTAACCCTCCTAAAATGGTGCCAACTCCACATAAACGTAACCTCCATGCAACCCTTCATGTGGTGCTAAACATTGTACACCCTCCACCATATAACCACCACCAAAATGCCTCATCCTAACCCTTCATTCACCTCCACGCCAACCTTAACCCTTAACCTCAAAAGAGTTGGCGCCAACATCCTAACCACCACCTAACACAACCTTACAAATGGCGCCAACTTATCCTCTCCCTCCATATTATAACCACCAGCACTTTACTCCATCTCCACCATAAAAAACCTAACCTACCCTTAACCCTAGCTCCTACATAGGGTTGGTGCCAAAAAGCATGCAACCCTCCTCCTTGGTGCCACCCATATCAACCCTTGGATCCTATAACCACCCTCTACAACCCATCCTAGCCCTTCATACATTAACTACCCCTACCCCATCACCACTTCTGTATAAACTCCCTACTACCACCATTAAAGGGCACCCTTAGCTACAATTTTTCTACCCATATTTCTACCTACATAGAAGGTCAAGAGAAGAAGAAGAAGATTAAGGGGATGCTCTGTCCCCTTGGTGCCTTCCTCTCTTCTCTTCTCTCTTGTGCCCATGCCAGCAAGGGAAGGAAGCCTGGCATTGGAGGAAAACCTAGGGTGCACGTCTACACTAGGAGGAGGATTAAAGGGTGGTACACAACTACCCTTCGCGGAGGAGTCAAAGGTGGTCCATGCCACCTTAAAAGAAGCCTTTGAAGGTAGAATTCCATCCTCCTAGGAGGAGTCAAGCACGCCTGATTGCACCGCAAAAATACACCTGCAATTGTGCTGTCTTGTGCTATTTCCTAGCATTACCAGTGCATATTAGGTATCCATAGTCGCATTTGTAAAAATACACACATGCATGCATTTAATTGAGAGGGGAGGAAAGTGAAATAAAATGGCCTTGTAATTAACAAATTCCTCAAGTGCTACCTTGCAAAAATTTCCATCTTCATTTTTTATTTCTTTTTGATTTTTGACTTTCTTCTCCGCGGCTGCATGGCAAGGCTGGACCTTTGTCCTCGTGCCTTGCTTTGCAATAGCTCTCCCTACCAGCCATGCAAGCCACTCCCTGCAACCGCATGCACAGCCAGGGCATGGCTGTGCATGCCTTCTTCCTCTATCAAAAGAGCTCGACTTCTTCTTGCAAAAGAGAGCTTGGTCCCCATGAAAAAAAACACACTGCAGCTCTTCTTCTCTAGGCCATCTCCTCCCTTCTCCCTCCATACGTAGCCCCTCCTCCTCTGAGGAGCCACTCTGTGGGCAGGAGCACCTCACAGTGGTGCACAACCACCACTATGAGTCCACCACCGCCCAGCTCATCAGAGAGCTGGTGGGCCTGGTGGTATTCTCTGTTAAGCCACTTCCGCCACTACCACAAAGCTTTGAGCTTTGAAGCTGAACTGGACACCGCACACCCCTGCAGCAGCCGGCCAAGCTCCACAGCAGCAGCAGCAAGGCGGCAGCAGTGCATGCAAGCCACCGAGCGCGCCTGCAGGCTGCTCTTGCCTTCCGCTTCTTCGCGTGCACCCACCTCTCCACGCGGCCTGTCGCGAGTTTCGCCCGCAAGCTTAGCCGGCACATTCCTCTTCCGTGCGCATGCCGAGCCATCCAAGCCACCCGCACTCACAGCACCGGGCGCACCCGGTCAACCGGCACGCCGCAACCGGCCGCAGCCTGTGCTCGTGTCCCGCCCGCGTCCCGTTCCATTACCCGCCCGCGCGTTTGCCAGCACCCGCACTCCCCGCGTATCCGCCCACTTCAGCTTCTGCGTCCCCGTCTCCCTTCGCCCGTACCCATCCGCTTCAGCACCCGATCTTCACGCAGCGCGGTGCGTTGTGGCCTCTCTTCCCTGGGCTCACTCCCTCCCAATGCGCACGTCCTCGCGCGCCTACGCACCTGCGCACGCACGTGAATCACCAGATGGCGCTTGGAGGCTGTAGATGACTTAACCCGCAAGCCTTTCTTCACTCCAGTAGGAAGCGTGCTCTCTCTCTCTCTCTCACAGCACTCTCTCCCTCTAGCTCTGCCAACACTTATACACGCATACTCACACTCTCGCACAGACACACTCTCACCTATACACTATTATATACTTATATATATGTATATATACATATATATATATATACATTTACCTATACATATATTAGTACTTATATAACTATGCATTAGTCTATATACATACATATATATATATACTTATATATATATATATGTATCTATATATACATATATATTTATATATATACATATACTTATATACATATATATATATATATATACATATATCTATATACATGTTATTACTTATATAACTAGGTACAAGTATAGATACATATATATATATACATATATATACATATATTTATACGTATATATATACAAATATACATGCTTATATACATAGATATCTATAACTATATATATATATATATATACATATATTACTATATATGTATATACATATACATATATATATCTATATAGTTATATTTACATACATATACATATATACATATATATATACATATATAACTACATATATACCTATATATTTATAACCATATATATATATACATATAGATATATTTACATATATATATATATTTTTTTTTCATATCACTTACCATACGTGGTGTCGCGGGAATATCTGCACCAGTTGCTGATATTCCCCGATACATGCGTACAAAAAGCGTGGTCACACACATCTTCCGCCATCCACCTTGCACTCCATGCAGCACCTCATCCTGTTGGTTGCATCTTTCTAGACGACCGAATCGACACCGTGCTACATGCCATCTCCGCCTCCACCCGCACCCCTTTATACATATATAATATATACCTATATATATATACTATATTTACTTTATTTCTGTTTCTCTTTGCTACTAGTAAAAAGATAAAAAAAATATAAAAGAGAAAGGTAATCCTTGACTTGCAAGTACTCAGTCTCGCAAATAGCAAGACTAATTTTGGAACCCTGATTTGGCTCAAAGCCAAGAACTTGATTTTGAGGGTGTGCCTCAAGGACAAGAAATTACAGAAAAAAATCTAAATAGAAAAACACCAAAAACACAATAAACGAACGGAAGAGATTCATTGTAGGAAAGGCGTAGAAACTTGACTTCTAACCCCACTTCCCTAAGTTCGACCTTGGGCCTAAAAGTGACCAAGATAAAATCAAATAGGCCAGGTAAAAAAAATATTTCGTAAAGAGATGGTTAGGTCCGATTTAGGTTAACCACTACACACATTTCAACGATAAAATCGTCATATTAACACAACCTATCCGGGTCCGACCATAACCTTTCTAGTGCCGTTGCCGAGGAAGTGCGTATTCAAGTAAGTTTCTATTCCATTCCTTTCATTTTTCTCTTCTCTCTTCACAGGTGTTTTTATTTTTTTGGTGTGCAGGTAAACCTGTTGTAAGGAGAAGGCATGCAGACGAAGTCGGAGACGTGGGCAGATCCAAGGCGGGAACGATAGCGTGAAGATGCTGACACCACACTAGAGCTTCGCACACGTTGCTGAACAAGTAGGTCATTCTTTCTTAGCAACCTTGGTTAACTTGTCACCTTAATAAAAAAAAAAAAACTAAAAACTAGAAAGCTAGAAAAACTTCTTAGGATCTCTTGCGGCAAGTGGATTAAAATTCACTTGTTTGATTGTTTGCCCTTGCTCCCACCGCTCCGGGATTTCCCACCTTACTTCGCATAGTGAAAATCCAAGAATCTTGATTCTTGAATTTTTTGCCGTGTGAAGTATTCTTTGAGGCAAACATAAAAAGATTGATTGCACCCCTCTTTGCCTCACTTATCTGCAAATTCAGGATCACCTTTTTGGTGGGGAGACTTGAAATTGAGTTGATTCCAACCCTACCACGACCTTTCACGTGCCTAAGATTCGATCCCGAATACTTCAACCCAACAATTTGATTTTCTCTATCTTTTGGTTGAGCCTTGTGTGGAAATCATTTTTGGTGATTGGGAGCACTTGAATTGAAGTGCTTTGGCTCCCTTTCACACTAATCTAAAACTGATTCGTGCATCCACACATAGAAGTCTCCATTTAGGGAAGCCCATTGCATTTTAGCATGCATTAACTAATTGACATTGAAGAAGGGTTTGTTGGGCTTAGAAGAAACTTGTATTCTCTCAAAACCTGGAGATTGGTTGAATTAGTAACTCAGAGAAATCCTAAAATCCATACTACTTAAGGTTGAATTCTGAAAACCATTCAACAATTAAAACTTCAATTCGGGGAGATTTCCCCTTTGTATGCTTGATTTACACACTCTAAAAATAAATCACTTGGGCATTACCCGTAAATAACGCCCTTCACATTCCAAGAAGCACTTGATCCTAAGCCTCTAACTAAAATTGGTAGCAACTTGACCCTTATTAAGGATTGGAGGTCTAACTACCTACATGTAGCGCCTACGTGATGGTGAGGGTTTCCGCGTGCTATCGGGTGTCTAAGACTGGGGCAAATGGCCTCTCAATTTGGCCCGGTGGTTCTGCGGTGTTCGCATTCGGTTCCGTAGACCATGATAGTAGGTAACTTAGATATTTAGGTCTAAGGGCACACTGTAGAGGTTAGGAATTTGATTGTATTGATTTGTCATCAAGTGTACCTTTGCAGTGTCATTTCTCTCATCTCTTTTCCCTTCTTATCTCCCCAATTCTTCTTGCGGTAGTACATGTTTGGGAGGAGGTCACAAAACCCTAAACTGTGTGATTGCCTGATAAATTTAGCAAAGAAGTTGAATCGTCCTCCTCCTCCGCAAACAAGGTTGCACGCCCACCCCCAAATCCCAAGGGAGGAAACCACCCTCAAAACCCACTAGGTGGTCGAGCCTTAGATCCGATAACACTCCTCCAAGCCCAAATGGAAATGTATAATGAACAAATTGAAGCCATTGGGGAAACATTGGAGGAAATGCAGAACCCTCCCGAACGGGACGAGCCTAGGTCTCTTAGCTCCTATTAGAATCTCGCTACTACAGAGACCATAGGACAAATTCGGGTCCCCATGGGCAGGGATGACTTTGCATTAAAATTGAACAAAATTGGCCTAATAAATTTTCACTTCCATGGTCTTGCAAGTGAAGATCCTTTTCTCCACTTGGAAGACCTAACCTGATTTCCTGAAACTATTAAACCAAGAAATATCGGGTTATCTATAGTCCTCATGAAAATGTTTCCATTTTCATTGTGGGATAAAACGTCGCAGTGGTTATGCACCCTTGGGAGAACCATCCACTCTTGGGAAGAGACGCAGACAGCGTTTCTCAAGAAGTTCTTCCCAATCGGGAGAACCAATGCGCTTCGCCGTGCTATCACGTCCTTTACGCAACAAAACGGCGAACAATTTCATGAGGCATGGGAGAGGTATAATGACCTCCATAGGAAGTGTCCGCACCATGGTCTGCCTAAGTGGCATATAGCCCAAATTTTCTACTATGGGCTAAATGAGACTTTGAAGCAGATTGTAGATGTTTCCTGCGGAGGGAATTTTATGAATAAAGACGAGAATGGAGCATTCTAATTATTTGAAAATATGACTGAAAACTCAATGAACAATGCCTCCATTGTCGCCTTTAATCGTACCAGCCTGCCTCGAAATGTCCACGAAGTTGACATGGGACCCTCCCATTCATCCACTGATCTCAGCCTTATCACACAAAAATTGGATGAAGTCTTCGTCGTGCACAAGAAGCTGGACGAGCTTCTGGCCAACCCCGTCCATTCTATGGAAAACACCCCCACCTCACCACTTCGTCACAATCCAATTCTTCCAATACCAGGCTTATCCCGAGAAACCCTGTAAGACCTTCCTTACCAAGTGTCGCACCGAGCCACTCGGTAAGTTATGTGGATCTGGCTTCTACGAGACAGTATTTTGACACGGAGGACCAAGCCTTCGTGTGCTCAGACGCATATTTACATGCGGACACGTCTTCTGGCATAGAGGACGCTTGCGCCTTGGGGAACAACTTGTTCTCTGCCACTTATAACCCAGGGTAGCGAAATCATCTGAATTTCGCATGGTCCAACAACCCGCATTGCCAAAACCCCACGGGTGGACCAATGCGACCGTCCACACCCGTTATCCCAAGGGCCTAGTCTAATCCTATGGCGAATCCACCATCGGGTCCTTGCGTACCGCAAGCAGAACACGCATCAAGTCCTCTTGATAAATTGATGCGAATGATGACGGAAATGTCAAAGTGCCATGAAGAGAACATGACCTCTCTTCAGCACCAATTGGCACAGCAGAATGCTGAGATAAGTCAACTACGCATGGCGACTCGATCTCAAGGCACTCTTCCAGCCCAACCTATTCCAAACCCACGAAATTTCGTACCCCGTGGTCCTCAACCATAGGTACGACTGTCTCAAGGGCAAGTTAATCAGATTGTGCAAGCTCCGAGCATTCCACCGGGATTCCAAGCTAATCCCGCTGCAGCACCATACTCTTATGTCCCTATTGTGAACCCTCCTCCGCCATATGTTCCCACTGGACCTGCATCATCCAATGCTATCACTACGAGGAGAGATAAGCAAACCGTCGATCCGCCTCAACCTGATCCTGGCTCGTCTTCTTCATCGCCCTCTCATTTGGGATGCGCACCGTATTCGCGAGAGGATGATACACCCAAATTGGTGCTAGAATCAGTCCCATTCCCTGAGGCTCTACTGAGGGAGTTAAAAGGCAAGAACAAATATATGTAGGCCTATGATAACCTGCGTAATTTATTCAGGGATGTAGAAATCAAGGTACCCCTGCTCGAGGCTATTGACCACATACCTACTGATGAGAGCCTCATCATGAGCCATAACTAGCTCATTTTGATCCAATAAAGAAGATAAAAGCTCCTACATAACCTAGAAGAAGGCCTAAATGAAGGAATAAGTGCTCTGAGAAGAAAACATGAATTAAAGGTTAAAACTGCAATTTTACCATTGCAGTGCATAAACGGGATTTCTCAGAGGAAAAACATAGGTCAAATGGTCTAAATGAGATAAAAAGTGGGTTGAGTCAATCAGAAATGGGTTCATGTGCAATCTAGGAATTAAATGACATTTGGTAACCCTAAAACAGACCCGCTTAAATCAACAAGGTTCTGATTAGGATAAAAATCAAGTAAACCCTCTAAAACTCATGGAAAAATATCCTCTAGGGTTTAGAACACTTAATTTGGCTTTTGGAACCTAGCTTGACCTAGAATAGTGTCCTAGCTCATTAATTGACCTAATTTGGGTCCATACGCAAAATGTCCAGTCAAACGAGGTCAAACCTAAAATCCAACTTCACCATTGGATTCCTTAGGTCCAAATTAGATTTATACCAAAATTTGGACCTAAGGGGAGGTCATCTTGACCTACTCTGCAATTTAGTACACCCAAATCATAATTTGGTCCCTATCTTTTGAAATCATCGTAGAGAGCCCCCTAACTTCCTCGCCACCTTTGCAATCAAGTCCTTCCGCCACTATTGGGGTAGAATCCTTCTCCGGCGAGGATTAGAGAGGGAATACTCTCTGATTCCTCAGAGATCCCCTCCCAGAAATGGAAGGGAGATTCTTTAAGGAATTCCCTTCCATCTAGGGCCAATCTTGATCCCTGGTGTGAACGCACGAGGGATCTGGGTATTCACCCTCTTTCCTTCTCTGGTGAGCCGATGGAGATATTGGTGTGCCCTCCACGCTCTGAAAGCATAGCCCAGTGCCTATAAAAGAACCTCCAAACTCGGCCGCCCAATTTCAGCTTGATTTGGCCGAGCTTCCACCTCCAATTCGTCTCTTCCTTCCTGGCCAAAGTACCTAGCGAGCTCCAGCGAGCCCCCCCCTCCCTCTTCGCTCTGCCACAAAACCAATGGCAGAGTCATCTCCCTGATTCTCCTCCGCGTCGTGCAACACCCACGCACGCCGCCTCAGCCCCGTCGTCTCCGCCGTCTTCCTCCACTGGGCAGCTTCTTCTCCGGCGACAGCTGGTACAGCTGTCTGCCTCCCCGTCCACCTTTATCCCTGTAGTTAGGCTTAGTACATTCTCCATCTCCCCCTCTCTCTTTTCCCCCTTTTATTTCATTTAATTGCCCCTCGACCGTCGCTGACCACCTCCATCTTCCTCGCCTCCGACCGACCTTCGGCGAGCCGCCCCCACCATTCCGTCCCTCCACACGGCTCGCCAACCATCTCATAAGCTCCACCTCACCATAAGGAACAACCTCCGCCCATCCACCATCCCTCTACGCCTCCACCACAGTCCCTCGAACACACCCACACCCCCGGCCACAGGTTGACCAAGGCACGCACGCCTAGGCCGTCCCATGACCTGCTTCACTGTGCACGACCTTCGTCATGCCACAGCGAAGGTCCCCAGCTGGTCTGATTGAGCCAAGAGGCTTGTTTTGTGTGTGACAGTATCGAAGCCCCTGCCACCATTGACGATGGTTGAAGAAGCTTCAAAGCAGCTCCAAGCATCAGCAGCTCCAGGCTTCAGGTGCAGCGGACTCAGGCAAGAAGTGCGAAGTGATCTGGCTCAGCAAGGAGTGCAGCGACGTCCGCAGCCTTGGAAATCGAAGAAGAATCGTCAGGAGGCGCGAGCGAAAGAAGGCGGGACTTTAGTCCCACATCGTTGAAATACGAAGTGCAGGTGCGGTATAAATTATTTTTGTGTTATACGCTATTTGCCTCCGAATGCACAGGGGAGAGGTCCCTCACCTTATCACACGCTCGCCTCATCCGCGGTTTCACCTTGTGGATCTGGTGGGCTCCGACCCGACCCAACCTGAGCACTCCTCGCGCATCACCCACCTGCCGGTGCACCTGGTCCCGGGTGCGAAATCCGACCCGATTACCCGTGGCTGTGGGAGAGCGTCCTTTGAGTGAATTGCAGAGAGAGAGAGAGAGACGTGCGGGTAGAGGGAAAAGGGTAGGTTTTGCTCTCTGTGTAGGCAGGTTGAGCGAAGAGGAGAAGAAACTTAGCCAAGGAAGAAAAGGACTGCAGACAAAAAGAAGAAGAAGACAGAACGGAAGAGAAGAGAAGGAAGAAAGAAAGAAGGACTGAGAGAAAAGAAGCAAAGGCAGGAAGAAGAGAAGTGACCAAGGAAGAAGAAGCCTTTGCAGAAAGAGAAGAGAAAGAAGAGGACAGAAGAGAGAAGAAGCAAAGGCAAGGAAGAAGTCTTCGCAGAAGAGAGAAAGAAGAAGAAAGGCAAAGTGAAGACTGCAGAAGAAAGAAAGAAAAAGAAAAAGGGAAAACACTTTTAAGACGTCTGATCACAAGATCAGACGTCCAATTTTACTCTTTTGTCACAATTACTTTTTAACTGCATACATTCATATTTGAATTCAAGTTTTGAGTAAATTAGAGTGTTCAATTACATTTGAGATTAGTATTAAATTCTGATTGCTCCCTGTGTTCGACCTCGGATACTCCGGTTTTCAAGTAATAAAAACTGTATTTGTTTTGAACGCTTTTTCAGCTATACTACAACGTGACATTCTTTAAACCCGATCAAATGCGATTGAACACCTACTGTCATCCGATTTTTCAAAGACTACACAGCACCCAGGCGACAGTCAAAGAAAACTAAGAATCCGATGGTTCTCTCGCCTCATGCAAGTTGTGCCATACTATCAAACCTACCACTGAAGTAGAAAGATCTGGGCACACCACTTATTTCTTGTAGCTTCCAAGGCTGTAATTTTAACTGTGCCCTGCTTGATCTAGGATCTTCCATCAATCTTGTACCAACCATCATGCTCAAAAAATTTTCCTTGGGAAATCTAAAACCCACCCCTGTCACGTTACAATTGGCAGATCGTTCTATCAAAATTCTGAAGGGTGTGGTGGAAGACGTGGTGGTTAGGGTCAACAGTCTCTATTTTCCTGTTGACTTTCTTGTTTTAGATATGGAAGTTCCTAGCTCACTTTCTGATTGTCCGATCATCCTTGGTCGACCTTTCTTGGCCACAGTCCGCACCCATATCGACTGCGAGTCGGGCTGTATTGAGATTGCCATTGAATCTGAAAAGCTCAAGCTTAACATCTTTAAGGTGGCCAAGAACTTTGATTGCGATTGTATCGAGGATGACATGTCTGACGAGGACATGGTCGTCAGCCGTGTATCGGACTAATTGGGACCTATTCTGACTGCTGCGAATTACCTGTAAACATCGACAATTGCCTGACCAACACCTATTGTGACGTTCCCCCATCCCTCCCTTGTCCCGTACCTTCTCTTGGCTAGACTTCTAACGAGGTTTTCTTCGCTTCCCATACGTCGTGGTCTGAGTCATATCCAGGCTACTCATCGCCGGTTCACACTCTTGAAGATTGGATTGTCCTTTCTTTCCTGCCAAATCAGGTGGAGTTGCAAATCCACACTGGGACCTTGAGCCCATATACTACTCATTGGGGCTATTCCTTTTTGGATCCATCTATCCAAGAAGCCCCTCTTCTTGGCCAATCTGATGGCCAACTTCTTCCTCCTGATTTGTTCTCCGATCTGCCTAGGACACTCTCGTCCCAGGAAATGCTAGATCTTTCACCATCCACCATCACTTTTCACGCCACTGTCACGATCACTTCACTTTTCACTTCACCACCCACCATCCACCCACCCTACCACCCTGCTGTTTACCCTGCACCTCAGCTCTCGTTACCCGATCTTTCGCCCTTCCTCTACCTTACCCTGTATGCATATGAGGACATAGCATCGTTTGGCATGGGGGGGGTGGATAGTTATCCATAGGATCTGGGTATTTTATGGTATCGTGCAGTTTGCACCTATATATATATATAAAGAAAGAAAAAAAAAAAGGTGTTTCGTAATGATCTAAAGGTTGAAACAAAAATATAACAAGTGTTTATAGATATTCAACCGCTGTTTTGAAGACTTTCCAGGCCATAGAAGCTTGATTTACTTAGGCTCAGCTTAATTCACTTGAGCATTGACAAGATAGATCGGAATCTCTCCTAACTATGGACGTATTCTTGTACCTGAGACACCAGTACAGGATCCATTGGTTTGCTTCTACTCGAGAGCCTAAGTAATATTGGCCACACTACACATATCAAGAAAGACCAGGTGAATATAAGATCCAACCCTAGTGTTCATTAGGGAAGGTGGAGTCCTTACCTATGCGCGCAGGTAGACTTTTTATCCCAGGCTTTAGTCTTGTGTTTAGGAAAGACTCTTTCCACCAAAAAGGAACTCTCCCACCATAAAGAAAAGTGTGCTCCTCCAAATAATGTTGTAAGAGATATACTGACATGTGTTTCAAAAAAAAAAAAAAAAGATGCAAATAAGTCAATATATCTCATAAATGTCTGTAAAATCTTCCTACAAAAAAAGTTCTTCAGGGCAAAAGCCCTATTTTCTTTCAGCCACAAATGTCAGAAAATGGGAGTTGAGTTTTCCATCATCTTTTTAAGGGTCAATCCGAAGGCACGAGCTGAAACTGGGACCAACCTGTGCTTAAAAATTCATGAAATCCTGGGCTTGAGTCTTAATGTTCATCTGGTCAGTCTTGATCCTTCACTATGCACAAGCCATAATCTCTTGAGCTCTCGAGTATGGCAAAAACCTCCCGAGTCCTGGAAATCGTACTTAAGGTTTAAATATCAAGAGTCCTGGTTAGTCGAGAGATGATCTATGTCATGTGAGACTTAAAGTACTGGTAGTCTTCCTTGCAATTGGATCTCACAATATCCAACAATAAACACACCTATGTTGCCTCAGAAGAAAATCTTCAGCTTAAGATCATTTCTAAATACAATAGAAAAAAATGTTTTGCTAGGGACTAGCAAAACATTTTTTTGTATTGTATTTAGAAATGATCTTAAGCTGAAGATTTTCTTCTGAGGCAACACAGGCATGGGGGTATGATTGCACCACAAAAATACACCTGCAATTGTGCCGTCTTGTGCTATTTCCTATGATTACCAGTGCATATTAGGTATCCATAGTTGCATTTGTAAAAATACATGCATGCATGCATTTAATTGAGAGGGGAGGAGAGTGAAATAAAATGGCCTTGCAATTAACAAATTCCTTAAGTGCTGCCTTGTAAAAATTTCCATCTTCATTTTTTATTTCTTTTTGATTTTTGACTTTCTTCCCCACGGCTGCATGGCATGGCTGGACCTTCCTTTTCGCGCCATGCTCTACAACAGCACTCCCTGCCAGCCATGTATGCCACTCCCTGCAGCCGCATGCACAGCCAGGGCATGGCTGTGCATGCCTTCTTCCTCTATCAAAAGAGCTCGGCTTCTTCTTGCAAAAGAGAGCCTGGTCCCCACGAAAAAAAACACACTGTAGCTCTTCTTCTCCAGGCCATCTCCTCCCTTCTCCCTCCATATGCAGCCCCTCCTCCTCTGAGGAGCCACCCTGCGGGCTGGTGCACCTCACAACGGTGCACAACCACCACTGTGAGTCCACCACCGCCCAGCTCATCAGAGAGCCAGTGGGCATGGTGGTATTCTCTGTTAAGCCACTTCTGCCATTACCACAAAGCTTCAAGCGTTGAAGCTCAACCGGTCACCGCACTCCCTTGCAGCAGTCGGCCAAGCTCCACAGTAGTAGCAGCAAGGCGGCAGCAGCGCATGCAGGCCACCGCGCGCGCCTGCAGGCTGCCCTCGCCTTCCGTTTCTTCGCATACACCAGCCTCTTCGCGTGCCCTATTGCGAGTTTTGCCCGCAAGCTTAGCCGGCGCATTCCTCTTCCACGCGCATGCCGAGCCAACCACGCCACCTGCACTCACAACATCGGGCACACCCGGTCACCTAGCGTGCCGCAACCGGCCGTAGCCTGCTCCCGCGTCCTGCCCCGCATCCCGCTTCAGTGCCTGCTTGCGCGTTTGCCAGCACCCGCACCCACCCGCGTATCCACCCACTTCAGCATCTGCGTTCGCATCTCCCTTCGCCCACACCCGTCCGCTTCAGCACTCGATCTTCATGCAGTGCGATGTGCTGTGGCCTCTCTTCCCCGCGCTCACTCCCTCCCAACGTGCACGTCCTCGCACGCCTACGCGCCTGCGCGCGCGTGTGAATCACCAGACGGCGCTTGGAGGCTGCAGGCGACTTAACCCGCACGCCTTTCTTCACTCCAGTAGGAAGCGTGCTCTCTCTCTCTCTCTTACAGCACTCTCTCCCTCTCTCTCTGCTGACACTTATACACACACACTCACACTCTCGCGCACACACACTCTCTCCTATACACTATTATATACTTATATATATATACATATATATATTTATATACATATATATATATATATACATATACCTATACATATATTAGTACTTATATAACTATGTATTAGTGTACATACATACATATATATATATATATCTGTATACTTATACATATATCTATATATACATGTATATTTACATATATACATATACTTATATACATATATATATATATATAATATTACCTATATAACTAAGTACAAGTATCGATACATATATATATATATACATATATATACATATATTTATACATACATATATACATATATATCTATAACTATATATACATATATATATATATATATACATATCTATCTACATATATCTATATACATATATTACTATATATATATAAATATACATATATATATCTATATAGTTATATATACATACATATACATATATACATATATATATCTATACATATATCTATCTGTACATATATTTACATATCTATATATATATATACATATATATTTACATATATAACTGTATATTTACCTATACATTTATAGCCATATATATATACATATAGATATATTTACATATATATATATTTTTTCATATCACTTACCATATGTGGTATTGTGGGAATATCTGCACTAGTTGCTGATATTCCCCGATACACGTGTGCAAAAAGCATGGTCGCACACATCTTCCGCCATCCACCTTACACTCCACACAGCACCTCGTCCTGTTGGTTGCGTCTTTCTAGACGACAACCGACTCGACACCGTGCTACATGCCATCTCCGCCTCCACACCCACCCCTTTATACATATATAATATATACCTATATATTTCTACTATATTTACTTTATTTCTGTTTCTCTTTCCTGCTAGTAAAAAGATAAAGAAATATAAAAGAGAAAAGCTAATCCTTGACTTACAGGTACTCAGTCTTGCGAATAGCAAGACCAATTTTGGAACCTTGATTTGGCTCAAAGCCAAGAACCTGATTTTGTGGGTGTGCCTCAAGGACAAGAATTATCAGAGAAAAATCTAAATAGAAAAACACCAAAAATACAATAAACGAACGGAAGAGATTCGTTGTAGGAAGGCGTAGAAACTTGACTTCTAACCCCACTTCCCTGAGTTCGACCCTGGGCCTAAAAGTGACCAAGATAAAATCAAATAGGCCAGGTAAAAAAAATATTTTGTAAAGAGATGGTTAGGTCCAATTTAGGTTAACACTATACACATTTCAACGATAAAATCGCCATATTAACATGCCTAACCGAGTCTAGACCACATCCCTTTCAACGCCCCCCTTTGGGCTTGCTAGGAGTTCATAAACTTGTAGAAGTTTGCAAGAAGGAGCACTTTTTGATTGCGGGAGCAACCGCAATTGGAGCAAGAGCCTTGCCATCTTCTCCATCATTATAAAGGGTAATTTTTTTTTTTATTTTTGCACTTTCAATTCTAGTAGTTGAAGCATTCCTCTACTAGGTTTTTGTGTAAAACAAATCCTCGTTCTTACAAAAGTTGCCTTCAATTTTTGTTGCAATTTTACTTATTCTACTTGCTTTATCTTAGTATAATCTCACTCTTTCTTTCTAATTAACCTAGACCTTCACGTGCCTAGGTTGAGTTTAGAAAGAAGATAATTTTTTCACTTAGATTTTAGCATCTTAGTTGTAGTACTTTTCTTGTTAACAACTTCATATTTTCCCTTTATGTCAAAAAGACTAAAAAGGAAAAATGATAAATTAAAAAACAACAAAAGGAAAGTTGAGTTTCATTTCCGAGCAAGAGACCTGAATTTCACAAAATATTGGCTCCTTCGATGACCCTAGATACTTCCCTATCTAGGTTAGAAATTTTAAAAGCAAACAGATTTATGCGTTGGAGCAACTTAAAACCCTAATCTTAAAAACCATGTAATTCTCGCTATCACTTTTGGGTGCCTTTGTCAGGGAGGCACGGCTTTGCATTTGTCACTTTTCTCTTGCTTGAAGTGGATCTCATCCCCTTCTACCTTTTCCTTTTGTGTGTGTAGGCATTGCCGGAAGAAAGCGGGATTTTGAGAAGATTGTAATATCTTGTCTTCCCGTGGACTTTCTGGTTGGTTCCCTTTTCTGGTCATATAATTCACTAAAAAATACCAACAACACACTAAACATGGCTTTCAGGACTTTAAACAACTTAATTAAGTAGAGTGGTGCAACTTAAAACTCATTGTTTGCTTGTTTGCACCATTAAACACCACTCCACCTCAAGTGTTGGTGTTTTTTTCTTTAGGTCCAAACTTCTGTCTGAACTTGAAAAATAAATTCTGAGCACCACATGTCTCCTAAAATCTCAAAATTTCACATAGAGATTCCAAATCAGGTTACAAACTTCTATTTCAAATTTCAGATCAATTTCCTTTGCATCTAATTTTTAAAAATTTGTGGACTACAGAGGGGTCATACCCCTTATTCTTCTTGTTTTGCTACTGTATATGAATTTTTAGATTTTTTCTACTTAGCCAATTTTTATAAAATTTAGCTTTCTAAAATCCTTTTGAAATTCTACACATCACATAAATTTATAAAAATTTTTGGAGGTCGGAGGTGGTATAGAAAGTCAAAAATACCCATGGGTATCAATTCTTGATTTTGACACTAGCAAAAAAAAATTTCAAAACAAATATCAAACAAATTCTTAAAATCTTCAAAAAATCTTTTCTGAAATCTTTATTTGATTTTATTCAAAGTAGTTGTGTTGTTTGACTTATTTGGACCACTACTTAATACAGAAAGCATAAAAATAATTCATTGGTAGTAATTTTATATCTTAGGGACAATTGGATTAAGGTTTCTTTCTTTCTTTTCAGAGACCCACATTAAAGGAAATTAACCATCACCAATACAACTTGTTTTTCCTTTGATTGTGGAGTTTCAAACTTGTTTAAAAATTTAAAAAGAGAAACCCTAAAACACATTGAATTAAATCAAATCCTATGAGACAAATACATAAAATTGTGTGACAACTTGCTTTTCATTGGAACCACTTTCCAATTCTTGCACATACATAAAAAAAATTGAAATAATAGGGCAATAACCCAATCATCACCCTCCACATTCCGTGTGTGCTTTATTATCCTAGACCTACTTAAAATCTGTAGCAATTTGACCCTTAAGATTTCAACTTAGGCTTGCTATCTAGGTCTTAAGTTCTCTTTAGTTGGTATCAATTCTGTCATCTATATTTGGTGTTCAGGCTGAGGGGCCGTGTCAAACGACCAGGTGTAGGTTTGTACAAGCACTTGAGATTTTCCTGGGAAACACTTGGGCCCAAACCTCCCCTTAAACAACTTGGCTAGATTTGTTGATAGAATGGGTATTCACTGGTGATTACTTATTTCCTAGGTAGACCAAGTCTTAGGTTGTTTTTAGGAAGTCACAATTAAGTTAGGTCTAGAATTTGTTGTTTGAATTGCACACTTTCTCTCATCTCTCTCTCTTCTCTTCCCCTCAAATTCTTCCAAAAAAAAGTGTATGCATGGGCAAAGGTTCCAAAAACCACATCTTGAGGGACCATCTGATTTCCCCCGCCAGACTAGAAAATCTTTGTTTTCTTCTCCTTCCTCTTCTAAAAATATGGAAAACCCAAGAAATCGACAAAAAAATTCTACTTCTGCTTCTAACCCATCAATCGACCCATAAGCTGACTTTCCTATCCCTATCCTCCTTCATCTGGAGCAACCAAAAATTCCTATAGGGCCAGGTGGACCTTAAATACAAACTCATAATACAAACACCTTTACTTTTATGGTCAACCATTTGGTTCGGCTACAACAAAACTAAGAAAATTTGGCTAGGACTGTGACGAACCTAGCCAACCAAGGGCAAAACCTGCCACCCTGCTAGCATTCTATCGTTCCTCTTAAGGATTTCTATGATCCTTCCAACTATGAGGAAAGACTCAGGGTGGTCATACCACAAGGGGATTTTGAGATCAAACTAGCTATTCTGAACCTGATCAAGCATTTCCATGGTCTTCCAAGAGAGGACCCTTTTTGTCATCTCGAGGAATTAATTGTCCTCTCTGAAACCACTCGTCCTCGCAATGTGTAGGAAGACGTATGGTTGATGAGACTTTTTCCTCTCTCTTTAAAAGATAAACCTTCACACTGGTTTAGAATGGTTGGGCACCCGATCACCACCTGACCCCAATTAAAGAGTGCTTTTCAAAAAAAAAAATTTCTGATCGGTCGAACAAATGCTTTAAGAAGATCCAAAATGACCTTTCAACAAAAAATTGGTGAACCCCTCCATGAAGCCTAGGAAAGATTCCAAGAACTTTTAAGAAGTTGTCCCCACCATGAAATTCCGCAATGGCAGTTAGTGCATATCTTCTATCATGGATTAGAAGATCAATTGAAGGGATTTGTGGATGCCTCATGTGGGGGCAATTTCCTTAATAAAGATGCCAAAAGTGCCTATCGCCCCTTTGAAGAAATGATTGAAAACTCATTTAATATGACTTTAATGGACACTTTAGGTAGACCTCAAAACCCCAGACATGGAATCAATGAAATTGACTCCAAATCCACCTCTGTTCCAGTCACTCTGGATGATCTATATATGTTGGCTCAACGACTGGACCAGATGCAAATTCACCAGGAAAAAATGGAAGAAAAGCTTACAAACAAACAAGCTCCTTACCTTAATGCTCCACACTTTAACTCTCCACACACTAACACTCCACAACTTCTTCGAAGAGAAAATCCGCATAATATTGATGCCACACCTACTGGTTAGCAATTTCCAGCTGATTTTCCATAAGAATTGACTAGGAATTTTGATTATTTGAATCAAAATATTCTTGATCCGACCACAGAAAATATTTATGCTCACCAGAAGCAATTTAGAAACCCCTACAACACTTACAATCAAAATTGGAGGACCAACCCGAATCATTCCTAGAAAAAACCTGAACCCAATTCCATTTCCCAAACAAAATCATTTTGGGAATTATGGGAAACCTGCATATCAACCTGGACCATCCCAGGAAGATATTAATACTCAGGTCATGAAAGCTCTACATGGTATGCAGAATCAAATGACAGAAGTAACCCCCATGATTACCAGCTTGCAACACCAAGTTAAGGTTACTCCTGATCATCGACCTGTTGGGAATTTACCTTCCCAACCCAGGCCCAACCCGTATAATCACTGGAATCAGTTCCAAGGTGGATATCCCAGTCAACCCATTCAACCAGCACCTTAGCATCCCTCGGGTTTCAATAATAGTCAGGCTTCCCATCCTCATCCTAGAAACAACCAGACTACAAATGTAGTTACTTTGAGGAACGAGAAAACCACTCAAGACCCCCTACCTATTAAAGAAACTCATTTCGATGAACAATAGATCAACTCTTCCCCATCTTCCTCTAACACTGTTCAGGAACCTAATAATGCAAAATAGGGAAACCCTGCACCATTTCCACAAGCCCTCCATTCTTCAGAAAATAAGAAAAAGAAGAAATCTGAGCCCACTGATAAGGAATTGATAGATTTAGTTGGGCAAGTTGAAATTAACATCCCTCTCCTAGATGCCATAAAATACATTCCTGCCTATGCAAAATTTCTAAAGGATTTGTGTACCCTAAAGAGGCAGCCTACAAATTTAGGAAAGGTGATCCTTGCCGAGACAGTCAGCTCAGTTGTGTAGAGCCGACTGCCTCTTAAGAGAAAAGATAGAAGCACTCCTCTGATTCAAGTAATCATTAATGATACTTCTTCTGATCACACCTTATTGGATCTCAGTGCCTTAATTAATCTTATCCCCACAATTGTTTTTGAGGAATTTAAGATCGGGGAATTAAGCCTGTTGAGGTTACTCTTCAATTAACAGACTGATCTACAATTAAATCAAGGGGAATTGTTGAGGATGTCCTTATCCGAGTCAAAAATTGTCTATTTGCAGTAGACTTTTCAGTCCTGGACATAGAGGTATCGGAAGCATTAAAGTTTTCCCCTATAATTCTTGGAAGACCATTCTTAGCCACTGCCCGTGCAAATATTGATTATGATTATGATAAAATGAAGATCATGTGTGGCAGTGAATTTGTAACCCTAGATATTTTCCAAGCTTCTAGGAGGTTCCAAGAACCTGATTTCTTTGATGACTCGGATTCAGAAATGGAAAATATGATGGAGGAAACTTTGCAAATTTCACACTTAGATTCCTATTTTGCAATTAACATAGTTCCTGAACAATCTACTTCATTCCACTGTTCCACCTTAACCACACATTCAGCTAACACTCCAGCTGATCCTTTCACTCTCACTTCACCACTAACACAAAAAACAAAAATTCTTTTGTAGCCAGGCCCACAACTGAAATTAAAACCTTTGCCCGACTCCCTTAAATATGTTTCCTGGGTCCAAATCAGACCCTACCCCAGATTATAAATTCTAGACTTACTAAGGCACAAGAACACAAACTTCTCCAGGTTTTGAGTAAATATAGAAAAGCTATTGGCTGGACCCTTTCTGATCTCAAGGGTATTCATCTGTCCTACTGTACACATCGTATTTATTTAGAGGATGATTCTCGCCCCTCTCGTCAACCACAAAGGCGCTTGAACTCTAATATACAAGAGGTGGTAAAAAAGGACATTATTAAGTGGCTTGATGCCAATATCATCTACCCCATTTCTAATAGCTCTTGGGTTAGTCCAACACAAGTAGTGCCCAAAAAGGTTGGACTAACAGTTGTCAACAATGAAAATGGGGAGAATATAGCCACTCAAACTGCCTCTTCTTGGCGCGTGTGTATTGATTACAGAAAATTAAACATCGCCACCAAGAAGGACCACTTTCCTCTCCCCTTTATTGATCAAATCTTGGAGCGGTTAGCCGGACAAGATTTTTACTATTTTCTGGATGGTTATTCCAGCTATAATCAGGTAGCAGTTCATCCTGAGGACCAGGATAAAACAACTTTCACCTGCCCCTTCGGAATCTTTGGTTTCCGAAGAATGTCTTTAAATCTTTGCAATGCACCTACGACTTTTCAAAGGTGTATGCTTGCAATATTTTCGAACCTAGTAGGTGAATGCTTAGAAGTCTTTACAGACGACTTCTCTGCTTTTGGAGATTCTTTTGGCCATTGTCTCAAGAACCTTGAAAGAACTCTCCAAAAATGCGTAGAAGTCAATCTGGTCCTCAATTAGGAAAAAAGTCATTTCATGGTTTAGGAAGGTATTGTCTTGGGCCATGTTATTTCAAAACAAGGAATTGTGGTAGATAAAGCAAAAATAGATGCTATATCTAAGCTCCCACCACCCACTACTGTAAAACAAATCAGATCCATTTCAGGTCATGTGGGTTTCTACCATAGATTCATACAAAATTTTTCCTAAATCTCTAAGCCCTGAAGTCAGCTTCTTACTAAAGACCAGCCATTCGATTTCAATGATAAATGCCTAGAGAGTATTTTGAGGTTGAAGAAGGAAGTACCGAGGCACCAATTTTACAGGGACCTGATTGGAATAGTCCCTTTGAATTAAAGATGGATGCCTTAGATTTTGCTGTGGGGAACGTTCTAGGGTAAAGAATTGACAAGATGCCCATTGTGATCTATTATGGTAGCAAAACTCTTGGTGATGCACAACGGAATTACATGGCTACTAAAAAAGAACTTCTTGACATTGTATTTGCCCTAGAGAAATTTACATCTTATCTTTTGGGGTCACATATCACTATATATACCGACCACTCAGCACTTAAATATTTGCTGACAAAAAAAAGATGTGAAACCCCGCCTTATCCATTGGATCCTACTACTTTACGAATTTGACCTACAAATCAAGGATAAGGAGGGATCACAAAATGTAGTGTGACAAGAACCATTTTCGTGCATTTTGAGAGTCGTCGGAAATCGTAGTATAGTCGCTCAAAAACATTCGTCAAAAATTAAGTTAGTAAAAATAACGAGACTTTGAGTCCCGGTCATTAGTCACTGGAAGGCATTTGTTTACTTCTGAAATCGATCTTCTATTGCTCTACTTTATTTAGAATCGTATGCCGGTTCGTGATTATTACGTATTTAGGTATGACATGCTTAGTTGCAAGAATATTAGGTGCTAGAAACAGGCAACATTAATCACGCAAAAGATATTAGCAAACAATAAGCTCATTGTGATTTCATAACATGGAGACAGATATATATATAAAACATTTTTTTTATTCATTCAGTGAGAGAGTTGTTTGCACAAGGAATCTAGAGGAAAGCTTGTACATAAATGCTTGAAAATTAAACCTAGCTACTAGAAAATGATTGCATACAATAATCGATGGGGGGATTTCGCATGCATCATTGGGGGAGAAGTAAGACTACACTACTAAGCACTAAATAAAAGCAATAAAATTATGAAGAGCATGAATTAAATCTAGAGGAATAAAAGGGCACTCAGGGGTGGTCCCTGATGGACTTGGAGTGGTTAGGAGGAGAATGAGGGGCGGCCAATGTAGCTTAAAATGACCCTTGGAGAGAGGGAGGAGTGATCTAGCATCCCAACATGATGTCCTCCATGATGGTGGTGAGCTCGTGGAGGTGGAGTAGCTAACCTAAGTGGAGGTGGGTGTGTATGGAGCTAATGAGGTGAGTGATGCCAATGAAGCCAAGGGATGTGAATGGGTGTGTTTGGCCACCCATGGGGTCTTTTCATAGACCCAATGGCTTCTCTCTAGAGAGGTGTGGAACTCTCTAGAGAGAGCCCAGGAGTGGCCAGCTACATGGGGGTGGAGGTGGTCTTTGAGATCCAAAAATTGTGGATGTCAATTTGAATGCCTCTTGGTTGCTAAATTTGGCAACCAAGAGGTGGTGCCATCTCAAGAGAACTCTAGAGAACTCTAGAGAAGTGTGTGTGTGAATGGGGGTGTGTGTGTGTGTGTGGTCGTGCTCTATGTGGCTAGGTGGCTTAGGATAATTCCTAAGGGGTTTGTGTAGGTGTAAGTCTTGATTTTATGGTTGCAAACCCTAATTGCTAAGGTGAAAATGCAATTAAACTTAACCTAAGTTTAATTGAATGAGTGTGAGCCAAATTGAGGGTGACATAACTCAATCAGGTTGGGTTTAGGTCAATTGGACTCTCACTAAGTCAAATTAAACTTGTGTGGGTTGAGATCTAAGCTCAATTGGACTCAATGAGTTCAATTGACTTAGGTGAAGGTAATTGACTTTGATCTAAATCAATTGGGTTTGGTGAGGACCTAATTAGGTCCTTAGGTAGGTCTAGAGGTGATGTACTAGGGTTAGGACACCTTAATTTAGGTTCCTATGGGGTTGGGATTAGGTCTAGGGAGCTTAAGATCTAAGATCAAGACTTGAATCTCAAAACAGGAACTGGAGGCCAGTATTAGACGTCCAATAATAGGATCAGATGACTTATACTAAACAATCAGAAGTCCAGACTTCAGTTCTGGATGTCCAATTTGAGTCAGGGGGAAATCAAGGTTCTGTTTTGGGTACTCTACAGAAATTGGATGTCTAGCAAAGTGTCTGGACGTCCAATAATACTGCAGAAGTGGGTTTAAGGTGTGCAAGAGATAGCTAAGGGTCCTGGACATCCTATAACTTATCTGGATGTCCAGATAATGGTTGGAACTAGGGTTTTAAGGCTTCCTAGGGTGTTGTGACCTAATCTAAGGGTGGTTAAGGCTTGGGGAAGTCTCTAGGCTATCCTAGGGCTAGGATGGACCTATGCTCTTCACATTTTACTGCTTTATTTCTACTTAATAGAATAGCAAACTTTTAACCCCCTTGCACTATTATTCCTACATCTAATCTAAGCCTTCTGCTCCAGCTTTGCTGCAACTCCCGTTATTCCTGATCCAACTTCAGATCCTTCTCCAGATTTGCTTATTGCTTGCAATCGACAAAATGCACTTAATCAACACATTATAACATTATTTTATGCATAGCTAAAGGAACGTAGTAAGGATGCAGATAATGCATATGTATGCATGAATAGCCCCAACTTATGCTAAGTCCTAGCTTAATCTAGGTCAATTAAGACCTATGATTGCTGCGTAATCATAGTGGCCGACCATCTCTCTCGTCTGATGATGAATGACATAATGATCCCCCCTGAACATTTCTTGATGGAAGCATTTTAGCTGCCACAACCCTCCCTTGGTTTGCAACCATTGCAATCTATTTAGCAACAAAACAAGTCCCCATTGATTGGCCAAAAACAAAAAGGGATAAGTTCATTGTTAATATTAAATAATATTTTTGGGAGGAGCCCGACCTTTTCCACATTTGTGCCAATCAAGTCATTACATGATGTGTCCCTAATTTTAAAATCCATGATATTCTGACACATTGTCATTCAATGGCTTGTGGCGGATATTTTTCAAGCAAGAAAACTATAGCTAAAATCCTTAATGCGGGATTCTTTTGGCCCAGCTTGCACAAAGATGCTCATAATTTTGTTCGGTTCTGTGTGAGTTGCTAGAGCATCAGCAAAATGACTAGGAAGGATATGATGCCCCTTTATCCTATTTTAGAGGTTGAAATTTTTGATGTATGGGGCATCGACTTCGTGGGACCGTTCATCAACTCTGGTGGGTAATTGTATATACTGGTCGCAGTCGACTATGTTTCTAAATGGATTGAAGCAATACCAACTCGCACCAATGATCACCGTGTGGTTGTCGAACTCATTAAGAAAAATATTTTCTCAAGGTTCGGCATTCCAAAGGCCATTATCAGTGATGGAGGCTCACACTTCACTCACTCATAATTACGTCACCTTCTTTCTAAATATGGGGTTAACCACAAAATTTCCACACCTTATCACTACCAAATAAATGGCCAGGCAGAAGTTGCTAACTGGGAAATCAAAAATATGTAACAAAAGATAGTTAGGCTCAACTGTAAAGTTTGGTCCACCAAATTGGACGACACTTTATGGGCTTATCGTACAGCTTTGAAAACCCCGCTTGGCAAGTCTGCCTTCCATCTAATTTTTGGATAGGAATGCCAACACCTGGTAGAACTAGAACATAGGGCTTTCTAGGGGATAAAACAATTAAAGATGGATTTATCTGATGTCGGTATCCATAGAAAACTATAATTAACTGAATTTGAATAATTACATAATTTTTCGTTTGAAAACGTGTGGATTTATAAAGACCGAACAAAGAAATTTCATGATAAATACATTGTTTAGAAACACTTTGACATTAATCAACATGTTTGGCTTTTTTATGCAAGATTATGTATTTTTCTTGAAAATTAAAATCCAAATGGACGGGCCGCTTTATTGTCCTCAAAACTTATCCGTAGGCACCGTTGATCTTTTTTATCCTAAAACTAATACGACATTTTAAGTCAATGGCCAACGATTAAAGCCTTATTTTGATCATGCCTCGAATCTTCCATTTGAATCCTTCGACTTAACTGAACCAACCACAACTGATCAATAATGCACATTACACCTGGCTGAATGGTGTTAAAGATAGCACCAGATGGGAGGTAACCCATCATGTTTTTTTCCTACTTTCTTTTTATTTCCTTTTTCCCAGGTTTTGACTATCGTAAACCCGACTGCCTTTCACTAAGGTAATCCCCTTTCCCTCCTAATGCATGCGGACATTGCAAATTTTAAGCATGGGTGGGTGTTTTTAAAATTTTGAAGATCGATTTAGGATTTTCAAAACCTAAAAACATGCATTTTTCTTTAGTCATTTTTATTTTCTTGCATGCATACCCGAAAAAATAAAACTACTGAAAAAACTTTTCGAGGAAAATTTTGAAATCGAGACTAAGGTTGAAAAACTCACTTTTGGTACAATGGGATTTAATCTTTATCAAACTAAGGATGAGGATATGGATCTGATCGTTAGTATTTCAGGGTCAATTTTTAGTATAAATTAGATATCCTTCTCCAAAATTCCACCTGAACTCGTGATAGTTCAGATGACTTGATCCTCTTTTGTAATATGGAAATAATTTGGCTTAGTTTATGATTCAAAAACTTGCATTTCTTGCGAAACTTCCTGTGTCAATTTTCACACACAAGCCAACACCTAAAAATCACTAAAAATAAGAAAAGCCCCCTTGTTTAGACTTAGTAAAAGTCTGAAGTAGATCAATGGTTTGAGTTCCACTGCTGAGAAGGAGGAAAATACCTCCTTTAAGAACGTAATGTCAACATGTTACCGCCTCAGCGCTATTCCATATCTATATTTTATATCTTTATATGGAGCATTAAAGTGCATTTTAGTAGCTCAAGTGTCTTGGATGGTGCTCTACCTGTAGTGTCGGAGCAAGAGCTTGAGTTTGCTTTGAGCACCCTGATAGAGCGATCTTTGTTTTCGTTGAAAACTTTATCATAAAATGATGTGTCATTGTATTTAATCGCATGGTAGAAAATCGCTTTTCAAAACATTTAAATTTTCAAAATCTAACCACGAATAGTTAGGTCATCTCCACAGGGAGGAATTACCCTATTTAAATTAATAAATAGTGTCTCGTTTATTCAGGAAACTCAATAGATATCCATGCTACTTCATGCTTTTCTTTTTCTCACATAAATGCTTGTTTTAACTAATTAATCAAGAATGTAGATGCTATTATGCAAATTCACCATAATATAATATCATGTAAAATAGTGATCTCTGCACTGGTAAGCACCGTAAATACTAATTTCTAAAACATAACTGGTTCTCCATAATCCATGCATTCAATCATTCATGTGATATATATATGTGCAAATAATTTAGATGAAGTAGAAGGACTATTCAATTTCACCGCAATAATGTATTGCCTAAAATAAATGAATAGGAACTTCCGCAATGGCATTTAAGGTAAATATTAATTGACTAATCACTATAGCAAAATAGGGGATTTCGTTCCCCTCATGCGGACATGGAGGAGAAGGCACGGCTGGAGGTGCGGTGCTCGGAGTCGATCGGCCGGGATGTGAGCTTCGTGTTGGTGGTCATGGCGTCGACGGAGGTGACAGGCGACGGCCGGTCGGAGCCTTGGATGCCGTCAGCGGTGACTTGTATGCGGGTGCATAGGGACGACAGGAAGGGCTGCCGTAAGTGTGGGCAGCCTTGTGAGGGCAAGGCGGAGTTGATGGCGCTATTGGAGTGAAGCTTCGTGGCGCGTGGAGGTGGCTGCACTTGGAGGTGGATAGCCGGTGATGGGTTCTTTTGGGGAAGAAGATGAACAGTGCAGTGTTTGTTGTCGCTGTGCGTGGTGGCTTGAGCGTGGCCGGGATGTGCATGCTGCAGGGTTGTGCGCGGCGCAGTTGCGCACTGCGCGTGGCTGCAAGGGCATGACGCCTGCGCTGTGGCTGTGCACGGCTGATGGTACGGCACCTGCAAGCGTTGGCAAGGTTGAAAGGGCACGCACACGCGCGGTGGGATGTGGGCAGGCTGATGGTGCGGCGTCTGTGGGCGCTGCAAGGGCACGCGCATGCGGTGGAAGATGGTGCGCAGAGACCACGGTGCAAGCTTGAAACACAGGGTGCGCTTGTTCCACAGTGGTGAGAGGGAGAAGATCCCTGCCATGGGAGGAAGATCATCCCCTATCCTCAGAGGATGCGGCTTCTTTTTGAGCCCCACTCTCCTCCTTTTCCCTCAATTGTAAGTATCTCCAACTACTCGCGACGATTGCGAGTGGTTGGAACGGTTGATAAGTACGGGTGGTTCCTTCTTCAGACGTCTATCTGGAGCATCAGACATCTTAAAAAAATATAATGTCGTGAATTTGTAACAATAATTCCAGACGTCCAATCCAAGTCCCAGACGTCTTATATAAGTAAAAATTAGCTCCTGATTCTTGCACCTAACCTGTATTTATCAAATAAATTATATTATCATAACATATGCTATTAAATGTAAAAATTGAAGCATAAAATTAAATGCAGGCCAGGGTGAATTGCCATATAACTCCTAATTAATTAACAACTATGAATAAATAATTAAATAGTACTTAAGCTAAATAATAGTCCACAAAAGTGGGCTTATCAAATGCCCCCATGCCTAAGTTTTGCTAGTCCCGAGAAAAAATGGAAGACAATAGAAGTAATCAGAATATTTCTTGTTTTCTTATTTCAAAACTTTAGAGATCTAGACAAATGTGAAGTGCTGATAACCTAGGTAACAAATCCAAGTGAAAGAGCCAATTCGCATTGGGAGTTCGTACATCACCCTTGGCAAATATTTTTGTCGAGATAGGAAACTACTTCCCTCGGGGACAAAGTAGACAATAATCTGCAATTTAACCCCGACGTTTGCCTTAGGTAGGAGATATCGAATGGATTTGTATTTGGTGGCACACAAACATTTGGTGCTACATATAGTCTAGTATTGCAGACTCTAGATCTCTAGACTATTAGACAAGTCAACTTTGAGAGAGGCTACACAATTGTGCTCTCTTGATGTTCTTGGGCACTCTCTCTTTTCTTTCTTTCTGAGATCACGAATCTCGCCAGATTTAGAAATTGTACTCACTATTTGGTGGCCTCACATGGCATCCACACTTCAATTAAAGTCCTAATAACTTTACAACTAAGTTAGAGTTCTCAACCAGTATTCAGGCGATCAGAAATACTAGAAGGTAGGTATGGGTCATAATTGGTGGAATGAGATAGGTGTTTTGCTGCCTCAGAAATAGTGTTACATCATACACTTGGACTTCTTTTTTTTATATATAAATTTTTCTTCTTTTTCTTCTTTCCATTTCTTCTTTTTCTCTTTTTTTCTCCCTTTTTTTTTTAATTTATTTCTTCTTGTTTTTGTTTCTTTCTCAATCAACACAACACGATACGGACTTTTATTTATGAGGGATTATTAGAGATGATGATGGTCAAGAGGAAGTTATGTGGCTTTTTTGGTGGAAGTGCCTATTCTCGACACCGGGGAGGAATGGATAGGACAGGCATATTTCTGACCTTTGACACTATTACCCTCCTTCAGCTGAGGACTCTATGAAGGACGGTCGTAACCATCCACCATAGTTATAGCTTTATTAAGACTCAATCTTTGTGTATCTGCTTTATTTGGTGACTCTCAGGAATTCACTCAAAGTACGTACACAGGAACAGAGAGTGAAAACTACGCCTAACTCTGAAGTATTATTATCTAATTATCCAAAACTTAAGAGTCCCTGCACTAGACTTAGCGCACTAGTAATCTCTCTACTTCTCACAAATATGAGGTGGATCTAATAGAAGATAGTATGCCTGACTCCCTATGAACTGTCCAAGGGTTCAGTAGACTTACAAATGCTCATTGGTTTTCCTCAAAGATCCATTACCAAATCTACGTGCACGTGAAATAAATGCACTGGATTCTAAACTTAAGAAATAATTCAAGAAGAAAAACCTCCAATGACAAAGGTATTCTACTAGGGACTAACCCATTCAGCTCAAGAAAAGAGAATTTTTTTTTTTTTATATGCTAACCTAAATGCATGAATACTTCCTAAAATGCAAATGCACTCCCCCATGCCTAAATCTTATAATGTCCCCATTGTAAAATTAAAATAGGAGGAGAAAGGAAAAATATTACCTGACACAGTTTGCTGGGTTGCCTCCCAACAAGCACTACATTTTCTGTCAGCAGCCAGACTAAGAAGGAACCTATAAGTCTGGTTCCAACCAAACAAAGTTAGGCCCTAAAAATATTCGTAACAGTGCAGGCCTAGAAAACAAGTAACCACAGATGTTGGCGAGCTAATGATGCAATGTAATTCCAAATGCTCGCCAGAAGAAATGAAAACAGAAAATCTTATTGGTTACCTTGGGAGGTCTAGGAATAATAAACAGAATAAGTGGAGGATAACAAGGATCCTCCAAAGCAAGATGGGTTTTAAAAGATATACACATAATTAGTTCAAACCCTTGAATGGCGAGAGTAAAAGTACAAGCATCAATCCATACTTGCCATTCTACCCTAGGATGTATTGGCCTGATATATTCTCCAGAAAGAATGTACATGAGCAGAGATTTGAGCCAAGGATCGATTAGGGAGTATAAGGGTTGTTTGTAGTGTTGGAAGGTAATGGTTATGTCCAATGAGGGCTTAGTTGGTGTTAGGTCCAATTCCAACAATGATTCAGATTGTGTACACTCCCTAACAGTAGTAGACAACTTCAAGTTATCCTGCCTAGCATTAATGATCGGAGTCATATTTGAATCAAGGGTAGACTCCAAATTACAACTTTTTGATGGCAGGGTCAAAATGTAAGAATCATTATCATTCAGCTCATCCCCAGATTCGTTTGGTTCACTGAAATATTTGTCGGGGTGTATATGTGATTCATTAGGAGTTGGATCGGTATCCTCAATTATTTTTAAAAGAGGATCAGTCTTAATATTTTGGAGGAAGCCTAAATCATTGAATTCGTCATTCTTCTCGGGGTATAAATCCTGAATTCATGTGTTTTGTTCCCGAGAGTCTCCCATAGACTTCTCATTATTTTGTTTGTCCTCTTCTAATATCAACTCCTGTTTTGATAGAGGATGGCTCTCAAAAGAATGGAGAAATCTGGATTTAATCATATTATTTCTACTCTCTGGAGGTAAATCCTTAAATGATAAATAATTCTCCTGTGAATCACTCCAGATTTTTAGTCCAGGTTCCTCTATTAGGGTATCCTCATCTTCAGAATTGGACTCATCATATCCCTGAGACCAGAATTGATCATCCTCTATTCCCTTAGGGTCACCTTCATTAGGTGCATTCTAATCCTCAGAATATTGAATGGTAGGTGTTGATTACCTAAGTGGAGGGTCAGGAGTAGGCTCACTAAGAGTAGAATGGGATTCCACCAAATAATCAAGAGGGGAAGTGATAGGAACAATATAACCTTGACCCGGGTTGGTAGGGGTAAGGAGAATACCGTCATTAGGGTCAAGGTCCTCAAGAGATACCATCTTCCCTTGCTTTTGACTGCAATATAATTCAGGTGGATAATCACTATGATCATTATCCTCTAGTGGCCGTGTCTCATTGGAGGAGTCTAAGTGATGGCTACCAAAAATTATTTTCATGATCATGGTTTATTAGGTAGGGATCAGGATTATTGGGTGTTTGCATGGAAGTAGGGATTTCAAGATTGGAAAATCCCGCTCCTAGGCTTTGCTCAAAAGTGGGAGTTATCAAGCAAGTATTCCCAGGGCAAGAATGAGAATGATCCCATGAGTTATCAATGTACTCATCAAAGGATGGATACGCTCGGAGCATGGGATCCTGATTAAAAGATGGGAAGTATTGACTCTGATAATCTGAATGATAGGAGTAAGAGTAATCAATTTCTTTAAGAAAAACAATTTTAACTTTCTTAGGATTCAGTAGAAAACTTCCTAAAGAGTCCTATTGTCACAGCAAACACAAATTCAACTGGATCTGTTAGTAGATTGCATGTCTTAGAGTTATATGTTTAGTTGGTGGCCAAACAAGTTTTTCAAAAGTTACGCTTCCTAGGCAAACCTTCACTGGTGCCTATAACCTACTAGCAAGGTATGGAAGTCTGGAATCGAGCACACACACGAGGAACCGAAGTAACTTGGTGGATAGGCTTGTTGATTTCTGACTAACTTCCCTTGCGGTGCAAAAGAGGAGAGGTAGAAATTTATCTAGTGACCTTATGTGTGAGGTGCATAGTGTCTCAAGTGTGCAAGCATGCGATCGTGTTTTGATTTTTTGAAATTCCGCAAACAGGATCCTTTTGCACACAATTTTTAGTCACAGATTTTAAGGTCCAACCTCTTAACAGTCCAAATTTTGGCTGAGGTCAGGATCGATTTTTGAAATGGGGCGAAGGCGGGAGGAGGGCGATCAACGCTGGGCGGAGGGCGGCTATGGGGCGGAGCCGTCCAGGGCTGCAGAAGATGAATGGAGGACGTGGAGATCGAGGGATTGGAGGAGAAGGGAGCAGATTTGGCAGGAGAGGTTCTTTAGGTCGTCTGAAAATGCTCGAAGACGTTCCTGGAGGAGAAAGAATGGAGAGGTTCTTTGCTTCAGATGCAGACGAAGGGGGCATGTGGCAGCGATTTGTAAAAACCCCTTGATTTGCTTGGAGTGCAGGAGTGAAGGACACAAGCGTGAGTCGTGCCCTAGGAGGATTTCTTGGCGGTCTCAGAGGGCAGTCTCGCTTCCTGTCTGGAGGGTCAAGAATGAAGCTCGTCCGCCGCCGCCGCCGACTCTGGGTAGCCACACAATTGAAGTTGAGATCCCATCTTCGGAGGAGATCTCAACTGCAGAGATCACACCGAGAGGTGCTCTGATTGGAGAGATCATGGCAGGCAGGCTGTCAATGGAAATGTTTCAGAATCTGGTATGTTCCCTGGATCTTTTTTGTGCGGGCTGGAAGATAGCCATGTTATCCCAGTCTCGCTTCTTGGTGTATGGTTTGGGTATGCTAGATGTGGAATGATTGAGGTTTCGCTCAAGTAATTTTGAAGAAGTCAGTGTGATTTGGAGAATGGTCTCCCCATTTGATGGGGCTCTGTCTGAGCACCCTCCACAAAGAGTGACCTCCAGGAGGATTCTCCTTGATATCTATGGCCTGCCATTGCACTTGCGGCTAAAGGGGGTTGTCTCTAAAATGTTAGCAGGTTTTGCTTCAATCTGTGATGGTTCTGAAGTTTTGATTGGAGAGGGGGATATTAGGTCTCTAAAAGTCGAGGTAGAAGTTACAAATGCTGGCTCAATTCCTGATTCGATCACAGTCAGATGTGGGGGCACTTCTTGGCTTGTTAGACTTGCTGCTCTTGGACAGGTGTCTGGGCAGGCTGAATGTGGTCAAGATAAGTCATCTGAGAATAAAATGAAGTCTGGAACCAATAGTGAGGAGAGAAATCAGAGTGACAGATGTGGACGCACTCCTCCTGCTGATGCTCCTGAAACCAAAAAGAGGAAGGACTGTCACTGTGCCATGGCTGAGGAACATCAGATGGGAGATGATGTTTCTGTTGCTGATAGCAGTCAAGCCATGATTGTCAAAGAGGACTGCTGTTTGGAGGCTGCTGAGATTCCAATGGCAGATTCTGAGATGAACTGCAGTATGGTAGTGGGCAGGACAGGTAAGGATTTGTTGATTAAAGAGCCAGTCCAGATGCAACTTGCTATTCCTACTGATTTGCAGTATGGCAGTGGTTCAAATAAAAAAAGAGGTGTGGGTAGATCTCCATACATGTTGAGAAGGAGAAGGAAGGAGTCCTTGCCTCCTATTGAGGAGCAATGTATTGCTAATTCCATTATGGTTGAATATGTGGGTTGCAAGGCCAATGGGGATCTCTCTAATGATAAATGAGAGTTTTGTCTTGGAATGTGTGTGGGCTACGCAACAAACAGAGAAGGGCTTCATTGTGTAGATATCTCTCTGAGTGGGAGATAGACTGTGCTCTTATACAAGACACTCACTTGGAGAGGGAAAATGGTCAAGAATGGGAATGTTTTAAGCAACTGGGTCGTAATGATATTGCAGCTAAGGGTGCTACTGGTCGGTCTGGAGGACTGGCTTTTTGGTGGAGAAAATCTTCCATGTCAGTAACTGAAATTATTCGTGATAGGTTTTTAATTTCTTGTAAATGTCAATCTCCTCAAGGAGATATGGAATGGTTTATTTCTTGCATATATGGTCCTTGTGTGGCAGCAGATAGAGTTGGCTTGTGGGAGGAACTCTATGCAATGCATGAAAGAGTGCAAGAGACCCCATGGTTGTTAGGGGGTGATTTCAATTGCTATCTTTCTGGTGATGATAACCCGGATGGGAGAGTGGATAGTTCTACAGCTGGCTTCCAATTGGCTGTGCAGAACATGGGCTTGACTGAATACCCCATCAGTGGTGTGAAGTATACTTGGAGGAATGGCAGTGGACAGCTTTCCAAATTGGACAGATTCTTTGGCAGTCCTAGTTTGTTAGAGAGATATCAACTATCAGCTGTGTTGAGCCTTGATAAGCCGTTCTCTGATCACACACCTTTGGTTTGGGACAGTGGAGTGAATGCAGACACGGGATCTTACTTCAAACTCAGGAGATCATGGCTTAGGGAAGATGGATTCATGCAAATGGTTTCTCAGTGGTGGCAAAGCAAGGTTGTTCAAGGCACTGGCCACACAGCAGTTTGCTTCAAAACTGGCTGGTCTGCGTGAAATGTTGAAGGAATATGGGCAGGCTGTGAATCTGATTAGAGACCAGAAGAGGAGGGAAGCCTTGACAGTCATCAAGGATTTGGATCTGAAAGAGTGTAGGCTGGCTTTGAATCAACAGGAGCAGCAGCTGAGGCAGCAGATGCAATCAGTTGTCGGGGATGAAGATCTGAAAACAGAAATGGATTGGCGTGAAAAATCCAAACAACTATGGCTTAAAGAGGGTGATGCGAATAGAAAATTTTTCCATCTTGCGGGCAGTGCTAGAAGGAGATTCAACCTTATCTCTTCTATTAAAGTTGAAGAAAGAATTATTACCTCTATTAAGGAGATCAGATCTGAAGCAAGTAAATTTTTTAAAGAAATGTCCAAGGCTGCTCCCAGAGGTTCTTGGAGGCTGGCAGCAATGGATTTCCCTTGTGTAAATAATGAACAAAGAGACATGCTTGTGTCCCCTATTTCTGAACAAGAAGTGCTAAAAGCTATTAAAGAATTAAATAATGAAGGTGCTCCTGGTCCGGATGGATTTTAGGTGTTTTCCTACAGAGAGCTATGGAATGTGGTTAAGGAGGATGTGTTAAAGGTTATTCACGAGTTTGAATTGGGCAACTCAGGATTTGAGAGGCTGAACAAATCTTATCTGTTTCTGCTGCCTAAGAAATCTTGTGCGGAAAGTTTTTCTGATTATAGACCCATTGCGCTATTTAATTCCATCTATCTTATTATTAGTAAGATTATTGCTAATAGATTGTGGGAGGTTTTAAAGGACTTGATAATGCTTGTTCAGTCAGCTTTTATTCCTGGGAGATCTTTACAGGAGTCATTCATTGTTGCGCAGGAGATTGTTATGGGTTGGCATAGGAGAAAATCTAAGGCTTTCTTGTGGAAAGTTGATTTTTCCAAAGCCTATGATTCAATCTCCTGGTCATACTTGTGGGAGATTCTTAGAAGGAGAAAATTTCCACCTTTACTGATTCAATGGGTGAAGAGGTGCATTACGACAGCCTCTTTTTCCCCATTGATAAATGGTAAACCGTGTTGCTCTTGGATTCAGCCCTAATGTGGAGTAAGGCAAGGCTGCCCTATTGCCCCTCTGATTTTTAACCTTGCAGTGGATACTTTGGCTAGATTTGCTTGTAAACTGGCAGCGGATGGTTTTATAAGGGGGTATTCACTCTCTAATCATAGGGCTCTAGCCCCTGTACTTCAATATGCCGATGATACTATTTTTCTTGTGGAAGGGGGGAAGAGAGAAGCGCAGGCTCTGTTACATATGGTAAAAATTTTTGGTGAGGTTTCTCGTCTCAGATTGAATTGTAGTAAATCTTCCCTGGTCTATTTTGGGATGAATAGTGGGTTACAGAAGGAGATCTCCACCATTCTTGGTACACCTGTGGTTCCACTGCCGATTAAATATCTGGGTTTGCCTCTGAAATGTTCTAAGATGAAGAAAGCAGATTGGTCTTTCCTCTTTGAAAAGGTAGCTAAGAAATTGGAGGGCTGGAGTAGTAGATACTTATGAAAAGGGGGGAGGTATATATTACTGAATTCTGTTATCACTTCAATTCCCATCTTTTTCTTTGTCCTTAGAGTTCCGAATTCTATTTGGAAAAAGCTGGAGGTGATGTGGAAACGATTTTTTTGGAAAGGGGCCTCTCATCAAGGGGCCCTTTTTCAACCCTTAAAGTGGGAATCAGTTTGCAAACCTAAGCAGATGGGAGGTCTGGGTGTTAGATCCCTTAAAGAATTTAATGAAGCGCTACTATTGAAGTGGGCTGTTCGATTGCTACAGGGGGAAAAAAAAATTTGGACAGAAATTATCCAGGACAGTTATGGGAGTACCAATGATGAGATAAATCGTCTTAACCCACGTAAACCATCCCCCTTTTGGTCTTCTGTGGTGCGGGCCCTGAAAGATAATTGGAATTTTTTCAAATCAGTTTTAGGTGATGGAAAAAGCTTCAAGTTTTGGCTGGAAAATTGGGTACATGGAGGAACATCTAAGGACAGGTTTCCCCTTGCTTATGCTCTGGCTGCAAATAAAAATGCAGTGGTAGCCGATTATTGGGATGTGGATTCGGAGTAGTGGTTGTTAAATAATGGTGGGTGGAATAATCATGAAACAAGATCTCGTGTAGAGACTGAACGTCTCATGCAAGAGCTTGCGGCTTTCAAACCCATGCCTCAGGAACATGATACATACAAATGGGAAGGTAATTTTTCTACTGCAGCTGCCTATGATAGGTTGATAATGTCCTCCAGGATGGCGGAAGATGAAGAAATGGGGAAAAAGCTATGAAAGTTAAAAATACCACTAAAGTTACAAATTTTCTTATGGTTCTGCAGGAGGGATGGATTGATTACTGGAGATCTGAGGCATAGAAGGATGGGGACCCCCGTCCAGTTTTGTTTTTTATGTGGGCTGCATAATGATTCTAGCGTTCATATCTTTTCTTCATGTGCGATCACTGATTATGTATGGAGGAGAGTATGCAACAAGTCCTTACCCACTTTGGGGAATTTGTGGCGCTACCTTGTGGATGGGAATAAGCCTTATATACACATGGTGGCTATGTTATGGGTTGTACGGAGGGCTAGAGATGAGCATGTTTTTCAGGAGACCCCAGTGTATGTGGAAAATATTGTAAATTTTTGCTGGTGTCTCATACAGCATTGGGAGTCGAACTTGTAAATATCTTTTATTATCAATAATAGCTCTCCTGGTTTGCTATCGGTGATTTGATAGCATTCCTTTCTTTCTCAAAAAAAAAAAACAATCCCAATTTTTAAAGTGACCACTGAATTAATTTGATTCAAGCACTTTAGTGGTCTTAGATTTATGTTCAATGCATATGCATGACAAGTAATTAATGCTCGAGAGAAGATGTACCTTACTCCAGCTTTCTTCATACAATAATGAATGCAGTGCAATAAAAATAAACTAGATGCTGCTCATTCAGTCCTAGATGGTCGTCCTACAAATATACAGCTTCTAGCAGATAGTTCAAATTTTTTTTATATATAATAAACAAACAGAATTAATCTAACTAATCGAAATTCAGTTCAAATAGTGCAAATAATCCTATAATCTAAATAAATGGGAACACGCTCCCGAAAATACGCCCCCGCATACAAGAGCGATTAGAAATAAAGTGGCACTGGGAACACGTTCCCAAAAATACCCAACAAGGGTCCAAACGACAGAAATTAAATTCTAATGTCTATCTAACTAAATCTAAGTAAGACCTACTACCTAAATTAGAAATAGACTTCTCTGAAAGCCTATGTGTGTGGGATCAAGGCCAATGTCTTCCTATTGCCATCATCCTGGTGGAGTCAAGGTCCACCAAAAAGATCGCCTCCACCGTGCGTGTCCGTCGCATTCGTCGCGTGTTTTTGCACAGAAGAAAATTCACAATTAGTTGTTCAGAAAAGCTTTTAAAATAGCATAAAAATAACATAGAATTCCTGAAAAATTAATAGGCATTTTTCCTCCCTGGCAACGGCACCATTTGAAAGAGCGATCTTTGTTTTCGTTGAAAACTTTATCATAAAATGATGTCATTGTATTTAATCGCTTAGTAGAAAATCGCTTTTCAAAACATTTAAATTTTCAAAATCTAACCACGAATAGTTAGGTCGTCTCCACAAGGAGTAATTAGCCTATTTAAATTAAAAAATAGTGTCTTGTTTATTAAGGAAACTCAATAGATATGCATCTTACTTCGTGCTTTTCTTTCTCTCACATAAATGCATGTTTTAACTAATTAATCAAGAATATAGGTGCTATTATGCAAATTTGCCATAATATAATATCATGTAAAATAGTTATCTCTATACTAGTAAGCACCGTAAATACTAATTTCTAAAACATAACTTGTTCTCCATAATCCATGCATTCAATCATTCATGTGATATATATATGTGCAAATAATTCAGATGAAGTAGAAGGAGGACTATGCAATTTCACTGCAATAATGTAATGCCTAAAATAAATGAATAGGAGCTTCCACAATGGCATTTAAGGTAAATATTAATTGACTAATCACTGTAGCAAAATAGGGGATTTCGTTCCCCTCGTGCGCACGCAGAGGAGAAGGCGCGGCTGGAGGTGTGGTGCTCGGAGTCGATCGGCCGAGATGTGGGCTTCGTGTTGGTGGTCGTGGCGTCGACGGAGGTGATCGGCGGCGGTCGGTTGGAGCCTTGGATGCCGTTGGTGGCGGCTTGCGCGCAGGTGCGTAGGGACGGCGGGAAGGGCTGCCGCGAGTGTGGGCAGCCTTGTGAGGGCAAGGCGGAGTCGATGGCGCTGTTGGAGTGAAGCTTCGTGGCACGTGGAGGTGGCTGCACTTGGAGGTGGATGGCCGACGATGGGTTCTTTTGGGGAAGAAGATGAACAGTGCGGTGTATGTGGGCGCTTTGCGTGGCGGCTTAGGCGTGGCCTGGTTGTGCTTGCTGTAGGGTTGTGCGCGGCGCAGTTGCACACTGTGAGTGGTTGCAAGGGCGCGGTGCCTGCGCTGTGGTCGTGCATGGCTGATGGTGCGACGCTTGCAAGCGTTGGCAAGGTTGAAAGGGCACGCACGCGTGCGGTGGGATGTGGGTAGGCTGATGGTGCGGCGTCTGTGGGCGCTGCAAGGGCGCACGTATGCGATGGAAGTTGGTGCGCAGAGACCACGGTGCAAGCTTGAAACACAGGGTGCGCTTGTTCCACAGTAGTGAGAGGGAGAAGATCCTCGTCAGGGAAGGAAGATCAGCCCTTATCCTCAGAGGACACTTCTTTTCGAACCCCACTCTCCTCCTTTTCCTTCGGCCGCAAGCATCTCCAACTACTCGCGACGATCGCGAGTGGTTGGAACGGTAGATAAGTACGGGCTCTATCTGGAGCATCAGACGTCTTAAAAAAATATAATGCCGCGAATTTGTAATAATAATTCCAGACGTCCAATCCAAGTCCCAGACGTCTTATATAAGTAAAAATTAGTTCCTGATTCTTGCACCTAATCTGCATTTATCAAATAAATTATATTATCATAACGTATGCTATTAAATGTAAAAATTAAATCATAAAATTAAATGCAGGCCAAGGTGAATTGCCATATAACTCCTAATTAATTAACAACTAAGAACAAATAATTAAATAGTACTTAAGCTAAATAATAGTCCACAAAAGTGGACCTATCATGCCCCTTTACACCGCATTGTTTTTGGGGGTTGTGAGCTCTTGGGTGGTTTCATGCACAGTGATATCTCGAAGTACTGGTGCCAGAGCCCCCTCGAGGATTGGTAGTGAGAATGATGATCCCGACACATCTGTTGTAAGACCAAGCTAGAAATAAGCATGGGGGACAAAAAAAAAAGTTTCAAACCAAAAGCATGCCCTTATAAACGTTGGATTTTCACAAGCCCGGACACAACGTTTTAAAGGTTATTGCAAGTTGCGAATTAGATTCAAGAGCCAGAAAAATCTTAAAAACAAAAATTTCAAGTCATCTGAATTAACAAGGGGTTAATCTGTGAATTTTCTGGAGGATATATTAATCCCATTTTGTTTAATTTTTGAATCCGAAAACAAATCCCAATGTTTATCTTTAACAAATCCCATACCTCTTGTGTTTAGACCAACCAAGGTTCCACAATTCTTTCTCCTCAAAAATCAAAAAAATTAGATTTCCCAAAAATTACATTTTGTAAAAATTAAAGTTTTGCTAAGAGACTAACAAAAGATAAGCATAGGAGTGTGATAAACGCCAGTTTATCATCATTCTTATGCATTAAAACAAACCTACCTCTTAGGATTTTGATCCACAAACGGGTTTTTGGGTTGCATTTAAGCATAAATTAGGTTAGGCATAAATTGCATTTGTTATTTTATTTTTGATGTGTTTCTAGGAGTATTAGGGCTAAGCAGAGTGTCAGATCCCTAAAACCCTAGCACTCAGGAAGGCAACTGTTGAAGAGGAAGCTCAATCAGGCTAGGACATAGCTAATTCCAACTCATCATGGTTGGATACTAGCTCCCTTGGACTAAAGTTAGCTCCATTTAGCTCACCTTAGCTAAATGGTAGCTCAAGAGAGCTCATCTTTGCTCACCCTAGCTCAGGTCAGCTCAGATCCAGCTCACATTAGTGAATCTCTAAGCTAGTTGAGCTACTACTTGTCAACTAGTTGCCTAGCTAGCTCTGGAGTCCTCACCAGAGGCAATCCCAACTCAACCTAGCTGAGTCTAGCTCATCTCACTCCCTTTAGTTTACAGGGAGCTCTAGCTAGCTCAGCTGAGTTGACTGGAGTTCACCTCAGCTCAACCTAGCTGAGTCTAGCTCATCTCAACTCCCACCAGCTCTCTGAGAGCTCCAGCTAGCTCAACTTGGTTCGCATGAGTCCACCTCATCTCAAGCTCAGTCCACCTCAGCTCAAGCTCAGCTCACCTCAGCTCCATCCAGCTCACAATAGTGAATCCTAAGCTAGTTGAGCTACTACTTGTCAACTAGTTGCCTAGCTAGCTCTGGAGTCCTCACCAGAGGTAGTCCCAACTCAACCTAGCTCTAGCTAGGTTGAAGCCAGCTCAATAAGGCTCAACTACCCAAGCTTTGCTACTTACACAAAAACTAAGTAGCTAAAGCTCAGTAGTTGAGCTCCCCTTCAAACTACCTCAGCAGACCCACCTCCAGCATAGCTGCCATCAGCTCTAGAATACTCTTCTCCAGCTCTCCTCCATAAAACCCTAGCTTCTTCACCTCTACTCTACTAGCTAAGCTAGCTTAGCTAGCTTAGCTAAGCTCCAACTCTACCTAAAAATCCATGGCCTTCCACTCCTCCACCTTAACCATAACAAACCCTAACCTAACCCACTCCATTTTGGCGCCAACCCACTATAACCACCACCTTAGACACCCCTTCATGTTGGCACCAAAAAGTCCTAGACATCCCTTCATTTTGGCGCCAACATGAGTCTCCATCCTAGCCTTACACTTCATCCAATATACACATCTAAACCCTACACATAACCCCCTTCTAGAAACCTTAAAGTGGCGCCACCTAACCCCCCTTTTTAATCCACCTAAAATGGTGCCAACTCCACCTAAACCTAACCTCCATGCAACCCTTCATGTGGTGCCAAACAACCTACACCCTCCACCATATAACCACCACCTAAAGGCCTCATCCTAACCCTTCATTCACCTCCACTCCAACCTTAACCCTTAACCTGAAAAGAGTTGGTGCCAACATCCTAACTGCCACCTAGCACAACCTTACAAATGGCACCAACTTATCCTCTCCCTCCATATTATAACCACCACCACATTACTCCATCTCCACCATACAAAACCTATCCTACCCTTAACCCTAGCTCCTACATAGGGTTGGTGCCAAAAAGCATGCAACCCTCTACCTTGGCACCACCCATATCAACCCTTGGATCCTATAACCACCCACTACAACCCATCCTAGCCCTTCATCCATTAACTACCCCTACACCATCACCACTTCTATATAAACCCCCTACTACCACAATTAAAGGGCACCCTTGGCTACAATTTCTCTACCCATATTTCCACCTACATAGAAGGTCAAGAGAAGAAGAAGAAGGAGAAGAAGAAGATTAAGGGGATACTCTGTCCCCTTGGTGCCTTCCCCTCTTCTCTTCTCTCTTGTGCCCACGCTACCTAAGGAAGGAAGCTAAGCATTGGAAGAAAACCTAGGGTGAACGCTACCCTAGGAGGAGGATTGAAGGGTGGTACACAACCACCCTTGGAGGAGTCAAATGTGATCCATGTCACCTTAGGAAAATCCTTTGAATGTGGAATTCCATCCACCTTGGAGGAGTCAAGCACGCCCCCCTTTGGGCTTCCTAGGAGGAGTTCATCAACTTGGAGAAGCTTTGCAAGAAGAAGGAGCTCTTTTTGATTGCAGGAGCAGCCGCAATTGGAGCAAGAGCCTTGCCATCTTCACCATCATTATAAAGGATAATTTTTTTTTTTTTTTGCACTTTTAATTCTAGTAGTTGAAGCATTCCTCTACTAGGTTTTTGTGTAAAACAATTCCTCATTCTTATAAAAGTTGCCTTCAATTTTTGTTGCAATTTTACTTACACTACTTGCTTTATCGTAGTGTAATCTCACTCTCTCTTTCTAATTAACCTAGGCCTTCACGTGACTAAGTTGAGTTTAGAAAGAAGATAATTTTGTCACTTAGATTTTAGCATCTTACTTGTAGTACTTTTCCCGTTAACAACTTCGTATTTGCCCTTTATATAAAAAAGACTAAAAAAAAATGATATATTGGAAAACAACAAAAAGAAAGTTGAGTTTCATTTTCGAGCAGGAGACCTGAATTTCACAAAATATTGTCTCCTTAGACGACCCAAGATACTTCCCTATCTCGGTTAGAAATGTTAAAAGCAAACGAATTTACATGTTGCAGTGACTTAAAACCCTAATCTTAAAAATTGCGTAATTCTCGTTATCATGGACCTATCAAATACCCCCATGCCTAAGTTTTGCTAGTCCCGAGCAAAATCATATGAAATAGACTAGGTCTCTTAACCAGATTTTACTGTTAGGATGCCTTATCATGCCACACTCTAGAAATTAGATTGAAATACCAACTATAGGCCTAAAGGTACTCAAATTTCAGCCAAGATACAGACCTGACCAACCTCAGCCTTGGGTCCACTGCGAAGGTTTCTATGGCCCACAAAATCTGCCCAAAGGTTTGTTGACCCTAGCAGTTAAAGCACCCGTGCATATGTATAGCAAGGTTAGGTTCAGTTTGCCAGTGCATTTTTAGTAAGAGAGAGAGGGAGAAATATTATTTGGAGAGCTTTCTTTATTTCTTTTTAAATTCCCCTAGACTCAACATTGGATTGGCCCTAAACATGATCTATATCAGATTCCTTGTCCCCACCATCAATCCTCGTAGGGTCCCTAGCAATCGATGCTTCGGGATAGCACTGCCCATGGAAACCTCTAGAACCTTAGCTTTCGACACTTTGGGATAGTGCTGCCCATGATGTTCTGTAGCTAGGTTCTGACCTTGGAAATCAATATTTCAGGGTAATACCACCCATGGCATCTGAACTAGCACGAGATGCTTCCATGCCCTCGATAGGATATTTAGATATCCTAGGAGACAAGCATCGAGGAGATGATATGTTATAATGCATCTTCGAGGGGATTGTTTTACATCCCTCCTCTCTGCGTAAGGAACTCATCCAATCAACTTGTGTCTTCGAGTCACTCCTAAGTCAACTTTTCGGGAAAACATTTTCAGAACGGATACACTTTTTTTAGCATTATTCTTCTTTATGCACACTAAACTAAATCGGTGTGTGATTTTTGAGTGCCCTGGTTACCAAATCCCGCAAACAAAAGGGTAGGCAACGGGGCTGAATACTCCCTAAGCCTTGGACTTAAGACAATGTCCTCGCAACTCCCTCAACATCTTCAGGAATAGTCCATATCTTAACAAATACGTGAGTGTTTAAGCCCTAAAACAGACCCATAAGAACTAAAGTCGATATTCCTTACTTATCCCCTTTTCTCTAGCACTTCAGGACTTTTATCTTTTCAATTATTCTGGCTTGGAACTTAGGTAACTCTTCGATAATCAACTGTTAGGACCAGAATAATTTTTGTACATTTTCTCTTTGTGTCTCTCCTCAATATATTTGAAATTCAGCTCAAAAGATTTCATCTCTTTCTTTCTCTCTGTTCTTTTTTTTCTTTTTTCTTTTCTTTACTTTTCTTTTTCTTTTTTTTTGTTTTTATTTTTTTTTATGCAAGATGGATGCCTGGTCAAGCACGTTTCGCATGTTAGAAATCAGGGTTACAAGTAACCTGTTGTCGTAGTTGCAAAACACGTCAATCAGATAAAATTTATAACGAAACTCCAAGGGAGTCCCAGGTCGAACACAAGGAGGCGATGTTTACATTATTGAAAACCATGCTTCATTTTGTTTGTTTTTGGTACTTTAGGGTTTTGCTATTTTTTTTTGCATTTTTGAAAGAAGACAAGCAAAATGAATCACAACAGATATAGAACAAATCTGATATATATCACTTCCAATGTCAATTACAATAAACTATGAAAGCATAAAAAGAGAGGGAAGTGAGAGGAAATCTCCCGAATCGGCTATTTAGCAAGACGACGGTGCCTAGCGAAAGCTCGGACAAAGGAGGTGAGGAGCAAGACGATGGAGGTGAGATGCAGGAGGATGTCATGTGGAGGAAAGCTTCGGTGTGGATCCAGAATGGAGGTGAGAAGGTGGAGATGATCTACAACCAGAATGGAGGCGGGAGGACAGGTCCAAGGCGACCTATGAAGGGGGATGGGAAGTTGGAGGAGTATTTGGTAGGGTAGAGGTTCGCTACACTAAAAGGCACCCTGGGATCTTGAGAACAAGCTCTAATGGAGCATTGGTAGGCTTATTAGAGCTTGGGAGTAGGTGGGAGTAGAGTAGGTAGAGATGGCTTGGAAGGGAGGGGGTGTAGGTCCTTTTATAGTGGAGAAGAGGCTAAAAATTATAAAAGACCTTTACCAACCTGTAGACTGTCACTGGAAACGTTGCTTTAGACAGCTCACATCCGCTCACGCTGTTAGTTGACTCTGCTGGCTTGCAATGAAGTAGCGACAGCTGTAAGCGTCGCTATATGTCAGCCCAGTTGTCGTTGAAAGCTGACCCTAACCGTGCTACGCTGCCCTGCCTATCACGCGCGCTGATAACGCGGTGCCCTATTGTGTGTGCGCTACCATGTGCTGGAGTGCGTGGCGCGTGCACGCTGCACTGCTGCTATGCATGCATTGCTGCTGCTGCTATGCATGCAGCTGATTTGGGGACTGGGGGGACTACGAGGATTCAAACCCGCACCCCTCCCTTGAGAGCCGCCACTCCCACCATTGCACTAGGATGGCCATTGTGTCGCACGGAGGAGCTTGGTGCAGATGCTCCCCAGCCATTGGATCCCGATCCAAAGGCTAGGATTCAAGGTTGTGGATGATGAATGGAGTGGGCGATGGCTGCGGGCCGGTGGTGGGCGGTCTGGATGGCACCACATGGCGCCATCTGGGTCATCCATCTTCTTCTTGTAGAGGGTGACACAGCGCTCAAATCGAGATGATTCTTGCGATGCTGAACTGCGATCATCGCTCCAGATCCATCTATATGGTTGGATTTTCCATCCGAAACCCGTATGCATGTCACATTGCCCCCTGGCCATATAAAATGAAAGAATTAATATACAAAACATACAACTATCCTAAATGCCATGCAATGGATGTTATGGAATATTTATAACATGATATGCAATGCTAAGCCTAGGAACTATCATAAATAAGCACTTTATCATTAGTTTATGTGTGTTCATCATACCCCCATGCTTACTTTTTGCTAGTCCCTAACAAAATTAACCTAAATGCTATGTATAAAAGTAGAATCAAGGTTTGAGTATTTAGGCAAAATTCATTGATTGCTTTAGAAAATCTCAACCCCAAGACCTAATTATAGAAACTCAACAGTGCCCAGGTGCTTGCCAGAATGCAGACCGTCCCAACCCTCGCCTTATTTGAGAAGAGAAGATAATTTTTTTTTCTTTTTTCTAATTTTTTTCTACTTTTGAGGTTTGAGAGTTACAGGATAACTTTTTACAGCTACTCGACCCACCCAAGGCACGAAAAGGACTCTAAGTGCTAAGCATCTTGTGAAAATAGTGAAAGACTCACTAGATGGGCGTTAAAATAGACTTCGGCTCTCTACGACCCTAGGTGACCTTGCCTAAAGGTTTATCATTACGATCGGTAGCTTTTTCCCTACTTTCTTTTATATGGGGTCAACACAAGGTTGAACCTTGTGTGTATCTCGCCAGTTTATTCTACTTCCCCGCTTCTTCCGTAGGCGTTTTGGAATTATTGTGCCTTTTTTTTGTGAGCTGGGTTTTGAACAACTGGCCGATGAGCTGTTACCATCGACAACTTGCCAGCCATACTCATGCGGTGAAGTGTGGTTTATTTTTTCTTTCTCCTTTTTCTATATTTTTTTTTCTTTCTTTCTCTCTTTTTTTTTTAAAGTAGGTGTCTTTCCTAATTTAAGATTTACCTAAAGGCAGTACAATGAAAACGGTCTTGTGGCTAGGCTCTGGACAACCACCCAATGAGCTATTACCACCGACAACTTACCAGCCAAACCACCCAAGTCGGTCCATTAGCTAGCCAATTTCCGTAAAAATCGTCGGAAAGTGAGTCAGTGCAAAAAAAATGTTTGTAGATGCTTAGGCTTAAAGTCCCCTCAAATCAGAGGGTAGGTTGATAAGTCACATACTTATCAATCCAAATTATTTACCAAATTAAAATAAATTTTAATTGGTGAGGACTCGAGACTAAGTCCACATCCGAGTGGACACCTGGGCTAATTAAGCCCGAAAACCTGAAGAGCCTAAGTATTCAGGTCTCAAAGTTTCAATTCCTAAAGTTTACAACTACTAATGCTTAAGTTCTCACCTCTTAATTCTAATTTTTTTTTAATAAGAATCAAATAATAGGAAATCACTGTTACAGCTGACAAAATGGTTATAAAATATGTCTACCACCCCATGCTTAGCTATTGCAATGTCCTCATTGTGAAAAAAAAAATGAAAGCATGCAGGAGAGTAGAAGTGGAAGAATAGCACCTAGTTTCCATGAGACTCTGGTCAGCTTGGAACAATCTTTACATGTGCTAAGTTTAGTACCTTTAGCTGGGCGATGATCAGCCCGTAGTGGTTACGGCAAGGTAAGAGCAACCTTGTCCGAGACTAGTTCAGGGAGCACATGGTCAACAAAGGGCTTGAGACGCTGCCCATTGACCTTGAAAATATTACCCATCTTTGGGTCAGAGATTTCAACGGCCCCATTAGGGAAAATCCGCTCAATACCGAATGGGTCGCCCCACTTAAACCTGAGTATACCGAGGAAAAGCTTCAATCGAGAATCGAAAAGCCAGACCTTCTGGTTCGGCTCAAAGCTCTAATGTGAAATCAACTGGTCATGGAGAGCTTTGGTCTTTGCCTTATAGATTCTGGTGTTTTCATAATCATCATTTCGAATGTCCTCCAACTCAGATAGTTGGAGTTTCCTAGTTTTCCCGGCCAACTCAAGGTTCACATTACATTTCTTGATGACCCAAAATGCCCGGTGTTCAAGTTCTACAGGTAAGTGACATGCCTTACCAAACACCAGAAGGAACGGAGACATACCGATAGGCATTTTGTACGTCGTGTGGTAAGCCCAAAGGGAATCATGTAGATTTTGGGTCCAGTCCTTCCTATCAAGCCTAACGATTTTCTGCAAAATGTTCTTGATCTCCCGATTGAAGACCTCGGCTTGTCCGTTCGTCGAAGGGTGGTAAGGTGTGGAAATCCTATGGCTCACCCCATATTTCCCTAGTAAATTTTGAAACTGGGCATGAGTGAAATGTGTACCACCATCACAGATAATTGCCCTAAGAACCCCGAATCGACTGAAGATATTTCTCTTCTCAAAATCAATGACCACCTTGTGGTTATTGGTCCGAGTGGGAATTGCTTCAATCCACTTGGACATGTAATCAACAGTGACCAGAATATACTGGTGTCCAAATGAACGAGGGAAGGATCCCATAAAGTCGATGCCCCAAATGTCAAAAATTTCAATGGAAAGAATTAGGTTTAGGGGCATCATATCTCTCCTTGCCATGTTCCAGAGTCTCTGGCATCGGGTGCATGACTTAGAGAATTCCTGGGCATCCTTAAATAATGATGGCCAATAGAATCCGGATTGCAAAATTTTTGCAGCCGTCGTTTTCCCGGAAAAGTGTCCACCACTCGCGGATGTGTGACAGAACTCAACTATGCCATGGAACTCGACTTTCAGGATGCATCGGCGAATAATCTGGTCTATGCCAATGCTGTGCAACTCAGGATCATCCCAAAAATAATATTTGGCCTCAGGCACAAGTCTATCCCATTGTTGTTTGGTCCAATCCTGGGGGATTTGACCAATGACCAAATAATTGACAATATTCGTAAACCAGGGGGTTCGGATACCCGAGATTGTGAGGATAGTTTCATCCAGAAAAGTATCAGAGACCGGAACATATGGATGAGGAGAATCAATTAGGATTCTCGAGAGGTGATCCTCCACTACATTTTGTGCCTTGGCTTTATCCCTGATTCCAAGATCGAACTCTTGAAGCAGCAGAATCCAGCGAATAAACTGAGGTTTGGTATCCTTTTTGGCCAAGAGATGTTTCAAGGCCGAGTGGTCAGTATAGATGATGACATGAGAACCTAACAAATAAGCCTCGAATTTTTCTAAAGCAAAAACTCTGTCTAGCAATTCTTTTTCAGTAACGGTGTAATTCCTCTGGGCTTCATCCAAAGTTTTGCTAGCGTAGGAAATCACAGAGGGCTTTTTCTCAATCTTTTAACCCAAGACAACCCCGAAGGCATAATCAGATGCGTCAGCCATAATCTCAAATGGGTTTCTCCAGACCGGTGGTTGTAATATCGGGGCACAAGTGACTACCATTTTCAATAAATCAAATGCCCTACGGCATGATTCATCAAATTCAAATGGTGTGTCTTTGGCCAAAAGGTTACTCAAGGGTCGAGCAACCTTCGAGAAATTCTTAAAGAATCTTCTGTAAAAACCCACATGCCAAAGGAAAGAGCAATTCTATTTTAGGGATGTGGGTGGAGGAAGTCTAGAGATAGCATCCACCATATCTCTATCAACTTCAATTCCTCGACTAGAGACCACGTGACCTAGGACGATGCCTTTCTGAGTCATAAAGTGGCTCTTTTCCCAGCTAAGGACCAGCTATTTTTTGATGCATCTTTGAAGGATCAATTCCAGGTTAGCCAGGCAAGACTCAAAAGAATCTCCGAAAATGGAGAAATCATCCATGAACACCTCAAGACAATCTCCCACCATGTTAGAAAAGATGGCCAGCATGCACCTTTAAAAAGTCGCAGGCGCATTGCAAAGCCCAAACGACATTCTATGGAATGCAAAGGTTCCATAGGGACATGTGAAAGTTATCTTTTCCTGGTCTTCAGGATGGATAGGGACTTGGTTATATCCTGAATAACCATCCAGGAAGCAAAAATATTTTTGCCCGACTAACCTTTCGAGGATTTGATCAATGAATGGCAAGGGAAAGTGATCCTTTTTAGTGGCTGTGTTCAGCTTCCTATAGTCAATACAGACTCTCCAAGCAGAAGCTGAATGAGTGGTGAAGGTTTCCCCTTTCTCATTAGTCATAACGATTATTCTCGCCTTCTTGGGTACAATCTAAACGGGGCTAACCCACGGACTATCTAAGATTAGGTAAATAATACTAGCATCGAGCCACTTGATTATCTCCTTCTTGACCACTTCTCTCATATTCGAGTTTAGTCTCCTTTTCATTTCGCGAGAAGGGCAAGATCCATCTTCCATGAAAATACAATGATTACAATAAGATGGCTTGATCCCCCTAAGGTTCTGGATGGTCCAACCAATTGCCTCCTTGTTGTTCTTAAGGACATTAATTAACCTCAATTCTTACTCCTTAGTCAAATCATCACTAATAATCACAAGGAGCATGTTTTCAGGTTCTAAGAACTCATATTTCAAATTTTTGGGCAATGATTTTAATTCCAGCTAGGGTGGGTTTAGAATAGAAGGAAGGGAGGATGCTGATGAAGATTCATCAAGACGATCCAATGGAAGAGACTAGGAATGAACAAAATCAACAACCTCTTTAGGATGTGGCAGGTCTACCACGGAGGAGAGTTGTGGGTTGGGTTTGCTAAAGCTAATGGAGTCCTTGAGTGCATTGATTGTCATACACGTCTCAAGATCCTGATCCTCGAGTTCCTCAATGAATCCACAATCCTCCAATCTTCTTATCGCCTTAAAAACTTTTAGAGTTAACTTCTTATCCCTAAAGGAGAGCTCCATACTACCGCTTTCATAGTTTATGTTGGCCTTGGCGGTAGCTAGGAACGGATGCCCCAGAATGATGGGCGTGTTCCTCAAATCATTAGGTACATCCATGTCAAGGATGTGGAAATCTACAGGAAAATAGAAATCCTTGACCTTGACAATTACATCCTCAATAACGCCTCTCGGTGTGGTGACCGATCGGTGATCGCATTTTTGTGCGGTTTGATAATTAAGGTTTTAAGTTGTTGCAACGCACAAAAATGGATTCGCTTTTAAAATTTATAAGACCTAGATAGTGGGGTATCTAGGATCGTCCAAGGAGTCAATATGCTGGCAATCAAATCTCTTACTTAGAAAATAAATCTCAACTTTCTTTTTGGTTTTTTAATATATCATTTTTTTCCTATTTTGTAATTGAAATAACAAGGATTTCAAATTAATGATAACTACTCCTAATAGTAACCCTAGGTGACAAGAGCTACCGTCCTTCTAAGCTCACCCTAGGCACGTGAATGCCTAGGGTAATTAAAGAGGGAGGGAAGTGAGTGCACAAAAAAGGGAAATTCAAATTGCAATCAAGACATACAAATCTAATGAAGGCAACTTGTATAAAATTAAGGAATTGTTTAACAAGAATCTAGTAGAAGAATGCTTAAACTACTAGAATTGAAAATGCATATACTAAAAGCACAAAAATCCTCTGAAATGATGGTGAAGATGGCAAGGCTCTTGCTCCAATTGTGGCTGCTCTCGCAATCAAAAAGAGCTCCTCCTTATAGAATTCTTTAAGGTGTAGCTTCCTTGGCAAACCCTGAAGTAGGGGGCATGCTAAGGCTTTCCTCCAAAGTGGCATGGACCACCTTCAAGACCTCCTCCAAAGGTCTTCCTTGCCTGGCTTCTCCTTTAGTTGGAATGGGCACAAGAGAGAAGGGAAGAGGGGAAGGCACCAAGGGGATAGAGTATCCCCTTAATCTTCTTCTTCTTCTTCTCTCTTGGGCATGAGCTTTAGGTAGAATATGAGCAGTATTTTGCTAGCCAAGAATAGGTTGTAAAGTGGTGGGTGTTGGTCTTTTTATAGGGTAGGATGAGAGGGTTGAGGTGACTCTTGAGATGGATGGCTAAGATGGGAAGATGGGGGTGGTTAGGTGATCCTAGGGCTAAGGAGAGTAGGCGCCACCTAAGGGATGTAAGGGGGGTACTTATGGGTGGCTAAGGGACACCTAAAAGTGGCGCCAACCATCGAGAGGTGCCATGGGTTGGCGCCAACTTCTAAGCTTCTAGAAGGAGGTTGAGGTGGATGGTGGATGTGGCTTGGAGGGGTTATGTGTAGGGTGGATATGGGGGTTGAAGTTGGTGCCAAAAGGGAGGTGGTTAGGGTTAGTTTTGGCACCAACTTTTGGTGCCTTTTGGTGGTTAGTTGAGGGGTGAAAGGTGGTGAAGTGGTGGCACCAAAATGAGTAGGGTGGAGATACCTTAAGTAGGCTTAGGTCGACTTGGAGTGGAAGGTTATGTAGGTGGAGTTAGGGTTAGAGGTTTTCTTGGTGCCAGAGAGGTGGATGCTAGCTAGGCTAAGCTAAGCTAAGCTAGCTTAGCTAGCTATGGAGTAGAGGAGTATGCATGTGGAGCTTAGGGTTTGAGGAGAGGAGCTAGATATGAAGAGTTTAGAGCTGAATTGGAGCTGGCAGCTACTGAAGAGGTCAACATGGGGCTACTCTAGCTGGCTTAGCTTACTAGTTATTTGCTAGTTGCTAAGCTAGGCTAAAGTGAGCTGGCTTCTATTGAATAGAGCTGAGGTAAGCTGGGTCTGGTGCTTCCGGGGAGGATTGAGCTGGTTGAGACAACTAAGGTAGCTTAGCTCAACTAGCTTGATTTAAGCTAAGTCCCTGGGAGCTAGACTTGAGCTTCCTAAGCTGGGATGAATTCATCTTCAGCTGGCTGGAGTTGAGTGGAGCTAGATGTAGCTGGACCTGAGCTGGGGTGAACTCCAATCAACTCAGCTGAGCTAGCTAGAGTCCCTATGGACTAGTAGGAGCTGAGATGAACTAGACTCAGCTAAGTTGAGCTGGATCTGAGCTGACCTGAGCTAGGGTTAGCTAAGATAAGCTCTCTTGAGCTGCCATTCAGCTGAGATGAGTTGAATGGAGTTAGGATGAGCTAACCCTAGTCCAAGTAAGCTGGATTCCAGCTGTGGTGAGCTGGATCAAGTTGAGTTCCAGCTAGCCTAAGCTTCTTCTTCACCAGTTGCCTTCTTGAGTGCTAGGGTTTTAGGGATCTGTATATCTGTTCATCCCTAACACTCACAAAAACACATTAGAAAGACAAGAAAAATGCAATGCATGCCTATCCTAATTTATACTAAATGCAACCCCAAAAACCCATTTGTGAAGCAAAACTTTAAGAGCTAGGATTGTTTTAATGAAAAAGAATGATGATAAACTGGCATTTATCAATCGGTCCGCTAATTGTAGCATTACTGAGGTTGGCCTGAGTTCACCTAACCCAAACCTCTCATAAATAGAAGTTGGGATTAGGTTGATGTATGCACCTAGGTCCAATAGTTCCCTATCAAAAGTGTATTCCCCAATAATGCATGAGATTAAGGGGGCATCTAGATCACTCTTCTTTTGAGGAAGGTGATGCAGGATCACAGAACTTGCCTGCTTGGAGAGAATCACCTTCCTCAGAGTGGGTTCTCTCGACTTACGATTTTGGGTACACAGTTCTTTCAAGAATTTAGTGTAAGCCAGGATGTGCTTAATAGCAACGTGGAGTGGAATATTAATCTCTACGCTCTTGAATAAATTCAGAAGCTCCTCGTTGCTGTCTAGGGTTTTCTTCTTCTTGGTTTTCAATAGGGTCTCAGGGAACAGGATATGGGTGGAATTTTCAATTTCCGATCCCTGGGCCATATGTCTTCTTCAACCTCCTCCTTTTGCACATTACGCAGGTTGGGTACGGGTTGAGATGGTAGGGATCCGAGCTGTCAGGTGCTTGCAATTAACCCGGATTGCAAGTTATCCAAGGAAGTATTCATTTCTTGCAAAAGCTAAAGCATGGACCCTTGCATTTCCACTATCTGTCGGTTTAAATCAGCCTGCCCCATGGATTGTTGGGCATTCCAAGATGGCTGATTAATTGGTCTCGGGGGCAACTGGGTGTATACTTGAACTTGACCCATAGGATTTTGAGATGCATAGTTGCTGGGTCAAGATTGGGTTCGTTGCCAATGATTTTTTCCCAGGAGAAGTTAGGGTCGTTCCTCCATCCCGAGTTAAAAGTGTTGGAATACGGGTTGTACCTAACATTCTCCTTAATTGCGCAGCAATCATTTGTCTTAATTGACCTAAATTAGGCTAGAACTTAGCATAAGTTAGGGTAATTCATGCACGCATACACATTATCTGCATCTTTACTGGTTTCCTTTAGCTGTGATGAAATAATGTTATAATGTATTGATTAAGTGCATTATGTCAATTGCAGGCAATAAGCTGATCAGGAGCTGGATCTGGAGAAGGATTTGAAGCTGGATCAAGAATAACAGGAGTTGCAGCAGGTTGGAGCAGAAGGCTTAGATTAGATGTAGGAATAATAATGTAAGGGAGTTAAAGGTTTGTTATTCTATTAAGTAGGAATAAAGAAGTAAAATGTGAAGAGCTTAGGTCCATCCTAGCCCTAGGATAGCCTAGAGACTTTCCCAAGCCTTAGCCACCCTTATATTAGGTCGCAACACCCTAGGAAGCCCTAAAATCCAAGTTTCAACCCTTATCTGGACATCCAAATAAGTTATAGGATGTCCAAGACCCTTAGCCAACTCCCGCACACCTCAAACCCACTTCTGCAGTGCTATTGGACGTCCAGACAGTTTGTTAGACATCCAATTTCTGCAGAATACCCAAAACAGAACCTTGATTTCCTCCTGACTCAGATTGGACGTCCAGAACTGATGTTTGGACTTTTGATTTTTTAGTATAAGTTGTCTGATCACATTTTTGGACGTCTGGTACTGGTCTCTAGTCCCTGTTTTGAGATTCAAGTCTTGATCTTGGATCTTTAGCTCCCTAGACCTAATCCCAACCCCATAGGAACCTAAATTAAGGTATTCTAACCCTAGTACATCACCTCTAGACCTACCTAAGGATCAATTAGGTTCTCACCAAACCCAATTGACTTAGATCAAAGTCAATTACCTTCATCTAAGTCAATTGGACTCATTAAGTCCAATTGAGCTTAGATCTCAACCCACACAAGTTCAATTCGACTTAGTGAGAGTCCAATTGACCTACACCCAACCTAATTGAGTTATTTCACTCTCAATTAGGTTCACACTCATCAAATTAAACTTAAGTCAAGTTTAATTGCATTTTCCCCTTAGCAATTAGGGTTTGCAACCCTAATTTAAGACATACACCAACCCAAACCCTTTAGGACCTACCTAAACCCCTTAGACACCTAGAGTATGACCACACACACACACACATACCCATTCACGCACATACACTTCTGTAGAGTTCTCTAGAACCCTCTTGAAGTGGCGTCACCTCTTGGTTGCCAAATTTAGCAACCAAGAGGCATTCAAATTGAGATCCACATTTTTTGGATCTCAAAAACCGCCTCTATCCTCTCATGGCCGGCCACTCTTGGACTCTCTCTATAGAGTTCCACACCTCTCTAGAGGAAAGCCCTTGAGTCTATAAATGGACCCAATGGGTGGCCATTTGCACCCATTCACATTCTTGGCACCACTCACTTCATTGGCTCCATGCACGCCCACCTCCACTTAGGTTGGCCACTCCACCTCCACGAGCTCATCACCACCATGAAGGACACCATGCCGGGATGCTAGATCACTCCTCTCTCTCTCTCTAATGGTCAGCCTAAGCTCCATTGACCGCTCCTCATTCTCCTCCCGACCATTCCAAGGCCATCGGGGACCACCCCTGAATGCCCTTTTGTTCTGCAAGATTTAGATTATGCTCTTCATATTCTTACTGCTTTTTATTATTGCTTAGTAGCGTAGTCTTTATTCTCCCCCAATGATGCATGCAAAATCCCCCCATAGATTCTTGTATGCAATCGTTTTCTGGTAGCTAAATTTACATTCTAATCATTCCTATACAAGCTTTCTTCTACAGTTTTTGTTGCAAACAACTCTCCTACTGAATGAATGAAAAAAATGTTTATATATATATATATATGTCTCCATGTTGTGAAATCACCTTGAGCTTATTGATTGCTATCATATTTGCGTGATTCAAGTTGCCTGTTTTTTCAATTGCTTATCTATTCTGCAACAAGCATGTCATTTCCCAAGAATATAGAAAATCTAACGATAGATGCAATCTCTGTAAATAGTCACCACCTCACTAGAATCGTGTGCACAGAAACTCACACATTCACCTTTGTGATTTAATTAATGCACGTGCACGTAATCCGAGTTCATAACAGAAGTGGTAAAATCTTAATCAGGAGATTGGAAACTGGCATGCATTTTTAAAGAGAGTAGAGTGGTATAAGATCAAATTCAAACGTAAAGCAAATGCCTCCCAGAGACAAATGACTGGGACTCAAGTCTCATAATTTTTATAAACTTATTTTTTATGAAAGTTTTTGTGCAACTATACTACAATTCCGACAACTTTCAAAACGCGTAAAAATGGCTTTCCGCCAAATGGCGCCGTTGCCGAGGAGGCAACGCCATTTTCTTTGGTTTCGATCTTTTAAACTATCATTGAAAAATCTCTCTCTACTTTGTTTTTGATGTGCAGGACAACACGGATGAAAAATGGGATCTGCGCACGCATCGAGAGCAGCAAAGAAAAAGTCAGGTGCACATCATCTCCCCTTACATTATGTTTTTTTTTTCTAAACCCTAGGAGTAGATTTTCTTGTTGCAGTGTCCTTTGAAAATTTTTTGTGAAAAAAAAAAGAGTTTACTCATTTCCGTGAAAAGAAAAAAAATCAAAAAGAAAAATTTCGAAAAAAAAATCTAGATTAAGTTTCCTTTCGAATCTAGTTTAGTTTGAAAAAAAGAAAAAAAAAGAGATTTTATTTGAATCTTTTGAAAAATTCTTTGCGGAAAAAAAAAACTGCAAAAGTTTTAAAAGAAAAAAATGTTTCTTTTGGTGGAAAGCTTGGATTTCAAACTCAAACCTCTTTAAAAGCTTTTCCACTATCTTCTGATTTTTGGCCAGATTTGAAGCATGATTTTAAAATTTAATTGCCGAAAAATTATTTAGCGAAAAATTTTAAAATTTAGGTAAAATTTTCATTTTCAAACCATCTTCCAAATGCCACTGTTCTTTTGAAAAAATTCTAAGTATACAATTTTTAAGAATTCACGAAATACATGGGGGTCAGACTGGCCCAGATTCAAGATTTTTCTAATTTCAAAAAGCAATTCCGAGCAATCTGCAAGTCTGTTTTGACTAAAAATGGTGGGGTTTGAAAACTGATCTCATTGGCTTTATTTTCCATATTTTTCCTGAATTTTTGAAGGTCAATTGCTACAATTTCAAAAATCAAGATGCAAGGCCTTCATGTGGAAGGTCGATTTTCGCAAGGCCTATGACTCGATCAGTTGGCCTTATTTATGGTATGTGCTTAAAAGAAGGGACTTTCCCCCTACTTGGATTGATTGGGTTAAGAGATGTATTACCACGGTCTCCTTTATCCCCCTAATAAATGGGAAACCTTGTGGTGCATGGATCTAGCCTCAATGTGGCATCAGGCAAGGATGCCCCCTGGCCCCATTGATCTTTAACTTGGCAGCTGACAGTTTAGCTTGGTTTGCTTGTAAGCTTTCTGAAGCAGGTCTTGTTAGAGGTTATTCACTCTCTTGCAGGAACAGTCTGGCTCCCAATCTTCAATATGCAGATGATACTGTCTTTTTTATTGAAGGATCCATGGATGGAGCGTTGGCTTTGCATCACTTGGTTGATATCTTTGGTGAGCTTTCTGGACTGAGGTTGAATAGGAACAAGTCTGGTTTAGTCTACTTTGGTTTTTTTGAGGAGGAGCAAGAAGCCTTAGCAGCCATCCTGATGACTCCCCGCATCAGTCTCCCTATCAGATATCTTGGGCTGCCTTTAAGGTTTTCCAGATTGAAGAGAGGTGATTGGAATTGCCTCTTTGACAAGATCTCCCTGAAACTTGATGGTTGGCACAGCAAATTCCTTTCCAGAGGTGGAGGGCTTATCTTGCTCAATTCGGTGATCACCTCCATACTTGTTTTCTACTTCTCCATCTTCAAAGCACCAAGATCCATTTGGAAAAGATTGGATGTGATGAGGAAGAGATTTTTTTGGAAGGGAGCTAAACACAAGGGCAGCTTCTTGCAGCCTCTCAAATGGGAACAAATCTACTATCCTAAGGAGCTGGGTGGTCTTGGGATCAAATCCTTGCAGGACTTTAATGATGCCTTGCTGCTCAAATGGGCTGTTAAGCTGCTGCAAGGTGATCTGAAACCATGGTCTGAAATGATCAGGAATAGATATGGAGCATCCAACAGCAGGTTCTCAAGACTTCAGCCAAACTGTCCATCACCTTTCTGGAATTCGGTAACTAAGGCTTTGGCTAAACACTTCCATTTTCTGCAACCAGCACTTCGAGATGGTAGGTCCTTCAGTTTCTGGAAGGAGGAATGGTCTGAATTGGGGGTCTTGAAAGAGCTCTATCTGAGAGCTTTTGATGCAGCAGCTGACAAGGATGCTACGGTCAGCAAAATCTGGTCTTGCAACAATAGCAGCTGGAATCTGGATGTTGTGGAATCCAGTAGCAGTAGAAGAATTACCCGTTTGTGGAAGGAGAAGAGAAGGCTTTTATTAGACCCTGAAAATTTCAGACCTAGGCCTGGAACAGAGGATAGATATCTGTGGGATGGGATCTATAGTGCCCAATCTAGTTATAACAAAATGTTAAATTTTGAAGAGGGATGGGGACATGATGCCATTGATAAGATGATATGGTTGCTAAAAATTCCTCTCAAGGTACAAATCTTCCTTTGGCTGTGCAGGAGAGATGGGTTAATCACAAGTGATCTACGCCATAGAAGATTGGGTACTGATCATCATGTGTGTTTTTTATGTGAGATGAACACTGATAATGTAAATCACCTCTTCTCCTCTTGCCTTGTTACTGATGTCATATGGAGAAAAATTTGTCAGGAGCCTTTACCAGAGTGGAATTCTATGTGGCATGGGTTTGAGGTGAGAGGGAAACCACATGTCCACATGGCTGCTTCTCTGTGGTGTGTATGGAAGTCAAGGAATGAGAGACTTTTTCAGGAGAGGCCGGTTTGTTGTGAGAATATTGTAAGAGAGTGCTGGTCCCTCATACAGTCTTGGGGATCCTTTTTATAATCTCTTTTCTTTGCACATAATATACTACTCCGAACTGCTATCGCAGGATGATAGCTCTCCTTACTGTTTCAAAAAAAAAAAAAAATCAACCAGGGGTCAAAATTCTAGGTCTGACCCTTTGACAACCAAAAATCTCTAAAAATTCGGTTGAAATAGTACAAATTTCAAAAAAATATTTTTTGGAAAGCTAATTAAAAAAGGAATCTTCTCGCAAAATTTCAAGTTAATTGGATTCTAATTATTATCAGAGAACGAACATTACTTTTGTGGTCTGCTGAAACAGAACAAACCCTAGAAGTGCATGAACTTTAGGTTGAATCTTTAGGGTTACAACTTAGAGACCACACTTGGGCTAACCTAGACTTAGTCAAGTCTAGTGCTTAGCTCGTGAGCTTAGTCACCTTATGGGCCACTCACCACAAACCCCACTGAAGAAAATTGGTTAAAATTAATTTTAAAATACGAAATCAACCCGAGTTCATTGTCATACTACTGAGTGCTTTTAACCTCTCTTGCCAAACCTGGTGACTAAGTCTGCGGGGCAATGTCAAACGACCACGGCTCAGGGGTTAACGGAATCGGAGGCGTAAGCCAATGGAAGAACCTTCCCCTTAGTCCCCTCATAACCAGACTGGCTGGGTTAGCTTGAGAGGTGGGAATCATTTTTAGTCGGTTGAACAACGAATTTTTCTTCAGGAATTCAAACTTCTAACAAAAATTTGGTCACCTGATCCATAAGGACCATTTGATTGACAGAGCCTTAGCCTTGTCCTACTTGTCTACACCAACCCAGGCGTTGGGTGGTGTATGCAAAGAAGGTGGCCACTTAGACCTCACTTGGTTGGACCTTGGGAGCTACTCCCAAGGAGGTGAGTCACTTCGCCCGAACCATCTTCTCCCCCTAATTCTTCTACTCCCAGAGCCACCATGGCAAATCCTGGACTTGGACCTAGACCGGGTCAGGATATTGAGAATTAGGACCTGATGGCTCATCTGGAAGCCTGGGTAGTCGAATCCAAGGAGCGGCATCAGCAGAGCATGGATCGCATCTTGACAGCACTTGACAGGATGTAGCACCTACCACGAGGAGAACAATTGCGGGATTTCTATGACCCAACCACATAAATCGTCGCACCCTTAGTCAGAATTCCCGTAGGCGGAGATGTGTTTGAGCTCAAGCCCAATGTGATTGGTCAAGCGAAGATCTGTTCCAGCACGTTGAGGACTTGAGTCCACTCGCTGAAACGATTCGACCCAGGAATATCGATCTCGGGATTATTCTAAAGAGGCTTTTCCCATTCTCCCTGAGGGACAAAGCTTCATACTGGTTCAAGACTATTGGGAAGCCAATTTTAACCTGGTCAGAATTACGACGTGAATTCCTGCAAAAGTTCTTCCTAATCGGTCGAACAAAGGCAATGCGGTGTGCAATCACGACTTTCTCCCAGGGAGCTGGGGAGAAGCTACATGAAGCTTGGGATAGATTTCACGACCTTCTCCAGAAATGCCTACATCATGGTATACCCAGATGGCACCTGGCTCAGATCTTTTACCATGGGCTGGATGACACACATCGGTATCTGGTCGATGCATCTAGCAGCGGGAATTTCCTCACAAAAGACGAAAATAGTGCATTTTAGCTGTTTGAATCATTAGTGGAGAACTCGATGAATGCTGCATCCATGAACCAGTTCCAGCGGCTTAGTCAACAGTGGGTTGGTGTCCACGAGGCTCACACCGAGTCCATTCGAGCCGACATGGATATCATCATCAAGCAGCTGGATAGAATAAACCTATTCAAGAAAAAGATTGACCAGATTAGTCAGGGCCAATCTGACTGGATCTCTGCTGCCTCAAGACCATCCTATGCACCCCGAGCCCCTCCTGCTCGAGTTAATCTACACACTCGGGATGCATCTTCTCCGTATTTATGAGATCCCGCATATCAGGATCCCATAAATAATCTAGATCTGGCACTCTACAACCAGGGTTGCGCACCACCCATAGATTATAATGCATATCCCCTTGATGGATATACATCTCAGACATCTTTGGCCTATGAGGACGTCAGTGCTATCTAAGGATACGTGTGTAATAACCCGTATTCAGAGATGTATAACCCTGGTTGGTGCCAGCATCTGAACCTCTCCTGGTCTGGTAATTCACAGAGACCACATCAAGATCCACACTACCAGACCAGGCAATACGGGAATGTGCAAAACACGTACCCTAGGTAGCAGCCATTCCCACATCAACAGCAACCTCGCTCTTTATACCAGCTACTGCACCAAGCTGCCAACCACCCTCCAAAGCGGGTTGACCCTTTGGAGGCATTGAAAGAGGAGCTGCAAGAATCAATGAGGAAATCAACACAAGATAGCTTGCAGATTATGAAGGCGATGGCTAATCAGATACAAACCATACAGAACACGCAGAACCAGATGTTGCAGGAGCATAGGACTTAGGGAGCCTTGCCCTCCCAACCCATCCCAAACCCTTGATATGTGCAAAACCAGGGCACCCCGCCTAGGTTTCAGGCACCACAGGGACAGGCACACACCATACTACAGGCACCTCCTGCACCACCCGGTTACCCGCAAGGTTAGCCGCCTTTACAGAACCCCACGTATTCTGCCCCTTCCGTTGCCCCACCACCTCATGGACAGCAAGCCGATGCACATGCTGTCTCTTTGAGGAGCGGAAGGAAGACATTTGAACCACCACTTAGGCAGGCGGGTCCTGATTTTTCCCACCCTTCACAGTAGGCGGGATCGAGTCCATCATCATCTCAGGAGCCACCTGTGGTAGATAAGGGTAAGAGGCCACTTAACCATGAGATTCCCATCCCTTTTCTTGAGGCTCTAACACGAAATGCAGTACGAAAAAAGGACATGCGAAATTTTGAGGACCTGAAATCGATGTTCAAGGAAGTACATATTCAGGTCCCCCTCCTCGATGCAATTGATCACATTCCCACTGTCGCTAGGTTCATGAAGGACTATTGTACCCCGAAGTGATAGCAGAGAATTGGATGACAGGCAGTACTATCGAAAGAGGCTAGTGCCGTGATTCTAGCTGACCTACCGCCAAACAAGAAAGACCCTGGTACCCCACTCATATCCTGCTTCTTGCAGGATTCTCCATTTGATCGGGCCCTTCTAGATTTAGGTTCGTCCATCAACCTAACTCCCACTATTGTATTTGATCGATTTCAATTTGGGGAGTTGAAGCCCACCTCGATCACGATTCAGTTGGCTGACAGATCAGTCAAAACACCGAGGGGGGTGGTTGAGAACGTGATCGTGAAAGTCCGCAGGTTCTATTTTCCCATAGATTTTTTCGTTCTTGATATGGAAGTTCCTCCTAATCTCCGAGATGCACCAATTATTTTGGGTTGCCCATTTCTAGCGACAGCTCGAGCGAACATTGATTGTGCATCCGGGTTTATGGAGATAGCCCTAGGTAATGAGAGACTTTGACTTGACATATTCGGGGTAGCAAAGAACTTCGGTTGTGATCAAATAGAGGAGGATGGTGAAGACGAAGATTCGGCATACTGTGGTAACATAGGGCTCCTTTGTGACAACCCAATGTCTCATTCGTCTTCACTATCAAGGTTCTTGGACCTCGATCCACACAGGATTGAAACCACTGCACTACACATATCTCCCTAAGGATCTGACTGTTTAGGGTGTGCTTTTGACCACAGCATCCTCGAATCCAACTATCCTGATCCATACATTACTGAATCGCCCCTGGTGTTGAAAGATGTGACTATAGCCAACGAGTTTCCCGTTAACGTAGTCACAATTGATTATTCCATAGGGAGCGATTCAGCAGGAATTCATGTACACATGGATCAGCAGATTCCCACCCTCGATTCTGCTCCTCCCACTCTCATTTCTAACTTTGACCCACCGGTAATTGAATTGAAGCCCATACCTGAATCACTCAAGTATGTACTCTTGGGCGAAAGTCAGACATACCCAGTCATTATCAATGCCCACTTAACCCAAGAACAGGAGCATCAATTGATTTCTACGCTTCAAAACCATAGGGCTGTTATCGGGTGGAGTATTGTTGATCTCCACAGTATTCGCCCCTCGTATTGCACTCATCACATTTACATGGATGAGGGGGTGAAACCTTCGAGACAACCTTAGAGACAGCTTAACCCAAATATGCTAGAGGTTGTTAAGAAGGAGATCATCAAATGGCTAGATGCAGGCATTGTATATCCAATCTCAGATAGCTAGTGGGTGAGTCCGATCCAGATAGTGCCAAAGAAAGCAGGACTCACCGTCATGAAGAATGATAAGGATGAATCCATCCCGACCTGCACTACAACATCTTGGCGGGTCTGCATCGACTACAGGAAACTGAACATGGCTACCCAGAAGGATCACTTTCCTTTGCCGTTCATTGATCAGATCTTGGAACGGTTAGTCGGATGCAGTTTCTTCTGCTTTCTGGATGGATACTCTGGGTATAATCAAGTAGCAATTAGCCCGGAAGATCAAGACAAGACCACATTCACATGCCCCTTCGGAACATTTGCTTTCAAGCGGATGCCCTTTGGCCTCTGCAATGCACCGGCGACATTTCAGCGTTGTACAATGGCCATCTTCTCTGACATGATCGGGGACTATGTGGAGGTATTCATGGATGACTTCTCCATTTTCAGAGATGATTTCGCATCTTGTCTTGATAACCTCACCAAGATCCTAAAATGGTGTATTGAAGTGAACCTAGTACTGTCCTGGGAGAAAAGCCATTTCATGGTGAGGGATGGCATAGTACTAGGGCACAAGATCTCCAAAAATGGACTCGAGGTCGACCGAGCTAAATCCGAGATTATTTCCCACTTTCCGCCACCAAGCTCGGTCAAGCAGATCAAATCATTCTTGGGTCACGTCGGCTTCTATCGAAGATTTATATGTGATTTCTAGAAAATTGCACAGCCTTTGACGAATCTCCTGGTTGCCGATGTCTTATTTGAATTCGACACCTTGTGTCTCAACACCTTCGAGACTTTACGAAGCGCTGTCTCTAATTCACCAATTCTCCAACCACCTGACTGGTTGCTAGATTTTGAAATGATGTGCGACGCTTCAAATTTTGCTGTCGGTGCTGTTTTAGGCCAGTGTCGGGAGAAACAACCCTTCGTCATATACTATGCTAGGAAGATGCTGAATGAGGCTCAGCGTAATTATACAGTCACCGAAAAAGAACCGTTAGCAATAGTATTCAGGTTGGAGAAATTCAGATCGTATTTATTATGGTCTAAGGTCATTGGTCACTCGTGTTTCACATGTTAGAAATCGGGGTTACAAGTAACGCATCGTCGTAGTTGCAAAACACGTCGATCAGATAAAATTTATACCGAAACTCCAAGGGAGTCCCGGGTCGAACACAGGGAGGCGACATTTACTTTATTGGAAACCGCACTTCGATTCATTTTTTTTGGTATTTTGGGGTTTTATTATTTTCTGTATTTTTGAAATAAAAGAAAACAAGCAAACGTATCACAAGATAGAGATGTGGAACAAATATGATATATATTACTTCCAATGTCAATTGCAAGAAACTATGAAAGCATATAAAGAGAAGGAGGTGAGAGGAAATCTCCCGAATTGGCTATTCGGTGAGACGACGGTGCCTGGCAGAGGCTCGGACGAAGGAGGTGAGGAGCGAGACGACGAAGGCGAGATTCTGGAGGACGTCGGGTTGAGGAAAGCTTTGGCATAGCTCCAGAATGGAGGTGAGAAGACATAGTTGATTTGCTACTGCAATGGAGGTGGGAGGGTGGCTCCAAGGTGACCTATGAAGGGGGATGAGAAGTTGGAGGAGTATTTGGTGGGGCAGAGGTTCACTACACTAATAGGCACCTTGGGGAGCTTGGGAACAAGCTCTAATGGAGCGTTGGTAGGCTTGCTAGAGCTTGGGAGTAGGTGGGAGTAGAGTAGGTAGAGATGGCTTGGAAAGGAAGGGGTGTAGGTCCTTTTATAGTGGAGAAGAAGAGGCAAAAATAGGTACGGGACCATTAGTGACATCTAGGCCATCGCTTGAAATGTCGCTGTAGGTAGCTCATCCCACTGGCGCCCACAGCTGGCTTTGCTGGCATGCGATGAATTACCGACAGCTGTAAGTGTCGCTGTAAGTCCAGCTCATGCGTCGCTATAGTCCACCTCACGCTACGCTGGTGCTGTGCTCCTACCTTGCCACACGTGCACACGCCCACGCGCTGGCGTTGCACTGCACGCATGCACACCTGCGTGCCCATGCACGCACCTACGCTGCTGCGCGCGTGCGGTGCTGTGTGCGTGTGCTACCGGCCTGGGCTACTACAGAGGTCAAATTGAGTCGATTTTCACGCCGTTAGGCTAAGGTCGTCGACCCAAATCCATCTATGTGGTCGGATTTATCATTTGAGGATCCAGATTATGTCTTCTATTACCTTGGCCGTTGATCTTCCTCGCACTACGTATGGTGCTATGGGACTCCGATCGAGGCGACTTCAGAGGCGTTGGACTCCGATCGTCGTCTTGATTAGATTCGTACGGTCGAATTGTCAATCTGAGGCTCCGAAATAAATATGCTTCTCTCCTAACCACAGAAAAGATGCAATTAACCTAAATTATATACAACTGCTCTAAATGTAGAATGATGCATGCTATGCAATATTTATAATATGAAATGCAAGTCTAAGGCTAAGAACATGCATGAATAGGCATTTCACCCTCAACAAATGTGTTTACATCATACCCTCATGCCTATCTTCTGCTAGTCCCTAGCAAAATTAAACTATATGCTTTGTATAAAAGTAGAATTAGAATTAGATCACTTAGGCCTAAGTCATTTATTAACAATAGAAAATTTCAACTAAGGTCCTAAACTATGAAAACTCAACAGTACCCAGGTGTCTGCCAGAATGCAGACTGCCCAAGTTCTCGTCTTATTTGAGAAGGGAAGATATATAAATATTTTTTCTTCTTTTCTAATTTTTTTGTACTTTTGGAGTTTGAGAGTTCCGGGATAACCTTTTACGGCTACCTGACCTGCCCAAGACTTGAAAAAGACTCTAAGTACTAAGCATCTTTGTGAAAAAGTGATAGACTCACAAAACGACCGTTAAGACAGACTTCAGGTTTCTACGACCCTAGGTGACCTTGCCTAAAGGTTTATCTTTACGATCGTTAGCTTTCTCCCTACTTTTATTTATGGGGTCAACACAAGGGCAAACCCAGTGTATATCGCTCCAGTTTATTCTACTTCCCAGCTTCTTCCCTAAGTGTTTTGGGAATTATTGTGCATTTTTTTTTGTGAGCTGGGTTCTGGACAACCGGCCAAGGAGCTGTTACCACCAACAACTTTCCAGCCATACTCGTGCAGTAAAGTGTGATTTTATTTGTTTTTTTATTTTCTCCTTTTTCTTTTTTTTTCTTTTCTTTTTGAGTGTTTCTTTTTTTTTTCTTTAAGTAGGTGGCTAATCTAAGATTTACCTAAAGGCAGTACAATGAAAATGGTCTTGTGGCTGGGCTCTGGACAACCGGCCGATGAGCTGTTACCATCGACAACTTGCTAGCCATACCACCCAAGTTGGTCCATTAGCTACCCAATTTTTGTAAAATCCACCGGAAAGTGAGTCAGTGAAAAAAAAATGTGTGCAGATGCTTAAGCTTAAAGTCCCCCTAAATCAGAGGGGAGGTTGATAAGTCGCATACTTATCATCCCAAATTATTTACCAAATTAAAATGAATTTTAATTGGTGAGGACTTGAGACTAACTCCACATTCGAGTGGACACCCGGGTTAATTAAGCCTGAAGACCTGAAGAGTCTAGGTGTTTAGGTTCTCTCGTATCATTTCCTAAAGTTAATAACTTCCAAATGCCTAAGTTTTCTTTTCCTAATTTCTTTTTTTATCTTTTTTCAAATTTTCAATTTTTTTTATTTTATAAGAAACTAAAAGAAATTCTACGGAGTTAACATAATGATTTTAGGAATTGATTATCCACCCCCCCATGCCTAAATGATGCAATGTCCTCATTGTAAAAATAAAGACATGAAAAGGGTAGAGTACACAGAACATCACCTGAGTGTCGTGAAAACCTGGTCAGCTCCGTAGAGAGAAGAGTGTAGACACATGTGCTAAGTTTAATGCCTTTAGCTAGGCATAACATACATACAAAGAAGAAATTGAGAATTCACAAGTGCGGGTCAGAATCAAAATAAAAATATTGATCCTGAAGCCCGCCAACAGAATATGTCCACAGACATGGGCAAGATTATGGTGCAGACCCATACCCCAGGGTCGAGTGGTTCTCAGGTTATGGATGAAAATCACCCAGAACTGAAGGTTGTTGTGTTTGCGGGGCTAGGCCTACGGTTTAGTGGTGTGCAACTCAAGACCGAAGTGTTGGAAAATGGGCAAAGATGGTTCAATAGGTGCAGTTTTCCACTTAACATCTAGCGCAGAAAAATAATCAGTTATTTCAAGCTTGGGTTGCACGTGAAAGATATCGTAAGGGTCCTGGTAAAAAGTAGGTGGTTTTAGGTTAATAGGTACCCTTAGGTACAAAATCATACTTCCCTCAGAATTAGCCTCCCAAATCTTTATTTCAACAATTCTATCCTCCAACATCAAGGGCTCAGGGTTCGGGACCTCTAGCATATTATTCATCCCATATGATTCTCCCAAGTCTAGAAATCATGGTTGAATGAAGATTGACTTGGGCACAAAGATCTTAGAAGTTAGCTCTTCGGGGTGCAGATGAGGACTGGGGTCATTGATTGAATCATCAAGATTCGGATCCTCCAAGTTAACCCTAACCTAATCCAAATCTTCAATGAACGGGTTATCAAATGGTTCATCAGATTCCTCATGCTCGTTTGTCTCATTAAAATCATTTTCCTTATGTTAAGTGAGACTTCACCTAAAGATTCTTCACCATCAGAGTCAAATAATTGATGATCCTCATTTATATATATCTCAAAATCATGAATCATTTCTTGATCCAAGGAGACATAATTTTCTTCGTTTCCTAACTTGGTGATCTTGGGTGAATCATTCGGTTCATCCTCAAATGGTTGCTCTAGCCCAACCTAGTCATCCTTGGTCTCAGAAAATGTATCCCCCCTGATAGGCGCCTGAGCAAGTTCAAACATTAGCTCTCCTGAAGGGGGTTCATCTTGAGAATCATCCCAAGATTTGACTAGGGCAACCACAAATTTCATCCTTAACCTCGACAACTTCCCAAGTAGAAACTCACCCAGGTCCCTATCCCTAACACTTTGGAGCAAATCCAATAGAGAACTATTAAGTTCATCAATCATTTTGATCATAGGCTCCAGTGCTTCAGTGCATGGTGTTGGCTGGGCTTCTAAAGATTGTATGGTGTTCCTCAAATTAGCCAACACTCTATCTTGGATCTGGTTCACCTGAACCGACTAGTTCGATTCAGGTTTGGGTGGGTTTGGGTTGAATCTATGGGAGTCAAGATGTCGAGGTTCTCGGGCCCCTCCCTGAAAGTAGGTCATTCTAGGTTGTTCAAAGGATGGTGGTGACCTATATTCAGTGGAATACTGGGGAGGGTAGGTGTTGTAATCATGATATCCTTCCTGATTGTAGATCGAGTTGGTTTGGTCATCAAGGGATGGAGATCCATGATCATTATAGCACTGGGAAGGATAATAATCATACTCTTGTTGTCCAGGGTTAGGCCCTGGACACTGAGGTCCAGATTCATATCCCCAATCAAAGTCATCTCAGCTAGTGGATGGGTAATTACAAGTCAAGTCGGGATAGTAATCATCTTGGGCATAAGTGGTGGTAGGAGGATAGGATGTGAAATGTGTGTAGGATGTGGAAGGGTACATGGTGAAGTAAGGAGGGAAATCAAAAGAGAAAGGAGCCCTGCAATACAAAAATACAAGCCTGTCCTTAGGTTGGGTAGCTAAAGGTCTATAGATTCTCAGAATCCATCCTAACATTATAGACGATTTACTCTACTTATGTCCATGCAATCCAACCAGTTAGAAGGAGGGACTGGGGAGAAGGTTCTTCCTTTTGCTTGCACCTCCGGTTCCTAGTGTACATCCCAGCTGCGGTCGTTTGACGCTACTCCCCTAACTAGACATCAGATTGACTAGTATAAGTAGGTTAATCATGAACAATCTCAATCTAGATCCTGACAAGTGAACCAGTCCTTAGGGCCAACGTCTAATCAATTTTAGTTAGGCTTGGTACAATTGTGCTTCAGGAATGTGATGGGCCCTTTAGATGGGCTGTTCCCTTAATGATCGGTTAAAATGTGTGTGCGTGCACAACCAGGGTTTTCAAACAAGGTTATTTGATGATGTGTGTTTTAGGATTTAAGCTTGTTTAGTAGCTTTTAGGGTTTAATTCTTAGGTTGGTTCAATCAAGGTTTAGTAGAACACTCCAAGTTTTGAAAGCACGGGTGATGATATGTTCCTTTAAAAATAAAAAATAATGTGGAATGCCTGGTTTAGCCCTAAGAATCAACCCTAAGTGGCAAGCTACTTGATGAATCAGTTTTAGATTGAGTGGTGCGGCCCAGACAGCTCATTCATTTGGCCTATTACACCACTTAGTTAAGGCACACAAGAATGCTTAACCTATTCAGATTTCTACTCACTTATGTGTATTTAGTTGAAGTGTACTGGGTCCACAGGTTAGATCCCGGTTAAGTGGTAGAATCAGAGTGATTGTGTGCCTTAGGATAAGAAGTTGTGGGTGTTAAGTGTGTAGCTTTCAGAAAATCCCACAAGCAGATAACACTTTTTTTTATTTTCTTTTATTTATGTCGATGGCGAGGTGAGTGGAGGCAGCAAACAAACAACCAAATCTATCCTAGGGTTTATAAAAAGCACCTAAGTTGATTTACGTTTGAGTTATTAGGTTATGGAATGAAAACTAAGGTGGGGGTGTTGTGGGGGACACTTACAAAGCACTCTACCCGCACTTTACTCCAGTCTATCGCTCTTGGATCTCCATGCTAGGGTACCTGTAAGACAGTAGATCAAAGACAAGTAGGGTTAGTGCTATGTAAATGCAAAGAAACACAATAAACAATAAAGTAAATTTCGTTGCCTCCCCGAAAACGACGCCAAAATGGTCGCACGTGTTTCGCATGTTAGAAATCGGGGTTACAAGTAACCCATTGTCGTAGTTGCAAAACACGTCAATCAAATAAAATTTATACCGAAACTCCAAGGGAGTCCCAAGTCGAACACAAGGAGGCGACGTTTACTTTATTGAAAACTACGCTTCGATTCGTTTCTTTTTGGTATTTTGGGGTTTTGTTATTTTTTTGGATTCTTTAAATAAAAGAAAATAAGAAAACGTATCACAAGATAGAGATGTGGAACAAATATGATATATATTACTTCCTATGTCAATTAAAAGAAACTGTGAAAGCATATAAAGAGAGGGAGGTGAGAGGAAATCTCCCAAATCGGCTCTTCAGCAAGACGATGGCCCCTGGCGAAAGCTCGAATGAAGGAGGTGAGGAGCGGGACAATGGAGGTCAAATACTGGAGGACGTCGGGTTGAGGAAAGTTCGACGTAGCTCCGGAATGGAGGTGAGAGGACAGAGTTGATCTGCTACCGGAATGGAGGTGGGAGGATGGCTCCAAGGTCACCTATGAAGGGAGATGGGAAGTTAGAGGAGTATTTGGTGGGTCAGAGGTTCGCTACACTAATAGGAACCTTGGGAGCTTGAGAACATGCTCAAATGGAGCGTTGGTAGTCTTGCTAGAAATTGGGAGTAGGTGGGAGTAGAGTAGGTAGAGATGGCTTGGAAGGGAGGGGGTGTAGGTCCTTTTATAGTGGAGGAGAAGAGGCAAAAATAGGTATGGGACAATTAGTGACATCCAGGCCATCGATGTAGGCAGCTCATGCCTGCTAGCACCTACAGCTGGCTTTGCTAGCGTGCGTTGAATTACCGACGGTTGTAAGCGTCGCTGTAAGTCCAGCTCTTGTGTCACTGTAGTCCACCTCATGCTGTGCTGGTACTGCTCTCCTGCCTTGCCGTGCGCCCACGCGCTGGCACTGCGTTGTGCGCATGCGCACCTGTGCGCCCACACGCGTGCAGTGCTACGTGCATGTGCTGGCGGCCTGGGCTGCGCCACGTGGCGCAATTTGGGCCATCCATCTTCTTCCTATTGTAGGGGCTGCGACAGAGGTTGGATTGAGTCGATTTTCACACCGTTAGGCTACGATTGTCGACTCGAATCCATCTATGCAGTCGGATTTATCATTTGAAGCTCAAAATTATGTCTCCTAGTCCCTTGGTCGTTGATCTTCCTTGGACTACATATGGTGCTACGAGACTCCGATCGAGGTGATTTCAGAGGCGTTGGACTCCGATCGTCATCTTGATCAAATCCGTACAGTCGAATTGTCAATCTGAGGCTCCGAAATAAATATGCTTCTCTCTTAACTACAGAAAAGATGCAATTAACCTAAATTATATACAACTACTCTAAATGCAGCATGATGCATGCTATGCAATATTTATAACATGAAATGCAAATCTAAGGCTAGGAACATGCATGAATAGGTATTTTACCCTCAACAAATGTGTTTACATCGGTCATCATTTTTACTGACCACTCTGCCCTCCAGCATTTGTTGGCAAAGAAGGATGCCAAACCACTGCTCAATAGATGGATCCTTCTATTGCAAGAATTTGATATCAAAATCCGCGACAAAGTCAGAAAATAGAATGTTGTAGTGGATCACCTATCTAGACTGGACCCAGACCACATTCCTTATTCCCTGCCTATCAATAAGCAATTTTCAGATAAATCTCTTTTGGCAGTTCATTTTGTTGAGTTCCCCTGGTACGAGGATATCGCAAACTACCTTGCCACAGGCAAGATTCCTACGAATCTATCAAAGGACCAGAAACTCAAATTCACTGCAGAAGCAAATACTGCCTCTGGGATGACCCACTGCTCTTCCGCATTGGAGCGGATCAGATTATTCGTAGATGCATCGCAAACTCTGAGATCCCCAGTGTGTTATCTTTCTGCCACAATGATGCTTGTGGTGGCCATTTCTCAGGTCAGAAAATCGCTGCAAAAATTTTGCAGTCGGGATTTTTTTGGCCAACTATCCACAGAGATACACACGAATATGCCCAACACTGCAAACGATGACAGTCGGTCAGTTCTATGACCAGGAAAGACATAATGCCACTCCAACCCATCATGGTCGTAGAAGTGTTCGACATCTAGGGCATTAATTTTATGGGCCCTTTTCCTAACTCGCATGGCTTCGAGTACATATTACTAGTCATCGACTATGTCTCGAAGTGGGTCGAGGCCATCCCAATGAGACGGGCTGACCATAAGACCGTCATTTCTTTCGTACGACAGAACACGATATTCGGAATACCCTATGCTCTGATTAGCGACGGGGGAAGCCACTTCATTCACAGTCATTTCAGGTCGTTATTAAAGAAATACGGGGTACATCATCGTATAGCCACCCCGTATCACCCGCAGACCAATGGGCAGGCTGAAGTGTCTAACCATCAGATCAAGTTGATTCTCCAGAAGGCGGTTAGACCAGACAGGAAGGATTGGTCTGATAAATTAGTTGATGCACTCTGGGCATATCGGACTGCATACAAGGCCCCACTCGGAATGTCACCATATCGCATGGTATATGGCAAGGCCTGTCACCTTCCTGTAGAGCTGGAACACTGCGCCTTTTGGGCGGTGCGAAAATGTAACCTTGACCTCAATGCAGGAGGTCAAGAACGGAAACTCCAGCTTAGCGAATTAGAAGAGATCCGGCAGGAGGCCTATGAGAATGCATTAATATACAAGAACAAGACCAAGGCCTTTCATGACCGCCACATTCAGAGGAAAGCATTCATGCCCAACCAGCGAGTCTGGTTGTTTGATTCTCAATTAAAGCCATTTGCAGGGAACCTCAAGTCCAAATCGACTGGCCCGTATGTTGTGATTTGTCCATATCCTAATGGGGCAATCCAGATCCAAGACCCAAAATCTGGGCATATATCCACGGTAAATGGCAAGTGCCTCAAGCCATTTTTGGCCTAGGAACCTCCTCCACCTGACGAGATTGTTCATCTTATTGAGGACGTGTGATTGAGTGCTCGCCCAGCTGGAGGCGTTAAACTCAGCACTTATAGATAGCATATATCCCACATTTCACCATCATCTATACATAACCATTTTTATACATAGCATATTTTTCTTTTAGCATATTTCCTTTTTGTATATTGCCTGCTAATAGGTTGGCCGGTGCTGAATATAATATCAGGAGCAATTACAGGTGATTTCTACCCATTCTCTCCCTGTAGTATTTATTTTCTTTTATATTCATGCATGAGGACATGCAAGAACATAGGCATGGGGGTGATAGATACAGAAAAACTGAAAAATTTTTATGCCAACCCTTAAGAAAAACCTCAGTGCTACATGTAAAATGTACTTTAGGACCCTAAATAAAAGAATAACTGACTCCACCTCCAATGCTCGCATTGGAGCTAGAAATCATTCGCAACAACCATTTCCGACTCACCCGCTCACCTCTTATTCTAAATTTAGGGTCGAGTTGAATGTAACCTGATACGAGAATTTCATGAAGTACAAATTATACGAGGTTAATTGTTCATAGCATATATACATATTGCATTCATGAATAAGATTGTTTGATTAAGAGAATGCATTAGGGATTCTATCCTCTAGTTGATTCCTGTAATCTATAATCCAGTACAACTTTTCACACACATGTAGAATTTGCAATGGATTCATGGTGAAGGCTGATAAATGTCTTTAGTCTATCGAGAAGAAGCAATGCTTCTTTTCCTGAACCCTTGGACAGTGTTTTAGGAGTCAGGCAGATTTTCTTCCAAAAATCCACCAAATAGTGTGAGATGAGAGTAGGGTGTACAAGTGCTCTAAGATTAGTGCAAGGAATCTTGAATCCCAGATAATTAGGTGACGATATTCTGAGATAAGTCATAGTTTTCGCTCTCGGTTCTTGCGTATGCATCTTTGCATGAATTTTGAGAGCCACCAAATAAGGCAAATACGCGGAGAGTGAGTTTTCATAAAACTAGGGCTAAGATGGATGCTTACGACCATTCTTTACGGAATCCTCAACTGAAGGAGGGTATTGATGTCAAGGTCAAAAATACACCGTCCTATCCATCTTTCCCGATGCCGTGAGTAGGCACTTCCACCAAATAAGCCACCCAATGTCTCCTGAGTACCACCAATCCCTAATAATGCCTCCTCAATAAAGTTCATGGATGTGTGATAGTTGTGTTATGTTGAAAAAAAAATGAAATGAAAAAAAAATGATGAAAAGAAAGAAAAATTGAAAAAAATATTAGAAAAAGAAGAAAAAGCAAAGAAAAAAGAGTGAATATTTAGTTCAGTTACATTTAGGCAATACCACCAAATAAATTTGAGATCCACCAAATATGGCCTTAACCCACCTTTCTTGTGTTTCTGACCACCCGAATACTGGCTGAGGAATTCCGACTTAGTGTTAGGGTTATGAGAACTCAATTAAAGTGTTAATGCCTAGTGAGACCACCAAATACAGGTCATGTATGTGAATCTGGTGTGGTTGTGAGCTTTAAGAAAAAGAAAGAAAAGAAAAAGAAAAAGGGAAAGAGAGAATAGATACAAAGGAATCAAAAGGGCGCATAGTTTTTCTCATCTTTCTCTGAGTTGGGTTACTTAGTAATCCAGGAATCTAGATTCTGAAGTACTAGTCTCTATGTAGCACCAAGTGAGAGTGAGCCACCAAATATATAATCTTTTCCCTTAGAGATTCTTTACCTAAGCCTAAAGCTGGGGTGAAATTCATTGAATATCTTGGATACCCCGAGGGAAGAAGTCCGCCTATCCTGCTAGAATTTTTACAAGGGGTCAAGTACAGGCTTTAGAGGTGAATCAGTTTTTCACTCGAATTCGTTGCAAAAGCCACATAGCTACACCTTCACGATTGTCTGGATTTCTAGAGCATAGGATGAAAACAAAAAGGAGAAAAATCTCTATGCATACACATGAGAAAATAATCAGTCCCTTAGGGACCCTTGCAGTAAATAATTTAGTGTTGCATTTGCTAGGGACTAGCAAGATTTAGGCATGGGGTTATGATTGTGCAGCAATCATAGGCCTTAATTGACCTAAATTAGGCTAGAACTTAGCATAAATTAGGGTAATTCATGCATGCATACGCATTATCTACATCTTTACTACTTTCCTTTAGCTATGCATGAAATAATGTTATAATGTGCTGGTTAAGTGCATTATGTCAATTGTAGGCAATAAGCTGATCAGGAGCTAGATCTGGAGTAGGATCTGAAGCTGGATCAGGAATAGCAAGAGTTGCAGCAGAGCTGGAGCAGAAGGCTTAGATTAGATTTTGGAATAATAATGTAAGGGAGTTAAAGGTTTGTTATTATATTAAGTAGGAATAAAGCAGTAAAATATGAAGAGCTTAGGTCCATCCTAGCCCTAGGATAGCCTGGAGACTTCCTCAAGCCTTAGCCACACTTAGATTAGGTCACAACACCCTAGGAAGCCCTAAAACCCTAGTTCCAACCCTGATCTGGACGTCCAGATAAGTTATAGGATGTCCAGGACCCTTATCCAACTCCCGCACAACTCAAACCCACTTTTGTAGTGTTATTGGACATCCAGACACTTTGTTAGACGTCTAATTTCTGCAGAATACCCAAAACAGAACCTTGATTTCCCCATGACTCAGATTAGACATCCAGAACTGAAGTATGGACTTCTGATTTTTGAGTATAAGTCGTTTGATCACATTTTTGGACGTCTGGTATTGGTCTCCAGTCCCTGTTTTGAGATTCAAGTCTTGATCTTGGATCTCTAGCTCCCTAGACCTAATCCCAACCCCATAGGAACATAAATTAAGGTATCCTAACCCTAGTACATCACATCTAGACCTACCTAAGGACCTAATTAGGTTCTCACCAAACCCAATTGACTTAGATCAAAGTCAATTACCTTCATCTAAGTCAATTGGACTCATTGAGTCCAATTGAGCTTAGATCTCAACCCACACAAGTTCAATTCGACTTGGTGAGAGTCCAATTGACCTAAACCCAACCTAATTGAGTTATTTCACTTTCAATTAGTTTCACACTCATCAAATTAAACTTAGGCCAAGTTTAATTGCATTTTCCCCTTAGCAATTAGGGTTTGCAACCCTAATTTAAGACATACACCTACCCAAACCCCTTAGGACCTAACCTAAGCCTCTTAGACACCTAGAGCACGGCCACACACACACACACACACACACACCCATTCATGCACACACACTTCTCTAGAGTTCTCTATAACCCTCTTGATGTGGCACCACCTCTTGGTTGCCAAATTTAGCAACCAAGAGGCATTCAAATTGAGATCCACATTTTTTGGATCTCAAAAGCCATCTCTATCCTCACATGGCTGGCCACTCTTGGACTCTCTCTAGAGAGTTCCACACCTCTCTAGAGAAAAGCCCTTGAGTCTATAAAAAGGCCCAATGGGTGGCCATTTGCACCCATTCACGTTGTTGGCACCACTCACTTCATTGGCTCCATGCACGCCCACCTCCACTTAGGTTAGCCACTCCACCTCCACGAGCTAATCACCACCATGAAGGACACCATGTCAAGATGCTAGATCACTCCTCTCTCTCTCCAAGGGTCGGCCTAAGCTCCATTAGCCACCAGTAATTCTCCTCCTGACCATTCCAAGGCCATCAGGGACCACCCCTGAATGCCCTTTTGTTCTGTTAGATTTAGATTATGCTCTTCGTATTCTTACTGCTTTTTATTACTGCTTAGTAGCGTAGTCTTTATTCTCCCCCAATGATGCAGGCAAAATCCCCCCATAGATTCTAGTATGCAATCATTTTCTGGTAGCTAGATTTACATTTTAATCATTCCTGTATAGGCTTTCTTCTACAGTTTTTGTTGCAAACAACTCTCCTACTGAATGAATTAAAAAAATGCTTTTATATATATATATATGTCTCCATGTTGTGAAATCACCATGAGCTTATTGATTGCTATCATATTTGCATGACTCAAGTTGCCTGTTTTTTCAATTGCTTATCTATTCTGCAACAAGCATGCCGTTTCCCGAGAATATAGAAAATCTAACGATAGACGCATTCTCCGTAAATAGTCACCACCTCACTAGAATCGTGCGCGTAGAAACTCACACGTTCACCTTTGTGATTTATTTAACGCATGCGCACGTAATCCGAGTTCATAACAGAAGTGGTGAAATCTTAATCAGGAGATTGGAAATTGGCATGCGTTTTTAAATAGAGTAGAGCGGCATAAGAACGAATTCAAACGTAAAGCAAACACCTCCCAGAGACGAACAACCGAGACTCAAGTCTCGTAATTTTTATAAACTTATTTTTGACGAACGTTTTTATGCAACTATACTACGATTCCAACAACTTCAAAATGCGAGAAAATGACTTTCCGTCACTCCTGCATTGCATATGCATCTTCACAAAACGAGGATGAAGAGAAGGAAGGATTAGAGAAACTGGGATCAAAGGCCCTAGTTTGGAACCCATATGGTTCCGAGAAATCCTGGCTCACAAGTTGAGCCGAATCGAGTTGGTTCACAAATTCCCGTCCCGTGGGAGCTCGTGAGGAATGGAATCCCGAAAACTGGGATTGAGTGGGTAAAGAAGTGTTTCCTAAATTCCCAGACATCCATTCTTCCATTTTCTTAGCAACCAAGTCCATTTTATCCAGTTCATTACAAATTAATTCCATGTCAAATGAATGAGAATCCTGGATCTCATTAGCACTTGACCTAGGTTATTGGGACCAGTTGAATGCATCCATGGTGGCGTGATTAATTGAGTTCTCGCTCATTTCCTCAAATTGGTCGTATGCGCTATCTGCATCCTTGTTGAGGAAATTATGTCCACAAGAAGCGTCCACGTGATTACGGAGTTGCTCAACCAACCTGTGATAAAATATTTGCATGAGTTTCCATTTCAGCACCTCATGGTGTGGACACTTCCTCAAAAGTTCTTGGAATCAGTCCCAGACACCATGAAACGGTTCCCCCAGCCGCTAAACAAAAGTGGGAATTGCCCATCGCAAGGCATTGGTCCTTCTGATAGGGAAGAATTTCTTCAAGAAAGCTGATTTAAGAGCAGCCAAAGTTTCAATTGGCCTTCCTATAGTCCGGTACCAATGTGCGGCCTTATCCCTGAGAGAGTGGGGGAAAAGCCTCATGATCATTTGCTCTTCGTTCACATTCCTTGCTTTGGTGGTCTGAACCAAAGTGGTCAGATCCTCCAGGTGCTGGAATGAGTCCTCCGAGCCAAGCCCATGGAAATGCTTAATCAAACTTAAGACTTGGGGCTTGATTTCTATGTCTCCAGCGGGAATCATGATGCTGGGACATTCCCCATAGTTTGAAGGATCGTAGAAATCCTTCAAGAGCCATGTGCCCTGACCATGCATACATTGGAACCATTGCTGCATTTGCTGCAATTCTTTCAACTGCCTCTGAATCAGCTCCTGCTGGTTCAGAGGCGGGGGAGGTAGTTGTTGATCAGCCATGGGATCTGCATATCTATAGCTCAACCTCTGCCACCTAGAATGGTTTAAAGATCCTTCCAATCTAGGGTTCAATGGCCTCCTCCCAAGAATACACTGGAAGGAACTAGGAAGGACGGGGAAAAGAGGAAACCCTATAGCACAAGAATACAAGCATGTCCTTAGATGGGGTAGCCTAAGGTCTACTAACTCTCAAAACCCATCTTAAGATTATGGATGATTTACTCTACTTATGTCCAGGCAATCCAACCAGTTAGGAGGGACTGAGGAGAAGGTTCTTCCTTTGGCTTTCACCTTCGGTTCCTAGTGTACCCCCAGCCGCGGTCGTTTGACGCTACTCCCCTAGCTAGACATCAGATTGACTAGTATAAGTAGGTTAATCATGTATAATCTCAATCTACATCCTGACGAGTGAATGAATCCTTAAGGCCAACGTCTAATTGATTTTAGTTAGGCTTGGGAAATTGGTGCTTTGGAATATGATGGCCCTTAATGGGTTGTGCCCTTAATGATTTGTTTGATAACATGTAAATGTACACAACCAAGAGGTTTTCAAGCAAGATTATTAATGATGAGGTGTGTTTTAGGGTTCGGATCTTTCTTAATAGCTTTTAGGATTCAAATATTAGGTGTTTTCAACCAAGTTTGTTGTTGAAAGCACATGTTCAAGTATTTTCTTTTAGAAATCAAGAAAAATATGGAGTGCCTGGCTTGACTTAATTATTGAATCCTATGGGGCAGCTAGAAAATGAACCTCTTTTAGTTTAGGTGGTGCAACCCAAACAATTAAATCAATTGGCTCAAATGCACCACCGATTAAGGACACAAAAAGGTGGTTAACCTAATATGATTTCTACTCTTTTATGTGTTTAATTCGTGTACCGAGTCCATAGGTCGAAAACCCAGTTGAGTAGATGAAAATCAAGTCCAATTATGTGCCTTAAATGTGGGTGTATGGAGTGTGTATATTGATTTGTCCCATAGAAAGTATCTTTTTTTATATGCGGGGGTGAGGTTGGTGAAGGTGGCAAACAAAACAAACAATGCTATCCTAGGGTTTATGCAAACACCTAAGTAGATTAGGTCTTGACTATGAGTGTGGCTAAATGAACTAGTGGGGGGGATGTGGGGGACACTCACCGAGTACTCTACCTGCACATTACTCCGATCGACCGCACTTGGATATCCATGATAGAGTACTTGCAAGATAGTAGATCAAAGACAAGTAGGGTTAGTGCTATGCAAATGCAAAGAAATGCAATAAACATTAAAGTAAATTCCGTTGCCTCCCCGGCAATGGTGCCAAAATGGTCAGGTGCGTTTCGCATGTTAGAAATCAGGGTTACAAGTAACCCATCGTCGTAGTTGCAAAACACATCGATCAGATAAAATTTATATCGAAACTCCAAAGGGAGTCCTGGGTCGAACACAGGGAGGCGACATTTACTTTATTGAAAACCAAGCTTCGTCTTTTTTGTTTTGGGTATTTTAGAGTTTTGTTATTTTTTTTATATTTTTGAAAGAAGATGATAAGCAAAATGAATCACAAGAGATATAGAACAAATCTGATGTATATCACTTCCAATGTTAATTACAATAAACTATGAAATAAACTATGAAAGCATAAAAAGAGAGCGATGTGAGAGGAAATCTACCGAATCAGTTGTTTGGCGAGATGACAGTGCTTGGCGAAAGCTCGGATGTAGGAGGTGAGGAGTAGGACGACGGAGGTGAGATGCAGGAGGACGTCGGGTTGAGGAAAGCTTCGATGTGGCTCCGGAATGGAAGTGAGAAGACAGAGATGATCTGCTACCGGAATGGAGGTGGGAGGATGGCTCCAAGGTGACCTATGAAGGGGGATGGGAAGTTGGAGTATTTGGTGGGGTAGAGGTTTGCTACAGTAATAGGCGCCTTGGGAGCTTGAGAACAAGCTCTAATGGAGCATTGGTAGGCTTACTAGAGCTTGGGAGTAGGTGGGAGTAGAGTAGGTAGAGATGGCTTGGAAGGGAGGGAGTGTAGGTCCTTTTATAGTGGAGGAGAAGAGGCTAAAAATGGATGAAGGACCTTCAGCAACATCTAGACCGTCACTGGAAACGTTGCTATAGACAGCTTAATCCACTCACGCACTTAGCTAGCTCTGCTGGCTTGCAATGAAGTAGCGACGGCTATAAGCATCGCTGTAGGTCAGCCCAGCTGTCGTTGAAAGTTGGCCCCGACCACCCTTGTGCTCGCTCTATGCTACCCCGCCTAGCATGCACATTGATCGCGCGGTGCCCTGCTGTGTGCATGCTGCCATGCGATGGCGTGCGCATGCACGCATGAGCTGCACTACCAATATGCATGTGCTGCTGCTATGCATGCGACTGATTTAAGGATTGGGGGGGCATGGGGATTCGAGCCTACATCGCTTCCTTGAGAGCCACCACTCCTACCATTGCGCTAGGCCGCCCATTGTGTCGTGCGGAGGAGCTTGGTGCAGACTCTCCCCAACCGTTGGATCTCGATCTAATGGCTAGGATTCAAGGGCGCAGATGATGAAGGGAGTGGACAGTGGCTACTGGCCGGTGGTGGGCAGTTTTGGATGGTGCCAGGTGGTGCCATCTGGGCCGTCCATCTTCTTTCTCTTATAGTGGGTGCCATGGTGCTTAGATCGAGATGATTCCCACGATGCCGAACTGCGATCGTCACTCTGAATCCATTCATACGGTCGGATTTTCCATTTGAAACCCTTATGGATGTCACATTGCCCCCTGGCCATATAAAATGAAGGAATTAATATACAAAACATACAACTATCCTAAATGGCATGCAATGGATGTTATACAATATTTATAACATGATATGCAATGCTAAGCCTAGGAACTATCATAAATAAGCAATTTATAATGAATTTATGTGTGTCCATCAATGCCTAATTGCATGTGGAATATGTATTAATGATATGAACAACCTCATGTTATACCCCCCATGCCTGAATCTGACAATGTCCTCACTGAAAAATAAAAGCCAAGAAAGATATTACCTGAGTTGGAGTTGGAATATCTCGTAAATCAGGTTCTAGAAGGGAAGCAGAAGGAGAGCCAAAGAAGGTACATAACAAACCTACCCTAGCAAGTAAGTAACCCAATATGTTGGCATTGCATATGTTGGCAAGCCGGTGATGGATAGTGAGGCCAAAAACTTGCTAGAAGCAGGTGAAAAGAGGGTACTCCTGAGCTCTTATGGAGGGTTTATCAAGGTACATCTGAGAAGTGACCTCTAGAAGTGTGTAGCAAGGAGGCAAAGGCTCCTCAAGCGGATATGTGTGGGTTACAGAGGATGTGAAGAACGATACTTTAAGACTACTGGACTGACATGGAAAAGTGTCGATCCAAACTCGCCACTCTACCATAGGATGTATTGGTATGGATATTTCCCCGTTGATGAAGGCATGTTTCTTCAAAATGAAATTGGGTTTTGGAGGACCCATCGTCGTAGCTCACAAAATGCGTCTATCAGATAAAATTTATAACCGAAACTTGAAAAGTGAGCCCCAGGTTGTACACAAGGAGGCGAACGTTTGGTTTTGAAAAATCCCCATTTCGCTTTTATTTATTTTTGTCATTTTATCTTTTCTAATATTTTTGGTATTTTCTTTTTAAGCAAGCGATTAGGTCAACGAGAGTTTATCTAGCTAATCTACTTGCAAAAATATAAGAGAGAGAGAGAAACAATCATGGATTTCTAATCAAATGTTTCTTAAAACTAAGAAAGCGGGAAAGATTACACTACGAAAGTGAAAATAGATAGAAAGAGGTAAGCAAATCCCCCTCGATGGTTGCTCGAAGGACGACTTGCTCTGACATCACCTAGAGGAAGGTGGTGAGGAGCGAGATGAATAGGGACGGTGTTGGAGGACGGAGGATGGGGCAGGACGACGTCGCGGCAAGGATCTTCTTCCTGAAGGGTTGTGAGAGGATGGGGATTCTCCATGAATGGGGATGAGGGGAGGGAATACTATTTGGTTTTCTACTCTAGAGGAGTATCCCAAGCTCTCTCTAGAGCCTTGGAGGAGGTGAGAGGAAGAAAGGAAGAGATGGTTTGGAATGGTGGTGGGTAGGTCCTTTTATAGTGGAGGAGGAAGAACAAATTTGCATCTAGGTCATTATAGACGTCTGTAAACGTCGCTATAGATCCTCCCTTTCTCTCGCTGAAGATCCGCTCCTTCAATTCCTTTTCTGGTGTGCACGGGCCATTAGTGATAGCTGCATCCGCACCCATCGAGCGATGACACATGGTGACGCCTCTGCCGCCAAGATGACATCCAACGGGGGCAATTCGATTGTGCCTACTCTTTGCATGATTGCCTCCCCCCATAGCGGCTCGAACTCACGCTCGCAGTTTGCGAGTGTGTTTCTTCACCAATGAGCCAAGGCCGCGATTTGTCAAGTGGAGGGAGAGGTGCAGTTGTGCATCTCAACTGTCAAATGAAGATCCAACGGCCAAGATGAGGCCATCCTTGAGCTGCCTAAGGCCAGGTGAGGAGTTCAGCTGTGGAGTCCACATCTCAGCGATTGGATTGAGATCCAATGGCTGGGATCTCATCTTGTCACAGGCTTGGGGATTGGTCGGGCATGTTTCGTGTGTTAGAAATCGAGGTTACAAGTAACCTATTGTCGTAGTTGCAAAACACGTTGATCAGATAAAATTTATACCGAAACTCCATGGGAGTCCCTGGTCGAACACACGGAGGCAACATTTACTTTAGTTGAAAACAACACTTTGATTTGTTTCTTTTTGGTATTTTAGGGTTTTGTCATTTCTTTATTTTTGGAATAAAAGACAAGCAATCACAAGATAGAGATGGAATCAAATGTGATGTATTGCATTAATGTCTATTACAATAGCCTACGAAAGCATAAAAAGAGAGGGAGGTGAGAGGAAATCTCCTGAATCAACTGTTCGATGAGTCAATGATGCCTAGAGGAAGCTCGGATGAAGGAGGTGAGGAAAGGGATGATGGAGGTGAGATGCTGGAGGATGTCGAGTTGAGGAAAGCTTCGGCATGGCTCCAGAATGGAGGTGAGAAGATGGAGATGATCTGCTACCGGAATGGAGGTGGGAGGATGGCTCCAAGGTGACCTATGAAGGGGGATGGGAAGTTGAAGGAGTATTTGGTGGGGCAGAGGTTTGCTACACTAATAGGATCCTTGGGAGCCTGAGAATAAGCTCTAATGAAGCATTGGTAGGCTTACTAGAGCTTGGGAGTAGGTGGGAGTAGAGTAGGTAGAGATGGCTTGGAAGGGAGGGGGTGTAGGTCCTTTTATAGTGGAGGAGAAGAGGCTAAAAATGGGTAAAGGACCTTTAGCGACCTCCAGACCATCACTGGAACCGTTGCTGTGGACAGCTTACATCTGCTCACGGCCTTAGTTGGCTCTGGTGGCATGCAATGAAGTAGCTATGGTTGTAAGATTCGCTGTAGGTTAGCCCAGCTGTAGTTGAAAGCTGGCACCAACCGCGCTTGCGCTCGCACGTTGTCTAGCCATAACGTGCGATGATTGGGCGATGCCCTGTTGTGTGCGCACTATCATGCACTGGCGTATGCATGTGCATGTGCTGCGCTGCCGTTGTTGCTTTGCATGCACTGCTGCTACTGCTATGCATGCGCCGCTGATTTGAGGATTGGGGGGGCTGCGGGGATTCGAACCTGCCTGCCTCCCTTGAGAACTGCCACTCCTACCATTGTGCTAGGCCGCCGTTTGTGTCACGCGGAGGAGTTTGGTGCAGACGCTCCCTAGCCATTGGATCTTGATCCAACGGCTAGGATTCAAGGGCACGGATGATGAAGGGAGTGGGTGGTGGCTGTTGGCCAGTGGTGGGCGGTCTGGATGGCACCATGTGGCACCATCTAGGTTGTCTGTCTTCTTCTTCTTGTAGAGGGTGCCACGGTGCTTAGATCGAGATGATTCCCGCATTGCTGAACTATGAACGTCGCTCCGGATTCTTCTATACGGTCAGATTTTCCATCCGAAACCCGTATGGATGTCGCATTACCCCCTCTGGGCATATTAAATGAAGGAATTAATATACGAAACATACAACTATCCTAAATGCCATGCAATGGATGTTATGCAATATTTATAACATGATATGCAATGCTAAGCCTAGGAACTATCATAAATAAGAAATTTATCATCAATTTATGTGTGTTCATCATACCCTCGTGCTTACTTTTTGCTAGTTCCTAGCAAATTAACCTAAATGCTATGTATAAAAGTAGAATTAGGTTTCGAGTACTTAGGCAAAATTCATTGATTGCTTTAGAAAATCTCAACGCCAAGACCTAATTACGAAAGCTCAACGGTGCCCGGGTGCCTGCCAAAATGCTGACCATCCAAGTCCTCGCCTTATTTGAGAAGGGAAAAAAAATTCTTGTTTCTCTTCTTTTCTAATTTTTTTGTACTTTTGGAGTTTGATAGTTCCGGGATAACTTTTTACGGCTACCTGACCAGCACAAGACTCGAAAAGGACTCTAAGTGCTAAGCATCTTATGAAAATAGTGAAAGACTCACTAGACGGCCGTTAAAACGAACTTCGGATTTCTAAGACCTTAGGGGACCTTGCCTAGTGGTTTATCTTTTTGATCAGTAGCTTTCTCCCTACTTTTTTGATATTGGGTCAAGACAAGGGCGAACTAGTGTATATCTCCCTGGTTTATTCTATTTCCCCACTTCTTCCCTAAGTGTTTTGGGAATTATTATGCATTTTCTTTTGTGAACTGGGTTCTGGACAATCGACCAATGAGCTGTTACCACCAACAACTTACCAGGCATACTCATGCGGTGAAGTGTGGTTTTATTTATTTTTTTTTATTTTCACCTTTTTTTTCTTTCTTTCTTTTTTTTATTTTTAAGTAGGTGGCTTTCCTGATCTAAGATTTACCTAAAGGTAGTAAAATGAAAATGGTCTTGTGGATGGGCTCTGAACAACCAGCCGATGAGCTGTTACCACTGACAACTTGCCAGCCATACCACCTATGTCGATCCATTAGCTACCCAATATCAGTAAAAATCGTCAGAAAGTGAGTCAATGCAAAAAAATGTGTGTAGATGCTTAGGCTTAAAGTCCCCCCAAATCGGAGGGTGGGTTGATAAGTCGCATACTTATCATCCCAAATTATTTACCAAATTAAAATAAATTTTAATTGGCGAGGACTCAAGACTAAGTCCACATTCTAGTGGACACCCAGGCTGATTAAGCTCGAAGACTTGAAGAGTCTAAGCATTCAGGTCTCAAAGTATCAATTCCTAAAGTTTTCAACTCCTAATGCCTAACTTCTCATCTCCTAATTCTAAATTTTTTATTATTATTTTATTAATTTTTTTTAAAAAAGAATCAGATAACACGAAATTACTGTTATAGCTGACAAAAAGGTTATAAAATTTGTCCACCTCCCTATGCTTAGCTATAGTAATGTCCTCATTGTGAAAAAATGAAAGCATGCAAGAGAGTAGAAGTGGAAGAATAGCACTTGGTTTCCATGAGACTCTGGTCAGCTTGGAATAGTCTTTACATGTGTTGAGTTTAGTGCCTTCAGTTAAGCGATGATCAACCCATGGTGGTTTTGGCAAGGTAAGAGTAACCTTGTCCGAGATGGGTTTAGGGAGCACATGGCCAACAAAGGGCTTGAGATGCTATCCATTAACCTTGAAAATATTACCCATCCTTGGGTCAGAGATTTCAATGGCCCCGTTAGGGAAAATCCACTCAATAACGAATGGGCTACCCCACCTAGACCTGAGTTTACCGAGGAAAAGCTTCAATCGAGAATCGGAAAGCCAGACCTTTTGGTTCGACTCAAAGCTCTTATGTGAAATCATCTGGTCATGGAGAGCTTTCGTTCTTGCCTTATAAATTCTGGCATTTTCATAAGCATCATTACAAAGCTCCTCCAACTGAGATAGTTGGAGTTTCCTAGTTTTCCCGACTCAAGGTCCACATTACATTTCTTGATGGCCCAAAATGCCCGATGATCAAGTTCTACAGGTAAGTGACACACCTTACCAAACACCAGATGGAACGGAGACATACTAATAGGCATTTTGTACATCGTACAGTAAGCCCGAAGAGCATCATCTAGCTTTTGGGTCCAGTCCTTCTTATTAAGCCTAACGATTTTCTACAAAATGTTCTTGATCTCGAGACCTCAGCCTGCCTATTCATCTAAGGGTGGTATGGTGTGGAAATTCGATGGCTCACCCCATATTTCCCCAGTGAATTTCAAAATTGGGCATGAGTGAAATGTGTGCCACCATCATGGATAATTGCCCTAGGAACCCCGAACCGACTGAAGATATTTCTCTTCACAAAATCGATGAGCACCTTGTGGTCATTGGTCTGGGTGGGAATTCCCTCAATCCACTTGGACACATAATCAACAGCGAACAGAATATACTTGTGTCCAAATGAATGAGGGAATGGTCCTATAAAGTCGATGCCCCAAATGTCAAAAATTTTGAGGGAAAGAATTGGGTTCATGGGCATCATATCTCTCTTAGCCATGTTCCCGAGTGTCTAGCATTGGGTGCATGACTTAGAGAATTCCTAAGCATCCTTAAATAATGACGACCAATAGAATCCAGATTACAAAATTTTTGCGATCGTCTTTTTCATGGAAAAGTGTCCACCATACACAAATGTGTCGTAGAACTCAAGTATGTTATGGAACTCAACTTCTGGGATGCATCGACAAATAATCTGGTCTACGCCGATGTCGTACAGCTCGGGATCATCCCAAAAATTATATTTGGCCTCAGACACAAGTCTATCCCATTGTTGTTTGGTCCAATCCTAGGGGATTTCACCAATGGTTGGGCAGCAACGATGCCAAATGGTCGGGTGTGTTTCCCGTGTTAGAAATCGGGGTTACAAGTAGCCCATCATCATAGTTGCAAATCACGCCGATCAGATAAAATTTATACCAAAACTCCAAGGGAGTTCTCGAGTCGAACACAGGGAGGCGATGTTTACTTTAGTTGAAAATCACGCTTCCATTTGTTTCTTTTTGGTATTTTATGGTTTTGTTATTTTTTTGTATTTTTCGAATAAAAGACAAGCAATCACAGGATAGAAATGGAATCAAATGTGATGTATTGCATTAATGTCTATTACAATAATCTACAAAAGCATAAAAAGAGAGGGAGGTGAGAGGAAATCTCTCGAATCGACTATTCGGTGAGACGACGGTGCCTGGTGGAAGCTCGGATGAAGGAGGTGAGGAGCGAGACAACAGAGGTGAGATGTAGGAGGACGTCGGGTTGAGGAAAGCTTCAGCATGGCTTCGGAATGGAGGTGAGAAGATGGAGATGATCTGCTACCCGAATGGAGGTGGGAGGACAGCTCCAAGGCGACCTATGAAGGGGGATGGGAAGTTGGAGGAGTATTTGGTGGGGCAGAGGTTTGCTACACTAATAGGCACCTTGGGAGCTTGAGAACAAGCTCTAATGGAGCATTGGTAGGCTTGCTAGAGCTTGGAAGTAGGTGGGAGTAGAGTAGGTAGAGGTGGCTTGGAAGGGAGGGGGTGTAGGTCCTTTTATAGTGGAGGAGAAGAGGCTAAAAATGGGTAAAGGACCTTTAGCGACCTCCAGACTGTCGCTGGAAAAGTTGCTATAGACAGCTCACATCCGCTCATACCCTTAGCTGGCTCTACTGGTTTGCAATGAAGTAGTGATGGCAGTAAGAGTTGCTATACGTCAGCCCAGTTGTCACTGAAAGCTGGCACCAACCGCGCTTGCGCCCACACGTTGTCCAGCCATCACGCACACTGATCGCGTGGCACCCTGCTGTGTGCGAGCTATCATGCGCTGGCATGTGCGTGTGCACGCGTGCTGCACTGCCGCTGCTGCTTTGCATGCGCTATTGCTATTGCTGCTATGCATGCACTGCTGATTTAAGGATTGGAGGGGCTGCGGGGATTCAAACCCGCACCCCTCCCTTGACAACAGCCACAACCACCGTTGCGCTAGGCCACCCTTTGTGCTGCGTGGAGGAGCTTGGTGCAGATGCTCCCCAGCCATTGGACCTTGATCCAATGGCTAGGATTCAAGGGCGCGGATGATGGAGTGGGCGGTGGTTGTTGGCCGGTGGTGGGCGGTCTGGATGGCACCACGTGGCGCCATCTGGGCCGTCCATCTTCTTCTTCTTGCAGAGGGTGCCACAGTGCTCAGATCGAGATGACTCCCGCGATGTCGCACTACGATCGTTGCTCCAGATTCATCTGTACAGTCAGATTTTCCATCCGAAACATGTATGGATGTTGCATTGCCCCTGTAGCCATATAAAATGAAGGAATTAAAACACAAAACATACAACTATCCTAAATACCATGCAATTGATGTTATGTAATATTTATAACATAATATGCAATGTTAAGCCTAAGAACTATCATAAATAAGCAATTTATCATGAATTTATGTGTGTTCATCAGGGATGCCTTGGCTTAGGTGTGGCTGCCTAGATGGTGCCACATGGAACCATCTAGGCTATTTGTCTTCTTCTTGCAGAGGGTGCTACAGAGCTCTGATTGGGGTGATTCTCACATTGACGGATTGCGATCATCGCTCTGAATTCATCTGTATGGTCGAATTCTTCATCCGAAGCCCGTAAAGATATCACACTAACTTCTGGTCATATAAAATGACGAAATTAATGTACATAATAAACAATTATCCTAAATGTAATGCAATGGATGTTTGTGCAATATTTATATCATGATATGCAATGCTTGGCCTAAGAACTATCATAAATAAGCATTTTACGATGAATTTATGCATGTTTATCACCCGATAATCAAAAGTGTGAGCAAAGATTTTAGGAAACAGGTTCTATGTGAGTTGTAGTCTCTCAAGTGTAGGGTAGGGAAGAGGGTCCAAGATGGCCTAAGAAGTTCAGCATTCTTCCTTGACAACCATTCCAATTCCTGAATGTCATTAGAGGCAGCCTTAGTTACTGATTGCCTTTCACGCTGCATATCATTGGTGTGCATGTCTTGGAATGGGCCCAAATGTTCATCTTTCAAATTGAACCACTCGAGGGTGTCACCCATTTCATTATCATGTAGAAGTGGTTGGGAAGTAATAGGATTGTGAGTGTCCTCAATAACGACACCCCCAGGTTCTTGTTTGACACTAAGATCATGCTCATGGGGTGTATATATACTTTCCTCAAGAGTAGTAATTGCTTCCATTTCTTCCAACTATTTGAGAGGATGATCATGATGGTCAAAGCTATGTAGGAATCTAGGTTTGGCTAATTCAGTTAGATCCTCAGGGGGTAGGTCCTCGAACAAAACATAATCTCCCCTAGAGTCACTCCATACTCTGAGTACGGGCCCCTCAAAGTCATCATTATCCTCTTCTACATTTTGTCCCTCTTGACTCTAAGACTCAGGATAATCTTTCACATAAAGATCAAGTGCTTCCTCAAAAGTCCGCTCTTCGTGTCCCTGAGACCAATATTGATCGAATTCATCCAATTCAACCTTAATTTCCCCATGGTCACTTGTGTTGGGCACTTGTGAACACTCAAAATATTCAATACCAAGTGTTGGTCGACTTGATAGAGGAGTGTGGTTATAATCACTTCCTTCTAGTATGATTTCGTCTGGTATCCAAGACTCCTAGAATTTGTTAACTTCTAAATCACAATCCTCAGGGAGCTCTAACTGAGGTGCAAGGTCCTCAGAAATGTATGGTATATGCTCAGGATCCTTAGGATGGAGTATAGATTCCATCTCAAAATTTGGATTGGGAGTTAGGTTGACTATGTGACTACGATCCATTTCATCAAATGTAACAAAGATACTATCATTTGGGTCGAGTTCATCTAATGGGCCCATTTTCTCCTTCCAATTAAGATCAGGTGGATAGTGACTAGGATTGCCTTCTGGTGGGCATATCTCATGAGGAATGTCTAAGTGATAGCTACTCCTGAAAATAGGATCCCTGTTGTCATTGTTTTCATTCAAATTCTCCTGGTAATAGGGGATATAGGGGTGGGGATCAGAATTGACTGTCGGAAGATCGCTAAACTAGTTAATCTCTTCAATTAGTCTTTGACTATTCTTCAAAATCTCTCCCATAGAATCCATCATTTCTTTCAGTTGTTTTTGCATTTCTATCATAAAAGAGGAGAGGCTACCCTCAGATTGAGTAGGATAGTCAATCTCAGGTTCAAGTTGCCTAGGAGTGTTGGTCCAACCTCGATAAGACAAATCATTAGGGTTGGGATACCCTTCTCCTAGGTTCTGCTCATCACCACTGGGTTAGGGATTAATCAGACCAATGTTCCTATAGTAGGAGTAGAAGGACCCCATTGTTCATCAGATGGTGGATCATTGCAGATCATGGGATTGGGATTTGAAGTTTTGGGGTGAAAGTAAGAAGTAAAGTTGTTATTGTAATCCATTTGAAAACATGACTTGGACAACACACCCCAATCAAGTGCAAGGCAATGGGACTCTCTTTTCTTTTTTTAGAGTAGATTTAAGCCAACCTCCAATCTACTCCATGAAGTTGTCAAATGGGGTCAAGTTTGCACCCGTCCATTCCCACTTTAGTGGTATAAGAGGGAGCTGTGACTTGAGATCCCTAACAAGCCCTTTGGAGAAGAACAGAGGTCGTTAACATTCTTTCTTGGTGGCCAAAGAATTTTCACAGTCAATTACGGGCCCTAATTCGACCTTCGTGTGCCCTAGAACTTACACCTTGCTTAGATGATACTCTCAGGTGATCAAGTGAGAAGTTACTCCAAGGACAAATAAAGGAATGCAAGTAGGGTGAACCCTTCCTTTGACGCGATGCGTAAGCGGTGCCTCTTAACTACCCTTTTGTTCCATTAAGCGGTGTCCCCCTCCGTGAAGTATCAAAACACTCGGTCAAAAGATAGTACCACCACCACAAAGCAAGATAGGAGGGTCTGCACTGAAAAAGAGATCGGTGCCTATGGCCTTAAGGGATCGAGCCTTAGTGCGGTGCCTAATGTGCGTGCTCAGTGTCAGAATTGTGTATCACACCGCAAATCATTTTTTATTTTGAAAATGCAAACAAGTCCCTTTGAATTAGATCAAGTGTGATTTGGTTTTATTGTCGAATTTGATTATTAGTCCCAATTTTAGTTAGGCGACCACTGAATTAGGTCAATTCAATTAGTTTGGTGATCTTGAATTTTAATCTAAATGCAAATGCGTGAATAGGAGCTAGATGCAAAGATAGAAACGTATACCTGTCTCCAGCAATCTTCATGCAAATATGTATGCAATGTAGAGAAGAGATCTAGTACGCTGTTCAATCACCCATAAATGCATGTACCTAAGGCCATGCAACTCCTAAATAGGTAGGTCAATATTTTCTTTTATTTGTTTTAGAGTCAAGCACATAGAAAAATGAATCTCGCATGCAGAAGAATATAAACCCTAGTAGCTAAAGAATGTGGGGATAGACCTCTAAAAGTCAGCCCCAATCACTACAAGGGCGAGAAGGTTGAAATAAAATTTGTGACGAAGGAGAATCCCCTTTGAAAGCGGGATCCAGGTCTCCTACATCTTCCCCACATGTGAACGTCGCTCAAGGTCGATGTCGTTGCTCTACTATGCCTGTCACCTCGTCAAATTCCTCGCACAAAAAGGATAACTGGTCTGATCACTGTGCAACTCACAATAATCAAAAATAAAAATCAGGTGAATCTATTGCATTCGTTGCTTCCCCGACAACGACGCCATTTGGTTGGGCATTTTTTGCATATAGTATCAGAAAAATATGTCATCGCAGTGAAATCGCATGGTGGAAAAGAAACACAAACAAAAATATTTATCAGTAAAATTAACCACAGTGGATTAAGTCGTATCCACAAGGAGGAATAGATGCAATAAATTCTCGAACATTTCCCCTTATATCTACCCAGTCAGGTATGGAATCTGTGCCTAAATTTGCTGCGAAATGAGAGGAGAAGAAGGATGTACGCACTAACTAGAGAATGTAGGGTTATGGGTGCAGTTTTTCCTCAATAAAATATTCATTGAAAGATGTGATCAGTAGTGGCATCTCATGTAATTTCCAACTGTATTTGTACGAGAGAGGAATGATGCAAATCTGAGTCACAATTTGATGCAATTGCAAGTGAAAAACATGTACTGAATGATACCGAGAAACTATAAGTGTGCTGATGTAATTTCACCTTAATATAATAATCCAAAAATCAAAATTCAAAAGTTGATAATGGCATTGAATGTAAATTTTAATTATACCCAAAGCAGACGATGCATCAAACAATGTCATGTGGAGGCAGCTACAATTGGAGGTCAATGGCGATTTGTTGGGTTCCTCTTCTTCTGTTGGAGAAGAAAAAGAAGAGGAAGAAGGGGAGGACGTGGCATGTGGGCATGCACGCGCATGAAAGAGTGCGTGCAAGGGGCACTGCTGTGCGCGAATGTAGCTAGCTGTGCATGTGAAGGCATGGCTTGAGCAAGGCCGCTGGAGGTTGCTAACCGCATGGGATGCTGATGGTGGTGGTGGTTGGTGGCTGCTGCTACATGAAAGAAGGAATGACTGCACATGGATTGCTGGGCATGAGGGTTGCAGTGTGCGAGGTTGCCGTGTGCGGCTATGGGTTGTGGGTTATGTTGGTGGAGTTGCAGAACAGAAGGAGAAGGAGAAGAAGATGGAGCATGGTGATGGCCTTCAGACGTCCGGGATGGGTTTGTAGACGACTTAACGGGGGGGTAGGCACGTGGTTGAAGGTTTTGATGGTGGCTCGCAGTGGCAGAGAGGAGGCTCACGATTGCGAAGTCGGAGATGCAGTTGTGGGTGTCGGTGCTGTCACCACCGACCACGATATGATTTGGCATAGTTGAGACACGGTGGTGGTTGTAGGAGGCGAGACGCAGTGGTGGGAGGTCGCAGTCGTCGACGATGTAGGCTTGCGGTGGTGGTGGCACACGGTGGAGGAGAGAGGTTGTTTCCTCCCCTTGGAGAGGAAGATGTTGGAGAGGGGGCACCTCTCGTGAGAGAGGAGATCCTTTTCTTGTTCCTCCAACCCCTATCATATAAAGAGAAAAAGAGAGAATGAGAGAGAGAGTCAGCATCATTTCATGTTGACAAAAAGGGAGAGATTGAGAGACATTTGAGGGAGAGAGATTCGTGAGGGAGAGAGATTTGTAAGGGAGAGAGAGAGAAGCAGTTGTCTATTTGTTCCCCTTTTGTTTTGTTTTTCCTTTCCTTTCATTTTCTTTTGCATGAAACTTCCAAAAAAGATTTCCATGGAAAATAATTCTAATTAGGAGAGAGGCACCCATGGAAAGTGGAGAATTCTTCTTTTTCTTCCATGTGACAAACCAAATGACATTCCAAATTGAGTAGGATTCTACCCAAATTTTCCTTCCATAATGATGTAATGCATGAAATGATGATTTTACATCTTACATAATTTTGTTAATATAATGCATACTCTAAATTAACTTCTTATCTCAATGATTATGTACTTAGGCTCTACTTTTGTCCATTAAAGTGGACCTATCACCACCTACATGGGAATCCCTCCCTTTCATCCATTAGACTTAGGTTAGTTAGGCTCCCTTAGATCCTTAGGTTAATTTCCACTATTCAAAACCCAAAAACAGCCCCTCGACCTAACCACACGCGACCTTATTCCTCGGTTCCAACAGCACCTTCGACGAGGTCTACCCGTCACCTCACACCCCCAACTGCCTTGCCACATACTCCACAACCTCCGCCTCATCCACCCGAACCAAAGCCCTCTCCTATTTAGGGCTATTCACCCCTCCAAACGTCCACCGAACAAGCGACCTTCTCTCCATCTCTGTCACCGACCAACCACCACATACGCTCTCGCACCACACAACCACTGCCACCATACTCATTGCACCAAGACGAACCTAATGAGCTATTTTAATGTGGCCAAGAGGCCGTGTTGATGATTTGCAGGTTTCGCCATCACTCAGCCACCACGTTGTCTTCTTTGATAGTGTTCATGGTGTTCTAACCACGATTTCCCCAGGTCGCACCTCTAAGCTGTGCGGAAGAGCCCTACGACCACTTGCAGGTGGTCAATTGATGACCCTACCCTCTGCAGCTACTCCAATCATGAAGCCTCATCTAAGCAGCCGTATGCGAAGAAAGCAAGACTGGTTTAGTCCCACATCGTGGATTTAGGAGGTGTAGCTGTGACATAAATTGATTTTGTCAATAGTGTTATTAGCCTCAAGACACACTGTGGGTGAGGTCCTCGCCTACACCCACACATGACCTATACACTCGTCGGCTACAACCCCACGCACGCAGCCCTAGAATCGATTATTGTGCATACCCATATACTCGATTTCTTGGCTATCTCAGAGTTTAGGAAGGACGGAGAGAGAGAGAGTAAGGGAGGGGAGGGTTTTGCTCCTCTATGCAAATGCTCGACACTTAGTTGCTGAGAAGAAGAAGACCCTGAAGGAAAGAAGAGAAGGTTGAGAAGAAGAAAAGGGGAAGGTACAGGCTGAAGGAGAAAAGAAGAGATGAGAAGAGGAAAGGCAGAAGAAGAAGAAGAGAGGGGTCATGCTTGGGAAAGAAGAGAAGGCTCAAGAAGAAGAAGAACTGAAGAGGAGAAGACTTTGAAGAAGAAGGCTCTCTACATAGCACAGTAGAAGGCTTCACTTAAGACATCTGGTTACTGTTGAATTATTCAATCTAATTAAGATATTTGTGATGCATGCTTAAAGGGCTTAGTTGGTGATTTAAATCACCACTTTTGGCTTTTCTATTCTTTTTATCTCGAGATACATTAAGTATCATTGAATATTTAATGTGACAGATTAGTATTCATTGAATAACATTATTGTGCCTAATTTTCTATGCACTTAAAGATTAGCGTGTGAATTCCAATTTGCTCCTTATGTTTGACCTCGGACTTCATTTCTAAATATTCGAGTTATAAATTATATTTATTGAGAGAGCTATTTAGGAGATTTTACTACAACGAAACATATCTTAAACTCTTCGATAGATCGCTTCAACATGAGGACTAGGGCAATTTACATTCTAGCAGACACCTGGGCACTATCGAGTTTTTGTAACTAGGTCTTAGGTTGAAATTTTCTAAAGCAACCAACAAATCTTGCCTAAGTAATCAAACCCAGATTCTACTTTTACACATAGTATTTCGATTAATTTTGCTAGGGACTAGCAAAAAGTAAGCATGGGGTTATGATAAACATGCATGAATCATGATAAAACACTTATTTTTGATAGTTCTTAGGCCTAGCATTGCATTTCATAGTATAAATATTGCATAACATTCATTGCACTGCATTTAGGATAGGTTGTGTATTTTGTATATTAATTCCAAAATTTTATATGGCCAAGAGGTACTGCGACATCTTTATGGGCTTCGGATGAAAAATCAGACCATATGGATCGATATGGAGCGATGATCCCATTCCGTCAGTGCAAAAATCACTCCAATCAGAGCTTTGTAGCACCCTCTACATGAAGAAGAAGATGGATGGCCCAAATGGTGCCACGTGGTGATCCAACTGAGGTGGAAACTGAGTGGTTTTTAAGATATCTGCCATTCCAACCACTTGTGATCTTCACGAGTGGTTAGAGACGCTTGCGGCCAAAGGAAACCGAGGAGGATTTTTGTTTAAAAAGGAAAGCCAGAAGAACCTTAGATATGTCTTCTCAGCTGGGGGGATCTTCTCCCTCTCCACCATCGTAAGAAAGGTGTGCACCGTGAAATCAAGCATACACCGTGGCCGTGGCATATGCTATGGCATAGGCATTCTCCATCATCATAGTGGTGCACGGTGACAGCATGCACCACCTTCCGCATTTCTCTTGCCTTTCATCTTCATCTTCTCCATATCCTTTTTCGTTTTCCTCTTCTACCCTATTCCTCCCTTCCACAAAGGAACCCAAAGCTGCCATCACCTCAGTAGCCCACATCCAACACCACAACCACCATCACTGCCACCCAATACCATAGCCATCGCCTAACCTCTTCCACATCCCATCCACACATATCCATAGCCATAACTGCCCATTCTTCTTCTTCTTCTTCCTCATCTGCAACTTCATGAAGGAACCCATCAACCACCACCGTGCAGCCACCTCTTCCTTGACGCCAACGCTTCTCCGATGCCACAACAGTAGAATGCGTCCTCCCTCGCATAGCCGCCGACGTCCCCATGTGACTCGCACCACCTGTCGCAGCTCTCAACAGTGGCAACAACCTACAGCTGCCGTACCTTCTCCTCGTTGCCGGTGACACCTCCGGCCACCTCCGTTCCCACCATCACCACCAACGTGACAACCAAGATCTGGCTGACCTCCACCGCATGCAGTATGACCTCCGGTGCTCTTTCCCTTGCGCGAAGAGGAGAGAGGGAAAAAACTCTGTTATTCACCTCATTAAAATTTACCACTAAATGCCATTGCAACTTACTATTTACTTATTTATCAAATTATTATATGAAGATAGATTTGCATGAGAACCCCTCCTTATCTTAGGAAATTGCATGGAATGCTTATTTATGGAGAGAATGAAGTGAAAAGAGTCAGATCTTTATCTATTGTGATTCCCGATTGGACTAGGTACCATTACATAATTCAATAGGCTTATTCCTCCTTGTGGAAATGAACTAACTATTTTCGTGTTAGATTTTGAGTATTGCATGTTTTGAAAAGAAATTTTCTACCACGTGACAAAATATGACACATCATTTTATGTTATAATTTTTTATCGAAAACGAAGATCGCTCTTTCACCATGGATGAGGAAGATATTCATGAAATTGGAAATTTGTTGGATGGTTCACATGATCAAGTTAAAACCAAACAATGTCCTCAACCTGAATTTTTGGAGTTTGAGGTTCAACTTTTGGGTGGGAATCATGAGGATTAGGATGGTTGGATTAAGCACCCTAATTGCGATGATGAAATTGAACTTTAGGGAGAAACTCTTGAAATGTTAGGTATTCTAGAGTACCCACAAACCCCCAACACATCACAAAACTCTCATTGTCCTTGTTCACCCAACCATTGCACAATTTCTATACCCACCCACACCTCCTTTGTATTGAATCAACAAAACTCCTATTGGAGATCATTTGGGCTCTCCCTACACCACCACCTTGCCACTTTCATTGATCATCACTTTAGCAAGCCCATTTTCACTCTCTAGGACCCATATCTAGGGGCCCAGAAACTATGTTATTGCACCCTCAATGTTAGTTATTTTTTTTTAGTACATCACCTAGCTGAAGGCACTAAACTCAACATGTGTAAAGACTGTTTGGAGATGGCCGGAATCTCATGGAAATTAGGTGCTATTCTTCCAATTTTGCCCTCCTATATGCTTTTAACTTTACAATGAGGACACTGCATTAGCAAAGCATCAGGGTGTGGATATTTTGTGGAATGATCATTTTGTTAGCCCATAACAGTAATTTCCTGTTATTCAAAAAAAAAAAAATAGAATTAGAAGAAGAGAACTTAGGCATTAGGAGTTGCAAACTTTAGGAATTGATGCTTTGGGACCTGAATACCTAGACTCTTCAGGTCTTCAAGCTTAATTAGCCTGGTGTCCACTCAAATGTGGACTTAGTCTCATGTACTTGCCAAGTAATTTTACTTTAGTTTGGTGAATAAATTGGGATGATGAGCATGTGACTTATTAACCCACCCTCTGATTTGAGGGGATTTTAAGTTTAAGTATCTGCACACTATTTGCACTGACTCACTTTTCGGCAGTTTTTATGGAAATTGGGTAGCTAACGAATCGTCTAGGGTAGTATGGATGGGAAGTTGTCATGGGTAATAGCCCATTGGCTGGTTGTCCAGAGCCTAACTACATGTCCATACTCATTCTATTGCTTTTAGGTAAAACTTAGATCAGGGAAGCCACTGATGAGTCCATTTTAATGGACTAGTATTATGCCTAAGTAACTTTAATCTTACCTTTTAGGTTTGTTAATAACTACATTAAGTTATATAATATTTGCATGCATCATGATTTAAGTTTACATCTATTTTATAACATTCTATAACTTAGTATGTAATGATTTTGTTGTTTTCATGTGTAGGAATGATATTTAGAAGGAACAAGGAGTTGGGGAATAAATTCACCCAACAAACAACCGATGGCATGTGTTTTTCCCCCATCCATCGGCCACCCTCAACAGTAGCCAACCAAAAATAGCAAGGGGATTTTGAAAATCCCTGGAAGGGCAGAAGAGAGGAGTTAAGAGAAGGCGGAGCGTAGGAGAAGAGGGCATCATCGAGGAACCGTGCAACCACCGTGTGCACTATGCACAAAGTCTTCAACCGCTCCCTCCTGCCGCGACTGCAGACGACTGCACTAGTGCCATCACCACACCCCCTACCAGCGCCATCACCTTCTAGCCTGCACCTGCACCCAACGCCTGCAGGCGCTCACGCCTTCGCCACCAGCGCCCGCTCCGCCCTACCCGCTCCTGCAGGCACTTCCCCCTTTCAGCGCTCACACCACCCAAGTCTTCCTCGCGCACCTGCCCGCACCCCTGCAGGCACCTGCATCCTCATAAGCGCTTCCCCCTACACCTGCCAGACCCACATCCCACCTGCCAGGCCGCACCCGCACAGTGCCTCCCTGCAGTGCCTCCACCTTGCCGCCCCTACCGTACCCGCATCTCCAGCACCCCCCGCAGGCACCCCCCTCTCCTACAGCGCCCTATACTGCAGGTGCTGCATCGCTCACCGTCCTTGCCACTAGCGCCCACCTTCAAGAGCACCGCCCTACCCACGCCCTTGCCAAGCCTGCGCCTCTCCACTGCAAGCCCCCCCCACAGGCGCTACACACCAAGCACCGTAGGCGCTCACCTTCTCCACCGCCTGTACACGCCCCCCTACCCTGCCAGTCCCGCGCCTCTCCAGCCACCGCAGTGCGCCCCCTTTGCAGACACTGAAGAGCCACCAACCACACCTGCAGACATCCGCGCCCTTGCCACCAGCTCTCTACAGATGCACATAGGCACGCACCAGCGTGCACCTACGCTAGTGCCCAGTGCGTGGCCGTGTGGCTGCAGCAGCAACACCCTCCTCCAACAAACCGGCGGCCATCCTCCTCCATCCAACCATCACTGGCCACCTCCAGCCGCCGCGTTACCACTGTTGCGTAGCCCTCGTCAAGCCAGACCTCCCTGCCAACTCTCGCAGCCAACCGTGCGCAGCCGTACATGCGAGGAGAGAGGAGAAATCCTCTTTTTTTATCTCCAGTAATAATTACATTCAATGCCATTGCCACTTTTATATCAATATTTTTTTCAGGCCACATTGCACTGATGCACTCAGATTTTCCTGACATTATTTTACTTGTGTTATGTGCATGTTTCTACCTTGAATTTCAAATCAGAATTGCATGAAAGTTGAATTTACATGATAAGCCATTACACATGCATCATACACATATTTTTGGAGATTAATTCCTGACATGAAAACTGCATAAATACCCCTGAACCTTTAAGGAAATTGCAAACTTCATTTAAAATAGCATATTCCTTGCATTAAAGTTGCAGAAGAGTTTACGAACTGTGTTTTCCTTGACTCGTGAATTTATTGGTCTATTCCTCCCTGTGGATACGACATCCGTTATTGTGGTTTAAATTCATATCTGTTTAATCTTTGATTGAGAGATTTTCCACCACCTTTTGTGCTACAACGATTTATTATCTTAATATTAATTATTCAAAGTGAAAATCACTCTGTCAAATTGGCACCGTTGCCGGGGAGGCAACAGATGCAATAGATTCACTTCATTATTTTTGAATATTCTAAGTTGCACAATTATCTGATCAATTTTCTTTTTTTTACTGTGCGAGGAATCTGATGAGGCAACGAGGCGCAACAAAGCAGCGACAGCAACCATGAGCTAAGCCACACGAGGAAAAGACGTAGGAGAACAAGATCCTACTTTCACAAAGGATTCTCCGTCGTCACAAAATTTATTTCTGTCTTTTCACCCTTCTGGTAATTGGGGCTGAATTTTTGGGGGTTTGTCCCCACATTCTTTAGCTACTAGGGCTTACAATATTTTCTTTTGCATGCATGATTCTATTTTCTGCTTAGCTGCCTTTAAAACCAACAAAGAAAATATCGAGCTACCTATTTAGAAGTTGCATGCCCTCAGGTGCTCGCATTTAGGGGTGATTGAGCAGCACATTAGATCTTATTATTGCAATGCAAGCATATTAGCACAAAGATTGCTGGAGATAGGTACACCTTTCTAACTTTTGCATCCAACTCCTATTCACACATTTGCATTCAAATTAAAATTCAAGACCACCAAGTTGTTTGAATTTACTAAGTCAGTGGTCACATAACTAAAAGTTGGACTGATGATCAGATTCAACCCTAAAAGCAATTCACATTTGATCTGATTCTAAGGGACTTGTCAGCGATTTCAAAAGAAATTACAAAGATTTGCGGTGTGTTGCATACTTCTGACACTGAGCATGCACATTAGGCACTGCACTAAGGCTCGATCCCTTAAGGCTATAGGCACCAATCTCTTTATCGGTGCAAACCCCCCTATTGTGCTTTGTGGTAGTGGTGATACTATCTTTTGACCAAGTGTTTTGATACTCCAAGGAGGGGGACACCCCTTAAAGGAATAAAAGGGTAGTTAAGGGGCACTGCATACACCTTGTCTCAAAGGAAGGATTCACCCTACTTGCATCCCTTTGTTCGTCCTTGGAGTAACTTCTCACTTGATGACCTAGGAGTATCATCCAAGCAAAGTATAGGTCCTAGGACACTCGAAGGTTGAATTAAGGCATGTAATTGCAGTGAACAACTTGTTTGGCCATTTATATTAACTAATTCGACCTCCACAACAAAGAAGGTTAAGATTTCAAGTCCACACCCCTCTTATACCACTTACGTGGGAACGGAAGGATAAGTCTTGATCTTTTGACTTATCTTTGGAGTGGAGGCTTCACTTACTCAATAAGAACCTGAAGTGTGTTTTGTATGCTTAGTAGACGCTCTCTTGAGGGTAGTCTAGTATTTGATCCTAAGCCTGAGAGAATTCTTAGGAGAGCTCACCAAGGAGAGGAAAAATAAGGAATGGCTGACCAAGGTGCAAATCAACAAAGGACCCTAAGGGACTATTTTATTCCAACTAACCAACCTGCACAAGCACTAAGACGACTGGCAAGGGATAATCCGTATGAGATCAAGAGCAGTACCATATCTTTATTTCCCTCTTTTTATGGTATTACTAGGGAGGACCCCTACCGACATTTAGAGGAATTCACCGAGGTCTGCTCCACGGTGAAGCTCCAGGGCTTTACTGATGAAGCCCTGATGAGGACTCTTTCCTTTCTCCCTAAAGGATAAGGCCAAGCACTGGTATCATACCCTCGATGAAAGGGTAAATGATTGGGCCACCCTTAAGGGAGAATTTTTGAAAAAGTATTTTCCTATGAGTAAAACCAACCATTACCGAAGAGAGATTGTGGGTTTTACTCAACAGGAAGGGGAGCAATTTCGTGAGACCTGGGAGAGCTTTAATGACCTTCTTAGGTTATGCCCCCAGAATCAAGTGCCAAGATGGCAGTTGGTTGAAAGGTTCTATAACGGATTATCTAAAAGGCATAGGCAAACCATCGATGCAGCTTGTGCAGGAACCTTCATGACCAGAACTGAGGATGAAGCCTGGGCATTATTTGAAACATTAACCGACAACTCCAAACATCTGTCCTCTGCCTATGAAGAAAGAAAGCCATCAATCTTACAGAGGAAGATAGAGGCCCATGAAGTCGGGGCTTCTCAGGATTTGGCTTATCAGATTCAACTATTGAATAAAAACTTTGATAGGCTTTTAGCAAACCTCGGCATGAACCCGCAAGTAGTCTCTATTTTTTAGGCTTCAAGAGAATGCTCCATTTGCCAAAGCACAATGCACACCACTGCGGAGTGCCATCAGGCAAATCATTTCCCTAAGTTGATTCAGGTCGACTTGAACGCGACCCAAGGTTTCCACCTCCTCGCAATAACCCTTATTCCAATACTTATAATCCAGGGTGGCAGAACCATCCAAACTTCTCTTGGAAGAAAGGTGATGCTTCTAACTCAGGGAATACAAGACCCTTACCTCCCTAGCCCATATACCAACCTTCTTATGAAAACCCTCCTCCGAACAAGCCCTCTGAGATGGATGAACTGAAGGCCATGATGAAAGCAATGCAAGAGCATCAAAATATGGTTATCCAATCTCAGAATAAGATGATTACTGATATGCAATCCCAAATTGGTCATCTTACTGAGGCAGTTAGGCAACGTGATCCGGGGAAGCTACCTAGCTCCTCTGAGATGAACACTAAGGGAAAGGGGGTTGTATTCAGGGAGAACGCCCAAGCAGTGACCGTGTTGAGGAGTGGAAAAAGGATTGACAAGCTTGATAACACTCCTATGGTTACATCTCAGAATTCCCCTTCCACACCTGGCCCGACTTCCATCTCCACCGAGGAAGAGCCACACTGCTCTCCCTCACACAAAATCACCCACAATGAGGATGTCATCCTCCCACCACCCCTTTCCCGCCATGACAACCCCTCTACCCAGAAGCCGAGGGTGCCCTATCCAGAGTGCCTATCTACTCTTAGGGAATCTTCTGTTGACTCATCTAGAGCCAAGGATAGGACGGAAGAGATTATGGATACTTTTAGGCAAGTCCAGATTAATTTGCCTCTGTTGGAAGTGATTAAACAGATTCCGTCCTATGCCAAGTTTCTAAAGGACCTATGCACCCAGAAGTGTCGATCTAGGAAATAGGTCCAAACCAAGGTCATCCTGCCTGACCATGTTAGCTCGGTTCTCCAGCATGGAACACCCCCCAAAATGAAAGACCCAGGGGCCTGTATATTTCAGTGGTTATAGGTAACAAACACATTGACAAGGCTCTACTCGATCTGGGTGCAGGGGTGAACATTCTACCAAACTCTGTCTACGACCTTTTGGTAGGAGGCAAGCTAAAGCCTAGTCCAGTAATCCTCCAGGTTGTAGATAGATCACTTAAGACACCGCGGGGATTGTTGGAAAATGTCCTTGTGAGAGTGGAGGATTTCTTCTTCCTCGTTGACTTTCTGGTACTTGATACTGACCTATCTAATAAGCCCACAAAGCCGTCCATTATTCTGGGATGCCCCTTCTTGGCCACAGCCAATGCCTCTATAAATTGTAGATCTGGGGCACTTAAAATGGGCTTTGGGAACAAGAAGATCCGATTAAGTGTTTTTGATACTTACAAGCAACCTGGATTTGAAGATTGTTCTCAAATTGAGGTCGTTGATGAAATAATTGAAGAGACTACTCCAGCATTCTTATGTAGAGATCCCCTTCAAAAGGTCATATCTAAGGACCATACCTTGATTATTAAAGAAACTGAAAGGGAAATGCCCGAACTAGAAGAGTTGCTGGGGATACACACTAAGTCACTGTCCCCACCAAGGACTGTGAAGGTAGATCCGCTGCCTGATGCGGGGACATCTCAACTAAAACCCTCAATCCAAAAGGCTCCTGAATTGGAGCTGAAACCTCTCCCGAGCACATTGAAATATACTTTCCTTAGCCCTAATAACAAGCTCCCCGTTATTATCTCATCTGCATTATCTGAATTGTAGGAGGGAGCTCTGCTTGAGTGTTTACAAAGGCACAAGGAAGCAATTGCCTGGAAAATTGCTGATATTAAGGGTGTTGATCCCTCTCTTTGCATGCGTCATATATACAAGGACGAGTCCGTGAAGCCTTTCCGAGATATGCAGAGAAGGATCAATCCAAATATGTATGAGGTTGTTAAAAAGGAGATTCTGAAATGGCTGGATGCAGGGATTATCTATCCCATTTCAGATAGTAAATGGGTCAGTCCTATTCACATAGTTCCCAAAAAGGCAGGAATCACTGTGGAAGAGAATGACCAAGGAGAATTGGTGACCACTAGACCCTCAACTGGTTGGAGGGTCTGCATTGATTACCGCCGTTTAAAAACGGCTACCCAGAAAGACCATTTCCCCTTATCGTTTATTGATCGAATTCTGGAACAATTGGCGGGGAACAAGTACTTTTGTTTTCTTGATGGGTACTCTGGGTACAATCATATAGCCGTTTCTCCTGATGATCAGGAGTGTACCACCTTCATGAGTTCGTATGGCACTTTCGCGTTCCGCCAAATGCCATTCGGGTTATGTAATGCTCCTGCCACTTTCCAACATTGTATGATGGCTATCTTTTCTGATATGATCGATGAGTCTGTTGAAATTTTCATGGATGACTTCTCCATTTATAGCTTGTCATTTGACGTATGCCTTTTGCACCTTGATAAAGTCCTAACCCGTTGCAAAGAGGCAAAGTTGGTGCTTAGCTACGAGAAAAGCCACTTTATGGTCCAACAAGGCATTGTGTTAAGGCATATAGTTTCCGAGAGAGGATTAGAGGTGGACACCGCAAAAATTGATTCCATCTTTAAGCTTCCATTGCCTGCCAATGTTCGTCAGGTTATAGATCTTTCCTTGGCCATGCTGAATTTTATAGGTGCTTCATTAAAGATTTCAGTAAAATCTCTAAGCCACTCTATGACTTGTTAGCGAAGGATGTCACCTTCGATTTTGATGATAGATGTGGCGAGGCTTTCCAAATTTTCAAGAAAGCCCTCATTACCATGCTGATTCTCCAAGCACCAGATTGGACCCTTCCATTTGAGCTTATGTGTGATGCTTCTGATTTTGTAGTGGGAGCGGTCTTAGGGCAAAGGGTTGATGGCAAACCTCATGTGTTGCATTATGCCAACAAGACCCTTATGGATCCTCAGCAAAACTACATGATCACTGAAAAGGTATTACTTGCTGTAGTATTTGCTTTGGAAAAGTTTTGGTCTTATCTTTTGGGATCCAAGGTTGTAGTGTTCACTGATCATTCTGCCCTAAAGCATCTTCTGGCTAAAAAGGACACCAAACCTCGGCTAATTCGTTTGAATCCTGCTACTCCAAGAATTTGACCTGGAAATTAAAGACAAGAAAGGAGTTGAGAATGTGGTAGCAGACCATTTGTCTAGGATCCCTATTGAGGCATCAAAACCTGCTGGCAGTATTCAAGAGACTTTCCCTAATATGTCTCTGATGGTCGTGGAAGCTAAAACTCCTTGGTTCACTGACAAGTGAACTATCTGGTCACGGGCATTACCCCCAGTACTTGGGACAAGCAGAAACGAGATAGGTTTCTCTCTAATGCTAAATTTTATCACTGGGAGGAACCCGAGCTTTTTAGAATAGCCCCTGACCAGCTTTTTCGCCATTGCGTCCCTAACGAAGAACAAAGAAGTGTTCTGAGCTTCTGCCATGACCTCCATTGTGGGGGACATTTTAGTGGGAAGAAGACTGCCCATAAGGTTCTTCAGTCTGGCTTTTGGTGGCCCACATTATTCCGAGATGCACATACGTATGTGGGCTCATGTCTACATTGCTAGCAGGCAGGAACCATTGGAAAACGGGATGAGATGCCCCAACAACCTATCCTCCCTATTGAAATCTTTGATATTTGGGGCATTGACTTCATGGGTCCCTTTCCTGTGTCCTTCGGATATGAATACATCCTTGTGGCTGTAGACTATGTATCGAAATGGATAGAAGCTATACCCATGCAAACCAATGACCATTCCATGGTCTTGGGCTTTGTTGAGGCTAATATCATTTCTCAGTATGGGTGCCCAAGGACAATCATAAGTGATGGAGGAGCTCACTTTAAGAATGTACACTTCACAAGACTACTCCAAAATTTGGGAGTCAACCACATGATAGCCACACCTTATCATCCCCAAACAAGTCGACAAGTTGAAGTGTCTAATAGGGAGATTAAGCGAATTATAGAAAAAATTGTCAGGCCTGATCGAAAGGATTGATCTAAAAAACTAAATGATGCTCTTTGGGCCTACAGAACTATGTATAAGACTCCTTTGGGCATGTCTCCTTTCCGTCTTGTCTACGGAAAAGCATGCCACCTTCCCATGGAAATCCAACATAAAGCTTATTGGGTTATTAAAAACGTTAACTTGAATCTGGATAAAGCGGGAAAGGCACGCATGTTAGAATTAAGTGAGCTTGAGGAGCTTCGTAACGAAGCTTATGAAACTTCTCAAGCTTACAAGCAACATACAAAAGTCTTCCATGACAAGCACAACATTAGAAAGACTTTTGAGCCCAACCAGTGGGTCGGGCTTTTCAATTCTAGACTTAAATTATTTCCTGGAAAGCTCAAGTCCCGCTGGGATGGGCCATATGTTATTATCAATACTTTCCCTCATGGAGCTATAGAGATTAGGAACCCTATTTTAGGTGCGAGCTTTAAGGTAAATGGCCAGTGACTTAAACCATATATTACTCTTTCAAATTGCCAGGTTTTGGATGCACTTCGGCTTAAGGAGCCTTAGCTCCTCCCACTCTCCTCCTCAGGTGATATTCTTCTATGTCTGCATTTTTTTTCAATGAGGACATTGTCAGTCTTAGGCATGGGGGGTATAACCTGAGAATGTTTTTAGCATTTATAAATATTTGCATGCATATATATTTATATGTATATATATAAAAAAAATCTCTTTTCTTGAGCTGAATGGGTTAGTCCCTAGCAGAATACCCTTGTCATTGGAGGTTTTTCTTCTTGAATTATTTCCTAAGTTTAGAATCCAGTACATTTATTTCACGTGCACGTAGACTGGGTAATGGATCCTTGAGGAAAACCAATAAGCATTTGTAGTCTACTAAACCCTTGGACAATTCATAGGGAGACAGGCATACTATCTTCTAGTAGATCCACCTCATATTTGTGAGAAGAAAGTAGACAGATTACTAATGCGCTAAGTTTAGTGCAAGGACTCTTATGTTTTGGATAATTAGATGAGGATACTTCAGAATTAGGTGTAGTTTTCACTCTCTGTTCCTGTGTGCGTAATTTGTGTGAATTCCTGAGAGTCACCAAATAAGGCAGATACATAGAGATGAAGTCTTAATAAAGCTATGACTATGGTGGATGGTTACGACCATCCTTCATAGAGTCCTCGGCTGAAGGAGGGTAATAGTGTCAAAGGTTAGAAATACGCCTGTCCTATCCATTCCCTCCCGGTGCCGAGAATAGGCACTTCCAACAAATAAGCCACACAATTTCCTCTTGACCATCATCATCCCTAATAATGCCTCATAAATAAAAGTCTGTATCGTGTTGTGTTGATTGAAAAAGAAACAAAAACAAAAAGAAATAATAATAATAAAAAAAAGAGAAAAAAAGAGAAAAAAAGGGATCCAAGTTATAATGTAACATTATTTCTGAGGCAACAGAACACCTATCGCGTTCCACCAAATATGGCCCATACCTACCTTTTAGTATTTCTGATCGCCCGAATACTGGTTGAGGACTCTAACTTAGTTGTAGAGTTATCAGGACTTTAATTGAAACGTGGATGCCATGTGAGGCCACCAAACAGTGAGTACAATTACTAAATCTGGCGAGGTTTGTGATCTCAGAAAGAAAGAAAAGAGTGAGTGCCCAGGAACATCAAGAGAGCACAATTGTTTAGCCTTTCTCCGAGTTGACTTTTCTACTAGTCTAGAGATCTAGAGTCTGTAGTACTAGGCTACATGTAGCACCTGATGAGTATGTGCCACCAAATACAAATCCATTCTACTCGATATCTCCTACCTAAGCCAAAAGCCAGGGTCAAATTACAGATTATCTTCTGCTTTATCCGCGAGGGAAGTAGTTGCCTATCCCGGCAGAAATATTTACCAAGGGTGAAGTACGAACTCCCAATGCGAATTGGCTTTTTCACTTGGATCTGTTACCTAGGCTATCATCGCTTCACTTTTGTTTGGATTTCTAAAGTTTTGAAATAAGAAAAGAAGAAATCTTCTTATTACTTCTCTTATTTTCATTTTTGCTAGGGACTAGCAAATCTTAGGCTTGGGGGTATTTGATGAGTCTATTTTAATGGACTAGTATTACAGCTAAGTAACTTTAATCTTACCTTTTAGGTTTGTTAATAACTACATTAAGTCATAGAATATTTGCATGCATCATGATTTAAGTTTACATCTATTTTACAACATTCTATAACTTAGTAAGTAATGATTTTGTTGTTTTTATGTGCAAGAATGATATTTAGAAAGAACAACGAGTTGGGGAATAAATTTCCCCAGCAAACAACCGGCAGCATGAGTTTTTCCCCCATCCTCCGGCCACCCACAACAGTTGCCGGCTAAAAATAGCAAGGGGATTTTGAAAATCCCTGGAAGGGCGGAAGAGAAGAGTTCGTAGGAGAAGAGGGCATCATCGAGGAACCGTGCAACCACTGTGTGCACTGTGCACCAAGTCTTCCACCGCTCCCTCCAGCCGCGACTGTAGACGACTGCACCAGCGCCATCACCGCACCCCCTTCCAGTGCCATCACCTTCTAGCCTGCACCTGCGCCCAACGCCTGTAGGCGCTCACGCCCTTGCCACCAGCACCCTACAGGCGCCCGCTCCGCCCCACCCATGCCCGCAAGCGCTTCCCCCTTCCAGGACTCACACCACCCAAGTCTTCCCCGCGCACCCGCCCGCACCCCTGCAACCGCCCGCATCCCCGCAAGCGCTTCCCCCTGCACCTACCAGACCCGCATCCCACCTGCCAGGCCACACCCGCACAACGCCTCCCTGCAGTGCCTCCACCTTGCTCGCCCCTACCGCTCCTGCGCCTCTAGTACCCCCCACAGGTACCCCCCTCTCCTCTAGAGCCCTTCACTGCAGGTGCTACACCACTCACCACCCTTGCCACCAGTGTCTGCCTTCAGGCGCACCGCCCCACCCACGCCTCTGCTAGGCCCGCGCCTCTCCACTGCAGGCCCCCCCGCAGGCGCTGCACGCTAAGCAACATAGGTGCTCACCTTCACCACCGTCTGTATGTGCCCCCTGCATTGCCAGGCCCGCACCTCTCCAGCCACTGCAGCGCGCCCCCTCTGCAGACGTTGAAGAGCAACCAGCCATGCCTACAGACGTCTGTGCCCTCGCCACCAGCTCTCTGCAGGCACGCACAGGCACGCACCTACGACAGCGCCTAGTGCGCCGCTGCGTAGCTGCAGTAGCAGCAGCCTCCTCCAACAGGTCGGCAGCCATCCTCCTCCCTCTGGCCGCTATCAGCCACCTCCGACTGCCGCGTCACCACCGTTGCGTAGCCCTTGCCAAGCCACACCTCCCCACCAACTCTCACGGCTAATCGTGCGTGGCTGCACACGCGAGGAGGAGAGAGGAGAAATCCTCTATTTTTATCTCCATTAATAATTACATTCAATGCCATTACCAATTTTATATTAATATTTTATTCAGGCCACATTGCACTGATGCACTCAGATTTTCCTATAATTATTTTACTTGTGTTATGTGCATGTTGCTACCTTGAATTTCAAATTAGAATTGCATGAAAGTTGAATTTACATGATATGCCATTACACATGCATCATACACATATTTTTGGAGATTAATTCCTGACATGAAAACTGCATAAATACCCCTGAACCTTTAAGGAAATTGTAAACTTCATTTAAAATAGCATATTCCTCGCATTAAAGTTGCAGAAGAGTTTGCGAACTGTGTATTCCTTAACTCATGAATTTATTGGTCTATTCCTCCCTGTGGATACGACATCCGTTATTGTGGTTTAAATTCACATCTGTTTAATCTTTGATTGAGCGATTTTCCACCACCTTTTGTGCTACAATGATTTATTATCTTAATATTAATTATTCAAAGTAAAAATTGCTCTATCAGCCACCTACTTAGAAAAAGAAAAAGAATGATACTTAAAAATTAAAAGAAAATAAAGAAAAAATAGAAAAATAGAAAAAGGGATAAAAAATAGAAAAATAAATCACACTTCAACGCACAAGTATGGCTGGCAAGTTGCTGTGGGTAACAGTCCATTGGACTATTGTCCAGAGCCCAGCTCACAAAAGTGCACAAGTAATTCCCAAAACACTTAAGGAAGAAGAGGGGAAGTAGAATAAACTAGGGAGATATACACTGGGTTCGCCCTTGTGTTAGCCCCCATAATAAATAAAAAAATGAGGGAGAAAGCTACCGATCGGAAAGATAAACCTTTAGGTAGAAACTCTTAAGGTAACCTAGGGTCGTAGAAACCTGAAGTCTGTTTTAACAGTCGCTCAGTGAGTCTATCACTCTTCCACAAGATGCTTAGCACTTAGAGTCCTTTTCGAGTCTTGGGTGGGTCGGGTAGCCTTAAAAAGTTATCTCGAAACTCTCAAACCCCAAAAGTCCAAAAAAATTAGAAAAGAAGAAAAAGAAAAAAAATGTATCTTCCCTTTTCAAATAAGGTGAGGACTTGGGCGATCCGCATTCTGGTAGACACCCAAGCACTGTCGAGTTTTTGTAACCAGGTCTTAGGTTGAAATTTTCTAAAGCGACCAACAAATCTTGCCTAAGTAATCAAACTTTGATTCTACTTTTACACATAGTATTTAGGTTAATTTTGCTAGGGACTAGCAAAAAGTAAGCATTGGGGTATGATAAATGCGCATGAATTCATGATAAAATACTTATTTATGATAGTTCTTAGGCCTAGCATTGCATTTCATAGTATAAATATTTCATAACATTCATTGCATTGCATTTAGGATAGGTTGTGCATTTTGTATATTAATTCGAACATTTTATATGGCCAGGAAGCAGTGTGACATCTTTATGAGCTTCAGATGAAAAATCCGACTGTACAGATGGATCTAAAGTGACAATCGCAATCCATCAGTGCAAACATCACTCTTATCAGAGCTTCGTATCACCCTCTACAAGAAGAAGATGGATGGCCTAGATGGCGCCATCCAGGCTGCCCTACATGAGCTGCCCTACATCAAGGAGGAGATGCCAACCATTGGATGTTAGTCCAATGTCTGAGATGCACCCAACCTCACCTAGTCTCCTTCAAGCATCTCAAGAAAGATCTGATCTCAACCGTTGGATCTTCATCCAATGATCGAGGTCGCTACAAGCACTAAACGATCGCTTGACCATCCGATGCCCATGCCTTATTGGTCGCACACCCATTCCTCAAGGGAGAGGAGCAAGTTTGAGCTTTAATCCACTGAGGCCACAATAGCTCCATCCAGAGGGGCTACATGACAGAGAGAGAGGCAAAGGGCAGCGGGTGGCGATGGCGAGGGCGCGGCTAGGGTTGGGGATGAGGGTAACTGGAAGACATGGAGATTGAAGAATTGGAGGATATGGACAGGAGACGGCCATCTCATGTGGGTGGGACTATCAGAGTTGGGTCAAGGGTGGGATGGAAGAGGACGAACAGAGAGGTCCTATGCTTTAGATGCAGAAGAAGAGGGCATATGGAAGTGATATGCAGGAACCCCCTTGTGTGCCTTGCATGTGGAGGTGAAGGGCACAAGCACCACTCGTGCAGCAGGATGCGGCTTCAGAATGTGAGGAAGATCCCTCAGCTCCCGAAAATAGAGGTACCTAAGCCACGACTACCCCCACAACCGGCATAGGCCGGCCACATGATCGATGTGGCAATTCCCTTCTCTGAGGATATTCTATCTGCAGAGATGACGTTGAGAGGCGCATTGATTGGTGAGGTCATGACTAGAAGCCTGTCTGTTGAAAAACTCCATCAACTGGTGAGTTCCCTGTCACTTGTCTCACCGAGCTGGAAGGTTGCTGTGTTATCCCAGACCCATTTTCTTATTTTTGGTCTGAGGATGATAGACGTGGAGAGGCTAAGATTTCACTCGAGTATTTTTGAAAACATTAATGTGTTATGGAGGCTGGCCTCTCCCTTTTATGGGGCACTTCTTGATCGTCCACCTTAGACGATGGGTACTCGATGTGTGACCTTAGCCATCAAGGGTCTGCCGCTGCACCTGAGATTGAAAGGGGTGGTCTCAAAGATGATTGCGGGGTTTGCGTCTATCCTTGATGACACAATGGATGCAATTGAGGAAGGAGATGCACGGATAATAAAAATTGGGGCCGAAATCTTTAGTAGTAGGTCACTACTTGATAGAATTATTCTCAGATGTGGAGGAAGTTCTTGGCTTGTTCACGTGTCAGTGATTGGGCAGGAAGTCATAAGCTCAGAACCGGAACAGGTTAAGATGTCTGAAGAAAATCCTGTGGAGGTGCAACAGGTGGAACTGGAGGGTCGTAAGCCATCAGAGGATGTTCTAGGGCCAAAGAAGAGGAAAGAATGTCATGAGGAGGATTCATAGGGGAGTATGATGGTGGTGGTGAGTGACACTGCCATGAGGGGTGATAAAGAAAGGCATGAGGACCATGTTATTATCAATAACTGTATAGAGGAAAGAATAGAAGGCAGCAGTGGGAGAAGTATACTCAAGGATGTGAATCAATTATCACTCCCTGCTCCTGAAGATCTGAATTTAGGAAAGGATCTGATCAAAAGAAAGGGATTGGGCAATCCCCTTATATGCTTAGGAGGTGGAGAAAGGAAAATATGAGCCCCATTGAGGAAGAAACCATTGCAAAGTCCATCATGGTTGAATATGTGGACAACCAGGTGCAAGGGGATCATCCTTTTTAAAGGATGAGAATTTCAATGTGGAATGTGCGTGGGTTATGCAATAAGGTGAGAAGAGCTTCTCTAATCAGATATCTTATGGAGTGGGATATTGATTGTGCTCTTATTCAAGAGACACATCTAGAGGAAGATAATAATCCTTCCTGGGACACCCTGAGGCAATCTGGGAGAGCAGATTGTGTAGGGATGGCTATTTGGTGGAGAAAGTCCAGCTTTAAAGTGATTGAAGTCATCGGGCTAGGCATATACTTACATGTAGATGCCAGAGTCACCAGGAGGAGTTGGATTTGTTTGTATCGTGTGTGTATGGTCCCTGTACAGTAGCTAGCCGGCTGGAGTTATGGGAGGACTTATCAACAGCACATCAGAAGGTCCAAGAGCTACCTTGGCTCGTGGGTGGAGATTTCAATTGTACCTTATCAAGTGGGGATCGTCCTGGGGGTAACACAAATGGTGTAGAGGTAGGCTTCGAACTGGTTCTGTAGAATCTAGGCATCAGTGAATATCCGGTCAGTGGTATTGAGTTTACTTGGATAAATGGCAGTGGGCACATGTCCAAATTGGATAGATTCTTTGGTAACACTAGTCTCTTGGTGCAATTTCAATTGTCCTCAGCCATGAGCCTCGATAGGCCTTTTTCAGACCATACGCCAATTGTGTGGGATAGTGGGGTGAATGCGGATGTTGGTTCAAACTTCAAGTTCAAAAAATCCTGGTTTAGAGAAGAAGGGTTTAAAGATATGTTGACTAGCTGGTGGAAAAATAAGAAGACTGTAGGCTCTGCTACCTAAAGTCTGGCTCTGAAGTTGCGCATACTGCTAAGGGAGTATCGGCAGACAATAACAGCTATTAGAGAGTAGAAGAGAATTGAGGCATTGGCTGAGGTACAATAGCTTGATATGAAGGAAAGCACAGTGGGTCTGAATGCTCAAGATTAGGAAGATAGGAAATATTGGTAGCAAATTATTGCTGAGGAGGATTTAAAGAAAGAGATGGATTGGCGTGAGAGGTCTAGACAATTGTGGCTCAAGGAAGGGGATGCAAATATGAGTTTTTTTCACCTTGCAGCCAGTGCTCAAAGGAGATTCAACCTCATTGCTACTGTGAAAATTGGGGAGAGAAACATCTCTTTTACTCGTGAAATCAGGCAGGAAGCTGTGTGCTACTTCAAGGAAAAATCAAAAGCTACGCCAAGAGGTATGTGCAGGATGGCTGCAACTGCATTCCCATGTGCCAGTGATGAGCAAGCTACAATGCTGGTTGCACCTATTACTGAACAGGAGGCTATGGATGCCATCAAAGATTTAAATAATGAGGGAGCTCTAGGGCCAAATAGGGTTCAAGTCTTTTTTTACAAAGAGATGTGGAGTGTTTGTAAAGAGGAAGTGATGGGGGTTATACATGAATTTGAAAAGGGAAATTTTGGATTCGAACGGGTAAACAAATCATACCTCTTCTTGTTACCAAAGAAGTCAGGAACAGAATGTTTCTCTGACTATAGGCCTATTGCACTATCGAATTCCATATACTTAATCATTAGCAAAATCCTCGCCAATAGAATCCGTGGTGTTCTGCAAGGCCTGATTATGCCTGTTCAATCTGCTTTTTTACCTGGGAGGGCTCTATAGGAATCATTTACTATTGCTCAAGAGATGGTGATGGGTTGGCACAGAAAGAAGTCAAAGGCCTTCCTATGGAAGGTAGATTTCTTTAAAGCATATGATTCAATTTCATGGTCATACCTATGGGAAATCCTTAAAAGAAGAAAGTTCCCCACCCTATGGATCCAGTGGATGAAATGGTGTATCACGACAGCCTCCTACTCTCCATTGATAAATGGGAAACCTTGTAATGCTTGGATTCAACCTCAGTGTGGGGTGAGGCAAGGCTATCCCCTGGCTCCATTGATTTTTAATTTTGCTGTTGATACTTTAGCTAGATATACATGCAAGTTGGAAAAAGATGGATTGATTAAGGGCTACTCGATGACAAATAGAAGGGCTCTGGCCCCCATTCTTCAATACGAAGATGACACAGTCTTTTTCATAGAAGGTGGGAAAAGGGAAGCATAAGCACTCTCGTATATGGTTAACATCTTTGGAGAACTTCAGGTCTAAAGCTAAATGGAAGCAAATCTTCTTTGGTTTGTTTTGGCATGAATGATAATGATCAGAGTGATATCTCTTTTATCTTAGGTATGCTTGTGGTCTCAATGCTAATCAGATACTTGGGCCTACCGCTGAAGTGTACAAAGATGAAGAAGATTGATTGGAACTTTCTCTCTTATTGGAGTAGCAGGTATTTATCGAAAGGGGGGAGGCTTATACTACTGAATTCTGTGATTACATCTATTCCAGTCTTCTTCTCCATCGTTAGAGCTCAAAAGTCAATTTGGAAGAAACTTGATGTTATGCATAAGAGATTTTTTTGGAAAGGAGCCTTTCACCAAGGTAAATTTTTACATCTTGTTAAATGGGATACATTGTGCTCTCCAAAGAAGTATGGTGGATGGGAATAAGATCACTTAAAGAATTTAATGATGCCTTGCTCTTAAAATGGGCGGTTAGGTTGTTGCAAGGGGAACAAAAGCCTTGGATAGAGATTGTGCTTGACAGCTGCGGAGTGGCAAATGATGAGAAAAGTCATTTGAATCCGACCAAGCCCTCTCCTTTCTAGGCCTCTGTGGTGCGTGCTATGGCTGAAAATTGGAATCTTTTCCAATCAGTCTTGGGGGATGGAAGAAGTTTCAAATTTTGGAGTGAAAAATGGGCACCAAATGGGGTGCTAAAGGATAGATATCCTCTTGCATACTCAGTTGCTTCAGATAAAAATGCGGTGGTGTGTGATTATTGGGATATAGAATCAGAAAAGTGGAAGATAAATATTGATGAGGGGAATGGCTATGAAACTAGGACATGGATGGAGAATCAACGCCTCTTACAGGAACTGAATGCTTTCAAACCCAAGCCAGAAGAGTGTGATACTTATAGATGGGAAGGGATTTCCCCAGCGACTGCATATAAAAGGCTCATTAGATCGTTTAGAATGGTAGAGGTGGATGAGATTAGGAGGAACTTATGGAAGTTGAGAGTACCGCTAAAGGTGCAAATCTTTTTGTGGCTATGTAGAAGGGATGGCCTGATTTTGGGTGAAAGGCGGCATAGGAGGATGGGCACCCCTGCTCAATTCTGCCAGCTATGTGGGTTACATAATGATTGCAGCCGCCACATCTTCTCTTCTTGCATGGTTACAGATTGTGTTTGGAGAAAGGTTTGCAGGGGTTTGATCCCCACATGGGAGAATCTTTGGAACTCCTTTTTAGTTACAAATAAGCCTCATGCGTCCATGGTGGCAGTGTTATGGTCGGTTTGGAGAGCTAGAAATGAGAAATTATTTCAGGAGAGACGAGTGAGTGTGGATAATAGTGTAAATATGTGCTGGACTCTCATAAATATGTGGGGTTCGATTTTGTAACCTTTTCTTTTATATAAATAAAAGATCTCCCAGATTGCTATCGGCGATTCGATAGCTTTCCTTTCTATTTCAAGGAAAAAAAAACAGCGCCATCCAAATTGAACCGCTTGATCTTGATCGAGCAGTTAGCATTGCACATGCGCAAGGAGACACCGCTCGACGGCGTGCAGATGCACACCAAAGCAGACGTGCACCATCTAGAGTGTTCATTTAAGATGACTAGGCACATTATCTACCATCTGATCTTTAGATCACGCGATGAGCGTGATTCAAATCTCATGAGGGCATGATCTGCACATGCTCCTCAGCCGCGTGGTTAGGATCGAATGATGGAGATCTTCCCTTGCCAATGAAGGTGTGACATGCGATCCACACTCTCTCTCCACCATTTGATGAAAGTCCAACGGCTGCAAGTGTCCCCGCACTGTGCCAGTTGCAGCGCTCCACCTCATGCCAATAGAGGCGAGTGAAGTCTCTAACAACACCCCCAGCGGGTGTTCAGCGATGTTTTAAATGTCGCTGAAGACCCGTGTGTGCAAAATACCTCCCTTCCACCACTATATAAACCCCATGACCCTCTCCCTTCTAAAGCATCTCTACCTTTGCTACACCCACCTACTCTAGAGCTCTAGACGCCCATCAAAGCTCCCTAGAGCTCATTCCCAAGCTTGAAAGGTCCCCTACTAGTGTAGTTGTTCCCTTGCCCCACCCAATATTCCTTCCTCCTTCTCACCACCTTCATAGGGAACCTTGGAGCCATCCTCCCACCTCCATTCTGGTAGAAGATCATCTCCACCTCCTCATCCCCATTCCGTGCCTTGGTGAAGCAATCCTCTACCTGGCGTCCTCCTACATCTCATCCCCATCACCCAGCTTCTCACCTCCTCCGTCCAAGTCGCTGCTAAGCGTCATCGTCTCGCTAGACAGTCAATTTCGGAGATTCCTTCTCACCCCTATCTCTTTCTTTATTTTTCACTTGTTGTAATAAGCATTTGAACATTAGTTTGATATATGACATTTGTTTTCTTCTATATTGTGAGCTATCATGTTTGTCTCTTTATTACAAAAACACAAAAGATATCAAAATCTTAAAATACCAAAATGAAACAACACGTAGTGTGGATTTCAACTAAAACAAATGTTGCCTCCCTGTTTTTGACTTGAGACTCCCTTTTAGTTTCGATAAAATTATATTTGATAACGTGTTTTGCGACTACAGTGATGGGTTTCTCCTAACCCTAACTTTCCGTTCACCGGAATATGCCAATCACTTAGGGATTATTTAACCCTGTTGCGTGCCCTTTGGTTTGCGGGATTTGGTAACCTAAGCACCCAAAAATCACACACTGGTTTGGTTCAGTGTGCTTAATGAAATATAATGCTAGAAGTGTTCGATCTTGAAATGGTTTTTCCCAAAGATCTAGCTTAGGAGCAACTTGAAGACACAAGTTGAATAAATGAGTCCCCGACAACGATGCCAGAAATGTTGTTACACTTTCATCGAGTTTTAGGAAATCTGCATTATAGTACAGTCAACAAAAGTGCTATAGCAATTAAATTTATAAACTCGAAAATAATAAATGAGTCTGAGGTCGTTCGTAGGGAGCAAATTGGAATTCACACACTAATGGCAATGAGCACAATCATAATCAAGATATTCAATGAATAATATACTCAGAAATATATTCAATAATGAGCATTTGTATCTCAAAAAATACTAAGACAAAAAGAATAAGAGAACTCTAAAGTGGTGGTTTAAATCACCAATTAAATCCCTCATTTAAGCACATCCCAATGAAATCAGCTACTCATATTTTCCAACAGTGTCTTTCAACCACTAATCCACATCAGCACAGGTACTTAAATATCGCTACAGTAATTCAAATCAACCACAATCAAATGTCAGAGGCAAACCTTAGACGACTTAAATTCTCCAAAGCCTCTTCAGCACAAAGCCTAAAAAATGCTAAGTGTTAAGCATGTAGGCATGAATCTCGAGGCACATGTCACGCATCCCAACAAAAAACCACCCTCCTCCCTTAAATTTCCTACTCTCTATTCAAATCCAGAATCAGGTCAATAAACAGGTAATTGGGTCGGGTATAGGATCTCGGTATGGGGACCAGGCCTGTGCACACGTGACCGTGGGCGTGGTGTGAGGCAAGAGGTGAGTGGGGACCTCACCCTCGGTGTTTGAGGCAAGCAACCCTATGCAGCAATTCAATTTATGTGCACTTCTGGTTTGTAGTTGCACGAGGTGGGACTAAGTGTCCCCCTCTTCCCCTTCTCTTCTTCATTCTCACGTAGAGGAGCTACTAATGGTTCGCACATGCTTTGCCATTGGATTTCAAATCCAATGGCATAGGTGTGATGCCCAAGAGGTTTCACAGCTGGAGAGGGAGTGTTCTTCACTGATGGCTTTGCTGGAGACACTGCACGTGGCCAAAGAAGAAGCTTGGATCCAGAGAACATCTGCGTGTAAAGATATTACCTGTTGGCCTGAATTAAAACCAAACAAAGGTTCGACACTACTAGCCGGACAAACGCCCTAAGGTAATTGGAAGTAAGGGTGACAGAGGAGGGTTGGCAGTGAAGCTCTCAAGGAGCTTGATCAGCAGTTATGGAGGGTGGTCTTTGAGGCATTAAACGGTTAAATTGAGTTGGGCAAAAGAATCGTGAAGGTGTGGAGATGCTTTTGCCCAACTCAATTGGGTTGTGGAGAAGCAAAGAGGGTGGGCGGATGAGGGCAGTCGAGGTGCTCATCATCGGAGAAGAAAGGAGAAGAAGAGATGGATGGGGCTAAGAATGGACCTAAACCTAATTGGAGTAAGGGGGGTAGAAGCCATAACCTAATTGGCAGAAAGGAAGTGTGGAGATAGGTCGTCGGTGTGGATGAAGGTTAGAAATCATAGTTGAAGGAGGTAGAGATGGTCATGCTTTGCGTGAAGCTTCTGGGAGGAGAGGGGCGTTATAGGGAAAAAGAGGAAGTTTTAAATATGCATTCATTGTAGTACACTCCTAAATCGCAAAACAAGGCATTTAAATTTATAAACTTAGATTCTAAAAATTGAGTTTGAGGTCGTTCACAGGGAGTAAATATGGAATTCACACATTAATCTTCATTTAAAATAACTAAGGATAATAAATTGCACATCAGATAGATATTCAGTGAATACAACTTTTCAGATTGATATTCATATGTAAATCAAAAGATCATGAGACAAAAAGAATAGAAAGATAAAATAATGGTGATTTGAATCACCAATTATTCATCTTAATTAAGCATATATCCAAATATTCAAATCATTCAATAATACCCTCAATCAATTGATCAATATTAACTTTGGTACTTAAATAATCCAACAGTATTAGCAGAATCAGCCACAATCAGTCGTCTCTTATGTAAATCAGATGACTTAACTTCACAACATAGTAGATCCTCACAGAAGGCACACAAGGGTACCAACCCTTCTCAAGGCCTATTAAACATAAAGTCCTTTTTCTTCTTCACAACCTTCTCCTTCCCTAAGCACAGGGCATGGCTACCACTCTTCAGAGGCTAAGTATAAGCCTCTCTCTTCAGCACAGGGGCAAGGCACTTTGGAGAAAAACCTACACCCCTCCTCTCACAAATCCATTCTTCGTTTCTCTCTCACATCATGGGTATACTTGGATATAGTTATTGGGTTATTGGATCCTAAGAAGTTGCCAGACTTGCGTGTGTGTATCGCGGGCGAGGTGTGAAGAGTGCGAGGAGGCACGCGAAGCGGAGACCCGACCCTGGGTGGCTTGGGCAATAAGGCGAGATCACGAAATCAATTTAAGTGCTGTAGTGAGTTTGTCCCACACTATGTGGGACTATCTACTGCCCGTTTCTTTGCATAGCTGCAGCTGGTGGAGCTCACTCTAATTAAAGGTGCTGCAGTTGCTCTTCTTTTCGATTGAAGCCTTGCAACAGTTCCTAGGATTAGGCCATAGTGTCTAAACGTGGTAGTCAGGTAAGAGTTGCTTGAAATACGGTGGACGTGGTTGGGGAAGATAGCGGCGATGATGAATGAATGATGAACCTGTACTTCATGAATACGGGCTCAAAAGCCTTAGTTAAAATGCCCAAAAGCAACAGTGTCACAAATGTGTAGGTGATGTTCTTGTGGAGCGCAGGTGCGTGTGGTATGCTGGAGAGGTCGAGGAGGTGGTGCGTAGGTGGTTTTGTTCGATGGAGCTTTGGAGTGGGTAATCCATGAAATAGGATGAGGGGTTTTGTTCGCGGAGGTGGGGTGGAGGTTGCGGAGGTGTTGCTGTGGTGAATGGTGGTTTGTGGACTGCAAGCGTCCTCGCCGGAGCATGGGCAAACTGGAGGAAGACAGTGTAGTCAAGGGTGAGTTAGCAGTCAAAATGGGGGAAGAAAGAGAGGGAGATTTAGGAGGAGAAGAAGAAGACAGTAGACCTAAATAAAGGATGAAGAGGGGAGGATTTGGCGTCGGCTATGATTGGTTGATGCTGAAGATGAAGGTTGCTCCGTTAAGAAGCGACGACTACGAAGAGGTAGGTGACCTAAGCTTTGGTCAGTGAGAGGCAGAGGAAGGAGGGGAAGGTTGGGGCCAAGCCAATTTGGCTATTGGCTAGCTAGAAGAGGCTGTCGAGGAAGGTCGCCGGAGTCAAGCTGGAGGGCGGTCAAAGAAGAGAAGATCTATAGGTTTTAAGTCCTAAAATCGACTAGTTCTGGATGGTGGAAGATAATAGAGCTTATGATGGGAACACCATTGAAAGGGCTATCTTCGTTTTTGTTGAAAACTTACCATAAAATGATATGTCGTTGTATTTAATCGTGTGGTACAAAATTGCTTTTCAAAGCATTTTAATTTTTAGAATCTAACCACGAATAGTTAGGTCATCTCCATAGGGAGGAATTAACCTATCAAAAATGAGTAATGATGCATCAAGTAATCGGGAATTTCAACGGATGTGCATGCTAATTACTGTTCTCATTTCTAGCATAAATTCTCAATTTAGATAATTAATCAAGAATCTAAGGGTGCACAAGCAAAATCACCACTATGGAAATACCAGAATGGCTACCTTAATACTGACAAGCGTCATCAATTTTAATAAATCAGAATTTGTTTCCCATAATAAAGATACATGTTAGCTTCATCATGAGATGAATGTAATGTGACTGCAAGTAATTCTATTAGAATTGAAGGTCATTCATGCAATTCTACCGCAATATAATAACAAGGTAAATAAGTAAATAGTATCTTTGACAATGGCAATGCTTGTAATTTTTAATAGGCAGTTTACTGTTGCAAAATAGAGCAATTGCTCTTTTTGGCGCGCACGAGGAGGAAGGCCTACGGCTGAAGGAGAGAAGCCCGATAAACGCCAGTTTACCATCATTCTTATGCATTAAAACAAACCTAGCTCTTAGGATTTTACTCCGCAAACGGGTTTTTGGGCTGCATTTAGGCATAAATTAGGATAGGCATGCATTGCATTTTTTTATTGTCGTTTTAATGAGTTTTTGTGAGTGTTAGGGATGTACAGATGCACAGATCCCTAAAACCCTAGCACTCAAGAAGGCAAATGGTGAAGGAGAAGCCCAGACTAGCTGGAACTCAGCCTAATCCAGCTCACCTCAGCTTGATCCAGCTCACCTCAGCTTGATCCAGCTCACCGCAGCTGGAACCTAGCTTACTTGAACTAGGGTTAGCTCATCCCAGCTCCATTCAGCTAATCTCAGCTGGATGGCAGCTCAAGAGAGTTCATCTTAGCTCACCCTAGCTTAAGTCAGCTCAGATCCAGCCCAACTTAGCTGAGTCTAGCTCATCTCAGCTCCCACTAGTTCACAGGGAGCTCTAGCTAGCTCAGCTGAGTTGACATGAGATCACCCCAGCTCAGATCCAGCTACACTCAGCTCCACTCAACTCCAGCCAGCTGAAGAATAATTCATCTCAGCTCAGGAAGCTCAAGTCCAGCTCCCGGGGACTCAGCTTAGCTCAACTCAGTTGAGCTAAGCTACCTTAGCTGCCTCAACCAGCTTGATTCTCCCCGGGAGCACCAGACCTAGCTCACCTCAGCTCATTTTGGTAGAAGCTAGCTCACTTTAGCTTGGCTTAGTAGCTAGCAAAGAACTAGCAAGCTAAGCCAGCTAGAGTAGCCCCATGCCAGCCTCTTCAGTAGCAGCCAACTCCAGCTCCAGCTCCAGACTCTCCTCCTCAGCTCCTTCCTCCAAACCCTAGCTCCAACACCTTCTCCTCCACTCCACCTTTAGCTAAGCTAGCTTAGCTTATCTTAGATTAGCTTAGCATAGCTAACAACCAGCTCCTTGGCCATTCATTACCTCCAAAATCAACCCTAGCTAGCTCCACCAACTCAAGCCTACCTAAGCTAGCTACTCTACTCAAGTTGGCGCCACCTCCTAGCCATCCCTTCACCCCATTATCTCCACCAAAAGACACTTCAAGTTGGCGCCAAAAACCACCCCTAACCACCTCTATATTGGCGCCACTTTCAGCCCCTTAAATCCACCCTACACCTACCCACATAAGCCATCCTAGCCATCCACATACCCCCCCTTCTAGAACCTTAAGGTGGCGCCACCTAATGACCTTCTAGAATGCCCATTTTGGCGCCAACACTAAAGGGTGTCAACACCCATAACTACCCCTTGGTGCCCTTTAAGGTGGCGCCAACTCTCCTTGGCCATGGGATCTCCAACCACCTCCATCAACTCATCTTGGCCATCCATTTCAAAGGTCACCATAGCCCCCCTCCTATTCTATAAAAAGCCACCACCTACCACCATTTTTGGGAATCCTCCTTTAGTGTATTTTCTACCTACATCCACCTATACCTACGCCCAAGGAGAAGGAGTAGAGAAGGAGATTAAAGGGGCACACCACCAGCCCTTTTGGTGCCTTCTTCTCCCCACTCTCTTCAACTTGGGCCACGCCAAGGAGGAGGACTCTCCCACTTCAAGGAGGACGGCCAGGCAAAGGAGAAAAGCTTAGGGTGGACATCCACCCTTGGAGAGAAACTTAGGGCACGCCCCCATAGGGCTTGCCTTGGAGGTCATCACCTTGGCGGAGTTCTGCAAGGAAGGAGTTGAAATATTCTTTTCAAGCTTGGGAGCCACCAACCTTGGAGCAAGAAGCCCTCTTCTTCACCATCTATCTAGAGGATTTGTGTTTTATTTTCTTATTTGCAATTTTCTAGTAGTACAAGCTTTCCTCTACTAGGCCTTTTGTAAAACACTTTATCAATTATCTAGTTGCCTTCTTTGCAATTTTTTTTGTTTTCATTTCTATTAGCTTATTTTCAGCATTCTTCACTCCCTCTCCCTAATTATTCTAGGCCTCCACTTGCCTAGAGTGAGCTTAGGGAGAGGTTCTGCTTGTCACATAAAAGTAGTATTTTAATTCGAAGTGTAAACACTTTTCCCGCCATCAGTTCGCATGTTACCTTAGTTTAAAAATAAAAAAATGATATATTGAAAAATACCAAAAAGAAAGTTGAGATATATTCCAAGCAAGAGAATCAATTTTGCAACCATATCGCCTCCTTGGACGACCCTAGATACTCCCCTATCTAGGAATATAAATTTAAGAGCGAAAGTGGATTTACGCGTTACAACGACCTAATTAACAAACCGCGTGAAATCGCTGTCACTTTTTAGCGCCGTTGCCGGGGAGGCACGGCTTTGCATTAACTCATTTTCTCTTTCTTGAAGTGGATCTCATCCCCTTCTCTTTCTTTCTTTTGTGTGTGCAGGAACTACAACGGGAAAGCGGGAATCTGTTAGCGAGAGCTTAAAGATCCTTTTCTTCCCGCGAAAATTCAGGTTGGTTCCTCTTTCTAGTCACATAATTAATTAAAACTACCAAAAATATATTAAACTTGGCTTTCAGGACCCTAAACACTTAAATTAAGTGGAGTGGTGCATTTTAAAATCCATTGTTTGCTTGTATGCTTCTTTAGAGCCATTCCATTGCAAGTATTGGTGTTCTATTTTTCGGGTCCAGATTTCTGTCCAGACTTGAAAAATCGATACCAAACACCACAGGACTCCTAAAATCATAAAGTTTCATAGAGTGATTCCCAATTAAGTTTGGAACATCCGTTCCAAATTTCAGATCAATTGGATTTGTATTTAAATTTGAAAAATTCGTGGATTACAGAGGGGTCACACCCTCTAATCTTCCTGTTTTGCTACTGTTCGTGAATTTTCAGAATTTTTATACTCATCCAATTTTTGTAAAATTTAGCTTGTTGGAATCCCTGTGAAATTTTACATATCATATAAAATCATTAAAATTTTCTGAGGTCAGTGGTAATACTGAAAAGTCTATAATACCCACGGGTATTATTTCTAGACTTTGACACCAGTACAATTAAAAATTCAAAACTATTATCAAACAAATTCCTAAAATCTTAAAAAATCTTTTCTGGAATCCTTGTTTGATTTTCTTCAAAGTAGTGGTGTTGTTTAACTTGTTTGGACCACTACTTAATTCTGAAAGCTAAAAATAATTCATTGGTAGTTAAATTTCTGTCTTAGGGATAATTGGCTTAGGGTTTCTTCTTTCTCTTTAGAGACTCAATTAAAAGGAAATATACAATCACACATACAACTTGTCTTTCCTTTGATTGTGAACTTTCAAACTTGTTTGAAAACTTAAAGAGAAAAACCCTAAAATTCATTTAATTAAATCACATCCTAAAAGACAAAAATACAAAAAATTGTGTGACAACTTGACTTTCATTGGAGCCACTCTCCAATTCCTACACACACACAAAAAAATCAAATAACAGGGCCACATCCCAATAAACGCCCTCCACATTCCGTGTGCACTATAGAATCCTAGACCTAATTAAAATTTGTAGCAACTTGACCCCTAAGGCTTTATCAACTTAGGCTTGCTATTTAGGTCTTAAGTTTTCTTTAGTTAGTACCAATTCTGTCATCTATATCTGGTGTTCAGGCTGAGGGGCCGTGTCAAACGACCAGGCGCGGGTTTGTACAAGCACCTGGGGTTTTCCCTGGGAAACGTTTGGGCCCAAACCTCCCCTTAAGCAACTTGGCTAGATTTGTTGATAGAACGGGTATTCACTATTGACTACTTATTTCATATATAGACCAAGTCTTAGGTTATTATTAGGGAGTCACAATTAAGTTAGGTCTAGTTTTTGTTTGGTTGAATTGCACACTTTCTCTCATCTCTTTCTCTTCTCCTCCCCTCCCCGTTCTTCCATTTTATGCACGGGCGACGGTCTCAAAATCCGCACTTGGAAGGACCATTTGATTTCGCCCCCACGTAAAACGACCACTTTTTCTATCTTCTTCTCCTGAAAAAATGGAAACACAACAAAATAGGTCCACTGACCCTTCCACTTCCACCTCTAACTTTACCTCTAACCCCATCACTAACCCTTCTAACCCTTCCACCCAAAACCCACCCACCATTAACTTCCCACACTTGGAGCTCCCTAATCTTGAGTTGCCCCACACACAACATCAAGACCCCCTTCCTGATCTTTTAAAATTAATGGCCGATCAGATTAATAAATTAAATTCCAATCAACAAACATTGACTAGGAACATCCAAAACCTAGCCAATCCAAGGCCAAACCCGCCACCCCGTCAGCAGCCTGTTGTTCCTCTAAAAGATTTCTATGATCCATCTTATTATGAGGAACGACCAGGGGTGGTCATACCAGAAGGGGACTTTGAGATCAAGCCTGCGGTCCTGAACCTAATTAAACACTTTCATGGCCTTCCTAAGGAAGACCCTTTCAGCCACCTTGAAGAGCTAACTCTTCTTGCACAGACAACCCGTTCCTGAAATGTGCAAGAAGACATATGGCTGATGCGGCTTTTTCCATTATCGCTTAAAGATAAGGCCGCTTATTGGTTCAGGACCATTGGCCGACCCATTACAACATGGCCTCAACTCAAGAGTGCCTTCCTCAAGAAATTCTTTCCCATAGGTCGTACCAATTCCTTACGAAGATCTATTACGACCTTTCACCAAAAATCTGGTGAAACTTTCCATGATTCTTGGGAAAGATTTCAAGACCTTTTAAGAAGTTGCCCGCACCACGAGATTCCTTTATGGCAGCTCGTGCAAATCTTCTATCATGGATTAGAAGATCAAATCCGACAGTTTGTCGACGCCTCGTGTGGCGGCAACTTCTTAAATAAAGATGCTGAAAGTGCCTATGACCTGTTTGAAGAAATGAGTGAAAACTCATTTAATCAAGCTTCCATGAATACATTTTGCAGAACCCAAAACCCGCAGTTCGGTGTTCATGAAATAAGCACTCAATCTATCCCAGTCACCCAAGACGATCTTCAATTGATCACTCAGAAACTCGACCAGATGCATATTAATCAGAAGAAAATTGAGGAAAGACTCGCCACATCAACTCAAGCTCCACACCCACATCTAACCCAACCTAACTTTCCACGAAGAGAAAATTTGCACAATCTCAACACTACTCCTGCTGATTATTCTGAGGTTGCCCATGATTCACTGGGGAACTACAACTATCCAGATCTTAACCCCACTCAAAATATTTCTGCCATCCAGGAGCCCTTTAAAAATTCTTCCAATTGGAAAAATTACCCGAACTACTCCTGGAATAATCAAGTTTCCTCCCAAACATATCATTTTAATGGGTATGGGTCGAATCCAAACTTCCATCCTGGGCCTTCCCAACAAGATATCAATGCCCAGATGCTGCGAACCCTGCAGGATATGCAAACAAAAATGACGGAAGTAACCCGCAACATCACAAATCTGAACAATCAGATTGGGGTTACTCCCACGCAAAGACCTGTAGGACATCTTCCATCCCAACCCATACCCAACCCTAATCACCAAGGAAACCATTATATGGGCAGAAATCCACATTATCCACATCAGCCTCCTCCTAATCCACCACCTCAGCAGCCGCCCAGGTTTCTGCAATCACAGGCCCCCCCACCTCCTCTAAATAATAATCCGACTACACATGCAGTTACTTTGAGGAGTGGGAAAACCACCACTGACCCCGGGCCTTCACACGAACCTGGTAAGATACCTGTGCAAATTGACTCCCCACCTCCCCAGCAGGAAGAAAAAGAAAAACAAAAATCTCAAGACAAGATTCCTGTCCCTTTCCCACAAGCTCTCTACCCCACCACCAACAAAAAAAAGAAATCTGAGCCCACTACAGAAGAACTCATGGAGCTATTTGGGCAAGTTCATATCAATATTCCTCTCCTAGATGCCATCAAATATATACCTGCCTATGCTAAATTTTTGAAGGATATTTGTACTCCTAAAAGGCAGGCTAAAAATCTAGGATAGGTGCATCTTTCAGAGACAGTAAGCTCTGTCATACAGAGTAAGCTGCCTCCTAAGATGAAAGATCCGGGGGCGCCTTTAATTTCTGTAATTATTGATGACACTACATTTAATCGCGCCCTCCTTGATCTTGGTGCCTCAGTTAATATTATTCCCACGAGTTTATTCGAAGAATTTCAGATCGGTGAATTAAAACCCGTCGAAGTTACCCTGCAATTAGCCGACTGATCTACAATCAAACCTCGTGGGATTATCGAGGATGTTTTAGTCAAGGTCCAGAATTGTGTCTTCCCTGCAGACTTTCTGGTTCTTGACATTGAGGCACCTGAATCATTACTGGACTCCCCAATAATCCTTGGACGCCCCTTTTTGGCCACTGCAAAGGCAAATATCAATTGCCACACAGGCAAAATGGATATCAACTGTGCAGGCCAAACTATCACTTTAGATATTTTTAAATCCTCCAGGAGATTCCATGATGATAACTTCTTTGAGGACTCAGATACTGAAATTTCCAATATGGTGGAGGAGACAATGTTAATAGATACCCTTACCGACCACAATTTTTTTGAGGACTCTGATTCAGAATCAGTGGTCGGCGAAATCTGTGATCCGGAAACTTTTCTTGACCCCAAATTTATTCCTGATACCCCCCCTAACCCACCCACTATTCACGCACCTAAATTTTCCACACTAACTTCACCCAATCCTCACCATTCCTTCCCCAACCCCTTTCTAACGGACCTGCCACCAACCCCGCCCGAGTTTGGCACCCAACCTGAATTAAAACCATGGCCAGACTCGGGCCACACTTATCAATTTCCATCCAACTTTTATCCCAATATTATTTCTAATCAATTTTCTAGGGATATAGAAGATGACATCTTTTTTGCGGGGATCCAAGTGTCCAATTATTTACATGATCTTACGTCTTCCGTGCATACCTTCACGACCAGTTGAATGGCGTAAAAGATAGCACTGGATGGGAGGTAACCCATCATTTTCTTGCGTTCCTTTTTTTCTTCTTTTTCCAGGTTTTGTTCATCCTAAACCCGACCGTCATCACTAAGGTGATCCCTTTTCCCTCCTAATGCATGAGGACATGGCATATCTTAAGCATGGGGGGGTGTTTTTAAATTTTTACGATCGATTCAGGATTTTCAAAACCTAAAAACATGCATTTTTGTTTAATTTATTTCCTGCTTGCATACCCAAAAAAAATAAAAAAAATATATATAAATGTTCAAAACTTTTTGAGGAAAAATTTTGAAATCGGGACTAAGGTCAAAAAATTCACTTTTGGTACAATGGATTTAATCCTTAACAAACTAAGGATGAGGATATGGATCTGATCATTAGAATTCCAGGGTCTATTTTAGACAAGATCAGATATCTTTCTATAAAATTCCACCTGAACTCATAATAGTTCAGGTGACTTGATCCTATTTTGCAATATGGAAATTATTTGACTTAGCTTCTGATTCAAAAACTTGCATGTTTTGAGAAACTTCTTGTGTCACTCTTCACACACAAGCCAACACTTAAAAATAACTAAAAATTTGAAAAACTCCCTTGTTTGGACTTAGTGAAAGTCTGAAGCAGATCATTGGTTTGAGTTCCCACCGCCGAGAAGGAGGAAAATGCCTCCTTTAAGGACGCGATGTCAACATGTTACCACCTCGACGTTGCTCCATATCTATATTTCATATCTTTAGACGGAGCATTAAAGCGCATTTTAGCAGCTCAAGTGTCTTGGACGGTGCTCTACCTATAGTGTCGGAGCAAGAGCTTGAGTTTGTTTGGAGCGCCCCTTTTCACCGCATCGTGTTCTGGGGTTGTGAGCTCCTGGGTGGTGTCATGGACAGTGCTATCTCGAAGTACTGGCGCCAGAGCCCCCTCGAGAAATGGTAACGGGAATGATGATCCCAACACATCTGTTGTAAGACTAAGCTAAAAATAAGCATGGGGAGAAAAAAAAAATATATATATATATATACTAACACGCCCTTATAAATGTTGGCTTTTCACAAGCACAGCCACAAGGTTTTAAAGGATTTTGCAAGTTGAGAATCAGATTCATGAGCCAAAAAAAAATTCCTAAAAACAAACATTTCAAGTCATCTGAATTAACAAGGGGTTAATTTGAGAATTTTTTGGAAGATATATTGATCCCGTTCTATCTAATGGTTGAATCCAAAACAAATCCCGATGTTTATCTTTAACAAATCCCGTACCTCCAGCGTTTTTAATCTGCTAAGGTCCATTGATCTCATTTTCTCCTCCAAAGTCAAAAAAATTAGATTTCCCAAAAATTCCGTTTTAAGTTTTGCTAAGAGACTAGCAAAAGATAAGCATGGGGGTGTGATAAACGCCAGTTTATCATCATTCTTATGCATTAAAACAAACCTAGCTCTTAGGATTTTACTCCGCAAATGGGTTTTCGGGCTGCATTTAGGCATAAATTAGGATAGGCATGCATTGCATTTTTTTATTGTCGTTTTAATGAGTTTTTGTGAGTGTTAGGGATGTACAGATGCACAGATCCCTAAAACCCTAGCACTCAAGAAGGCAAATGGTGAAGGAGAAGCCCAGACTAGCTGGAACTCAGCCTAATCCAGCTCACCTCAGCTTGATCCAGCTCACCTCAGCTTGATCCAGCTCACCGCAGCTGGAACCTAGCTTACTTGAACTAGGGTTAGCTCATCCCAGCTCCATTCAGCTAATCTCAGCTGGATGGCAGCTCAAGAGAGTTCATCTTAGCTCACCCTAGCTCAAGTCAGCTCAGATCCGGCATCAACTTAGCTGAGTCTAGCTCATCTCAGCTCCCACTAGTTCACAGGGAGCTCTAGCTAGCTCAGCTGAGTTGACATGAGATCACCCCAGCTCAGATCCAGCTACATTCAGCTCCACTCAAGTCCAGCCAGCTGAAGAAGAATTCATCTCAGCTCAGGAAGCTCAAGTCCAGCTCCCGGGGACTCAGCTTAGCTCAACTCAGTTGAGCTAAGCTACCTTAGCTGCCTCAACCAGCTTGATTCTCCCCAGGAGCACCAGACCTAGCTCACCTCAGCTCATTTTGGTAGAAGCTAGCTCACTTTAGCTTGGCTTAGTAGCTAGCAAAGAACTAGCAAGCTAAGCCAGCTAGAGTAGCCCCATGCCAGCCTCTTCAGTAGCAGCCAACTCCAGCTCTAGCTCCAGACTCTCCTCCTCAACTCCTTCCTCCAAACCCTAGCTCCAACACCTTCTCCTCCACTCCACCTTTAGCTAAGCTAGCTTAGCTTATCTTAGCTTAGCTTAGCATAGCTAACAACCAGCTCCTTGGCCATTCATTACCTCCAAAATCAACCCTAGCTAGCTCCACCAACTCAAGCCTACCTAAGCTAGCTACTCTACTCAAGTTGGCGCCACCTCCTAGCCATCCCTTCACCCCATTATCTCCACCAAAAGACACTTCAAGTTGGCACCAAAAACCACCCCTAACCACCTCTATATTGGCGCCACTTTCAGCCCCTTAAATCCACCCTACACCTACCCACATAAGCCATCCTAGCCATCGACATACCCCCCCTTCTAGAACCTTAAGGTGGCGCCACCTAATGACCTTCTAGAATGCCCATTTTGGCGCCAACACTAAAGGGTGTCAACACCCATAACTACCCCTTGGTGCCCTTTAAGGTGGCGCCAACTCTCCTTGGCCATGGGATCTCCAACCACCTCCATCAACTCATCTTGGCCATCCATTTCAAAGGTCACCATAGCCCCCCTCCTATTCTATAAAAAGCCACCACCTACCACCATTTTTGGGAATCCTCCTTTAGTGTATTTTCTACCTACATCCACCTATACCTACGCCCAAGGAGAAGGAGTAGAGAAGGAGATTAAAGGGGCACACCACCAGCCCTTTTGGTGCCTTCTTCTCCCCACTCTCTTCAACTTGGGCCACGCCAAGGAGGAGGACTCTCCCACTTCAAGGAGGACGGCCAGGCAAAGGAGAAAAGCTTAGGGTGGACGTCCACCCTTGGAGAGAAACTTAGGGCACGCCCCCATAGGGCTTGCCTTGGAGGTCATCACCTTGGCGGAGTTCTGCAAGGAAGGAGTTGAAATATTCTTTTCAAGCTTGGGAGCCACCAACCTTGGAGCAAGAAGTCCTCTTCTTCACCATCTATCTAGAGGATTTGTGTTTTATTTTCTTATTTGCAATTTTCTAGTAGTACAAGCTTTCCTCTACTAGGCCTTTTGTAAAACACTTTATCAATTATCTAGTTGCCTTCTTTGCAATTTTTTTTGTTTGCATTTCTATTAGCTTATTTTCAGCATTCTTCACTCCCTCTCCCTAATTATTCTAGGCCTCCACTTGCCTAGAGTGAGCTTAGGGAGAGGTTCTGCTTGTCACATAAAAGTAGTATTTTAATTCGAAGTGTAAACACTTTTCCCGCCATCAGTTCGCATGTTGCCTTAGTTTAAAAATAAAAAAATGATATATTGAAAAATACCAAAAAGAAAGTTGAGATATATTCCAAGCAAGAGAATCAATTTTGCAACCATATCGCCTCCTTGGACGACCCTAGATACTCCCCTATCTAGGAATATAAATTTAAGAGCGAAAGCGGATTTACGCGTTACAACGACCTAATTAACAAACCGCGTGAAATCGCTGTCAAAGCCCAGGAGAGGTTGGCTGCGACAAGGGGATCACGATGGTGGTGGTGGCGTCAACTATGGTGGCTTGAGGTTGCCGGCTGCCAAGGAGGAACCCGCTGATGGTGGGTTGCTCCATGCGTGCGCGCAGGTCTTGGCGGGCCCATCTAAGGGTGTGGTCGTGTTCGTGAGGTTAAGGCGAGCTTAACGGAGGCAACGACATGGAGAACAACGGTCTGTGGCGGTGGCTGCACTTGGAGGTGGATGGCCGGCGATGGGTTCCTTTGAGGAAGAAGATGAACAGTGCGATGTCGGGTAAGAGTGTGAGGTGCGCTACGCATGGCAGCTCAAGCGCTGCCAGGCTTGGTTGTGTGCTTGCACTGTGCGCGCTGAGCGGTTGTGCACTACACGGTTGTGCATTGTGCAGGCGAGCGTGGTGGCATGCTTGCACTGTGGCAGTGCGTAGCTGTGGAAGTAGCGCAAGTGATGGGTGCAGCACCTACGTTGTGGCAATGCATTGTTGATGGGTGCGGCACCTACGGGCGCTTGGTGCGGCGTCTATGGGAGCTGGTGAGGGCTGTTGCAGGCTGGTGTGGTTGCAAGGGCATGTGCATGCGGTGGACAGGTGGTGGAAGTTGCAGGTGCGGAGAGGGTAGGCTGGCATGGGTTTTCAAAGGATTGATGAAGGCGGTGCACGCTTGGTTCCACAATGCCCGCACTCTTCATGGTGGGGAAGGTAGAGAAGAGATATCCCCTCCAAGGGAAAGAAGAAGATGAAGATGCGCCTCTTACGCCCGAACCTCCTTTTATCCCTTCTCCCTGTGTGAGTCAAGGGATTTTTGAATCCCTTACTAAATTTGGCCTTCAGCTGTTGAGGAGATGTTGAGGCTGACCGGAAGACTCGGTTGAGGACGGCGGCTGTTGGGGGAGGGGAGAATTTAATTCACCCCCACGTCTCTTGCAATTTATTCCTACAATAATGAAACATAAAATAATTACATACTAAGTTATAGAATACAATAAAATAGATAAAAACTTAAGTAATGATGCATGAACTTATTTAATGTCCTAATGTGATTATTAACAAACATACTATGTTAGAATTGAAGTACTTAGGCATAATAATAGTCCATTAAAATGGACTCATCAAATACCCCCATGCGTAAGATTTGCTAGTCCCTAGCAAAAATGAAAAATAATAGAAGTAATTAGAAGATTTCTTCTTTTCTTATTTCAAAACTTTAGAGATCCAGACAAATGTGAAGTGATAATAGCCTAGGTAACAGATCCACATGAAAAGCCAATTCGCATTGGGAGTTCGTACTTCACTCTTGGTAAATATTTTTATTGGGATAGGCAACTACTTCCCTCGGGGATAAAGCAGAAGATAATCTGTAATTTGACCCCAAATTTTGGCTTAGGTAGGAGATATCGAGTTGAGTGGATTTGTACTTGGTGGCACACACTCATCTGGTGCTACATGTAATCTAGTACTACAGACTCTAGATTTCTAGACTATTAGACAAGTCAACTCGAAGAGAGGCTAAACAACTGTGCTCTCTTGATGTTCCTTGGCGCTCACTCTTTTCTTTCTTTTCTTTTTGAGATCACAAATCTCGCCAGATTTAGTAATTATACTCACTATTTGGTGGCCTCACATGGTATTCACACTTTAATTAAAGTCCTAATAACTCTACAACTAAGTTAGAGTCCTCAACCAGTATTCGGGCGATCAGAAATACTGAAAGGTAGGTATGGGTCATATTTGGTGGAACGCGATAAGTATTTTTGTTGCCTCAAAAACAATGTTACATAGATATCATTATAAACTTGGACTCTTTTCTTTTTCTTTTCTCTCTCTCTCTCTTTTTCTTCTTCTCTTTTTTTTTTTTGTAATATAACTATTTCTTCTTTTTCTTCTTTCTATTTTTTCTTTTTATAAATCAACATAACACGACATAGACTTTTATTTATGAGATATTATTAGGGATGATGATGGTCAAGAGGAAATTGTGTGGCTTATTTGGTGGAAGTGCCTATTCTCGACATCGGGAAGGAATGGATGGGACAGGCGTATTTCTGACCTTTAACACTATTGCCCTACTTCAACCAAGGACTCTATGAAGGACGGTCGTAACCATCCACCATAGTCATAGCTTTATTAAGACTCAATCTCTGTGTATCTACCTTATTTGGTGACTCTCAGGAATTCACACAAAGTACGCACACAGAAACAGAGAGCTAAAAATATGCTCAACTCTAAAGTATCATAATCTAATTATTCAAAACTTAAGAGTCCTTGCACTAGACTTAGTACACCAGCAGTCTCTCTCCTTTCATCTCACAAATATGGGGTGGATCCACTAGAAGATAGTATGCCTGACTCCCTATTAACTATCCAAGGGTTCAGTAAACTACTAATGCTTATTGGTTTTCTTCAAGGATCTATTACCCAATCTACGTGCATGTAAAATAAATGTACTGGATTCTAAACTTAAGGAATAATTCAAGAAGAAGAAAAACCTCCAATGATAAAGGTATTCTGCTAGGAACTAACCCATTCAGCTTAAAAAAATTTTTTTTTTATATACTAACCTAAATGCATGAATACTTCCTAACATGCAAAATGCACCCCCCTAAGCCTAAATACTACAATGTCCCCATTGTTAAATTAAAATAGGGGAAGAAATGAAAGAAATCACCTGAGAACGGTGTTATTCAGAATGTTGGGTTGCCTTCCAACAAGCATTACATTTTCTATCAACAGCCAGACTTAGAAGGAACCTGTAAGTCTGGTTCAAGATAGAAAAGTTTAGGCCCTAAAAATATGCGTAACAGTGCGGGTCTAGAAAATAGGTAGCTACGGATGTTGGCGGGCTGATGATGCAACGTAATCCCAAATTCTCGCTAGAAAGTATGAAAGCAGAAAACCTCGTTGGCTACCTAGGGAGGTCTAGGAATAAGAAAGGGAATATGAAAAGAGGCCTCCCGAAATGGAATAAGTGGAGGATAACAAGGATCCTCCAAAACAGGACGGGTTTTAAAAGATATAAACATTAATATTTGAAACCCATCAATGGCAAGACAAAAAGTACAAGCATCAATCCACACTCGCCATTCTACCTGAGGATGTACTGGCGTGATATGTGATGTGTGCGTTTTACTCAACTCAGTAATTAAGTTAATTTTACTTAATTAAGAGTAGAAGAAATCACTTATGTTAACTCGAAGTTGTGTCGGTTGTGTAGTATAGGATTGAATTAACCTAACATTTTAGAAATTTTTACTGGTTGAGTTCAAGTCGTTCAATGGGAGGCATAATAATTTTCTCCAAATTCACAAATTCCCTTTAATTTCTATAAGTTTATTAGGTATAACTAGTTTGATTTTCAAAACATGAATTTTGTCAAAATATTTAAACTATAAAGGATATACAAAATTCTATATGCAAAACATATTTACTCAAAATGTTGTACTTTATTAACAAGTAAACATGTTAGTTTTTCAATTCAATTTCATTCTAAGAAATTAAGGCAAATAAAAGTTATTATATAAAAACATGACTTTTTACAATTAAGAACAAAAAGATAATGATGCAAGAAAAATTCATTTATTTTCATTTATCTCTTCAGCCTCTCATCTCCTTCTTTCTTTCTTTTATTTCCTTCTCTATCTTGAGCTCTCTTTCTTTTATTGTTCCTGCCTTCTACTCTTGTTCCTGTCTCTTATTCTTTTTCCTTAGTCTTCTCCTACCTTCTCTTCTTCCCTTAGTTTTCTCCTTTGTTCCTTAGTCTCTTTTCCTTAACACTCCTTAGCGCCTGTGCTCCTTCTTTAGCTTTCAGCTTCATCACTTAACATCCTTTAGCGGCTTCTCTTTTCCTTAAGTCCTCAAACTGAACCAGGTTTTTTTTACTTTTTTAACCAAAAGTTATTTTATTTGCGGCAAGGTCCTTTCGAGGAAACACAGCACCCTGAGACCAGGGTAGGACCAGGCCCTACTCGGTCCTTGCCTAATCTCAATTAGGTTCATTTTCGGTTCATTTGCTTATCAGTTCACAGTCTCGAGCCATTTCAGCTCAACCCAGCCTCCCAGGCCACTCTCACCCTCCCAGGGCACAACCTCATTCACATGCCCCCAAGGGTGCACACCTGCAGGCATAAGCCCGCACACACAGACACATGCAATGCTCAGATCAGATGAAATTGGTAACCGGTGCATTGAGTGCTGACGACTGCATAGCTAGAGAAATGAATTACTTTTATCCTCAGGAGTGCACTCATGAACAACCGAGGTGGGACTATCCTACCCCTTCCAGACCCGAATTCAAATGTTCATAACTTTCTACTCAGAGCTCCAAATCGAATGATTTCAAGTTTGTTGGAAAGCTCTAAAGGTAAACTACACAATTTCATGGTCAATTTAATGTTTTAATGATGTTTACCTTTTCAATTTAAAAGATGAAATCAGGGGTTCCTATGGGGTTTTTAAGCCTGGAAAGTGGAATTAAATCAGGAGAGTCCTCAGATGGACTTCTCTCTTTTATTAAAAGGTCTGTACATGTTTTATAAGTGATTCTGCATCTGCTAGAGTAAGTTTTAAGTTCTTAAGACCTTCAAAACATGCAGAGAAGCTTTTCACTTCTCTGAAAGCTTCAGAGTTTGATTTTTCAGACATCAATAAGTGCAACAGACACTTAAAATTATTTCTAATCAATTTAGATTAATTCTAAGGGTTATAACAGATCAATCTAGGCAGGTTTTAAGTTTAAATTTCATCAGAATAGTACTCCTGTTGGTTTGGGTTCGAAAGTAACCCAAATTGGCAGAAATAAAATTCTCAAACAAAAACTCAACTGAGCTCACTTTAATCACTTTCAGATCATCAAATAAGATTTCAGAAATAGTTTTGACTCCTCAAAATCTCAATTCGAGCTCAGATCTCCATTATGAGACCATGTTTGACTATGTAAGCTCGAAAATTGACTTTCTATTCAAAGCTTCCTCCCAAGAAATCAAAGCCTTAATTAAAGTCTCTTCAACCTCAGATCTCCATTATGAGACCATGTTTGACTATGGAAGCTCGAAAATTGACTTTCTATTCAAAGCTTCCTCCCAAGAAATCAAAGCCTTAATTAAAGTCTCTTCAACCTTAGAAACTCATTCAGATCTTCAAAAAGTTATTCTAACCTTGATTCCTAGGGTTTCAGGCTCGCCGCCTGAACTGAAAATGGTGTGTGTTCAACAGAATCATTTAGAGTTTGTTACAATGTTTTAAAGGTTTAAATAGCTTCAGTGCATCGCACTGAAGCTTCTGAGCTCCTTAAATGGTCTTCAGAGCTTTCCTAACAGAGTTCTCCAACTCGCTGAAGTTGGGGAAGATGAACTCAAATCCATAGCTCCAATGGTTAAATCCTTAAACAAATATCTTCAAAACAATCAGTGATCCTTATTATACTATTCTGGAGCTACTCAGCAAGTTTCAGATGCTGAAACACAAGAATGGCTCGCCGGAGCTCGCCGGAGCTCCGGTGAGTCCAGAAAATGTAAAATTGTATGCACAGATTAATAAAACTAGCCATTTTTTATTCAAAAAGGATCCTGAGGTTACAAGGAACCTCAGTATCACTTTTAATTCTTCATTTATCCATTAGAATTAAGATTTGACAGTGAAATTATTCTCTTAAAAGATTTGAGTGGTTAAAGCTCACGTCTTGTTTAACTACTCGATTAAGAGGTTAAATCAAGTCAACAGATGTTATTATTCGTAAATATGTATTTAATTTATAGTTTGAATTGTTCCTGAGCCGCCATGGACAGCGAGCTCAGGAGCTTAATTAAGATTTGGGCGTTTAATTATAGATGATAATTATAGGTATTATAGTGTCGAGTAGGGTTCATAAGTGGTGATAAGTGATGAAAGAACCCAGTGAAGGTGGAATTAAATCGACTACTGTCACCATAGACAGCGTCAGTAGTCGGTGAAGGTGAGATATGAATTAGGCGATTAGGTGATTCAATTAATGATTAAATGATTTCGAAGTGGTCATGGAAGATACAGGAAGATGTACAGTGAATTAAAAGACAAGATTAAAGCTCTAGCGAGCTCAACTCTCTGGAGTTGGAGGAGATGAAACTAAATTCTAACATTACTCTAATCTAACTAACTAAACTAACTAATTAAGCTAGCCTACTCCTACTCCTATTCCTAATCTACTATTACCTGGACGAAGGGGTCAATAGGGTTCCACCGAAGTCTCATGGCAGACGACGAAATCAGAGGGTTGAAGAAAGATCTTCGGCGGGCGGATTTGAGGTGGAGTGAAGGAATCCTTAGGTCGGCGCCTTTGTCAGAGCTGCGAAAGACTACGGTGGATCTCCTTGGCTGCTTAAGATGGACGGAGGAAGTCGAAAAATATAATGGGAAGTCGTCGGAGTTTTGGATGAATAGCCTATTGGGTCGGCTGCAGTGTTAGAAGAGGGAAGGGAGCCAACTTGAATAAAATCAGAGGTGTGAGGGGGTATTTATAGCAGTTTGTGGCAAAGAGAGTGGCGGGGTCTGGCCAAAGAAGGAGATCAAGGAGCTTAACCTCCGTCGTCGTCTCCGACGATGGTGAGGTTATCTCCCATTGAAAAGTAGGATTCTCGGTTAATCCAGACCAATGGATCAAGTGGAGGTGGTGAGCGCAAGTTGCAAGAGCTTGGACAAAGAGGAATGATGTTGGTAGGGCAGTGATCGCATGGTGGGGTGACTCTCTGCCGCCAGCCATTCGTTCGGCTAAAGAAGAAGAAGAGGAAGAAGACGAAGAGGGACATAGAAGTTATAAAACTTAAGGACCTGTGTGAGAAATAAGGACCCGACTGTAATGAAAAGTAAGGACTAAAATGTAAACCCAGGTTTTGAAGGTTTATTTTAAGTTAGATCTTTTTCAACTTTTTATATATATTAGTAAATAAGGTAAATATTATGTTTTCACCTTGGATTTACATTTTTAACCTTTTTAGATTAATTTATTAGATTAAGTAAAATCACTTAAGTTATTACATACTTAGCTATACATTAAATTTAAGTTATCTTATTAATTAAGGGAATGATTAATAGGATTTCGAGTCCAATTATTATCTAAATTATTAATAATGTTAATTGAATGATAAAATGTCATTTTTAACTTATTTTAAGGTCCTTAACTAAATATCCCTTATTCTATAATTAACCCATATATGTTCATAACCTTAGCTAATTAACTAGGAACACTAGTTAATTTAGGGTAATTAGAGATCATGATGAGTGTCTCATCATACCCCCAAGCCAAAGTTTTGCTAGTCCCTAGCAAAATTAACTAAGACTATGATGATTTAAAGCACTTGGGTTTAAATTATTATAAATAGTAACTATCTAGAGGAAAGCTTAGGTTAGAAATTTTTAAGGTTAAATATAAATGATTAATGTATAGAGCATGTGTGATAATTTTCTTACTTATACTTATACTTATAACATTTTCAAAACACACTTAAAATAATTTATAAACAGGAATTTTACTCTGAATTAGAATTCCTCAAAAATCTCTTAATCTTTGTAACTATTCTTAACTCAAATTAGAATACAAAATGTTTTAAGAAAAAAAAAACTTAAGGATTGAGAATTAAATTTTAACTCAAAAACTCAAATAGATTTAAGTTAATCCCTTGTTTATGATATTTGACTTTTATCAATATAAGTTTAAGCAAATTAACCAGATACTCATTATTAATCAAACTTAGAGTAGTAAAATTCTAATTTACTAGCCTACAACACTAAAGATTAACTTCTAGACCTAGGATTTTGTCAATTCTTCTCCTTTAGGTCTCAACTTAAAATCTTTAAAATCCAATTTCTTAGGCTTCACTGCCCAATACCAAGGTTCAGTAGCTATGATTTTAAAACATCTATGCTTAGTGAAGACAATTGTCCTAAAGACATCCAAAGTTGCAAAAATCCAGATCTTAAGACATCACTTTCCAATCCCAATTATTCCAATTCAAGCCTTTGGCTTGGCCTTACTCAGGTTTGGTTGCTTTCTCCTCACCAGTTTTCTATCCCGAGGTCAGCACTTTTTGTGTATATCTCCCTGGTGGACCACTGGGTCTCTTATTCCTAATATTTTTTCTCCATATTTTTTTCTCTTTCTATAGGTTAGAACACCCATTTGTAGCGAGGTGTTCTTTTGATTTGATGGAAGGAAGGGTAGCATCCATTTGTATTGAGATGCTTTTATTTATTTATGGAAAAATTGCATAAGTACCCATTTTTTACAAGGCACTTAACTGCAGGGTGTTTTATTTATTTATTTATTTTCTCTTTTTTTTTCTTTTCCTTTCCCCCCTTCTCATTTTTCTTACTACCATTATTCTCCAAATCCTTTTTCTAGGTGAGTGGCACATCCTTCACCCTTTCAAGAACCGCCCCACGGAAATCCTTGGACTAAAGAGGATTTAGAATTGATCTCTTAACCTCTGTGTTTTAGCAGTCTCAGATGTCAACAAGACAATTCTATGTGAGTGAATTTTAGATGTTTAGGTTACTTAGCTCTTAAACCAGAGCTTGGACAACAAAGCCCTTTACTCTTAGGTTCTTCAAATTTTTAGTTTTCTCCTATAGAATCTGTCAAGACAAAATTTACCAAGTCCAGTTATTTATCTCTAGCTTGTAAGTTTTGTAAACTAAAATTCTACCAACTCTCTATGTAATTAACTCTGAATATTCTGGTTTTTTACTTAACTTTATGATAAAATCAAATTTTCAAAAATCAAAAGGATTACTTAATCTAATTGATTAAAAAGTTATAATTCAATTCCAAACTTATGTTTAAAATCTTAACACAGTTTCTTAATTCAAGTAAGAATAGAAAAATAAATCTTTAAAATATTTAAAAGATTCCTAGATTCAAATAAAATCTTGTTTTAAAAATTTTAAACACAAAAGTGTGTTTTTACAAAATATTTAAAGTAAAATCTAATTAATAATTGAATGCTCTTAAATATTTTATATATATTCTATATACATTTTAAACTTCTGACCTAAAAGAAAATTAAGCTCTTAATTATAATATATATATTCTTCTTCTCTTCTTCATTATTAATAATGAATAAACCCCTCTTATTATTTTTATGAATTTTCTTTTTCAAATGTTTTTATTTATATATTTTTATTTTTATGTATATAAGATTTTTCTAATTTTTATGAAATTTTTTAAAAAATTCAAATTTTTATGAAATTTTTGAATTTTTTAAAATTTTTATAATTTTTAGATTTTTTATTTTTTTAAATTTCGTGGATATTTAATTATTATGTGTTTTTACATTTTTTAAACCAACACTTAAAGTGAAAATTTCACTTCAACACCCCTCGAAGCCAAAATTTTACAATGTCCTCATTGTAAAAAGGGTAAAAAATATGAAGTGAAATTTTAAAATTAAGTGTATAAGAAAATGAAAAAGGGTAAAAATAGGAAATAGCTATGTATAAGTGCTAAGTTTTACGCCTTCAACTAGGCGTAAATCCTAGTAAAGAACTAAAAAGAATTGGTATATGGTAAAAACAAAGGAGTTATGAAAGAATTAGATCAAAATATTAGAAAACAGATTAAACCACCCGATCAAAACTCATCCTGAAATTGCCTAGAATAGATCTCACAGATCCTAGAATCAGATTCTCATGAAAATCTCAGAAAGATTAGAGTGAATCTCATGTGAAGAATAGTTCTGATTTAGGTTGAGATGTAGAATATTTAAGATTAAGGCAATTCAAAAATGTTTCCGCCAAGTTTAGAAGATCAGCAAAATCAGTTTTGATTCTCAATAATAAATAGGTCACTTTGGCACAAAATAGGTTGTTGATGCAGGTTTGATGGGTTATTTTCAGGTAATGTAGAGGATGGATTATGATTAGAATCAAAGGCCTGATTAATTAAATGGACTTGGCCTTGATTTTGCCTTGGATTTGGCAGATTCCTAGGATTCAGAATTGGCTGAGATGGAAGAGTACCTGGCTGACGAGACTCAGCCAAAAGCGTGATTTGATTTCGTAAATCAGCCAATTCTACCTTACATTGCCTATGAATCTCAGCCAGAGCTTCAGCATTTTGTCGCTGACTCTCTGACACAGCTCTTGAAATCTGATCTAGCTATGTATCTCTATTTGGCTTAGAGTAATTCTGCATACTTATTGGGTTAGGCATTACATTTGATTGCTGAGGAGGCAATGGAGGTGGGTTAAAATGGGTCTGATTCGGATATGATGGTCTTTAGTTTTGATTTTGATCTGCCCAGGAAAAATTTGGGTGGCTTCTCCATCTAGCATTATAGGAATTTGAATATGGGTTTGGTCTTGGAATATTTTCCTGGATGGAGTGTAAACCTAAAAGATATGGCGTGTTTTCTGCAACAGTTAAGGGTGGGTAAGATTGTGGGACATAGGTCCCTCCTTGGGTTGGTGAAGGAGTAGATAGAAAACCCAAGGAAGATGGATCTCTAGAATCCAGATTATTCACAAATTCCCTCCCTGCGGGAATTTGCGAAATAGGTAAATACACGGGATTCGTAGCAAGTAAAGGTGTAAGATTCTTCATTGTGTTTCTAACCTCGTCGAGATGCTTTGCTACGATATCTACTTTGTCCAGTTTTTTTGCAATAATCTCTAAATCCTTTGAACTGGACGGATTACCGATCTCGTGAATGCCCTTATGCGGATTTTGGTGATTCGTATTCACTCCCCGCAAAAATTGCGACATTGATGCATTGTTGATCGAGTTTTCCGCCATCCCTTCAAATAATTCTGAAGCGGATTCTACGTCGCGATTTAGAAAATTCCCTCCACAAGAGGCATCAACTAGATTGCGAATGCCCTCTTGTAAACCATAATAAAAGATATGCATGAGTTGCCAACGAGGGATGTCATGATGTGGGCATTTCCTTTGCAATTCATGTAAACGTTCCCATGCTTCATGAATTGGTTCTCCTTGATTTTGATTGAAAGTAGCAATAGCTCGCCTTAAAGCATTGGTTCGACCAATTGGAAAGAATTTCTTCAAAAATGTAGATTCGAGTTCAGCCCAAGTTGAGATTGGTCTTGCTATAATTCTATACCAATAAGCTGCTTTATCTTTAAGGCTAAAAGAGAACATTTTCATTAGTAGGATTTCCCTATTTTGATTTTGAGGACCAAGAGTTTGAGATAAATTTTTAAGATCTTTAATGTGTTGAAATGGATCCTCGGATGCAAATCCGTAAAGTGGGGGATTAAACCTATAATATTTGGCTTTAATTCTAGATCATTTTCCCCAATAGGAATCCTAACATTAGGCTCTACTTGTGCATTAGATGGGTTATAATAATCTCTAAGTAGAGGCCTTGGATGATTGATCGGTAAATCAGGATTTTGAAAACCCGCCTCAGGTCGAGGTGAAGAACGGGTTTGCAAAGTTTGTAGATTATTTAATGCTGCTGTTAATAAATTGATTTGTCTTGTTTGCTCTAGCTTCCTAAGGTTCTGGTTCAGGAGTGCCTCATGAACATCAAAAGGTGGCATCTCCCCCTAACTAGAAGAAGGGATCTCGGGATTAAGATTCTGCATTGGATCCATAGAAATAGATGGATCAGACGGGAAAACCATTGGTTGCTTATCTGCAACCGATCTAGGATCACCTGTCAACAGTGGTGCAAGAGGTGGATGCAAGGATTGCCTCCCATCCATAAACGGAAAATAATGTGCAAAGGCACACTCACACCACCGATAAGAAAATAGCGGCACAAAAAACCTGCAAAACAATGCAAAAGACTCGGGTTTTGCTCTTCTTTCAAAGGAAAGAAGAAATTCCTAAAGTACGCAAAGTAATTTGATGCAAATAAATAGAGTAACAGTATCAAAATATGCATCCTAATTTGTGGCTACGTAGGTACGTACCTTAAAGCTCAAAGGTCTAAGGTCTAGGATCGAGATCGCTCACTACTGGCTCCCCAAGGCTCTAGTAGTGAGACAGACTTGTTGATCTTTGGCCAAAGTCCTAAGAGGTGCAAAGAGGAGAGATACAAAAATAGACTCGTATGACTCTAGTGATCGCCCTGTGTGCGCGATAGCATGCAATAGACGATAACGATATAAAAACCCGCATGCATTCTGCAAACAGATTTAAGTCACCAATTTTACTTCCTCTTTTTAGTTAGTCTTTTTGAAAAATATATCAATTAAACTACAATGGCCACTTTTTATATCTTTTCAAACAAAAATATATGGTCTTTTTAATTCTCAAAGGATAGGGATCTACGCGGGTTTTCTTGTGTTTTCCTGCTAATGCGAGAAAAACAATTTAAAAATTTTCTGAGTTAGATCGCTAAAATACTAGTAGGAAATATGCACTCCTAAGAGTGTATGCCTATAATATGTTGCTACTAGTCAGAAAAGATATATTTTTGTATTTTTTTATTTTTATTAAATGCAACAAAATAAAAGATCAAGAAATACTTACAAAAATGAAAACTATAAAAACTGATTCCCGCCTTCTCCTAAGATTATCTGCAAAGGTAAACCTGAAAAGAAGACAGAAAATAAAACAAAACAAAAAAAAATAAAACAAAACTAATTAGAACTAAAGTTAGTAAAAATAAAATACCTCCTAATTAAACAATTAATCCTTTTAAATTTTAGTGAATCAAAATATTTCCTCCCCGGCAATGGCACCATTAAAATGATGCGTACATTTCACTCAACTCAGTAATTAAGTTAATTTTACCTAATTAAGAGTAGAAGAAATCACTTAGGTTAACTCGAATTTGTGCTAATTGTGTAGTATAGGGTCAAATTAACCTAACATTTTAGAAATTTTTACTGGTTGAGTCTAGGTCATTCAATGGGAGGCATAATAATTTTCTCCAAATTCACCAATTCTCTTTAATTTCTATAAGTTTAGGAGGTATAACTAGTTTGATTTTCAAAACGTGAATTTTGTCAAAATATTTAAAATATAAAGGATATACAAAATTCCATATGCAAAACATATTTACTAAAAATGTTGTACTTTATTAACAACTAAACATGTTAGTTTTTCAATTCAATTTCATTCTAAGAAATTAAGGCAATTAAAAGTTATTTTATAAAAACATGCCTTTTTATAATTAAGAACAAAAAGATAATGATGCAAGAAAAATTCATTTATTTTCATTTATCTCTTCAACCTCTCATCTCCTTCTTTCTTTCTTTTATTTCCTTCTCTATCTCGAGCTCTCTTTCTTTTATTGTTCCTGCCTTCTACTCTTGTTCCTGTCTCTTATTCCTTTTCCTTAGTCTTCTCCTACCTTCTCTTCTTCCCTTAGTTTTCTCCTTTGTTCCTTAGTCTCTTTTCCTTAACACTCCTTAGCTTCATCACTTAACATCCTTCAGCGACTTCTCTTTTCCTTAAGTCCTTAAACTGAACCAAGTTTTTTTTACTTTTTTAACCAAAAGTTATTTCATTTGCAGCGAGGTCCTTTCGAGGATACACAGCACCTTGAGACCAAGGTGGGACCAGACCCTACTCGGTCCTCTCCTAATCTCAATTAGGTTCATTTTCAGTTCATTTGTTTATCAGTTCACAGTCTCGAGCCATTTCGGCTCAACCCAGCCTCCTAGGCCACTCTCGCTCTTCGAAGGGCACAACCTCATTCACACGCCCCCAAGGGTGCACACCCACAAGCATAAGCCCCCACACACAGACACATGCAATGCTTAGATTAGATGAAATCGGTAACCGATGTGCCGAGCGCTGATGACTGCTTAGCCAGAGAAACGAATTACTTTTATCCTCAAGCGTGCGCTCATGAACAACCGAGGTGGGACTATCCTACCCCTTCCAGACCTGAATTCAAATGTTCATAACTTTCTGCTCAGAGCTCCAAATCGAATGATTTCAAGTTTGTTGGAAAGCTCTAAAGGAAATCTACACAATTTCAGGGTCAATTTAATGTTTTAATGATGTTTTCCATTTCAATTTAAAAGATGAAATCAGGGGTTCCTACAGGGTTTTTAAGCCTAGAAGGTGGAATTAAATCAGGAGAGTCCTCAGATGGACTTCTCTCTTTTATTAAAAGGTCTGTACATGTTTTATAATTGACTCCGCATCTGTTAGAGTAGGTTTTGAGTTCTTAAGACCATCAGAACTTGCAGAGAAGCTTTTCACTTCTCTGAAAGCTTCAGAGTTTGATTTTTCAGACATCAATAAGTGCAACAGACACTTAAAGTGTTTCTAATCAATTTAGATTAATTCTAAGGTTTATAATAGGTCAATCTAGGCAGGTTTTAAGTTTAAATTTCATCAGAATAGTACCCCTGTTGGTTTAGGTTCGAAAGTAACCCAAATTGGCAGAAATAAAATTCTCAAACAAAAACTCAACTGAGCTCACTTTAATCACTTTCAAATCATCAAATAAGATTTCAGAAATAGTTTTCACTCCTCAAAATCTCAATTCGAGCTCCAATGTCCATTATTAGACTCATGTTTGACTGTGGAAGCTCGAAAATTGACTTTCTATTCAAAGCTTCCTCCCAAGAAATCAAAGCCTTAATTAAAGTCTCTTCAACCTCAGAAACTCATTCAGATCTTCAGAAAGTTATTCTAACCTTGATTCCTAGGGTTTTAGGCTCGCTGCCTGAACTGAAAAAGGTGTGTGTTTGACAGAATCATTCAAAGTTTGTTACAATGTTTTAAAGATTTAAATAGCTTCAGTGCATCACATTGAAGCTTCTGAGCTCCTTAAATGCTCTTCAAACTTTCCTAACAGACTTCTCCAACTCGTCGGAGTTGGGGAAGATGAAGTCAAATCTATAGCTCCAGTGGTTAAATCCTTAAACAAATATCTTCAAAACAATCAATGATCCTTATTATACTATTCTGGAGCTACTCAGCAAGTTTTAGATGCTGAAATACAAGAATGGCTCTCCAGAAGTCCGGTGAGTCCAAAAAATGTAAAATTATATGCACAAATTAATAAAACTGGCAATTTTTTATTCAAAAAGGATCCTGAGGTTACAAGGAATCGTAGTATCACTTTTAATTCTTCATTTATCCATTAGAATTAAGATTTGATAGTGAAATTATTCTCTTAATAGATTTGAGTGGTTAAAGCTCAGGACTTGTTTAACTGCTCAATTAGAGGTTAAATCAAGTCAACAGATGTTATTATTCAAAAATATGTATTTAATTTATAGTTTGAACTATTCCTGAGCTGTCGTGGACAGTGAGCTCAGGAGCTTAATTAAGATTTGGGCCCTTAATTATAGATGATAATTATAGGTATTATAGTGTCGATTAGGGTTCATAAGTGGTGATAAGTGATGAAAGAACCCAGTGAAGGTGGAATTAAATCAACTACTATCACCATAGATAGTGTCAGTACTCGGTGAAGGTGAGATATGAATTAGGCGATTAGGTGATTCAATTAATGATTAAATGATTTAGAAGTGGTCATGGAAGATACAGGAAGATGTACAGTGAATTAAAAGACAAGATTAAAGCTCTGGCAAGCTCAAGGAACTCTCCGGAGTTGGAGGAGATGAAACTAAATTCTAACATTACTCTAATATAACTAACTAAACTAACTAATTAAGCTAGCCTACTCCTACTCCTACTCCTAATCTACTGTTACCTGGACGAAGGGGTCAATAGGGTTCCACCGAAGTCTCATGGCGGACGAAAAAATTAGAGGGTTGAAGAAAGATCTCTGGCAGGTGGGTTTGAGGTGGAGCGAAGGAATCCTTAGGTCGGTGCCTTTGTCAAAGGTGCAGAAGACCACGACGGATCTCCTCGGCTGCTTAAGATGGACGGAGGAAGTCGGAAAATGGAATGGGAAGTCGTCATAGTTTTGGATGAATAGCCTATTGGGTCAGCTGCAGTGTTAGAAGAGGGAAGGGAGCCAACTTGAATAAAATCAGAGGTGTGAGGGGGTATTTATAGCAGTTTGTGGCGAAGAGAGTGGCGAGGTCTGGCCAAAGAAGGAGCTCAAGGAGCTTAACCTCCGTCATTGTCTCCGACGACGGTGAGGTTATCTCCCACTGAAAAATAGGATTCTCGGCTAATCCAGACCAATGGATCAAGTGGAGGTGGTGAGTGCAAGCTGCAAGAGCTTGGATAAAGAGGAATGATGTCGACAGGGCGGTGATCACGCGGTGGGGTGACTCTCTGCCGCCAACCGTTCGTTCGGCTAAAGAAAAAGAAGAGGAAGAAGATGAAGAGGGACATAGAAGTAATAAAACTTAAGGACCTGTGTGAGAAATAAGGACCCGACTGTAATGAAAAGTAAGGACTAAAATGTAAACCCAGGTTTTGAAGTTTTATTTTAATTTAGATCTTTTTCAACTTTTTATATATGTTAGTAAATAAGGTAAATATTATGTTTTCACATTGAATTTACATTTTTGACCTTTTTAGATTAATTTATTAGATTAAGTAAAATCACTTAAGTTATTGCATACTTAGGTATACATTAAATTTAAGTTACTTATCTTATTAATTAAGGGAATGATTAATAGGATTTTGAGTCCAATTATTATCTAAATTATTAATAATGTTAATTGAATGATAAAATGTCATTTTTAACTTATTTTAAGGTCCTTAACTAAATATCCCTTATTCTATAATTAATCCTTATATGTTCATAACCTTAGCTAATTAACTAGGAAGACTAGTTAATTAGGGGTAATTAGAGATCATGATTAGTGTCTCATCAATATGTTCTCCATAAAGAATGTACATGAGAAGAGATCTGAGCTAAGGATCGGTGTCAGGTGTCCAATGAGGGCTTAGTCAGTGTCAGGTCCAATTCCAATAATGATTCAGATTGTGTATACTCCCTAACAGTTGTAGACAACTTCATGTTACCCTACTTAGCATTAATGATCAGAGTCATATTTGAATCAAGGGTAGACTCCAAATTACAACTCTTTGATGGTAGGGTCAAAATATCATAATCATTATCATTGAGCTCATCCCTAGATTCATTTGGTTCACTCAAATTTTTGTCAGGGTGTATATGTGATTCATTAATGAAGAAAGGAGTTAGATCAATATCCTCAATTATTCCTAAAGGAGGATCAGTCTTAATGTTTTGGAGCAAGCCTATATCACTAAATTTGTTATTCTTCTCGGGGTATAAATCTTCAATTGACATGTTTTGTCCCCGAGAGTCTCCCATAGACTTCTCACTATTTTGTTTGCCCTCCTCTAATATCACCTCCTATTTTGATGGAGGATGACTCTCAAAAGAAGGGAGGAATATGGATTTCACCATATTATTTATATACTTTGGAGGTAAATCCTTAAATAATAAATAATTCCCCTGTGATTCACTCCAGATTTTCAGTCCAGGTTCCTCTATTAGGGCATCCTCATCCTCTACAATAGACTCTTCATATCCCTAAGACCAAAATTGATCTAATTCATCCTCCATTCTCTTAGGGTCACCTTCAATTGGGTACATTTAAATCCTTAGGATGCTGAATGGTAGGTGTTGATTCCCTAAGTGAAGGGTCAGGAGTAGGCTCACTAAAGGTAGAATGGGATTCCACCAAATAATCAATAGGGGAAGTGATAGGAACAATACAACCTTGACCCAGGTTGGTAGGGGTAAGGAGAATACTATCATTGGGGTCAAGGTCCTCAAGAGGTACCATCTTCCCTTGCTTTTGACTCCAATATAGCTCTAATGGATAATCACTAGGATCATTCTCCTTTAGTGGCCGTGTCTCATAGGAGAGTCTAAATGATAGCTACATAAAACTGGATCCCTATTGTCATTGGTTTCCTCAGAATTATTTTCATGATCATGGTCATATGGGTAGGGATCAGAATTACAAGGAAGCACATAGCTAAGCTATCTTATTTCTTCGTTTAACTATTGATTATTCCTCAACATCTCTCCCCTGGATTCCATCATTTCCTTTTGCTGTTTTTGCATCTCTATCATAAAAGAGGAGAGGCTACTATTATCAGGTTGGGGAGGATAGTCAATTTCAGGCTTTGGTTGCCTAGGGGTATCGGTCCAACCTTGATACAGAAAATCATGAAGGGTGGGAGGGTTGGGTGTTTGCATAGAAGTAGGGATTCCAGGGTTGGAAAATCCCGCTCCAGGCTCTGCTCAAAAGTGAGAGTTATCAAGCCAGTACTCCCAGGATAGGAATATGAATGATCCCATGAATTGTCAATGTACCCATCAAAGGATGGATACGCTCGGGGCATGGGATCTTGGTTAAAAGATGGGAAGTATTGACTCTGATAATCTAAATGATAGGAGTAAGGGTGATCCATTTCTTTAAGAAAAAGAGTTTTAACTCTCTTAGGATTTAGAAGAATTCAGAACACGAGCAGAAACTTCCTAGAGAGTTCTACTGTCAAAGCAAACGCAAATTCAGTGGGATCTATTTTTAGTAGATTGTAGGTCTTAGAATTAAATGTTCAGTTGGTGGCCAAACAAGTTTTGCATAAATTACGCTTCCTAGGCCAACCTTCTTTGGTGCCTATAACCTACTCATAAGCGATGGAAGTCGCGAATCGGGCCCACATACGAGGAACCGAAGTAACTTGATGGATAGGCTTGTTGATTTTTGACTAACTTCCCTTATGGTGCAAAAGAGGAGAGGTAGAAATTTATCTAGTGACCTTATGTGTGAGGTGCACAGTGTCTCAGGTGTGCAAATATACGATTGTGTTTTGAGTTTTGAAATTTCGCAAACAAGATCCTTTTGCACACAATTTTAAGTCACAAATTTTAAGGTCCAACCTCTTAGCAGTCCCAATTTTTAAAGTGGACACTGAATTAATTTGATTCAAGCACTTTAGTGGTCTTAGACTTAGTTTCAATGCAGATGCATGACAGGTAATTGATGCTCAAGAGAAGACGTACCTTACTCCAGCTTTCTTCGTGCAATAATGTATGCAATACAGTAAAAATAAACTTGATGTTGCTCATTCAGTCCTAGATGGTCGTCCTATAGATATGTAGCTTCTAGCAGGCAGTTCGAATATTTCTTTTCTTTTCTTCAATAATAATAATAAGTAAACAGACCTAATCTAACTAACTAACAATCATGTAGTTCAAACAATTCAAATAATCCTATAATCTAAATAAATGGGAACACACTCCCGAAAATATGCTCCCGCATACAAGAGCGATAAGAAATAAAGAAGCACTGGGAACATGTTCCCAAAAATACTCGACAAGGGTCCAAAAGACAAAAATTAAATTCTAATGTCTATCTAAACTAAATCTAACTAAGATCTACTGACTAAATAAAAAATAGGATTCTCCGTAAGCCTATGCACGTGGGATCAAGGCCCACGTGTTCCTGTTGCTGGCCTCCAAGTGGCGTCAAGGACCACCAAAAAGATCATTGCCACCGTGCGCGCCCATCACGTTCGTTGTTTGATTCGTGCACATAAAGAGAACCAATGTCAATAATTCAGAAAAGCTTTTAAAATAGCATCAAAATAATATAAAATTCTTGAAAAAATTAATAGGCGTGTTTCCTCCTGGGCAATGAAAGAGTGATCTTCATTTTCGTTGAAAACTTTAACATAAAATGATGTGTTGTATTTAATTGCGTGGTAGAAAATCTCTTTTCAAAACATTTTAATTTTTAGAATCTAACCATGAATAGTTCGGTCATCTCCATAGGGAGGAATTAACCTATCAAAAATGATTATTGATGCATCAAGTAATCGGGAATTTCAACGGATGTGCATGCATATTAGTGTTCTCATTTCCAACATAAATTCTCAATTTAGATAAATTATGAAGAATCTGAGGGTGCACATGCAAAATCACCATTATGGAAATACCTAAATGGCTATCTTAATACTGACAAGCGTCATCAATTTTATCTAAATCAGAATTTGTTTCCCATAATAATACATGTTAGCTTAGTCATGAGATGAATGTAATGTGACTGCATGTAATTCTATTAGAATTGAAGGTCATTCATGCAATTCCATCGTAATATAATAATAAGGTAAATAAGTAAATAGTATCTTTGACAATGGTAATGCTTGTAATTTTTAATAGGCAATTTACTGTTGCAAAATAGAGCAATTGCTCTTCTTGGCACGCACAAGGAGGGCCCACGGCTAAAGGAGAGAAGCCCAGGAGAGGTTGGCCATGATAAGGGGATTATGATGGTGATAGTGGCATCGACTATGGTGGCCTGAGGTTACCGGCCGCCGAGGAGGAACCCGCCGATAGTGGGTTACTCCATGCGTGCACTCGAGTCTTGCCAGGCCCGTCTGAGGGTATGGTAGTGCTCGTGAGGTTGAGGCAAGCTTAACGGAGGCGACGACATGGAGAACGACTGTTTGTGGTGGTGGCTGCATTTGGAGGTGGACGGCATGCGATGGGTTCCTTCGGGGAATACGATGAACAGTGCAATGTCAGGTAAGGGTGTGAGGTGAGCTGCGCATGGCGGCTTAAGCGCAGCCGGGCGTGGTTGTGTGCTTGAGCTGTGCGCACTACGCTGTTGTGCACTACGTAGGAGGGCGTGGTGTCATGCTTGTGCTGTGGCAGTGCACAGCTGTGGCAGTAGCGTGGGTGATGGGTGTGGCGCCTGCGCTGTGGCAGTGCATGGCTGATGGGTGCGGCGCCTGTGGGCCCTTGGTGCGGCGTCTACGGGCACTGGCGAGGGCTGGTGCAGGTTGGCGTGGTTGCAAGGGCGTGCGCATGCGGTGGAAAGGCGGTGGAAGTTATAGGCATGGTGAGGGCAGGCTGGCATAGGCTTTCAAGGATTGATGAAGGCGGTGTACGCTTGGTTCCATAATGCCCGCACTCTCCACGGTGGGGAACGTGGAGAAGAAGAGATATCCCCCATGGGGAAAGAAGAAGATGAAGATGCACCTCTCACGCCCGAACCTCCTTTATCCCTTCTCCCCACGTGAGTTAAGGGATTTTTAAATCCCTTACTAAATTTGGCCTTCGGCTGTTGAGGAGATGTTGAGGCTGACCGGAAGACTCGGTTGAGGACGGCGGCTGTTGGGGGAGGGGAGAATTTAATTCACCCCCTCATCTCTTGCAATTTATTCCTACAATGATGAAACATAAAATAATTATATACTAAGGTATAGAATTCGATAAAATAGAAAAAGCTCAAGTAATGATGCATGAACTTATTTAATGTCCTAATGTGATTATTAACAAACATACTATGTTAGAATTGAAGTACTTAGACATAACAATAGTCCATTAAAATGGACTCATCAACCATCATGAGCCATAACTAGCTTATTTTTACCCAATTAAGTCAATAAATGCTCCTACATACCGCCAAAGAGTCATAAGTCATTGCATATTCATTATAAAAGAAAAATAAGAAATTAGGGCTAAAACTAAAATTTTACTAGCTCATCATAATTGTAGTACAACCACAGGTTTTCTCAGAGGTTAAATGAAGGTCAAATGCTCTTAATAAGATAACAAGTGGGATAAGACAGACAAAAAAGGGTTTGCACATGTTCTAAGAATTAAATGAGTTTTGAAACCCTAAAAATAGACTCGCTTAATTAACTGAGGTTCTGATCAGGATAAAATTCACCTAAATCCTCTAAAATTCATATAAAAATATTCTATAGGATTTAGAACTTTCAATTTGACCATCAGAACCCGTTTTGACCCAAAACAGAACCACAGACAAACATTTACCCAAATTTGGGTTTTTGCATAAATTACCTAGTCAAACATGGTCAAAACTGAAATCCAACTTCACCATTGGATTCCTTAGGTCCAAATTAGGTTTGTATCAAAATTTGGACCCAAGATGAATTTGTCTTAACCTAGTTTTCAAATTGGTTCTGCCTAATGTCATTTCTGCCCTTAACTTTCAAAATCCTTTGAAATAAGCTCCTAACTTTGTCATCGATCTCACAAAAAGGTCCCTACCACCATTAATCCTATTCCTATTTGCTTCGGCAACCATAAAATGGAAAGAACTCCCTGATTTCTTGACGAATCCCTTTCAAATTTGAAAGGGAAGTTCATCAAGAAATTCCCTCCCTTTTGAAACCAATCCCAAGCCCTAAAACCTACCTAATCTCATGCGAATGCATTAGAGATTTGGGTACAAGGAACTCCCAAGTTCGGCAAGGCTTTCCAAGCTTGGAAAGCTTGTTTCCCAAGCTCAAACTGCCTCTAGATCCTTATATAAGGGAGCCCAGATCCTCCCAAATTCGCTAAGCTTGAATTTGGCCAGAGATTCCCTCTAATTCTCCTCCCCACCTCCGGCCAATTTGCTCTTCAAGCTTCGGTGATTCTCCTTCTCTTCCCTCGTCATCTGACCACCATACCTGTGGCAGATCCTTCATCCTTATCTTCATTCGCGCCGCACAACACCCACCGGCACTACCCCCCTTCATCATCGCCAACCACCTCCCTATAAGCATCTTCATCTTCGACATCGGCCGCACCTCACTCAATGCCAACTCTACTCCCCCTCATCCACCTCCCCTCCTAAATAACTCATCGACTACCCCTCTTCATTTTCAGACCCTCACTACCTCGTTTTGACCACCGACTCGCCCCGTCGCCATCCATCTTCCTCCTTGCCGACGTACCTCCGGCGAGCTCGCTCGGCCACTACACTCCACCAATCCGACTGCCATTCATCCCTACACCTCCGCCGTGTCCTAAAGAGCAAAAGCCCCTTGGTCTTCGATGCTATTAGCCTCTCCACTGCACCCTCGAACACACGCACTCTCACACACAATCTGTGAGGTCGACAGACCTCCACATCCACTCGCACATGACGCCACCACCACAGTTGCACTCGTCGTCATCCGGCGATACTCCCTGAATGTTCTGACAGGGTGTTGAACGATTACGAATCTACACTAACGTGTTTGGTTTTGGAAAAACCTGTCGTTGTAGTTCGAAAGCGAAGAATTCGTGTTCAACAAATAAGATTTATACCGAAAAAGAATTTCGGGTCGAACTCAGGGAGGCTACGTTGATCTATATTCGCAATTATGTTTTTTTTAGGATTTTTGATAAACAAGGCGAAATAATTACAATGGAGCTATCAAACTAAGAGAGAGAGAGAGAGAGAGAGAGAAAGAGAACATGCATTCAATATTTCAATTATTTATACAAGCAAACGAAATGAAAGTTACACTAGAAAGCGGGAAATCAATTACACTATAAAGTAGGAAAATTCTACACTAGAAAAGCTGTAAATAAGAATGGGAGAGAGAAGTTATCCTCCTCGACGGTTGCTTGGAGGACGAGCCGAACGAGACGACGTCTGGATGAACGAGAATGGAGCAGGACGAGGGAGGACGAAGCAGAAGAGTGGGAACGGAGCAGCACGCCGTCGTCGTCGCGGGATCCACTTCCGAAGGAGGACGAAAATTTAGACTTTATCTCGCGAGGAGCATCCCGGGTGTGGGACAAGCTTCTCTTGAGCTTTCGAGAGGTAGAGAGGAGAAGGAAGGGATGAGAATTTCGTATGGAGGGGGTCTCCTTTTATAGTTGCAAGGAGTGGGGGCAAAATGGACATTACAACTTCAAAACAATAAATGAGGGGTCTTTAGTGACGGATGAAACCGTCGCTAAAGCCCCCAGCACGCGTGTCGCTTCCGCGCCCACACGTGCCTGCTCAGCCGCCCGCGCTGATTTTCAGCCGTCCGATCGTGAGATTGGACGGCTTAAAATCGCGCCTTCACCGCTGCCGCCCGCCTGCCTGCACGTGTGATCGCGCGTCCACGCGGGCGTCCAATCGCGCGTCGTCCTGATTGAGCATGCGTGGCCGTTGGATCTCCATCTGACACTCATCCGCGCCTGCTCAATAGCGCCTTCCGCTCCCTCGCCGCGGCTCGAACTTGCGCCCCGTGCTCGCGTAAGCGCGCTCGACCGCTGCGCTGCGGGGCGCAGATGGTCGAGCGCATGTTTTAAGCACCGGGCGGCCACAGCCGTTGGATCGAGATCCAACGGCGGAGAGGAGATGGGTGCGCGGTCTTCACAAGATGCATGCGGCCGTTTGGGTGGCTGAGATGGTGCCACGTGGCGCCATCTTGGCCGTCCATCTTCTGGAAGTTGTAGATGGTGCCACGGATGTCGGATTGACTCGATTTTTGTGTCGTTGGGCTGCGATCGTCGATCCGAATTCATCCGTGCGGTTAGATTTATCATCTGAAGTATGGATTTACACCATCCTGGCCCTTGATCTTCTAGGGTTCCCCGATCTCTATCTGATGCTACGGATGCCTGATTAGGGCGATCTTGGAGTCGTTGAACTCCAATCGTCGCCCTGATCACATCCATATGGTTGGATCTTTGATTCGAGGCCCCGATAAAATGTTTGCCCTGTCCAAGCACATAAAAGGAGACAATTAACCTCCATTTTATTCAAACTACTCTAAATGCAAGATGATGCATGTTATGCAATATTTATATTATGAAATGCAATCCTATGCTTAAGAACATGCATATATAGACATTTTAAGTAGTGTAAATGTGTTTACATCATACCCCCATGCCTACCTTTTGCTAGTCCCTAGCAAAAACTATATGCTATTTATAAAAGAATTAGGTCGGATTATTTGGACCTGAGTCACTTTCAATCATTAAGAAATTGTCTACTTAGGAACTGAACTTTCAAAGACACAACAGTGCCCGGGTATCAGCCAAAATGCAGACCACCTCAAGCCCTCGCCTTATTCAAAGAAAAATTTCTTTTTCTCTTTTTAGTCTTTTCTAATTTTTTTTTTTTGGATTTTAAATTTTTGGGTTCAAGAGTGGCTTTCTGCGACCATTCAACTCACCCAAGATTTGATGAGAATCCTAAGTTTTAAGCATCTTATTGTGATTGTGATAGACTCGTTGACCGGCAATTAGAACGGACTTTGGATTTCTACGCCTCTAGGTGACCTCAAAAAGAATTCTGCCTAAAGGTGTATCTTTACAACCGGTAGCTTTCTCCCTACTTTTATTTTTTTAACGGGGTTAACACAAGGGTGAATCCAGTGTATATCTCCCCGGTTTATTCTACTTCTCCGCTCCTTCCTAAGTGTTTTGGGAATTTTTAATGCATTTTCTGAGCTGGGTTCTGGACAACTGGTCGATGAGCTGTTACCACCGATAACTTGCCAGCCATACTCGTGCGGCGAAGTGTGGCTTATTTCTTTTTGTTCTTTTCTCCTGTTCTAAGTTTTTTTTTTAAGTAGGTGGCTTCCCTGGTCTAAGATTTACCTAAAGGCGGCAAAAAGAGAAAAGTCCAGTGACTGGGCTCTGGACAACCTACCTATGGGCTGTTACCCACGATAACTTGCCAGCCATATCACCCTAGAAGGTTCATTAGCTACCCAATTTCCGTTAGAATCGCCGAGCAATGAGTCAGTGCAAAGAAAGTGTATAGATGCTTAAAACTCAAAATTCCCTTAAATCAGAGGGTGGGTTGACAAGTCGTGTACTTATCACCCAAACTTATTTATTCCAATTATAATAGAATTAAGATGGCGAGAACTCAAAGACAAATCCACATTTTAGTAGATACACAGGCTAATTAAGTCCAAAGACCTAAGGGGTCTTTGTGTTCAGATCCTAATGTAAAATTTCTTAGGATTGAAAAGTCCTAATGTCCAACTAATCCTTCCTAATTTTTTTTTTTTTTTTTTAGAAAGAGAGCAATTTATATGGATTTCACAAAGCTGACCAACTAATTCAAAAATGAATCCACCCCCCATGCCTAGCTGATGCAATGTCCTCATTGAAAAAGAGACATGAAAGAAAGGGTAGAATATGAAAGATGTCACTTGGATATGAAGCTCGTATCAGCCTTGTGTTATATGTACGACTGCTGAGTTTAATGCCGTCAGCTAGGCGAAGTCCAGCCAAAGAAGTCACAGAATGGCTAGAGCAACAGAGTCTGAAATGGGTTCTGGAAGATTACGGTCAACAACAGGCTTCAGACGTTGACCGTTGACTTTAAAGGTGTTACCCGTCTTTGGGTCAGAAATCTGAACGGCACCATTTAGAAAAATCTGATCAATTATGAATGGGCCATTCCATTTAGATCTAAGTTTACCAGGAAAGAGCTTAAGTTTAGAATCGAATAACCAGACCTTCTGGTTTGGCTCAAAGCTCTTGCGGGAAATCATTTGATCATGTAGAGCTTTGGTCCGAGCCTTGTAGATCTTGGCATTCTCATAAGCATCATTTCTAAGCTCCTCCAACTCAGATAGTTGGAGTTTCCTAGTCTTCCCAGCTAGATTTAGATCTAGATTGCATTGTTTGATTGCCCAGAATGCCCTGTGTTCAATCTCTACGGGTAGATGACACACCTTTCCATACACCAGACGGAATGGAGACATGCCGATGGGCATTTTATACGCCGTACGGTAGGCCCAAAGAGCGTCCTCAAGCTTTTGAGTCCAATCCTTGCGATCGGGCCTAACCGGTTTTTGCAGAATGTTCTTGATCTCTCGATTAGAGATCTCGGCTTGTCCATTCGTTTGGGGATGGTAAGGTGTGGAAATTCGATGATTAACCCTGTATTTGGCCAATAAACTCCGGAATTGGGCATTAGTAAAATGAGTGCCACCATCACTGATGATAGCCCTTGGAATCCCGAATCTACTGAAGATATTTTTCTTGACAAAGTTGATGACCACCTTGTGGTCATTGGTTCGGGTGGGAATTGCCTCAATCCATTTAGACACATAATCAACAGCGACAAGAATGTACTGATGTCCAAATGAAGGGATAAAGGGTCCCATGAAATCAATGCCCCAAACATCGAAAATTTCGACAGGAAGAATAGGGTTTAAGGGCATCATGTCTCTCTTAGTTATGCTCCCGAGTGCCTGGCATCGAGGGCATGACCGTGAGAAATCTTGGGCATCCTTGAATAAAGACGGCCAATAGAAGCCAGATTGCAAAATTTTTGCAGCCGTCTTTTTCCCGGAGAAATGTCCACCACACCCAGATGCATGGCAGAACTCAAGTATACTGTTGAATTCATTCTCCGGTATGCATCGGCGAATAATCTGATCAGAGCCGATGCGATACAGTTCAGGGCCCTCCCAAAAGTAGTACTTACCCTCAGATTTGAGTCTATCCCGTTGTTGCTTGGTCCAATCCTGGGGGATTTGACCAACGGCCAAATAGTTAACAATGTCAGCAAACCATGGGGTGTGGACACCTAAAACTGTAAGAATGGTTTCGTCCGGAAAAGTGTCAGCAATCGGAATGTCTGGACAAGAAGAATCACCTAGGAGTCTCGACAAATGATCCGCCACCACATTTTGTACCCCGATTTTATCCTTGATTTCAAGATCAAATTCTTGAAGAAGAAGAATCCAACGAATAAGCTGGGGTTTAGCATCCTTTTTAGCCAAGAGATGTCTCAAGGCCGAGTGGTCAGTATAAACAATAACATGAGACCCCAAGAGATAAGCCCTGAATTTTTCCAACGCAAATACTACAGCTAGTAATTCCTTTTCAGTAACAGTGTAATTCCTCTGGGCTTCATCCAAAGTTTTACTAGCGTAGTAAATGACAAAGGGCTTTCGGTCAATTTTCTGATCCAGGACAGCCCCGACCGCGTAATCAGAAGCATCGGTCATGATCTCAAATGGGGCTGTCCAAATAGGTGGTTGCAAAATTGGAGCACAGGTGACTGCCGGTTTTAGGAAATCAAATGCCTTTTGGCATGATTCGTCAAAGACAAACGGCATTTCTTTGGCAAGAAGATTGCTCAAAGGGCGGGCAACCTTCGAGAAGTCCTTGATGAATCTTCGATAAAATCCCACATGGCCAAGAAATGATCTGATTTGTTTAACTGATGTGGGAGGAGGAAGTTTAGTGATAGCATCAACCTTAGCTTTGTCCACTTTAATTCCCCGTTCAGAGATTACATGACCCAAAACGATGCCCTCTTGGGTCATGAAATGACTCTTTTCCCAGCTAAGGACCAATCGTGTCTTGATACATCGCTTAAGAATCATTTCCAAATTAGCCAAACAAGAGTCAAATGATTCTCCGAAAATGGAGAAATCATCCATGAAGACTTCCATAAACTCTCCCACCATGTCGGAAAATATGGCTAGCATACACCTTTGAAAAGTCGCAGGTGCATTGCATAACCCGAAAGGCATCCTACGAAAAGCAAAGGTTCCGTAGGGACAGGTGAAAGTAGTTTTTTCCTGATCCTCGGGATGGATAGGAACTTGGTTGTATCCCGAGTAGCCATCAAGAAAATAGAAGTACTTCTTCCTGGCTAATTTTTCCAAGATTTGATCAATGAAGGGTAGGGGAAAATGATCCTTTTTAGTGGCAGTGTTCAGCTTCCTGTAATCAATACAAACTCTCCAAGAAGAAGCTGAACGAGTTGTGACAGATTCTCCTCTTTCATTAGTCACAACAGTAATCCTGGCTTTCTTTGGAACAATCTGAACGGGACTTACCCAGGGACTGTCAGAGATTGGATAAATAATTCCTGCATCGAGCCACTTGATGATTTCCTTTTTGACCACTTCTCGCATATTTGGATTCAATCTCCTCTGCATCTAGCAAGAAGGGCGGGATCCATCTTCCAAGAATATTCTATGATTACAGTAAGATGGCTCAATCCCCCTAAGGTCGTGAATGGTCCAACCAATTGCCTCCTTATGTTCCTTTCGGACTTTAATCAATTTAATCTCTTGCTCATTTGTCAATTTAGCACTGATAATCACAGGGAGCGTATTCTGAGGTCCTAAAAATTGATATTTCAAATTCTCGGGCAATGGTTTCAATTCGAGCTGGGGTGGGGTGATGATTGATGGTCGGGTAGATGCTGAAGATTCAACAAGAGGGAGAGGTTGTGAGTGAACAAAATCAGTAACCTCTTCCGAAGATGTTAAGTCAGAGGGTTGAGGGTCAAATTCATCAACCAAAGAGGAACTTTCAATTGAAGAAACTGTCAAACAAGTTTCAATATTAACATTATCCTCATCAAGTTCCTCAATAAATCCACAATCCTCAAATTTGTTGATCGCCTTAAAAATATCTAATTTCATACGTTGGTCCCCAAAGGCGATTTCCATGCTACCGCTTTCACAATTAATGTTGGCCTTTGCGGTAGCCAAGAACGGACGCCCCAGAATGATGGGCGTGTTCCTCAGATTATCTGGTACATCCATGTCAAGGACAAGGAAATCTACAGGAAAATAGAAATCCTTGACCTTAACTATAACATCTTCAATAACGCCTCGCGGGTTTGTGACCGAACGATCTGCTAACTGTAGCGTTACTGAAGTTGGCCGAAGTTCGCCTAACCCAAACTTCTCCTAAAGAGAAGTCGGAATTAGGTTGATGGATGCACCGAGATCCAAAAGCGCTCTATCAAATGTGTAATCTCTGATAGCGCAAGAAATCAAAGGAGCACCAGGATCTCTCTTTTTCTGAGGGAGGTAGTGCAGGATAACAGAACTAGCCTGCTCGGAGAGTACCACCTTCTTCGAAACAGATTCTCTCGACTTACGCTTTTGTGTACATAATTCCTTTAAAAATCTTGCGTAAGTCGGTATGTGCTTGATAGCATCAAGGAGTGGGATATTGATCTCAACATTCTTAAATAAATTCAGAAGCTCCTCATTGCTATCAACAGACTTCTTCTTTGCTTTGGTTAAGGCTTCAGGAAAAGGAACACGAGTCAGATCTTTGGAATCGGATTCCTGAGCCTTGATTTCTCCTTTAGAATTCTCCTCTCTCCTCAGATTCTTCAGGATTCAAAAGATTAGAATAATGTGGTTGTGGATCCTGAGTCTTCTTACCACTCCTCAAAGTGACAGAATTTGCAGAAGCGTAAGAATTTGGGTCTTGGGGAGGGTTAGGAAAGATTGGAGGGGCTTGATTGACCATGAATTATTGATTTACAGAAGAAGAAGACGAGGAACCCTACTCAACCACTTGAGCATGCGCGTGTGGGTCCCTCTGATTTCCGTACCCTTGGGCTTGATTACCCGAATTCGTAATGTTTCGTGGGTTGGGTACGGGTTGGGATGGTAGAGATCCGGGTTGACGAGAGTTAGCAATGAGCCCGGATTGCAAGTTGTCCAGTGAGTTTTTCATTTGCTGCATGAGCTGGAGCATAGATCCTTGCATCTCTACCATTTGACGGTTCAAATCAGCCTGCCATGCGGGTTGACGGGCATTCCAAGCTGGCTGATTGACCTGATTCGGAGGCAACTGAGTATATACTTGACCCTGACCCATTGGTCGTTGCGTAGCATAATTGCTGGGTCGGAATTGGGTCTGCTGCCCCGGATTTTTCCAAGAGAAGTTAGGGTGGTTTCTCCAACCTGGATTATAGGCATTCAAGTAGGGGTTGGATCTAACATTCTCTTGTACAGCACAGACATCCTCATAGGGTGAGGATGGAGAGAAAGAAAAGGAAGGATTAGAAAAACTGGGATCAAAGGCCCCAGTTGGGAACCCATGGGGTTCCGAGAAATGCTGACTCATAGGTTGAGTCGCATCGAGTTGATTCACGAACTCCCGTCCAGAAAGAGCTCGTGAAGAATGGAATCCCGAATTTTGGTATTGAGTGGATTGAGAGTTGTTCATAGAATTGCCAGCTATCCACTCTTCCATTCTTTTAGCAACCAAGTCCACTTTGTCAAGTTTATTACAAATCAACTCCATATCAAATGAATGAGAGTCATGGACTTCATTGACATTTGATCTGGGTTGTTGGGACCGGTTAAAAGTATCCATGGAGGCATGATTAATTGAATTCTCACACATTTCCTCAAATAAATCATGTGCACTATCTACATCTTTATTGAGGAAATTGCCTCCGCAAGAAGCATCCACACGGTTTCTGAGTTGCTCAGTCAACCCATGATAGAAAATCTGCACGAGTTGCCATTTCGGCACCTCGTGGTGTGGACACCTCCGCAATAAGTCCTGGAATCGCTCCCAGGCCACATGAAACTGCTCCCCCGGCCGCTGGGTAAAAGTAGTGATTGCCCGTCTCAAAGCATTGGTACGACCGACTGGGAAAAATTTCTTCAGAAAGGCCGATTTCAACTCATTCCAAGTTGTAATTGGTCTTCCTATTGTCCTATACCAATGTGTGGCCTTATCCCTAAGAGAGTGGGGGAAGAGCCTCATGATCATTTGCTCCTCGCTTACGTTTCGAGACTTGGTGGTCTGGACCAAAGTGGTCAAGTCCTCCAAGTGTTGAAACGGATCTTCGGAGCCAAGCCCATGATAATGTTTAATCAGGCTTAACACCTGGGGCTTAATTTCTACGTCACCGGCTGGAATCTGGACGCCGGGACATTCCCCGTAATTTGAAGGATCATAAAAATCCTTCAAGGGCTGAGCGCCCTGCATTCTCTGGAACCATTCTTGCATTCTCTGCATTTGTTCCAGCTGCCTTCGAAATTCTTCCTATGGATTTCCAGGCAGAGGAGGCTGTTGTTCGGCCATGGGATCAAATTGACCAAAATCTAACTTGCACCTCCTAGAATGTTCTAATGGTCCTTCCAATCGGGGATTCAATGATCGTCTTCCAAGCATAAACTAGGAGTAGGTCGGAAGGACCGGGGATAGGGACCCTGCAGAACAACAAAACAAGGCTGTCCTTAAGTGGGGTAGCCTAAGGATCTACTGACTCCCAACACCAACCTTAAGACTGTAACTGATGTACTCTACTTGCATCTGTATAATCCAACCAGTTAGAAGGAGGGACTGGGGAGAAGGTTCTTCCTTTGGCTTTCGCCTCCGGTTCCTAGTGTACCCCCCAGCCGCGGTCGTTTGACGCTACTCCCCTAGCTAGACATCAGATTAATCAGTACAAGTAGGTTAATCAAAAACAATCTCAGACTAAGCCTTGAAGAGCGAATCAAACCTTAGGGCCAACGTCTACTCAATTTTATTACGACCTGGGATTGTGGTGCTTATGGAATGTGATGGGCCCTTACAATGGGTTGTGACCTTAATGATTGATTGAAATTTGTGTAAGTGCGTGCACAACCAGGATTTTCAAGCAAGATTATTTATAATGTGTGAATTTTAATGTTCAAATCCTGCTTAAGTAGCTTTTAGGGTTTCAAATTAGGTGAATTGCAATCAAATTTCTAGGCAAACCAAGTTGTAAAACACGGGTGAAGATAGTTTTCCTTTAAAATTAGAAAGAAAGCGGAGTGCCTGGAATATACCTAGATTGAAAACCCTAAGGAGGAGCTACTTGATGAGTTGGTTTTAAATAAAGTGGTGCGGCCCAAACAACTCAAACAATTGGCCACAATTGCACCACTAAGTTAGGCACTCAAAGATGGTTAACCTAGAATGATTTCTACTCTGTTATGTGTTGCTCTGTGTGTACCGGTTCCACAGATCAGAACCCGGTTGAGTAGAAAACAAATCAAGTTAATCAAGTGCCTTGAATGTGGGTGTGTGTTGTGTGTTTGCTGAAAGTTACCCCACAAAATTATCTTTTTGTTATTATTTTTTTTTTATGAATGAGGGTGAAATGAGTGTGAGTAGAAATCCAAACAACCAAACTATTCCTAGGATTTATGCAAACACCTAAGTTAATTGGAATTTGGATTTAATGCGGCGAATGAAATCTATGGAGGGGGAAAGAATGGGGGAGCACTTACAGTTGTCTTCAACTGCACTTTACTCCAGTCTACCGCTTGTTGATTCCTTGATGGAGGTCTCTGCAAAACAATAGACACAAGAGAAAGCTAGTTAGAAAATAAATAAAGTGCAAGAAATGCGAAGAAAAGATCGGAAATCGTTGCCTCCCCGGCAACGGCGCCAAAATGTTGAACGATTACGAATCTACGATAACGTGTTTGGCTTTGGAAAAACCTGTCGTTGTAGTTCGAAAGAGAAGAATTCATGTTCAACAAATAAGATTTATACCGAAAAAGAATTCCGGGTCGAACTCAGGGAGGCTACGTTGATCTATATTCGTAATTATGTTTTTTTTAGGATTTTTGATAAACAAGGCGAAATAATTACAATGGAGCTATCAAACTAAGAGAGAGAGAGAGAGAAAGAGAACATGCATTCAATATTTCAATTGTTTATACAAGCAAACGAAATGAAAGTTACACTAGAAAGCGGGAAATCAATTACACTATAAAGCAGGAAAATTCTACACTAGAAAAGCTGTAAATAGGAATGGGAGAGAGAAGTTATCCTCCTCGACGGTCGCTTGGAGGACGAGCCGAACGAGGCGACGTCTGGACGAACGAGAATGGAGCAGGATGAAGCAGAAGAGCGGGAATGGAGCAGCACGCCGTCGTCGTCGCGGGATCCACTTCCAAAGGAGGACGAAAATTTAGACTTTATCTCGCGAGGAGCATCCCGGGTGTGGGACAAGCTTCTCTTGAGCTTTGGAGAGGTAGAGAGGAGAAGGAAGGGATGAGAATTTCGTATGGAGGGGGTCTCCTTTTATAGTTGCAAGGAGTGGGGGCAAAATGGACATTACAACTTCAAAACAATAAATGAGTGGTCTTTAGTGACGGATGAAACCGTCGCTAAAGCCCCCAGCGCGTGCGTCGCTTTCGCGCCCACACGCGCCCGCTCAGCCGCCCGCGCGTGTAACGCCTACGTGCTTCTATCGCGATCGGACGGCTTAAAATCGTGCCTTCACCGCTGCCGCCCGCCCGCCTGCACGTGCGATCGCGCGTCCACGCGGGCGTCCAATCGCGCGTCGTCCTGATTGAGCGCGCGCGGCTGTTGGATCTCCATCTGACGCTCATCCGCACCCGCTCAATCGCGCCTTCCGCTCCCTTGCCGCGGCTCGAACTCGCGCCCCGCGCTCGCGTAAGCGCGCTCGACCGCTGCACTGCGGGGCGCGGATGGTCGAGAGCATGTTTTAAGCGCCGGGCGGCCACAGCCGTTGGATCGAGATCCAACGGCGAAGAGGAGACGGGTGCGCGGTCTTCACAAGATGCATGCGGCCGTTTGGGCAGCTGAGATGGCCCCACGTGGCGGCATCTTGGCCGTCCATCTTCTGGAAGTTGTAGATGGTGCCACGGATGTCGGATTGACTCGATTTTTGTGTCGTTGGGCTGCGATCGTCGATCCGAATTCATCCGTGCAGTCGGATTTATCATCTGAAGTGTGGATTTACACCATCCTGGCCCTTGATCTTCTAGGGTTCCCCAGTCTCTATCTGATGCTACGGATGCCTGATTAGGGCGATCTTGGAGTCGTTGAACTCCAATCGTCGCCCTAATCACATCCATATGGTTGGATCTTTGATCCGAGGCCCCGATAAAATGTTTGCCCTATCCAAGCACATAAAAGGAGACAATTAACCTCCATTTTATTCAAACTACTCTAAATGCAAGATGATGCATGTTATGCAATATTTATATTATGAAATGCAATCCTATGCTTAAGAACATGCATATATAGACATTTTAAGTAGTGTAAATGTGTTTACATCACAGGGCCGAAAGGCCATATTCCTGATTTCAGGTACAGCCCCTCTATGCCATTGATGCATAGCTTGTTCTTCACCTGCAGCTCTAGGACTCAACTCCAGTGGCTGCAGAATCGACTCAGCTTTATTCCTGACAAGGAAATTAGAGCATTGATTGCTTCCCTTGCATGAATTGAATGGAGATACCTTGCTGTTGGCTACGCGAAGAAGAGGGTTGTGTTTAGTCCCACATTGGAGACTCATGAGCGGTTGCTGTCGCACAAATTAAAAAACTATCAGAGGCTATTCGCCTCATAACAAGGGGTGAGGTTCCTCTCACCCACGCACACTTGCACCTCATCCGTGACTCTGTACCCCGCGGATTTGGCCGACCCATTTATCTGCCTAAACTGACCTGCACTCCTCTCTCACTACCGCACACCGGTGAGCCTGGACCTGGGTGTGTACGATTCGATTACTCGACTATCCTTACAGAGGCCCTAGGAGGGCGGAGCCTAAGAGAGAAAGAGAAGGAGAGCTTGCGCGTGGGGTAGGGGGAGGGTTTTGCTCTCAGGAGAGTCTGGCTGACACTTAGCCAATTCATGAAGCCCTTTCCCTGTGTGCAGAAGGAAGAAGAAGGAGAAGGCTTAAGAAGCCAAAGCAGAAAAGAGAAGAGGAGCCGCACGAGAAGAAGAGGAAGAGAAGTAGAAGAAAAGAAGAAAAACATAAGTTTAAGTCGTCTGATTTCATAATCAGATGATAGTTTGGTTTGATTGCATACATATACATTGAGTTCCTTAGTTGATATTGTAGGAGTATTTGGTGATCTAAATCGGTATTTTGCTCCCATCTTTTTGCACCTTGATCTTGTTATTATTGCAAATTCTTTTACTTTAAATTGTGATCTTGAGCTTTAAATTCCCATATTGCTCCCTGTTTTCGACCTTGGAACTTTTTCAAGTAATAAAATTTATTTATTTTCAAAGTGATTTCTACTATATTACAACGCTTCATTCTAAAACTCGATTTCGCCACGTTAACAGCTTATATAGAGCTCTTAAGCAAGCTCTAGGCAAGGAAATAAGCTTGAGGAGTCTAGAAATTTAGGAAGAAGATCCCTGATCTTGAGGAGTTCGCACGAGCTCTGTGGATCAAATCAGGGTTCTAGATGTGATTTAGGTGATTGAAGACTTCCTCAAGATCATCCCTTCAAATTTTGGAAGGGATTGGTCGAGAAATCAGGGAGGTATCCTTGATTGAAGGCCAGTATTTTTGGGCGTACACTTGCCATGGCAACAGGTGAAGGTTTCGTCCCTACCAGGAGGGGTGACGTAATAAAATTGCGAAAATAAAGATATATAAAGCAATCTCACAAAAATAAGCAATCACAAAATGTGCACAAAGATTTTTAGGTGGAAACCCAAACCGGGTGAAAACCACCACCTAACCCTCTCGAGTTAGGATTTTCCGATCAACCAAGTTGATCAAAATCCACTAACCGAATCACTTTGAAACGAGGGTGATTCAACCTCAGTACAACCACGCTACAAGTACGAGGGTAGCGTTCCTCAACCCCTTCTCTCCACGAGAAGGATTTTGTCCCACGAAGGAGACGGGAATTCGCAAAGCGAATACCCAACCAAAATACAAAGATAAAATAAAACAACAGTCCTATAGAGCCAACAAAATTAAACCTAGCTTCTATAGGAAATAGGAAACTCCCCTTTGCAAGGAGTGCGTCGACGATGACGCGGTGCGTGTGCCACGCGATGGCGCTACGTCGCTCTCGTTATCTACGGCGGGAGAGCGGGCGCGCGAAGGCTTGATGCTCTCAAGATGATGGAGCTTGAGCTTGGAGAGCAAGGGCCTCAATTGGACACAAAAGAGTGGAACTAAGTTGCTTAGGTGTGTCTCTTGTTTCTCTTAGTGTGTATCTTGTGTCTTTCTTGGTGTGTGTTTGTGTTGCAAGGGTTCCCCTCTATTTATAGAGGCCTTAGGAAGGCTTTGGAAGGCTTGGAAAAGCTTCCATAGCCGTTGGGTGCAAAGTCCAAGAGAATCAGGCCGAAATCAGGACAATGATTGCTTTCGACAGGGTTATCAGACGTCTAACTCTGGCATCAGACGTCTGGAAGGCCACTTTAAGACGTCTGATTCCAAGGTCAGACGTCTGATTCTATGCGGGTTTCTCCCTGACTTGAATCAGATCTAAACAGGGTTTTTGTACAAGTCCATCAGACGACATAGAGGACGTCTGGCACTAAGTCTGGACGTCTGGAAACCTACTTTTACCGTGGGAATTGATTTCCAAACGTTGCAACGGCTAGAAAATCTCTGAGAAGAGATTTTGGGTCAGCCGAGGCAAAACGGTCATTTATCAGACGTCTGTGAAGTCCTATGGACGTCTGATAAGGCTCTAACGGTCATATTCTTGAGTGTCTTCTAAGCCAGCCAACGGTCCACTAACTGGACGTCTGGCAAAGTCATCAGACGTCTCCTAAGACGTCTGGTATAAGGTCTGGACGTCTGAATTCATCAGACAGAACTAACTATGTCCAGCCTAACAGTTATCAGACGTCTGAAACAACTGTCAGACGTCTTAAAATCCTTTATCAGACGTCTGATTCGTGAATTAGACGTCTGGAAAGTCAGTTTTAACCCTATATTGGTTTTCTAAGTGTTCTACAGAAAACCTACGTATCCTAGGGTTGTGCAGGTGTTCCTAGGACTACTGTTAGGGTTCTTTGAGGCTCTTTAACATAATGTCTAAGGAAAATAAAGAGCAAGAAAATAAATACAAGAGATACATGAAAGGATAAAAAAGAATCTATCCTATTCTTCTTGTCTTCCATCTCCAATCTTTCGCTCCACGCGAACCTCCTCTATTTTCCGTCAAGCTCCTCCAATCCGTCGTGGATGCGAGCTCGAGTTCCGTCTAAACACGTCTTCATTTGCAATTGACCTGAAATCTAGGACTCAAATTGCAAATGTTAAATAACACGTGTTTTGTTATCATCAAAACAAATGATCGTGGTGCTCTAGCACCAACAACAGGGACCCTTTTGTGAAGAAGACAATCAAGTTTGGGGGCTATTTGTAATTAATTCGAAAGTTAAGAGCCTGGATGTGAGGAATAGAGATTTTAGGGACTAAATTGCAAACTAGGTCAAAATGAACTCTGATTGGACCCAACTTTTGGTACAAACCTAATTTGGACCTAAGGAATCTAGTGGTAAAGTCAGATTTGAGTTTTGACCAAGTTTGACTAAGTAATTTACACAGAAATCCATCTGAGACTCTATTCAAGGTCAAAATAGGTTCAAATGGTCATACCATGGATACCAAACCTCAAGGAATATTTTTCTATGAATTTTAGAAGGTTTAGATGAGTTTTATCCTGACCAAAACCTCTATAATTTAAGCAGGTCTGAAATTAGAATTTTGTGTGCTGAATCAGTTCTCAAAAAGTGTGAAACCCTGTTTCTGTCTGTCCGGACCAACTTATTAGACTTTAATGCTCATTAAACGTTAGATTAACCCCTAGCAAACCCCGTGGTTACTCTGCTTTTATAATGCGATGTTAAAACTGCAGAATTAACCCTGATTTAGTGTTCTCTCATAATGGGTATGCAAGCAATTATGGCTCTTAGGCGACTATGTAGGAGAATTTATTACTTGATTATGACTAATTAAAGCTAGTTATTGATCATGATGATGTTATCATCATAGCCCCATGCCTAACTTTTGCTAGTTCCTTAGCAAAATCTTACAGAAAGAACTAGATCTCTAGACCATGCATTGAAGTTCAGATGCCTAATTTGTGTTTTCCTCTAGAAATTAGGTTAGAGTGCAAGTAATTAGCCTAGAGGTACTCAACTATCAATCAAGATCCAAACTTGACCAGCTTCAGCCTGGGTCTACCGTGAAGGTTTCTAAGGCCCGCAAAAACTACCTAGAGGTTCATTGACCCCAACGGTTAAAGCACCTGTGCATAGACGTAACATGTCCAGGTTCAGTTTGCCAGTGCATTTTTGTAAGAGAAATAGAAAAGGATTTTTCATTTGGAGAGTTCTCTCACTTTTCTTTTTATTTTTCCCTAAATCTAACCTCAAATTGGCCCTAAACACGGTCTGTATCAGATTCCTTGTCCCCACCATCAATCCTCACAAGGTCCTTGGCTTCCAATGCTTTGGGATAGCACCACCCATGGCAACACCCAGAACCCTAGCTTCCGACACTTCATGATAGTGCTGCCCATGGTGTTCTTTAGCTAAATTCAAGCCCTAGCAATCGCCATTTTGGGATATTACCATTCATGGCACCTGAACTAGCACAAGGTGCTTACAGGCCCCTAGTAGGATATTTAGATATCTTAGGAGACAAGCACCAAGGAGACGATATGTTATTGTGTATCTTCGAGGGGAATTTCTCTCTCTGCACCGGGAACTCATCTAATCAACTTGTGTTGTCGAGCCGCTCCTCCGCTAGATCTTCGAGATGGCTTTTCAGAATAGAACACTTTTTGGCATGATTTTCTTTATTAAGCACACTGAGGCAGACTTAGTGTGCGATTTTTGGGTGCTTAGGTTACCAAGTCTCGCAAACCAAAGGGCAGGCAACGAGGCCGAATAATCCCTAAGCCTTAGACCTACTACATTAACCTCGCACTTTCCTCAATGTTTTGAGGACTAATCCAGATCTTAACGAATACATGAATGTTTAAGCCTTAAAATAAGCCCAAGAGGCCTAAGATCAGCACTCATACTAATCTCCTTGTCTCTTTCATTTCAGGACTTAGTCTTTCTTTTGAATAGGTCAAGAACTGAAGTAAATCCCATAATCATTTGCTATGACTATCACTTTTTTCTTGATTTTGCTCATTTTGACATTTAAATTTCCTCCTCTTTTCTTCCTCAAGAAAGATTTTCAATCAATTCTCAAAATTTCCTCCCCTTTCTCCATTTTTTTCTCTTTTTTCTATTATTATTTTTTTATCATTTTTTAATATGTATTGTTTTGTGAAAACCCCTCATAGAATTGAATTTCCATACATTTGCACTTTAACACCTCCCCAAGCCTAAGTTTTGCAATGTCCTCATTGTAACCTAGGAGGGTACAAATTCAGCTTGGTTCAAAGTTTAGAACAAGATCAAAGGGTGGGCAAACGGGTCGGGATTATTGTGGATGATTTCAAGCTTTAATACAAGTACCAAAGGTGGAGTCGACTACTCTAAAGTTGAACTCACAGTGCAGGAGTGTAGCTCAAACGGATGATCAGAAGGGTCTCAGGATTTTGGAATGATAGGTTGCCTCCTGTTAAGTGCTAAATTCAATGCCTTTAGTCGAGCAGAAGGTGATCAAGGATAAGGGGTGATCAAATTAGAGGAATTTTGTAGAATAAGCACCTTGATAAGTAGCCTGGTTGGTCCAACCAAGTGCTTGCTCAGATCAACAGGCTGATGATGTGGACCAAACTTAATCAATCTGGCAGGTTGATGGATGTGAATCAATAGATGTGGAGCCCAACAGATACTTTGTGGCTCAAAGAGATGAAAATGAGAATTTGAGGTTTGGCTGAATCAGTTCAACCTAGTCAGAGTAGGGATCCTCAAAAGAAAATGGATCTGTGGAGGATATAGGAACCCTACAGTTGAGATCAGAGATAGATAAGTGATTAACAGTCTGATCAATGTCCGATACCCGATCAAAAGATGGAGGTGAATCATATGCAACCAGATTAGAGAGAGGTGAATTAGAATAAAGTTTATTATGGTGGCAGGTCGGGTTGGGATTGGAATTTGGAAGGCTCTATCTCTATGATGGAAGATGTGGCTTTTTCAAAGTCTGGGTATAAAGAGGGCTCCTCTAGAAAAGATTCAAAGATAGGTTCATCTAGAGAGTCTTCTTGATGCTCATTCAAATCAAATATAAATGCCTGGAGAGTGCTTATAGGATCATGGAATTCTGAGTCAATGAAAGATTCGAACTCTGGATTGTGGACACTCTCAGTACTTACTATTTCTGATTTCTGAACATCATAACAGAATATACCAACTCAATGGAACAAGATTTTGAATCAATGGAAATAGGGGCCTCAGAGTCAACTGAAGGAAGAGGACATGAATTGAAGGAAGAGGCCTTGACACTTAGTCTCAGAGAGTTGCCTCTATGTACTAAAGAAGAAAGGCTCTTGAGAGAGCCTTGTGATTATCTGTGCCTTCTTTAAGGTCCAAATCATTGACCTCAACATCAAAATCAAAGAACAGATCATGGATACTGAGGTTGTAAACTGGCTCGTAATCATCAGGAAATAAAGGTTCTCTGAAATCAGGTTTCTGAACTTCCACCATAGAATGAATCATGATGCGTAGAATCAACAGCCTAACTTCGATCTAACCTAATTTCAAACTCTGAGCTTAAAGAGGTGCCCTTATTAGGCATAGGCTCAGGTTCTTACCTCCTAGGGTAAACTCAATCAAAATCCAACTCTTCCAATTCCTTTGTTTCTGTATCATAAATTGGTGTAACTTCTGATAGATCAATTTGTATTTTTGAGGAGTTTGAAGAGGTGTATTAATCAAATATAGGCCTAGAATCATAGTCTAGATCGAAAATCTGATTTTCATTCAATTAGGCCTTTTGATCATCCCAAGTAGGTTTAAATCTTGATTCTAGTTTAAAGGTAGTCACTAGAATCTGGACTAGGTTCCACTGGGATGTCAGAAACACTCTTGAGGATTACCTTAACAAGATAAGGTTTGGGAATTACATCCTCAAGAGGTTTTGATTTAAGCTTACTACAGGTGTTTGGGAAATCAAGGCATAATGGACTAGCTTCATTGTTCTCTGAGGTTGGTTCAAAATCGAGAACACTTGCAATTGGATCTTCCCAACCCATGTCAAGATCAGGCATGTCTATTTGCATAAAGTTTGAATCAGATTCCATTTGGGTTGGGGGTCCACAACAACCTTGATTTTCAAATCTGGGATTTGGGAAATCATGTTGATCCTCAGTGTTGTTCCAAGGTGTCTCATCAGTTTCTGAGGGGATATCTGGGTATTTTTTATCAATGGCTTCATACATCCTATTTAGTAATTTTCCACATTCCTCCATAAGACCTTGGTGTTTTTCCAAAAGTAGGGGATTTGACCAGCATTGTAGATATTCATTTCTATGTAATTCCCTCTTTTCAATATATTCTAATAAGAGATCAACCAGGGTTGAACCATGTGTCATTTGTGTCAAAATCATTTCAACATGGTTCATAATGTGGGTTGTTTTTGAAACATTAACCTGAATGTGCCTAAATGGATCTAAGGTTTTGTAATATTCATCATAATGTCTAAGAGCAGCCTCAATCATCTTCTCTTTTATGCTCTTTTGGGATTCAGGTTTCCTACAAATTCTTCCTAAATTGTCAGGTTGCATTCTCAAATTAGGTGGGTGAATCAAGATGTAGAATCAAATTCAGGTTCAGATTGAATTGATTGGATCAGATCAGAAATCCCACAGAAGATCAACCCTAATGGAAGCCTTTAGGTCAAAAAACCTAGGGACCTTTCCTGTGTATGTGCTCTTAAAGAATAGATAAGGGACTGGATATGAATTGGACCCATTCAAGGCACCTAAAGGTTTTTGGATGACTAAAGCTATTTCGAGGCTGATGATACCTTTGAATTAGAAATCCACACACCCAAGAAGTACTTGGGCAGCCAGGAAGGGAGAGCCCCGCAAAGACCCCTACATAGTAGCGCGTCCCCACGGGTTACAAGGTTTCCTCCACCCGACCTTCCTTGTCACTGCGGTTCTAGGTAGACCGGAATGTGCGAATTGAGACCTTAATCCTACCAATTTTATTCCTAACTTGTGCCTTGGATTTCACTGGATTCGAAGTTGATTCAGTTTGTGACATAATTTGTAGGTTGATTGGCCCACAAGGTAGACCAACTTCACCTGACCTGCCCCAAAGGATTGAAGACGAAATTTGAGTCAAGACCCAAAGTTCACCTCAAATTGACTCTCAAGTTATTAGGTCAAAAATTTTAAGATTCTAGTGAATTTAGAGCTTGATTTTATGGCTTTCCTTGAATAGTTATTTTCAAACAAGGGCTTGGGTAGCACACAAATGTGTGAGGGTTAATTTCCTTTAATGCATGCAAGTGTGTACTAGCACTTCAAAGCCCTAAAGTAGGAACCATAATTGGTCCTATGTCAAATCCAATTTGATCTCAGATGTACACCTTGGACTCAAACAAGAAAGTGAGTAGTCCAAGATGATCAAAAATTAAGTGTAAATCCATAGTAGTTACAAGAAATCAGGGTAAGGATCTCTAAATAGAATCGTCTCAACTTCACTCAGATATCGATTTGAATTCACAAATCAGGAAATTTGCCTTTAAATGAGAATTACTAAGAAAATAAGGTAGGTATGTCCTAGTTGATTTGTTTCCTTCTCTCTTCCAAAAGATTAGGAGGTTGATTATGGAAGAAAAGAGAGTTTAACTATCCCTAGAGGGGTTGATTGAGTGGAGGATCTCTTCTTGATGTACCTCGCAAAATCACAAGAAAAGCAAAATGGGCAAGTTAGTGCCCAGATAAATCAAGAAAGATAAGACTAATGATGGATTGTGTGTTGCTCCCTGGCAATGGCACCAAATTGTTGCAGGGTGAAAGAGGACATTTTAAATATGCATTAGTTGTAGTACACTCCTAAATTGCACAACAAGACATTTAAATTTATAAACTCAGATTCTAAAAATGGAGTCTGAGGCCGTTCGTAGGGAGCAAATATGAAATTCACACATTAATCTTCATTTAAAATAACTAAGCACAATAAATTGAGCATCGGATAGATATTCAAAGAATACAACTTGTCAGATTGATATTCATATGTAAATAAAAAGATTATGAGACAAAAAGAATAGAAAGATAAAATAATGGTGATTTGAATCCCAATTATTCATCTTAATTAAGCATATACCCAAATATTCAAATCATCCAATAGTACCCTCAATCAATTAATCAATATTAACTTAAGTACTTAAATAATCCAATAGTATTAGCAGAATCAACCTCAATCTGCCGTCGCTTATGTAAATCAGACGACTTTACTTCACAACATAGCAGAGCCTCAAAGAAGGCACACAAGGGTGCCAACCCTTCTCAAGGCCTCTCAAACACAAAGGCCTTTTCTTCTTCACAACCTTCTCCTTCCTCAAGCATAGGGCATGGCTACCACTCTTCAGAGGCTAAGTATAAGCCTCTCTCTCTTTAGCACAGGGGTAAGGCACTTTAGTGCAAAACCCAGCCCCCACCTCTCACAAATCCCTTCTTCTTTTCTCTCTCAGATCATGAGTATACTCGGGTATAGTTATTGGGTCGGGTTATCTAATCCTGAGAAGTGGCTAGACCTGCTTGCATGTATCGTGGGCGAGGAGTGAAGTGTGCGAGAAGGTGCATGAAGCAGGGACCCGACCCCCGGTGGCTTGGGCAATAAGGTGAGATCACGAAATCAATTGAAGTGTTGTAGTGAGTTTGTTGCACATGATGTGGCACTATCTGTTCAGTGTTTCTTCGCATAGCAGTAGCTGGTGGAGCTCGTCTAATTGAACATGCTGCAACTGCTTTTCTCTTTGATTGAAGCCCTGGAACGGTTATTGGGATTAGACCGCTGTGTCTAAACATGGAAGCAAGGTTAGAGCTACTTGGAGCATGGCGGACGTGGTCAAAGAAGGTGGCGGTGACGAAGAACGAATGGGGAACTTGTACTTCACGAATACATGCTAAAAATCACTAGTTAAAATGCTCAGGAGCTTCATCGGAGAACGATGAATGTGTAGGTGGTGTTTTCGTGGAGTGTGGGTGCGTGTGGTATGCTGGTGAGGTCAAGGAGGGGGTGGGTTAAGGGTTTTGTTTGGTGAAGCTTTGGAGTGGTAATCCGCGAAATAAATGACGGGTTTTGTTCGTGGAGGTGAGGTGGAGGTTGTGGAGGTGTTGCAGTGGTGAATGGTGGTCTGTGGACCACGGGAGGCCTTGCTGGAGCGTGGCCAGAGTGGAGGAAAATGGTGCAGTCGAGGGTGAGTTGGCGGTCGAAATAGGGGAAGAAAGGGATAGGGAGATTTAAGAGAAGAAGAGGAAGAAGGTAGACCTAAATAAATGATGAAGAGGGGAGGATTTGGTGCTGGCTGTGATTGGCTGATGCCGGAGACGATGGTTACTCCGTTCAGAAGAAGCGACAATGATGAAGTGGTAGGTGACCTCTGCTTTGGTCGGTGAGAGGCGGAGAAAGGAGGGGAACGTCAAGGCTGAGCCAATTTAGCTGGCTAGAAGAGGCTGTCGAAGAAGGTCTCCAGAGTCAAGCTGGAGGGCGGTCGGAGAAGCAAAGATTTGTAGGTTTTAAGGCCTAAACTCGACTAGTTCTGGACAGTGGAAGATACTAGAGCTTATATAGAACGCTTGAGCAAGCTCTAGGCAAGGAAATAGGCTTGAGGAGCTCAAAAATTTAGGGAAGAGATCCCTGATCTTGAGGAATTCGCATGAGCTCTATGGATCAAATCAGGGTCCCAAATGTGATTTAGGTGATTGGGGACTTCCTCAAGATCATCCCTTCCAATTTTGGAAGGGATTAGTCGAGAAATCAGGGAGGTATCCTTGATTGAAGGCTGGTGATTTTGGGTTCACACCTGCCATGGCGATATGGACCCTTTTCTAAAGAAGACAACAAAGTTGGGGGCTATTTGTAAATAATTCAAAAGTTAAGGGCCTAGATGTGAGGAATAGAGATCTTAGGGACTAAATTGCAAACTTGGTCAAGATGGACTCTGATTGGACCCAAATTTTGGTACAAGCCTAATTTAAAACCAAGGAATCTAGTGGTGAAGACAAATTTGACTTTTAACAAAGTTTGACTAGGAAATTTATGTAGAAACCCAAATTAGGGTAGAAATCCATCTGAGAGTCTGTTCAAGGTCAAAATAGGTTCAAATGGTCAAACCAAGGATACAAAAACTCAAGGAATATTTTCTATGAATTTTAGAAGGTTTCAATGAATTTTATCCTAACCAGAACCTTTGTAATTTAAGTGAGTCTAAAATTAGGGTTTTGGGTGCCAAATCAGTTCTCAAAAAGTGTGAAACCCTATTTCTATCTATGTGAACCCACTTATTAGACTTTAATGCTCATTAGACCTTAGATTAACCCTTAGAAAACCCCATGGTTACTCTACTTTCATAATGTGATGTTAAAACTACAGAATTAACCTTGATTTAGTGTTCCTCTCTCAAAATGGATATGCAAGGAATTATGGCTCTTAGGCGACTATGTAGGAGCATTTATTACTTGATTATGACTAATTAAAGCTAGTTATGACTCATGATGTTATTATCATCAAGGGGAGGCACAACCCTCTACCTTTTGGCTGAGATAGAGGGTGACGAAGGAGGTTGGAGGAGCTCCAAGGTATGCCGAATTTGCCGTTAGAGAAGAAGAGAGGGGAAGTTGGTGATCAAATGGGTATGAGGTTGACCTAAAGATGTTGAGACCTTTAAATAGATGATGTTCCCTCTCTAATTGAGCCAAAAGATGCACATTTGGTATGTGCCTTGGATGTGACTTGGGCTCAAAGCTCTTGAGCTCGTCGGCATTGGAATTGGTTGAGATTGAGCCTCAGAAGATGGTCATTAGATTGAGGATCTTCTAATTGTCAATCCCACCAAGTTTGGTGGGATTTAAGAAGGATTTGGGTGTCCAAATCTTTGTCCAAAATTTGCCTTGATGGGTTTAGGAGTTGGAGTTGCCACCTTTGAGTCGGGGATGAAGGTAACGGCATAAGGGGTTGATTTGTGAAGGAGACGGTAAATACAGGTGGTATTTGTAAGGAAAATTGAAAGTTAGGGGCATGAGTGTGAGAAAGAGAGATCTTAGGGGCTGAAATGCAAACTAGGTCAAGATAGACTTTGATTGGACCCAAATTTTTGTCCTAACCTAATTTAAATCCAAGGAATATAATGATGAACTTGGATTTGAGTTTTGACCATGTTTGAATGAAAAATTTGCGCAGAAGCCTAAATCAGGGTAAAATCCCTTCTAAAACTCTATTCTAGGTCAAAATACGTTTAGATGGTCAAACCAAAGGTACCAAACATCTTAAAATGTTTTTATATGAATTTTAGGCGGTTTAGAAGAATTTTATTCTGGCCAAAACCTTTTTGATTTAAGTGGGGTTGATAATTAGGGTTTTGTGTACTATTTGATTCTCAAAATGTATAAAATCATGTTTCTATCTGTATTAACCCACTTTTTAGCCTTTACTACTCAATTAACCTCTAGTTAACTCTAGTTGATCCCATGGTTGCTCTGCATTCGTTATGTGATGTTAAAATAGCAGAATTAACCATAATTTGTTGTTCTCTCTTCAAAATAGATCTCAATGGAATTACAGTCCTTGGGCGATCATTTAGGAGCATTTGTCACTTGATTCCAATTATTTCAAGCTAGTTATGGCAAATGATAATGTTACCATATTAAACCCATGCGTAACTTTTGCTAGTCCTTAGCAAAATCCTATGGAAAGAACTAAATCGCTAGACCATGCCTCTGATGTTTGGATGTTTTGTTTGTACCACTTTTCTAGAAATTATATCAAAATACGAATAATAGATCTAGAGGTAATCAAGTACCAGCCAAGATCCAGACTTGACCAGTTTCAGCCTGGGTCTGTCGCAAAGGTTTCTAAGGCCCACAAAAATTGCCTAGAGGTTTGCTAACCTTAGTGGTTAAAACACTCATGCATATACGTAGCATGTCTAGGTTCAGTTTGCCAATGCATTTTTAATAAAGGAGAGGGATATTTATTCTAAGGGCATTCTCTCTTTTCTTTTTATATTCCTCTAAATCCAACATCGGATTGGCCCTAAGCACAGTCTGTATTAGATTCCTCATCCCTACCATCAATCCTTGATGGGTCCCTAGCTTTCGATGCTACGGCATAACACTATCCATGGCAACCCCCAGAACTCCTAGCTTTCAACACTCTGTGATAGTGACACTGTTAGTCTTGCTAAGTCGGGGTTTAAAAGTGTTGTGTTGTAGTACAGTCGAAATAGTGTTCAAAACAAATACAATTTTATTACTCGAAAAATGTTTCGAGGTTGAACACAGGGAGCAAATTGGTATTTAGAAATCAAGATCACAATTCAAAATTAAAAGAGTATGCAATAATATCATTATCAAAGTGAAAAAATATGGGAGTAAAATGGTGATGTAGATCACCAAATACTCCTACAATATCACCAAATAATTCAATGTATGAATATGCAATGTAAGCCAATGATCTGTCATTTGATTTATGAATCAGATGACATAAAGTGTCTGATTCTACTTTCTCTGACTCTGCCTTTCTCTTTCTCTTCTCTGTCTTCTCCTTCCTTCTTCTTCTGGCCTCCTCTTCGTCTTTAGCTTCTTGCTTCTACCTTCAGCTTTGGCTTCTATTCTAACTTCCTTTGCCATTGCCTTTGCGAGTTCTTCTTCTCTTTTCTTCCTCCCGAACTTCCTCTTCTTCCTCTTTATTGGCTAAGTGTTGGCCAAAGATCCCTATAGCAAAACCTTCCCCCTACCCGCACGACTCTCCTCACTTTCTCTCTTGGGATTCACTCTCCCAGAGCCACACAGGAATTCAGGTAATCAGGTCAGGCACGTACCTGGGACCAGGCCCACTGGCATGCGGTAGTGGGTAAGGAATGCAGGTCGGGTCAGGTCAGGCCAGGTCTGCGAAGGCAAGGTCACGGACGAGACAGGTGAAGGGTGAGTGGGACCTCACCCCATGGTAACTGAGGTGATGAGAGGATATCACTTTTTCAATTTATTTTGGTGTAGGCGATCTTTCATATCCAAGGTGGGGCTATCTGCCCACCCTACTTCCCGTGCGCCTGCGGCAGAGATAAGACTTCAAATTGCAGCTGCTGCGAAGGCCTTTGACTCCAATTGGGGGCCTGAGTGAGTTTGCGAGGGTATTCTGTGCAACCTGGGATAGCAGCATCTAAAGTAGCAAGGCCTAGAGCAGTTGCGAGCAAGCTTCAAGCTTGCGCTAATGGCGGATGGGGCCTGCTACCTGACAACTCGAGAACAGCGACATGGCCACATCAAATCATCCAGGAAGGTTCGTCGGAGCATGTAGGATGTGCTAGGGGTGTTGGCATGGCTTGGGGATGCCTGTGAGTGTGTGCCTAGGGCACATTGTGTGCGAGTGTGTGGGTGTGCTCAGGGAGGTGTTTGGGTGAGTGGAGTGGTGAGTGGAGTAAGGGGAAGGGATCAGTGAAGTGAGGCAGAACTTGTGGGCTTATCGGCGAGGGTTGTGGTGGCCTACGGAGGTGGGATGGCCTCGCCGAAGTTGGTGGTCAGAGATGAAGGAGATGAAGGTGATGGAGGTTGGCAGTGGTCGATTTTGGAGAATAAAGGGTGGAGAAGAGAGTAGAGGTGAGAGGGAGCTTATCTGGGAGGTCAGGGGATGAAGGTGGCGAGCGACGGCGTCGGGTCAGGTGTGGCCAATGTCAGAGATGAAGATAGCTTAGGTGAGGTTGGATCGGTTAGGACGAAGAGAGAGAAGTGCCTGCTGGTATGGCGAGACGCAGATGAAGTTAGGGAAGGTGGATCCATCATAGGTATGGCGGTTGGACGATGAGGAGGAGCAAGGAAGATCACCAGACATCGAGGAGCCTACGACCGTGAGGGGAAGAGTGGAATTTGAGGTATTTGCGGTTGAAATAGAGCGTGAAGGAGTTGGAGCGATCTGGGCTTCTTTAAATAGAGCTTTGGAGGTCAGTTAGGGCTTAGGAAGCAAGCTTCCCAAGCTTGAAAAGTCACCGGTGATAAAAGCTTGTTAGGATACCCACATCTCTCACATGTTTGCATGAGAGATTGGGAGGGAATTAGATCTCCAGGATGGGTTCATATTAATGGGAATTTGTTAGAGGATCTTCATTCCAATTTTGGAAGAGATCATCCAAGCAATCAAGGAGAATCTCCAAGTTAAAGATCATTGTTGAACGTGCTTTGCGAATCGCTACACTTACGTGTTTGGTTTTGGAAAAACCTGTTGTTGTAGTTCGAAAGCGAAGAATTCGTGTTCAACAAATAAAATTTATATCGAAAAGAATTCCGAGTCGAACACAGGGAGGCTACGTTGATCTATATTCGCAATTATATTTTTTAGGATTTTTTTATAAGCGGGGTGATATAATTACAATGGAGCTATCAAACTATGAGAGAGGGAGAGAGGGAGAGAGAGAGAGAGAGAAAGAGAACATGCATTCAATATTCCAATTGTTTATAAAAGTTACACTAGAATGCGGAAAATCAATTACACTATAAAGCAGGAAAATTCTACACTAGAAAAGCTGTAAATAAGAATGGGAGAGAGAACTTATCCCCCTCGATGATTGCTTGGAGGACGAGCCGGACGGGACGACGCCTGGACGAAGGAGGATGAAGCAGAAGAACGGGAACGGAGCAGCACGCCGTCGTTGTCGCGGGATCCACTTCCGAAGGGGAACGATAATTGGACTTTATCTCGCAAGAAGCATCCCGGGTGTGGGACAAGCTTCTTTTGAGCTTTGGAGGGGTAGAGAGGAGAAAGAAGGGATGAGAATTTCGTATAGAGGGGGTCTCCTTTTATAGTTGCAAGGAGTGGGGGCAAAATGGACATTACAACTTCAAAACAACAAATAAGGGGTCTTTAGTGATGGATAAATCCGTCACTAAAGCCCCGACGTGGCCATTGCCTCCGCGCCCACGTGCGCCTCCTCGGCTGCACGCTCCTCAACGCCCGCGCACGTCCAGCGCTTTTTAGCCATCCGATCGCGCGTCGGCGCTATCGGGCGCGCGTGGCCGTCCGATCTCCATCCGACGCTCCAATTGCTCGCGCCCGCTGCTCCTCGCCACCGCTCGAACCCGTGCCCCGCTCTCGCGATAGCGCGCACGACCGCTGCGCTATGGGGCGCGGATGGTCGAGTGGGCGTTTTTAAATGCGAAAGCCCACAGCCATTGGATTAAGATCCAACGGCAGAGAGAGATTGGGCGTGGGGCTTTCACAAGACACAGGCGGCCGTTTGGGCGGCTGAGATGGCACCACATGGTGCTATCTTGGCCGTCCATCTTCTGGAAGTTGTAGATGGTGCCACGGATGTCGGATTGACTTGATTTTTGTGTCGTTGCGCTGCGATCGTCGATCCGAATTCATCCATGCAGTCGGATTTATCATCTGAAGTGTGGATTTACACCATCTTGGCCCTTGATCTTCTAGGGTTCCCGGGTCACTATCTGATGCTACGGATGCCTGATTAGGGTGATCTTGGAGTCATTGAACTCCAATCGTCACCCTGATCACATCCATATGGTTGAATCTTTGATCCGCGGCCCTGATAAAATATTTACCCTGTCCAAGCACATAAAAGGAGACAATTAACCTCCATTTTTTTCAAACTATTCTAAATGCAAGATGATGCATGTAATGCAATATTTATATCATGAAATGCAATCCTATGCTTAAGAACATGCATAAATAGACATCTTAAGTAGTGTAAATGTATTTACATCAGTCATCAGAGTAGGGTTCCTTCGCAATAATGGTGGAGGGACCTACTTGTGAAGATGACGAGAAAGCTAGGGTCCTGTTAGCAAGGGTTTTTGAAAGTTAGGGGTATAATGCAATCAGGCTGGACCTTTTTGAAAACTAAGTCAAGGAAAACTCATCTTGGGTCCAAATATTGGTACAAACCTAATTTGGACCTAGGAAATATAATGGTGAACTTGGATTTTGGGTTTGATCACGTTTGACTGGGAAATTTATGCAAAAACCTAATTTAGGGTAAATATCTATCTGAGATCCCATTCTAGGTTTAGATGGGTTCTAATGGCCAAATTGAAGGTTCTAAACCCTAGGGAATATTTTTATATGATTCTTAGAGGATTTAAGTGAATTTTATTCCGACCAAAACCTTGGTTAATCAAGTGGCTCTATTTTTAGGGTTTCAAGAAGTCATTTAATTCCCAAAACACACACAAACCCTTTTATGTCAAATCCAACCCACTTGTTATCTTATTAACACCATTTGACCTTTTTTTAGCCCTTGAGAAAACCCGTTGTTGCACTACCTTGGTAAAATTACAATTTGACCCCTTGTTTCTTATGTTTCTCTCAGAAAGGTTATGTAGTGAATTATGACCTTCAGTTGGTTATGTAGGAGCATTTATTCTCTTCATTGGGTCAAAATGAGGTAGTTAAGGCTCATGATGGTTTTCCCATCATACCCCCATGCCTAGCTTTTGCTAGTCCCTTAGCAAAATTTTAAGGTTTTAACTTTGATTATAGACCATGAAATCCTTTGATGTTCAAAAACTGTGATGTGTGCTTTCTTCTGTAAATTAGGTTAGAATGTCGATAGTAGGCCTAGAGGTACTCCAGTACCAACAAAGATTTGAACCTGACCAGCTCTAGCCTCAGTGTGCCGCGAAGGTTTTTAAGGCCCACAGGAACTATCCTATGGTTCGTTGGACTCCGTAGTTAAAGCACTCGTGCTTGTAACATGTTTTAGCCTTGGTTCAATTTGTAATGCGTTGTTATAAGAGAGAGACAAAGGAATTTTATTTAATTTTGGAGAGTTTTCTCTCTGTTTTCTTTTTATTTCTAGCTTCAGATTGGCTTCACAACACAATTTGTATCGGATTCCTAGTCCCCATCATCAATCCTCGGAGGGTCCCTGGCAATCGATGCTTCGAGGTAGCACCACCCATGGCAACCCACAAAACCCTGGCTTTTGAGATTTCAAGATAATCTCACCCATGGCATTCTGTAGCTAAATCTTGACCTTAGCAATCGACATTTCAGGATAATGCTGCCCATGGCATTTGAACTAGCATAGTGTGCTTACATGCCCTCGGTAGGATTTGTAGATATCCTAAGAGACAAGCACCGAGGAGACGATATGTTATTGTACATCTTCAAGGGGAATTTCCCGCCTCTCCATGTCGGGAACTCGTCCAAATAAACTTGTGTTGATCAACCGCTCCTAATCTAGTTGACTTTTTTAGAACAATTTAAATGCATTTGCGTGATTTTGATACTTATGCACACTGAACTAGGCTGTGTGTGGATTGGGGTGCTTAGGTTACCGAGTCCCACAAACCAGAGGTCAGTTAACAAAGTTGAATACTCCCTAAGCCTTAGACCTAATACTTAAGCTTTCCATTTTCCTCAACCTCTTGAAGACTATCCAGATCTTAGTGGATACATGAATTTTTAAGCCTAGGATCAAACCCAAGAGGCCTAAAATCAGTGTTCCTACTAATCTCTTCTTTGTTTCATTAGCACTTTTGCCTTTCATTTTCTTTTTTTTGATATGGTCTAGAACTAATTTAATTCCTTAATTTCTTACTAATGACTATTTCTTTTCTTTTCTTTTCAACTTGTGCTCCTTTTTGTCACTTTTATCTTCTCCCCTTTTTCTCAAAATTTTCTCACCTCTCATTTTTGTTCTTTTTCAAGAATTTTCTCTTTTTTTTTGTATTTTTGGGATATGTGATTTTTTTTATGAAACCCTTTCTTGTGAGATGATTTTCAAGGCATTTTGCACTTTCATATCCCCCCATGCCTATGATTTACAATGTCCTCATTGTAAATTAGGTGGGTTCGAGTTCAGCTTAGATCATTCATTAGAATAGGTTTTGCGTTGGTGACTAGGTCGGGATGACTATTGCGGAGGATTTTAAGCTCAGGTACGGGTACAAGAGGTGGAGTTGGCTATTCTAATAGATGAACCCTAAAGTGAAATTTGAGTTCAACATAAGAATGTGTCTAGAAAGGTTTCAGGTTTTTCAAAATGACAGGTTGCCTCTCGTTAAGTGCTGAGTTTAACACCATCGGCTGGGTGCAATGAGCTCAGGGAGAATGGAGGGTAAAAGATGTCTCAGCCAAATTTGTATCTGTAAGTTCAATGAACGGTTTGAGTCTTTGACCGTTCTTGACAAAAGGTTTTGAATTGTAGCTAACTTGACTAATTTCGATTGCTCTATTTCCAAAGATTCATTGGACGAGGTAAGGTTCGATCCACTTTGATCTGAGTTTTCTTAGGAATAGTTTGAGCTTGGCATCAAAGAGTAGGACTTTTTTGACCAGGGTAAAAGATCTTTCTAGATATGTGCTTGTCATGAAAGGCTTTAACCCGCTCTTTGTAAATTCACGAGTTCTCATACGCATCGTGACGTAATTCATTGATCTCGCTCATTTGAAGCTTTCTGTAGGTTCCTATCTTAGAAAGATCTAGATTACAGTTTCGTACTGCCCAATAGGCTTTGGGCTCCAATTCGACAGGGAGATGACATGCCTTCTTGTACACTAATATGAAGGGAGACATACCTAATTGGGTTTTGTAGGCGATCCTATAAGCCCACAAAGCTTCTGGAAGTTAGGATGACCAATCTTTCCTATCAGGTAGAACAGTGACCCGGAGGATTTTCTAGATCTCCCGATTTCATAGCTCAGTTAGACCATTAGTTTGAGGGTGATAAGGAGTAGAGATTCGGTGTGACACCTCGTATTTGGTCATTAGTGACCTAAACTAAGCATTAGTGAAATGGGTCCCTCCATCAGAGATTATATCACGTGGAATCCCAAACCAAGAAAAGATGTTCTGATGATTGAATTTGATAACCACTTTATGATCATTGGTTCAAGTCAGAATGGCTTTGATCCATTTGGACACATAGTCAACAGTGAGTAGAATGTACTCGAAGCCATCCGAAATAGGAAAGGGTCCCATAAAATCAATGCCCCAGACATCGAAGATTTCGCATACGAGAATTGGCTGTAAGGGCATCATATCACCATGGCTCATGTTGCCTAAGGTCTGACAATGAGTGCATGCCTTACAGTGATTGTATGCATCTTTGAAAATCATGGGCCAATAAAAGCCGCACTGGAGGACTTTCGCTACGGTTTTATGACCAGAGAAGTTTCCACCGCATGCCTGGTCATGGCAAAAGGATAAGATGCCCTGAATTTCCGCTTTCGAGACACATCGTCGAATGATTTGATAAGCACCAATGCGGAAAAGATACGGGTCTTCCCAGAAGTAGTACTTGGCATCGGAAAGCAATTTGTCCTTCTTGGCCTTCGGCCAATCGGACAGGATCTGATGTGATGCCAGGTAGTTTACTAGATCAGCAAACCATGGAAGCCCTGTACTAATACTCAGGAGGTGCTCATCAGGGAAATGTTTCGTAATGGGTCTGGAAGGGTTGATAATGTTAGAAGGAAGGTGGTACAAGTGACAGCTACCACATTCTATTTTCCCACCTTGTTGCGAATCACGAGGTCAAACTCTTGCAACAATAAGATTAAACAGATTAGTCAAGGTTTTGTGTCCTTCACAAGGAGATGCCTCGCAGCTGTGTGACTAGAGTAAATGATAACACGGGAACCCAAAAGATACGATCTGAACTTTTCTAGGGCAAATACTACAGCTAGCAGCTCTTTCTCACTAACTGTGTAGTTTCTCTTTGCCTCGTCAAGTGTCTTGCTAGCATAGTAGATGACCACGGGTTTCTCATCAATTTTTTGCCCAAGTACCACTCCTACAGCGAAATCAGATGCATCGCACATGATCTTAAAGGGTTGAGACCAATAAGGGGATTGTAGGATTAAAGCTTGGGTAACTCGATCACGTAAGATCTCAAATTCTTGAGTGCATTTCTTGAAAATTTCAAAAGGAACATCTTTAAATAGTAGAGTAGTCAGGGGGCGTGCGATCTTTGAGAAATCAGGAATGATTCGATGGTAAAAATCGACGTGCCCCAGGAAAGATCGGATGTCCTTGATCAAGCTAGGCATAGGGATTTTGGAAATTAGATTCACCTTGGTTCGATCAACCTGGATGCCTTTTTTTGAGACGAAATGTCCCAGGACAATTCCTTTAGGTACCATGAAATGGCTCTTTTCCTAGGAAAGAACTAGATTCACATCAATGCACCGCCTGAGGATCTGGACCAAGTGTAGGAGGAAATCGTCAAATGATTCACCAAACACTGAGAAGTCATCCATGAAGACATCCAGATAATCACCTACCATATCTGAGAATATGGAAAGCATGCATCACTGAAAAGTAGTGGGTGCATTGCAGAGATCAAACTGCATCCTTCGGAACACGTACGTCTCGAGGGGGCTGGTGAAAGTGGTCTTCTCTTGGTCCTCAGAATGGATTGCCCACTGGTTATAACTAGAGTACCCATCCAAAAAGTAGAAGAATCTATTTCCCACCAGTTTCTCAAGGATCTGATCAATAAACGGTAGTGGGAAATGGTCCTTCTTTGTGGAGGTATTGAGTCTTATGTAATCAATGTAGACTCTCCATGAATTTGCCACACGGGACAGTATGATTTCTCCGATTTTAGTCGTGATCTCGGTGAGTCTTGCCTTCTTAGGCACAACCCGGATTGGACTCACCCATCGACTATCGGAGATCGGGTAGATGATCTTAGCATCTAACCACTTGATGATCTCCTTTTTTACAACTTCTTGCAGATTAGGATTCAGACGTCTCTGCATTTCACAGGAAGGTCGTGTGCCCTTTTCAGTATAGATGTGGTGTGTGCAATAAGAGGGGCTGATACCAGTCAAATCATCGAGAGTCCATCCAATGGCTCTTCGATGTTGCTAGAGAATAGTAATAAGATGAGATTCCTGATCAAGTGTGAGTCTAGAATTGATAATCATAGGAAACATCTGATTGGAACCCAACAGGACGTACTTTAGATGATCGGGAAGAGGCTTAAGTTCCAAAATAGGGTTATCAGTAGCAGCAGGTGGTTCAGGGTGTGTTTCAGGGGCAAGGGAAGGAATTATGGGTGTGTCTAGGTTAAGTTTGGACTCCTCTGATTGTTGGTTTTGATCCTCTTGTGGTTGATCAGAAGCAGTTAGGTTTTCCTCAATATATTGATCGTCAACCACAGCCTTGATATCACATATCTGTTATATAACTCTGCAATTAATGCCTTGTTGGGCCTTAAAGATGTCAATCTTTAATGTCTGGTTCCCAAATTTCAATTCAATTTGGCCCTCCTCACAATTTATGTTGGCTCTAGCTGTGGCCAGAAAGAGTCTTCCTAATATGATTGGTGTGTTTTTTAGATTTTCTGGAGCATCCATATCCAAGACTACGAAGTCCACTAGGAAATAGAAATCCTGAACCCTAACAATGACATCTTCAAGAACTCCTTTAGGTGACTTAATAGATTGGTCTGCCAACTGTAATGTCACCTCTGTCGGTTTGAGCTCAGATCGCTCAAGATGGTCAAGTAGGGATGTAGGTATCAGGTTTATGGAGGCTCCTAGATCCAATAATGCTCTATCAAATTGGATATCACCAATTGTACAGGAAATCAGGGGAGTACCTAGGTCTTTTGCCTTAGGAGGGAGTTTGCTCAAAATTACAAAGCTAGCTTGCTCTGACAATACGACTAGGCTCCCACTTTTGGTTCATGGCTTACGCTTAGGTGTACACATGTTTTTCAGAAATCGTGTGTAAGATGGTACGTGGTGAATTGCATCAATAAAGGGAATGCTTATATGGACCTGTTTAAAAAGCTTGACCAGGTCCTCTAGTGTCAATGGTTTGGCTATCCTCTTTCCCCTGGTCAAGGCCTCGGGAAATGGAACCTTCAATGGTACCTCTAGAATAGGTCCAGGTTCTTGATCTGGGACAGGGGTATCCTGGATGACTATCCTATGGTTTGGGTTACTACCAGGCTAAAAGTGGCTTGGGTAAGGTGGGTCTTGTGTTGCTTTGCCACTATGGGTTGTTACTGAATTCAATCCTGCCTGGTTCTAGTTTGGTGTGGGTAAAATAGGTTGCGGCTACTCAAATCCCGAGTATGATGTCAAAGCTTCCATCCCATTGGGTGATGGAGCAGAAGGGGCCTGATAAATCATGTGGGCTTGGCCTGGATTGGGGTTCATAACACGCCTCTGGTTTGGCATGTTATTTGGATTTGGCAGAGCAGGAATTCACCATCTGGGCTAGTTGATTGCAAACCTTTGTAATCTTGTCTTTGTGTTGTTTTTGCATAGCCACATTCGTCTTTTGAATGTTAGCCAAAGTCTGAAGGATAAGAGTCATTTGATCTGTCTAAGTTCGCCTAGATTGATAGGTGGGGTTGGGCCGAGGTTGAGGCGGCTGATATGGATGAGGACGAGGTTGGTATGGTGGTCTCTAATTCTGATTATTTCCCGCCCACAAGAAATTGGGATGATTCCACCATCCAAGGTTATAGGTATTAGAGAATGGGTCATTCTGGATGGCATTGAGGTCCTCGCAGGTCTGTGGAACCTCAGAAAAGTCAGAGTACGAGGGTTCAGAGATCCCCCAACTAGAGTAGGCAGGGTCGGAGTTTCCTCCGACCCTAGAGTCAGACGAGGGTGGATACGGGTCCATCCCCTGAGAAGATTGGTGATAGATGTTATGCACAACTTCCCTCCAACAGGGTGGCTGTCAGAACGGGTTTTGCGTAGAGGTGGCCCATTGCAGATGTCGAGTTAGCTCATCCACCTTCTTCTCAATGATAGAGATCTTGTCTAAACGACTGACCATCAATTCCAAGTCGACAGATGACGATAGGCCCTACGTCTCATGTGCTCCCCTTGGATTCATCATTGTGCAGGCATTCGTTTGGCCGAATAAGCCCATGGAGTCATTATTGAAGGAGTTCTCGCACATATTCTCGATAATCTCTCACACTGTGTCTTCACATTGACCCATGATATTTCCTCTGCAAGTTGCTTTGACGAATAAGCAAATATCTTCATGGAGTCCCTGGTAAAAAGACTGGACTTGTTACCATTTAGGAACTCTATGATGGGGGCACTTTCGCATGAGATCTAAGAAATGATCCCATGCTTCGTGAAGTGGTTCTCCAGGCTGCTATGTGAAGTGTGTGATCTGGCGTCGTAAAACATTCATTCGACCAATTGGGAAGAACTTTTTCAGAAACTCAAATTGTCGTTCAACCCATCTGTTAATTGGACGCATTTGAGTCTAATACCAGTAAGCTGCTTTGTCCATGAGAGAGAAGGAGAACATCTTCATGAGAAGAATGTCCCAATTTTAGACATCTGACCCGAAGGTCTGGGCCAGATGCTTGAGCTGTTTGATGTGCTGGAAAGGAACCTTGGAATTGAGCCCATGAAATTTTGTAATAGCATGAATCATGTTGGGCTTGAGTTCAGAATCAGGACCTCCAGCCGGGATTTGGACTCGAGGTTCGATCGCCACCACAGCGAGCTTGTAATGATCTCTCATCATAGGACGCTGCGGTGGATTCACAAAGGATTGGAATAAATCATTAAGGTGCTGAAGTTGGTTCTCAAGGTTATTCTCTTCTTTTGCGAGTTGTGCCATGATGATGGATGAAGGAGAATTAGATTCAGATGAATCAGAGGAAATGTCTATGTGATAGGGTTGCTACACAAACATGGAAGTCGAGGCCTGGCCTCGATGAGAGTGAATGACTAAAGGAGGCCTCAAGGATGGTCTTAAGGACCTCCTACCAAACATGCATCGATGGTCAGGATGAGAATAGAATGTGATGGACCCAATCAAGACAACTAAAAAATTTGGATGACTATAGAGGTTCGGGGTGAATGATGCCCCTTAGTCAGAAAGCCGTCCACCTGAGAAATACCTGGGCAACCAGAAAGGGACAGTCCCGTAAAGACCCCTACATGGTAAAGTGCCGCCACGGGTTACAAGGTTTCCTCCACCCGACCTCTCTTGTCAATGATGTTCCAAGTAGACCAGAATGGGTACTTGACCTCTTAAGTCTACCAATTTTAATTAAGAGAAAGGGTGCTTAGGATTTCACTTAAACTTTAGATGTATTGAGTGCAAAAAGTGACCTAATTTCAAGGTTGGTTGACCCAACAAGGTGGGTCAACTTCACCTATTTGTTCTTTTGAGAAGTTTTAGGTCCCTCTTTTAGGATTCAAGTGAGATTAAGAGCCTGATTTTTAGGGTTTGCTTGAATAGATCAATTCAACCAAGGCTTAGGCAGACATCATTTTGGAAAGTTAATTCTTGCTTATGAAAGTGTGTCTCTAGAAACCCTAACTTGGAGTCCTTAATTGGCTCTAATTTTGGTCCACTTTAGTTTGCCAAATGTGGTATCTAGGGCTCAAACAAGAAAGTGATAGCCCTAGTTACCTTAAGTAGGTGCACAAATCAGATTTTGTTGTTGAAATCAAATCAGGCAACTTAATGAATTAGCTAAGAATGTAAAGCAAGTAGCCCTAATTGATTTTGCTCTTTTTAACCTTTCCAGAATGAGGGGCTTAAGAGAGAATAATCAAAATTTACCTGCCCCTGAAACAACCACAACAAAAGAAATATAGCAAATTAGTACCAAATCAGGAATTGTAATCAAGAATTCTAAATTGCCCATTGCTCCCTGGCAACGACGCCAAAAATGTTAGCTATGCTAAGTCGGGGTTTAAAAGTGTTGCATTGTAGTACAGCTGAAATAACGTTCAAAACAAATACAATTTTATTACTCGAAAAATGTTCCGAGGTCGAACACAGGGAGTAAATTGGTATTTAGAAATCAAGATCACAATTCAGAATTAAAAGAGTATGCAATAATATCAGTTCAAAGTGCAAAAATATGGGAGTAAAATGGTGATATAGATCACCAAATACTCCTACAATATCACCAAATAATTCAATGTATTAATATGTAATGTAGCCAATGATCTGTCATCTAATTTATGAATTAGACGACTTAAAGTGTCTGATTCTACTTTCTCTGACTTTGCCTTTGTCTTTCTCTTCTCTGTCTTCTCCTTCCTTCTTCTGGCCTCCTCTTCATCTTCAACTTCTTCCTTCTGCCTTCAGCTTTGGCTTCTGTTCTGACTTCCTCTTCTTTGCCTTTCTGAGTTCTTATTCTCTTTTCTTCCTCCCTGACCTTCTCTTCTTCCTCTGAATTGGCTAAGTGTTGGCTAAAGATCTCCACAGCAAAACCCTCCCACTACCCACATGACTCTCCTCACTTTCTCTCTTAGGATTAGCTCTCCCAGAGCCACACAGGAATTCGGGTAATCGGGTTGGGTGCATACCCGGGACCAAGCCCACCGGCATGTGGTAGTGGGCGAGGAGTGTAGGTCGAGTCGAGTCAGGTCAGGTCCGCAGAGGCAAGGTCACGGACGAGACCAGTGAAGGGTGAGTGGGACCTCACCCCGTGATAACTGAGGCAATGAGATGATATCACTTTTCAATTTATTCTGGTGCAGGCGCTCTTTCGTATCTGAGGTGGGACTATCTGGTGCATGATTGTGGCGGAGACAAGGCTTCCAATTACAACTGCTGCAAAGGCCTTTGACTGCAATTGAGGGCCTGAGTGCATGCGCGAGGGTATTCCGCGCAACCTGGGATAGTTTCACCTAAAGTAGCAAGGCTTGGAGCGATTATGAGCAAACTTCAAGCTTGCGCCAATGGCGAATGGGGCTTGCTACCTAAAAGCACATGATCAGCCTCACGGCCACGTCAAATCATCCAAGAAGGTTTGACGAAGCACGACAGATGTGCTAGGGGTGTTGGCATGGCTCGGGGATGCCTATGAGTGTGCGCTTAGGGCACACTGTGTGCGAGTGTGTGGGTGTGTCCGGGAAGGTGTTTAGGTGAGTGGCGCGATGAGTGGAGTGAGGGGAAGGGATTAGTGAAGTGAGGCGAAGCTTGTGGGCTTGTAGGCGAGGGTTGTGGTGGCCTGTGGATGTGGGATGAGATGGAGGAGATGAAGGTGATGGAGGTCGGCAGTGGTCGATTTTGGAGAATAAAGGGTGGAGAAGTGAGTAGAGGTGAGAGCGAGATTATCTGGGACGTCAAGGGACGAAGGGGTCGAGCGAAGGCATCGGGTCTGGTGTGGTCGACGCCGGAGATGAAGACGGCTTCGGTTAGGTTGGATTGGCGAGGACAAAGAGAGAGAAGTGCTTGCTGGTATGGTGAGACACGGATGAAGTCAGGGAAGATGGATCCACCGCAGGTATGGTGGTCGGACAGGGAGGAGGAGCAGGGAAGGTCGCCGGATGTCGAGGAGCCTACGGCTGTGAGGGGAAGAGAGGAATTTGAGGTATTCGTGACCAAAATCGAGTGTGAAGGAGTCGGAGCGATCTGGTCTTCTTTAAGTAGAGCTCTGGAGGTCGCTTAGGGCTTGGGAAGCAAGCTTCCCAAGCTTGGAAAGTTGCTGGCGATGGAAGCTTGTTAGGATACCCACATCTCTCATGCATTCGCATGAGAGATTAGGAGGGAATAAGATCTTAAGGATGGGTTCATATTGACGGGAATTTGTCAGAGGATCTTCTTTCCAATTTTGGAAGAGATCCTCCAAGCAATCAAAAAGAACTTCCAAGTTAAAGGTTTCCAGAGTAGGTTTCCTCCGTGATAATGGCAGAGGGACCTATTTGTGAAGACGATGAGAAAGATAGGGAGCTATTAGGGGTATAAATTTAATCAAGCTAGACCTTTTTGCAAACTACGTCAAGGCAAACTCATCTTAGGTCCAAATTTTGGTGCAAACCTAACTTAGACCTAAGAAATCCAATGGTGAAGTTGGAATTTAGGTTTGACTACGTTTGACTGGGTAATTTATGCGAAAACCTAATTTAGGGTAAATATCTGTTTGAGACCCCATTCTAGGTTAAGATGGGTTCTAATGGCTAAATTTAAGGTTCTAAACCATAGAGAATATTTTTCTATGATTTTTAGAGGGTTTAAGTGAATTTTATCTTGACCAGAACCTTGGTTAATCAAGTGGGTCTGTTTTTAGGGATTCAAGTCATTTAATTCACAGAACACACACAAACCCTTTTCTGTCAAATCTTATTAAGACCATTTCACCTTTTTTTAGCCCTTGAGAAAACCCATTTTTGTACTGCATTGGTAAAATTGCAGTTTTACCCCTTACTTCTTGTGTTTCTTTTAGAAAGGTTATGTAGTGAATTATGACCTTCAACTGGTTATGTAGGAGCATTTATTCTCTTCATTGGGTCAAAATGAGCTAGTTAGGGCTCATGATGGTGTTCCCATTAGCCACCCATGGAGTTCTATGGCTAAATTCATTCCGTGGTGATAGAAGCTATTTTTGCGCATTTTAAAGTTATCGGCAATTGTAGTATAGTCGTGCTAAAACGTTCGTCAAAAAATGAATTTATAAAGATAACGGGACTTGAGTCCCGATCGTTCGTCTTTGGGAGGTGTTTATGCAAATCTGAAATCGATCTTTTTTTCTCTACTTGCTTAAAATCGCATGGCGATTTATGGTTATTACGTATTTAAGCACGACATGCTTAGTTGCAAGAATATTAGGAATTAAAAGCAGGCAACTTTAATCACACAAAATATATGCAATCAATAAGCTCATGGTGATTTTCAACACAGAGATATATAGATAAAAAATTTTCCTTCATTCATTCAGGAGGGTGTTTGCAACGTGGAACTAGAGGAAAGCTTATAGAGGAAAGCATGAAACATAAATCTAACTAACAGAAAATGATCTCATACATGAATCTATGGGGGAATTTTGCATGCATCATTGGGGGAGAATAAAGAGCTACACTACTAAGCAGTAATAAAAGCATGTAACTATGAAATACTAAGCTATTAATCTAGCAGAAATAAAGGCATTCGGAGGTGGTCTCCGATGGCCTTTGAGTGGTTGAGAGGAGGAGGGGCAGCCAATGGTGCTTAGGCCGACCCTTGGAGAGAGGTTGGAGAGGTGATCCAGCATCCTGGCGTGGAGATGGTGGTGGCCATGGTGAGGCAACTCGTGGAGGTGGAATGTAGCTAACCTAAATGGAAGTGAATAAAGCCAAGAGATGGATGGGTGCAAATGGCCACCCCTTAGGTCTTTTTATAGACCTAAGGGAAGCTCTCTAGAGAATTATGGAATTCTCTAGAGAGGGCTATGGTGGGAGCTCGTGGGAGAGTGAGAGAGAGAGAGGATGGATGGTGGTTTTTAGATCCACCAAATGTGCATCTAGAAATTGAATGGCTCTTGGTTACTAATTTTAGCAACCAAGGCAACAACACATGGTAGATAGTTCTAGAGAACTCTTGGCTAGGTATTTTCATGTGGATGGTGTGTGTGGGTGTGTGTGGGTCGAAACTTAGGTGGCTAGGTTGATTAGTTTAGGTTCTAGTGGGTTTAGGTTAAGGTAGGTCTCAAATTAGGGTTGTAAACCCTAATTCACTAAGGTAAGGTGCAATTGAACTAAATAAAAGTTTAATTGGGTATTTGAAAACTTAATTGAGAGTAAAATAACTCAATTAAGTCAGGTCTAGGCCAATTGGACTCTCACTGAGTCCAATTGGACAGTGTGTGCTGAGATCAGGGCTTAATTGGACTCAATGAGTCCAATTGAATAGGCTGATGGAATTCACTAAGATCCAAGTCAATTAGGTTTAGTGAGGACCTAATTAGGCCCTTAGGGAGGTCTAGAGGTGATGTAATAGGGTTAGGACATCTTAATTTAGGTTCCTATGGGGTTGGAATTGGGTTTACGGACATAGAGATCCAAGATCAAGGCTTGAATATCAAAACAGGAACTGGAGAGCAGTTCCAAACATCCAATAAAAGTGTCAGACGTATTATAGTGAAAAATCATAAGTCCAGACTTGTTTTTTAGACATCCAATCAGAGTCAGGAGGGATTCTAGGTTCTGTCTTGGCTATTCTGTAGAAATTGGACATCTGACCAAGTGTCTGGATGTCCAATAACATAGCAGAAGTAGGTTTAAGGTGTGCAAGAGTTGACTAAGGGTTTTGGGCATCCTATAACTTATCTGGATGTCCAGATAAAGGTTGGAATTAGGGTTTTAAGGTTTCCTAGAGTGCGGTGAACAAATCTAAGGTTGGCTAAGTCTTGGGGAAGCTTCTAGGCTTTCCTAGGGCTAGGATGGTCCTATGTTCCTCATATTTTACTGCTTTATTCCTACTTAATAGAATAGCATACCTTAACTCCCTTACATTATTATCTATTACATCTAATCTAGGTCTTCCGCTCCAGCTCTACTGCAACACTAGTTATTCCAGCTTCAGATCCAGCTTCCGATCTACCTTCTGGTTAGCTTATTACCTGTAATTGTCATAATGCACCTAATCAGTACATTATAGCATTATTTTATGCATAGCTAAAAGAAAGTAGTAAGGATGCAAGTAATTCTTATGCATGCGTGAATTACCCTAACTTATGCTAAGTCCTACCCAAATTTAGGTCAATTAAGACCTATGATTGCTGTGCAATCACTTGGCAATCGACATTTTGTGATAATCCTACCCATGGCACCTGAACCAGCACAAGGTGCTTACGTGCTCTCTATAGGATATTTAGATATCCTAGGAGACAAGCATCGAGGAGACGACATGTTTTTATGCATCTTCGAGGGGAATATTTTTCATTCCACCTCTTCACACCAAGAACTCATCCAATCAACTTGTGTCTTAGAGCCGCTCCTAAGCCAGATCTTTGGGAAAAACCTTTTTAGAACATAACACTTTTGACGTAATATTTCACTAAGCGCACTGAACTAGACCAGTGTGTGATTTTTAGCTACTTAGGTTACCAAGCCCCGCAAACCAAAGGACAGGCAATGGGACCGAATAATACCTAAGCTTTAGACTGAATACATTAGCTTCACAGTTTCCTCAACCTGTTGAGGATTAATATGGATCTTAACAAATACGTGAGTGTTTAAGCCCTATAGGCGTTGACCCCCATTCTCCAATATGCAGACGGTACGTTATTTTTTATTGAAGGGAGTATAAAGGAGGTGGAGTGTTTAAAGTATATTGTGTACATATTTGGGGTGATCTCTGGGCTTTAAGTTAATGGGTTTAAATCAACCCTCATATGCATTGGGTCGGCTAACAACAATAGAGAGGAGTTGGCACAGATCTTACAAACTACTATGGGGAGTCTTCCTATCAGATATCTGGGTCTTCCTTTACTTTGCAGAAAAATGAAGAGTGCTGACTGCACTAGTCTCTTTCAAAAGATTTATGGATAGCTGGCTGGGTGGTGTGGCAAATTCTTGTCCAAGGGAGGGAGGCCAGGTCTTCTTAATTCTATTATCCCTACGATCCTCGTTTTCTACCTATCTATGTTTCGTCCACCAAAAACTATTCTTAAAGGGATGGATGTTATTCATAAGAGATTTTTCTGGAGAGGGCCTGCACATGAGGGGTGCTTCATGCAACTAGTCACGTAGAAGATTATTCATGGCATAGATCATGTACAAGATGAGCACATTGTAGTTTAGCATGAATTCATCTCGAGCAAATAATTAACGGAACTGGTGAGTCCCGGTCGATCACAGGGAGGTAGAAAACACTTTTGATTTCATACATTTGTTCTCAATATGATTACTAAATAATAGAAACAATCAATCACAATATCCACATTACAAAGAGATTGTATTTAATATATGCAATAGACTACAAACATGAATGTAAACAACTGCTTATTATAACAAAATGAGGGCAGCACAGGTGGCCCGTGGTGGCCTTTTAGAGAGGTTGGGAAGAGCAGCAACGATGCATCGGGGTGGCCCAACGGATGCTTTAGACGGATGTGTAGAGATAGAGGTAGAGAAGATAGGAAGAAGAATAGAGAGAAGGTGTAGAAGTAGGAAGAAGAAGAATAGTAAAGAATGCCTTTCAAAGGGGGCCCTTAGGCCTCTTTTTATAGCTTTAGTCAAGGGCATTTAGAGTATTTAGGCCCTTAAATTTGTGCAAAGGCTTCATATTAGTAAGATCCGTTGATCAGGAGATCAATGGCCCTAATTAAGCCTTCCAAATCCTTCTTCTATCCTCGATTTAATCTGGTGTTGCCACGCCACAGCCTTTGCATCCTTGAATTCGAATCCGATGGTTCTCACTCACTTGTGCTCACGCGCATGCCCGTGCGCCTGTTGCTCGCCCTCGATCAGTGCCTTAAGTCCTAACGCTTCTCAACCATCTGATCTCTTGATCGGATGGCTTAAAAAGAGATCAGATGGCTTAAAAAGCATGCGTAGCGCCCACTGAATCCTTAAGATGCACGACATCAAGAGCGTCTGCATCCAATGCTTCCGCACCCACCACACGTTCACCGTAGATCCACCTGATGAAGATTCAGCGATCAATTGCACCTATGCTCGCCACTTCTCCTAATTTCACGTCGAGCGTGCTTCGATCCTGCATCGCCCGCTGTTTGTTAAGTGCCCTCTCCAATGTGCTATGCACACAGATTATCGTGCTTTCCAAATAGCGTGCAGCCACCCTCGGCTGTTGGATGGGAATCCAATGGTTGAGATCTCACCTGTGTGTGATGAGGCAGCTGGAGGCGGGTGACGTGGCTGCATCGCGGCCATTGGATGCAAATCCAATGGTTGACGGTTCTCCTTTCTAGATTGAGGCATGGTGAGGGGCGACTGTAATGGGGCCACGTGGCACCATCGTGGTCATCCATCTTCTCCTTGTATCTGATGATGTTGGCCTCCGATTGAGCTAATTTCTACATTGTTGGATTGCAAACATTGATCCAGATCCATTCGTGCGGTTGGATTTTGACGGAGAGTGTCGCTTAGTTGTGATAGCAATAGAATGATGTGTCATGTTTTATGTGGTGGAAAATCTCTCAATCAAAACTAAATATCAATTTCAACCACAGTAAAGATGTCGTATCCACAGGTAGGAATAGACCAATAAGTTCACGAGAAGAGGAATTCAATGTTCACAGACACTTTCGCGACTTTAATGCGAGGAATATGCTATTTTAAATGGAGCTTGCAATATCTTTAAAAGTTCAGGGATAGTTATGCAATTTTCACGTTAGGAATTAATCTCCAAAAATATGCATATGATGCATGTGTAATGTCATATCATATAAATTCAACTTGCATGCAATTCTAATTTGAAATTCAAGGTTAAATCATGCACATAACACAAGTGAAGTAATTTCAGGAAAGTATGAGTGCATCAATGCAATGTGGCCTGAATAAAATATTATTATTTAAATGGTAATGGCATTAGATGTAAATTTTAATTGAGGAGAAAACAGAGGATTTCTCCTCTCTCTTCCTCACGTGGACGTCCGTGCATGGTTGGCGGCAAGAGTTGACGAGGTGATGCACCTCGACGAGGGCTACGCAACGGTGGTGACGCGACGGCCGAATGGAGAAGAATGGCCGCCGGCCTATTGGAGGAGGAGGCCGCACATGAAGAGGATGGCTTCACTGTTGTAGCTGGCGCACTTCAACACTAGGCGCGCGCGCACAAGGCGTGCAGGGCGAGCGCGGGAGTGGCCTGCAGTGCTTGTAGGGAGCGGCTGTGGCATCTGTGGTCACTTACGGGTGGCTGCGGTGCTGTGCCTACAGGCGATGGCGATGGCATGAGATGCTCCACGCGCTTGCAGGGCATGCTTGCAAGGCTGATGAGGGTGCTTGCAGGTAGTGTAGAGAAGGGCGATGGCGTAGGTGCGCGGGTGCGCCTGCATGCAGTCTTGGAAGGCGCTGGAGGTCGAGCACCTGTAGTGGAGAGGACGCTCGGCGTAGTGGCGTGAGGTGCGGGCGCGCGGGTGCGTGCCTACAGATAGTGCAAGGGCAAGCCTGCAGGCGATGGCGTGTTGCTGCCTGCGGGTGCTTGGCGTGGGGCGATGGCACGGGTGTGCAGGTGCTCGCCTGCAGACAGTGCAAGGGTGGGCGGTGCAGGGCACTTGGTGAGGGCACTGTAGCGTGAGGGCAGGTTGGCCTGCGCCTACAGAGGGCCCGAGTGCGCGATGATGGAAGGCTTGGCACAGTGCACACAGTGCTCACAGTGTTCGCCCTCTCCACAGTGGGGAAGGTGGATATCCCCTCAAGCGGGAGTAAGATGAACCCTGATCCAACTTTGCCAAGACTTTTTATGACCTCTCCCCACCTGAGTTAAGGGATTTCCAAATCCCTTTACTAATTTTGGCCGGCGGCTGTTTGGGGTGTTGAGGCAACCGGAGATTGGGTGAGGTGAAGTTGAGGCGGTTGTTGGGGTAAATTTTTTTCACCCCCTCCTGTTCTTTTCCAACCTTATACCGACAACAACAAAACATAAAATCATTACATATTAAGTTATAGAATGCGATAAAATAGATGAAAACTTAAATAATGATGCATGCAAACATTCTATAACTTAAAGTAGTTATTAACAAACCTAAATGGTAAGATTAAAGTTAACTTAGGCATAACAATAGTCCATTAAAATGTACTCATCAGATTAGAAATTGGAGGTTTGGATATTCTTAAATTTTCCCCTTGGCTCCTTCTTCTTCTGCAGACTCCCTAGGGTGCTACGGGAGTCTAATCGATGGGCTCTTGGAAGCGTTGGAACCCTGTTGTTATTCCGAACAAATCCATAAAGTTGAATCGGTCATCTGTAGCCCTGGATTGCCTACAATTATTAATACCTCTTAAATAGCACATTATTATGTACAAAACTTATAAATCATCTAAGATGCAAAGTACGATGTATACGCATGCAGAATACCCATGATAAGCTAGGTTCTACCTTAATTTAGGCGAATTAGGGCCTATGACTGCTACGAAATCATAGCCCCAAGCCTAAATCTTGCTAGTCCCTAGCAAGTGCAAGACTAAATGCATTTTATCAAGAATTTAACTAAAGGTTTATTTCTTTTTGTTTCATCCAAAAATTCAGAATCCAGATAACCATTAATATGTAATGTTGTAGCTTCTGCAATGGATCCAAGCAAAGAGTCAATATACATTTAAAGCTTGTACTTGACCCCTAGTAAAATTCTATTGGGATAGGTAAATCTCTTCTCTTGGGGATATGAACTATTCTCGGATTTTAACCCCAATGTTTGTCGACGTTTTGTGCGGATTTAAAGGATGTCACGTTGTAGTATAACCGACAAAATGTCTAAACAATATAATGAATTTTATTACTCGAAGACTGAAGTATCCGAGGTCGAACACGGGGAGCAATCTCAGTACTTTGTAAAATCAAATAATACAATTGTTTAAATGCAAATATAACTCATTCAAAGAGAGAATTTTAAAAAAAAGATTTGAGAAAGAAAAAAAAAAATAGAATTGGACGTCTAATTTGTGTATCAGACGTCTTAAATGTGATCTCTCTTTTCTCTCTTCTTCTTCGTGGCTCTTCTCCCTTCTTTGCTTCTGGTATATCTTTCCTTCTTTCTCCTGCCTTGCCTTTCTTCTTTCTTCTTTTTCTTCTGATCTCTTTGTAGTCTTCCCTTGTCTTCCATCGTTCTTCTCTCTCTTCTGCTTTGTCTTCCTTCTTCTCTGCGAAGAATTTTCCTTTCACTGCTACGCAGCCTCTTCTTTCTTCTCTTCCTGTTCTGCAGCCACTAAGTGTTCGCTGCCTGGGACAGTTCTTCCTTCCTGCACACACTACACAGTAGCAAAACCTACCTCCGTCCCTCTACCCAGGCGTCTCTCTCTCTCAAGCAAATGCACTCACGGATGCTCTCCCAGAGCCACACAGGTAGTCGGGTCGGGTTCCCACCCAGGACCAGGCGCACCGGCAAGTGGTGATGCGCGAGGAGTGTGCATGTCTAGGTCGGGTCGGACCAGCCAGATCCGCGAGGTCAAGCCGCGGATGAGGCATGTGAGGGCAGTGAGGGACCTCACCCCTGTGCTTACGGAGGCAACCGGCTTAAAGCACAAAACCAATTTATAGCGTACCTGAGTGCTGCAATCCCACAATGTGGGACTAAAGGTTCCACCCGGATTTCACGCGCCCCCGCAGACTCTCGTATGCAATTGCCCAAGCTATTGACTCTGCTGGCGCTATTGGCTGGCCTTGTTTGCTTTGCGACACTTGTGAGAATCTGCTGCACCTGCCGCCTGGGAAGCCTGACACCTGCTGCTGCTCCAAGCTCCCTGCTGCTTCGGCTGTTAATGGCGGTTGGGGCTTACACCTGACATCCAACAGAACGGCCTATTGGCCCAATCAGAATAGCTGGAAACCTTCACCGCAGCACGGCGAAGGCGGTGGGTGACGCTGCAGGTTGCCGGTCGGCCTAGGCGTGCGTGCCTAGGTCAACCTGTGGCCGGAGATGGTGGGTTGGTCGGGGGGTGCTTGTGGAGGTCTGGAGTGGCAGTGATGGGGTGGAATGGGTTCCTGGTGGTGAGGCGGAGCTCTCGAGGTGGTTGGCGAGCCGTGTCGAGTGGCGGAGTGGTGTGGGCGGCTCGCCGGAGTGGGGTTGGAGGCGAGGAAGATGGAGGCGGTTAGGTACTGTCGAGGGGTAATCAAGTAAAATAGTTGGGGGAAAAGAGAGAGGAGAGGATGGAGAACGTATCTGTGGTTGTCTGGAAGGAAGGAAGCCGGCTGAGAGGATGGATCATAACCGCCGTCGTCGGGGAAGAAAGACCCTGAGGAGGAAGCAGCGACGAAGACGAGGTCAGAAGCGCGCGCGCGGGGTACAGCGCGACGCGGGAGGAAGCGGCGGAGAGGACTCTGCTGCTGGTATGGCAGCAGAGCGACGAGAAGGAGGGGAGGAGGTCGCCGGAGCTTGTGGGTTGTTTGGCCGGAGATGGGAGAGGGAGGAATTTGGAAGGGATCTCCGTCAAAATCAAGCTTGCCCTCTGCGGCAGGGTCTGGGGTGTCTTTTATAGGTGCTCGCCGCACCTACCAGGGCGTGGAGACCGTGCAATTAGGTCTGCCAGCTCGCCAGAGTTGGAAGGAAGGTGGATACCCGAATCTCTCGTGCGTTCGCATGAGAGATTGGGTTCACACCAGCGATTGTAATTGGCTTTATAAGGAAGGGAATTCCTCAGAGAATCCTCCTTCCATTTCTGGGAGGGAATCTCTGAGGGATTAGAGAGCAATCTCTCTCGAAACTTCGTCGGAGCTCGGTTCTGCCCTAGCAATGGCGGCAGGACCGATTTGCAAAGGAGGCGAAGAACCTAGGGGGCTCTCTGCAAAGGTATTCAAAAGATAGGGACCAATTTGTGATTTGGGTGTACTAAATTGCAAAGTAGGTTAAGATGACCTCTCCTTAGGTCCAAATTTTGTTACAAACCTAATTTATACCTAAGGAATCCAATGGTGAAGTTGGATTTTAGTTTTGATCTCGTTTGACTGGACATTTTGCGTAAAAATCCAAATTAGGTTAATTGAAGATCTAGGACCTTAATCTAGGTCAAACTAGGTTCCAAAGGCCAAATTAAGTGTTCTAAACCCTAGAGGATGTTTTTATATGATTTTTAGAGGGTTTACTTGATTTTTATCCTAATCAGAACCTTGTTAATTTAAGCGGGTCTATTTTAGGGTTACCAAGTGTCATTTAGTTCCCATTTCTGATTAACTCAACCCACTTTTTATCTTATTTGGACCATTTGACCTATGTTTTGCTTCTGAGAAATCCCGTTTATGTACTGCAATGGTAAAATTGCAGTTTTAACCTTTATTTCATGTTTTCTTCTCAGAGCACTTGTTCCTTCAGTTAAGCCTTCTTCTAGGTTATGTAGGAGCTTTTATCTTCTTTATTGGGTCAAAATGAGCTAGTTATGGCTCATGATGAGGCTCTCATCACCCAACAAATCTCTGTTAGGATAGCCAAATCTCTTGGCTTAGATAGAAAATTTCTAATTTAACTGGATTTATATTTGGTGGTTCACTCACTTCTGGTCCTACATAGAGACTAGTATTTTAGAATCTAGATTATTAGATTATTGAATAACTTAACTTAGAGAAGGGCTAGAAAACTGTGCTCTCTTAAATCTTTTGTACTTTTTCTTTCCTCTCTTTCTCTCTCTCTTTTTCTTTTTCTCTCTCTTTTTTTTCTTCTTCTTGAGCTCACATCTTACCAGATTTGCAGCCGTATTTGGTGGTCTTACATGGCATTATACTTTAATTAGGTTCTAATAACCCTACAACTAATTTAGCCTCCTCAGCCCATATTCAGGCAGTCAGAAATACAAAAAAATAGGTTAAGGCTGTATTTGGTGGTTTGTGGGGATGGTAGGTGTTTTTGCCTCAAAACACTTTGACTTACATAACTCAAACTTCTTAACATAACACTTTTTTTTTTTAAGCGAATACCTCTTTTGTATGCTTTTTTTTCCCTCTTCTCCTTTTTTTTTATCAATATCTACTGGCACAATGCCATTACCAACATAACATAATGCAACAAGTCAACACGATGTACATACTTTTATTTATGAGGCATTAGTTGGGATTTTTGGGGATGACCAAGAAGATCTCGGGTGGCTTATTTGGTGGAAGTGCATATTCTTGGCACCGAGTAGGATGACATATTTCTGACCTTGACATCAGTACCCTCCTTCAGCCAAGGATTCCGTAGAGGACGATCGTGACCATCCACCTCAGTCCTAGTTTTATCAGAACCCACTCTCTGTGTTTTTGCCTTATTTGGTGGCTCTTGTATGGAATTTTTCACAGAATTAGTACGCAAGAATTGAGAGCGAAAACTATGCCCATCTACTCTCATTTAAATATTAAAGATTCCTTACACTAGCCATAGAGCACCAATAGACTCTCTACTCTCATTTGACACATGTTTTGGTGGATCTACTAGAAGATGGTTCACCTGACTCCCTGATTGCTGTCCAAGGGTTCAGGAGAAGAAGCAATGCTTCTTCTCAACAAACTAAAGATGTCTATCAATTTTTCCAGTGGATCCATTACAAATTCTCCATGCATATGTGAGGTTATACTGGATTCTAAGCTTAGGAATCTACTAAAGAATAGATTTTTAAAAAAACATCTTGATAAAACAATTTAACCCCCACTTGTTGGCAGAAAATTTTTAGTTTTTATGGACTACCCCCCCATGCCTAAGTGTTTGTATGTCCTCATGCATGAATAAAAGAAATAGGGCAGGTGTATGTGGATAGAAATCACTTGAAACTGCTTTTGAGTTGTTCAGCTCATGCCATTACTGCAATTGCATACACAATATGCAAAACAATATGCAAAATAATACGCGGAAATGAAATATGCTATGTATATATGGTATGTATTTATGTATATGTGTTGAGTTTAACGCCTCCAGCTAGGCAACTCATCAGTCATACGTCCTCAAGAAGATGTATCGTTTCGTCAGCAGGAGGAGGTTTCTGGGCAAGAATGGTTTGAGGCACTGGCCATTAACCATAAAAACATGCCCAGATTTTGGGTCTTTAATTTGGACTCCCCTATTAGGATACGGGTGGACCACCAGAAATGGCCCAGTCCACTTGTACTTGAGCTTTCTCGCAAAGAATTTGAGTTAGGAGTCAAGCAACCAAACTTGCTGGTTAGGTGAGAACTCCTTCCTCCGGATGTGTCAATCATGGAAAGCTTTTGTCTTGTCTTTGTATATTTTTGCATTTTCGTATGCTTTTTACCTAATCTCCTCTAACTCACTGAGCTGGAGCTTCCTTTCATAACCTTTGGTCTTGAGGTTAAAATTACAATTCTACATCGCCCAAAAGGCGTGGTGCTCTAGCTCCACAAGAAGGTGACAGGCCATTCCATACAGCATGTGGTATGGAAACATTTCGAGTAGGGCCTTGTACGTGGTTCAATATGCCCATAGTGCATCAATCAACCGATCGGACCAATCCTTCCTATCAGGTCTAATTGTCTTTTGAAGGATAAGCTTGATTTGACGGTTTGATACTTCAGCTTGCCGTTTGGTCTGTGGGTGATACGGGGTAGCAATGCGGTGTTGCACCCTGTATTTATTCAATAATGACTTGAAATGGGCATGGATGAAGTGACTTCCCCCATCGCTTATCAGGGCATAGGGAACTCTGAATCTCACAAAAATGAATTCCTGGATGAAGGATATAACAGTCTTATGATCAGCTTATCTTGCTGGGATAGCGTCTACCCACTTTGAGGCATAGTCTACGGTGAGAAATATGTACTCAAAGCCATGCAAGTTCGAGAAGGGGCCCATAAAGTCGATGCCCTAGACGTTGAACACTTCTACGACCAGAATGGATTGGAGAGGCATCATATCTCTCCTCGTGATAGAACCGACCACCTGGCATCGCTTACAGCACTTGGCAAACTTGTGTGTGTATCTCTGAAAATGGTTGGCTAGAAAAAAGCCGACTGCGAAATCTTTGCAGTGGTCTTTTGGCCTGATAAATGACATCCACAAGTATCGCTGTGGTAGAAGGATAGCACACTAGAGATTTTCGAATCAGGGACGCATCTATGGATGATCTGATCAGCCCCAATGAGAAAGAGTAGTGTGCCATCCCAAAAATAGAATTTAGCCTCTGATATAAATTTGAGTTTTTTGATCCTTGGATAATCCCGCAGGTAGTCTTCCTGTGACGAGATAGTTTGCTATATCAGCGTACCAAGGAAACTCAATAGAGTTGATAGACAGCAGAGACTCATCTAGAAATCGGTCTGATGTCAATAGGGAGTATGGAATGTAGTCTAGGTCTAGCCGAGACAAGTGATTTGCCACAACATTATGGGCTCCGGCTTTGTCACGGATCTTAACATCAAATTGCTACAAAAGAAGGATCCATTTGATAAGGTGGGGTTTGTCATCCTTCTTTGCCAACAAATGCCAGAGGGCAGAATGATCAGTGTAGATGCTAACTTTGGACCCGTGTAAGTGTGACCTGAATTTCTCCAACCCGAAGACCACAGCTAGCAATTCTTTCTTAGTGATAGTATAGTTACGCTGAGCCTCGTTTAGCATTTTGCTAGTGTAGTCTATTAAAAATGGTTGGTGCTACCGACGCTAGCCAACAACGGTTCTGATAGTGAAGTCAGCGGCATCACACATCATCTCGAAGTCGAGCAACTAGTCGGGGGGTTGGAGAATAGGTGCACTGGATAAAGTGCTTCGCAAGGTCTCGAAAGCACTGAGACACGAAGAGTTAAAATCAAAGGGACTATTGGTTACCAGAAGATTCGTTAATGGACGAGTAATTTTCTAGAAATCTCGAATGAATCTTCGATAAAATCCGACATGCCTTAAGAATGATCTGATTTGCCTGACCAAGCTAGGCGGTGGTAAACATGAAATGATTTCAGACTTAACTCGGTCAACCTCTAGTCCATTAGAAGAGATCCTATGACCTAGTATGATGCCATCCCTCACCATAAAATCGCTTTTTTCCCATGAAAGTACTAGGTTAGCCTCTATACATCTCCTCAGGATCTTTGTGAGGTTATCAAGACAAGATGAAAAATCATCTCCAAACATGGAGAAGTCATCCATGAACACTTCTATGCTGTCCTCGATGATGTCTGAAAAGATGGCCATCATGCAACGCTGAAAAGTACCTGGTGCATTGCAGAGGTCGAAAGGCATCCGCTTAAAAGCAAATGTTCCAAAGGGACATGTAAAAGTCATCTTGTCTTGATCTTCTGGGTTGATTGCTACTTGATTGTACCTGGAGTATCCATCCAGAAAGTAGAAGAAGCTACGTCCAGCCAACCGTTCTAAAATCTGATCAATAAAGGGTAAAGGAAAATGATCCTTTTTGGTGGCTGAGTTTAGCTTCCTGTAATCAATGCAGACCCGCCAAGAAGTCATGTGAGGGTCGGGATGGATTCACCCAATTCATTTTTTATTACAGTGAGTCCCACCTTTTTGGGCACTATCTCAATGGGACTCACCCACTGGCTATCGGAAATTGGATAGATGATGTCCATGTCAAGCCATTTAATGATTGATGAGAACCTCATCATGAGCCATAACTAGCTCTTTTTGACCCAATACAAAGGATAAAAGCTCCTACATATCTCAAGGAAAGGCTTAACTCAGAGAATTCTGAGTTTGAGAAGAAAACCAGTCATAAGGGGTAAAAGTGCAATTTTACCAGTATAATCTGCATACAGGGTAATTCAGGGCCCAAACACAGGTCAAAACAGCTTAATAAGAATAAAAGTGGGATGAGATGATCTAGCAAGGGCTACAGCATTTCCAAGGAACCAAATGATAATCTGTAACCCTAAAACAACCCACTTCAATTCACAAGGTTCGAGGCAAAGTAAAAATAGAATAAACCCTCTAAAATTCATAGAAAAATAATCTCTAGGGTTTAGAACCTTCAATTTGGCCTTTAGAACCCATTTTGACCTACATTGAGAACCATGCCCAATTAATAACTTAATTTGGGTCTTTACGCAAATTGACCAGTCAAACAAGGTTTAATATGAAAATGAAATTTACCATCAGATTCCTTAGGTTCTAATTAGTCATGTATAAAAACTTGAGCCTAAGAAGAAACCTCCTTGACCGACTTTACACTTTGGTCCTCATATATTTACTCTTTGGCCCTCAATTTTTGAACCCTCGCATTTAGGCCCCTAACTCTCCTTCGTTCTTTGCAAACAGGTCCCTCCTGCAAAACCCTGCCAGCACCATGCTCCGGCGACCTTGCGCGGAGCATGGCGCCGCGCAGGGTGAGGTGGAGGACCTGGCATGTATACCGGGGGTGCCCTGCGTCGTCAGCCGTCGCAGGAGCACCCCCATGGTCATTGTAGGCCACCATACCGGCCGTGCGAACGCATGGACGGTATGGGTTCGTATTCCGACCATTCTCCGGCGAGGGAGACACGTCGTCTCCCTCCGCCTTCCTCCCTGCTTCAACCCTATAAATACCCCCCGCCGCTCCACCGACCAAAGGAGCCTGGATCTGACGGAGAAAACCCCCAGCTTTCTTCTCTTCTTTCTCCGGCAGACGCTCACCAGCTCCGGCGGCTTCCTCCCCCTCCACCTCTTCGCTCTGCCGCACTACCAGCAGCAGAGACTTCCTCCCCTGCTCTTCCCGCGCCACGCCGCACCCAGCTGGCGCCTCTCCAGCCCTCTGCTCGCCGCCGCCCCTCTCCCTGAGCATCGTCTTCTCCGGCGACAGTCGATACGACTGTCGCCCTGTTCCTCCCCCTTCGTCCCTGCAAGTAAGTTAGACCTACTCCCCTTCTTCTCCTCTTTCTTTCCCCGCTTTCAATTTAGTCAATTAAACCCTCGACCGCTCCTGTTCACCCTCATCCTCTCCGCCTCCGACCACCCTCCGGCGAGCTGCTCCCATCACCTCAGCGACCCACACGGCTCGCCGACCACCGCACCTTCTCCGCCTCCTCACCCTGATCCTCTTCCGCCCCTCCACTTCCCACCAAACACCCTCTGCATATCCACCGAACACACCCACTCCTTCGCTCCCAGTTTGACCTAGGACGACCTGTTAGCTCCATCTCGCCCCTTGCAGACCCCCTGACCACCTTCGCCGTGCCACGGCGAAGGTCCCCCGCCTGTCTGATTTGGCCGAGAGGCCGTTCTATTGATTTCAGGTTCCAGGCCTTGACCGCCATTGGCGAGGAAGCTCGAAGCTTGCTCGAGGTTGCTCCAAGCCGAGATATCCCAGGTTGAAAAGCCACGGCCAGCGCGAAAGAGTCTTGCGCACACACCCTGGCCCTCAATTGGAGTTGCGCGCCTCAACAGCTGTTGCAATTGGAAGCACCATCCCTGCTGCAGGCGTGAGAGAAAAGGGGTGCGCGGATAGTCCCACCTCGGGAGTTTCTGAAGCCACACACCCACATAAATTGCAAAAGTGCCACCATCTGTTTGCCTCAGTTACCACGGGGTGAGGTCCCTCTCACCCGACCCGACCCGACTCGGCCTCGTCCGTGACCACGCTCCGCGGACCTGGCCCGACCCGATTAGACTGACCTGCACTCCTCGCCCACCACGCACGCCGGTGGGCCTGGACCCGGGCCTGACCCGAACCCGATTACCCGATAGCGCTCTGGGAGAGCTTCCGAAGAGTGATTTCAGAGAGAGAGATACGCGGGGGAGGGGGGTAGAGTAGGTTTTTGCCTCTTGACGAAAAAACTCTGAAGTGTGCAGGCCAAAGAAGAAGAAGCAGACCCGCTGAAGAAGAAGGAGCTGCTGCACTGTAGCGAAGGCATCGTTAAGTCGTCTCAGCACCGGGGCAGACGACGGAAGGTCAGCAGCCAGAGCAGGAAAGAAGACAGGCTGAAGCAGAAGGAAGAGCAACGGCCATCGTGAAAGAAGAAGAAGAGAGGTCAAGGCAGAAAACCAAAGAAGAAAAAGAAAGAAAGGAAACAAGGAAGAACAGAAGAAGAAGAACACGAGGGGAAGATCTGAAGAAAGCAGAAGAAGAAGAAGAAGAAGAAGAAAAACAAGGAAGAACAGCAAGAAGAAGAAGAAGAGCACCACCATTGCAAGAGAAGAATATCACCTGAACAGAGAGAAAGAAGGAGATCTAAAGAAAGAGAGAAAGAAGAGCACCCCCCTCTGCAGAACAAAGAGAACAACAAATTCTCTCTCTCTCTCTTTATTTTTGTAATAGAACTTGTATATCTCTAGAATACAACTTGCTCCCTGAGTTCGACCTCGGGAACTCTTTTATTTTTCCGAGTAAAAAAATTTTATATGAAACGTTGGTAACAACCAGCTTTACTACAACGATATAACTGAAACCGACGCTTTCATTTTGGCGCCGCTGCAAGTGCTGCAACGGCTATTCTAGAGGTAAACATTCCTGTATCTTTTAATTTCTGATAATCTCCTCTCTTTTGTGCAGCTACAGGAACTCAAGAAGACAAGCAACCACACGACAACCACTCCGAAGACAGGTAAATCTTTTCTCTCACTATTAACCCCTACACTCTAAAGAGAAAGAAAAGAAAAGAACAAAGCAATATAGGGCTAACCTGTCTTCCATACTTAGTAACCATAAAAAGTTGCATGTTTTCAACTCATCACTCCTGCACACTATTAAGGGTATTTAAGGGCTAACACATTCTTGCTTGAGCCCTAATTACCCAACAAAGAGTTAAATGGACCAAGTAGAGCCAACATAAGGTCAAACATTAGGATTTCAGTAGAGACACACCCCTTAATCAAGAATTGAGGAAATCCTAAAGAGGTGTGCCCAAGCCATTGATTGAAAATAATTAACAAGAAAAATCCTAAACAATTGGCTCTCTCTAAACACTTGAACCCTAAAAGACAGGACCTAAAAGCTCTTAAAGAAAACAATAGGTAAAGTTGACCCCTTGGGTTAACCAACCTTAAATTAGGTCACTCTTTGCACTTAAAAAGACTAAAGTCCAAGTGAAACCTTAAGCACCCTGATCTTAAAATTGGTAGACTTAAGAGGTCAAGATCCCCATTCTGGTCTACCTGGAACCGCAGTGACAAGAGAGGTCGGGTGGGGGAAACCCTGTAACCCGTGGGGACGCTCTACCGTGTAGGGGTCTTCGCGGGACTCTCCCTCTCTGGCTGCCCAGGTAATTCTCAGGTGGACGATCTTTCTGATCAAGGGGTCCATCTGCCCCGCACCTCTATAGTCACCCAACACATTTTTGGGTGTCTTGATTGGGTCCAGCACCTTCTAAACTTACCTCTCCCAACTGTGCATGTACGGAAGGAGGTCTCTAAGACCACCCTTAAGACCTCCTTTAGAAATTCACTCTCGTCAAGGCCAAGCCTCGACGCCCGTGTTTGTGCAGCAACACCCTCACATTATTCTCTCTTCTGATTCAGAACCAAGTTCTTCTTCTTCCCCCATCATGGCTCAGCCAGTTGAGGAAGAAAATAATCTGGAACACCAGCTCCAGCGACTCAATGACCTCTTCCAAAACTTCGTGCACCCACCACAGCGTCCTATGATGCGGGACCACTACAATCCTGCTGCGGTGGCCATTGAGCCTCGAGTTAGAATCCCGATTGGAGGACCTGATTCCGAACTAAAGCCCAACATGATTCATGCTATACCTAAATTCCATGGGCTTAATTCTGAAGATCCCTTCCAGCACATCAAACAGCTAAAGCATCTGGCCCACACTTTTGGATCAGATGCGCAAAATCGGGATATTCTTCTCATGAAGATGTTCTCCTTTTCTCTTATGGACAAGGCCGCCCATTGGTATCAAACTCAGACCCGGCCGATCAACACTTGGGAAGAACTTCAATTCGAGTTTTTGAAAAAGTTCTTTCCCGTTGGTCGGACCAACGCCTTGCGCCATCAGATTACACACTTCACTCAACAATCAGGAGAACCTCTCCATGAGGCATGGGATCGTTTTCAGGATCTCATGAGGAAGTGCCCCCATCACGGAGTTCCTAAATGGGAACAAGTCCAATCTTTTTACCAGGGACTCCGTGAGGACATCCGCCTTTTCGTCAATGCAACTTGCGGAGGAAACATCATGGGTCAACATGAAGACACCGTATGGGAGATTCTCGAAAACATGTGCGAGAACTCCATCAACAATGACTCCATGGGATTATTCGACAGGACGAATACCCGCGCAACGACGAATCTTAAGGGAGCACATGAGACGCAGGGCCTGTCCGCATCAGTCGACCTGGAATTAATGGCCAGTCGATTGGACAAGGTCTCAATCATTGAAAAGAAGGTGGATGAGCTGACTCAGCACTTGCAGCGAGCCACCTCTGCGCGTAACTCCTTTGCACAACCTCCTTCCACACAGGAGACTGTGCAAAACATCCTACACCGATCCTCCCCTGGGATGGATCCATATCCATCCCCATCTGATTCTTGGACTGGAAGATCATCCGATCCTTTCTTCACCAGCCGGGGGAACTCCATTCCCCCTTTCCCTGATTCTCAGGAGGTTCCTCAGACCTGCGAGGACCTCAACGCCATCCAGAACGACCCATTCTCCAACACTTACAACCCTGGATGGCGAAACCATCCCAATTTTCAGTGGGCGGGAAATTCCCAAACCCAAAGACCACCTTTTCAGTCCCGCCCACAGCCCTCTCATCACTACCAGCCGCCTCAGCCTCGGCCCAACCCTACTTATCCATCAGGGCCAAATCAAGATCAAATGTCCTTAATCCTTCAGACTCTGGCTGACATTCAAAAATCGAATGCGGCCATTCAAAAACAGCACAAGGACGAGCTTACTGAAGTTAAAACTCAGCTGGCCCAGTTGGCAAATTCTCGCCAGCCAGGCACACTCCCTTCCCAACCCCTTCCTAACCCAAATAACGTACCAACCCAGAAGCGCGTTATGAATCCAAATTTAGGCCACGCTCAATGGATTTATCAGGCCCCTACTGCCCCATCTCCAGACGAGATGGAAGCCTCTACTTCTCGTACGGGATTTCAGCAGCAGCCACCCCTCCTACCAAATCCAAACCAAAATCAGGCCGGATTAAATTCTGTAACAACACGTAGTGGTAAGACAACTCAGGACCCGCATTACCCAAACCAATCCCAGCCTGATAACCATGACCCTAGGATAATTATCCAAGGTACCGCTGTTCCAGACCCACAACCTGGACCTATCCTAGAGGAACCAACCAAGATCCCGTTTCCCGAGGCCCTGACCAAGGGAAAGAAGACCACCAAACCCGTGGCCCCTGAGGAGGACCTGGTCAAGCTCTTTGAGCAGGTCCACATAAACATCCCCTTGATGGATGCAATCCGCCACGTACCAGCTTACGCACGATTTCTAAAGAATATATGTACACCCCAGCGTAAGCCGCGAACCAAGGGAGGGAGCCCAATTGTTCTGTCAGAGCAAGCCAGCTCTGTAATCCTTAGTAGACTCCCACCCAAGGCAAAAGATCCTGGAACTCCCCTGATCTCCTGTAAGATAGGTGGTACCCAATTTGATAGAGCATTGTTAGACTTAGGAGCATCTATAAATCTGATACCCACATCCTTACTTGACCATCTGGAAGAATCTGAGCTGAAACCAACTGAGGTGACATTACAATTAGCAGATCGATCTATAAAGTCACCAAAAGGGATTCTCGAGGATGTTATCGTGAGAGTGCGGGATTTCTATTTTCCAGTGGACTTTATAGTCTTAGACATGGATGCACCTGAGAACCCTAGGGATACACCAATCATTCTAGGGAGACCTTTCTTGGCTACTGCTAGAGCCAACATCAGCTGTGAGGAGGGCCAAATAGAGCTTAAGTTTGGAGATCAAACACTGAAAATTGATATATTTAAGGCCCAACAAGGAATTAATTGCGGCGTCATCGAGCAAATTTGTGACATCAAGACTTTGGTTGATGAATCATACCTCCAGAATGACTTGAGTATTCCTCATCAACCACAGAAGGATCTTGACCCGCAAATAGAGGAGTCCAATCCGGATGTGAACAACCCAGTAACTCCCACCCTTGAACCTCACATCTATACTGAACCACCCGCTGCTGCTGAAAACCCCATCCTCGAACTGAAACCCCTTCCTGCTCATTTGAAATACATCTTTCTGGGTTCTAATCAGACCCTTCCTGTGATCATCAATTCCAACCTTAGTCCTGAACAGGAATCCCGTCTGATTGTTGTCCTCCAGCAACATCGCAGAGCCATCGGATGGACCCTCGATGATTTGACTGGAATAAGTCCCTCTTATTGTACTCATCATATCTATTCAGAAGAGGGCACACGACCTTCTCGTGAAATGCAGAGACGCTTAAACCCCAATCTGCAGGAGGTCGTGAAAAAGGAGATCATCAAGTGGTTAGATGCCGGGATCATCTACCCGATCTCCGATAGTCGTTGGGTGAGCCCGATTCAGGTCGTGCCTAAGAAGGCAGGACTCACCACTATAACGACTGAGACCGGAGAAATCATTCCTACCCGATTAGCCAACTCGTGGAGAGTCTGTATAGATTACCGTCGACTCAATTCCTCCACGAAGAAGGATCATTTCCCACTACCCTTCATTGATCAAATTCTCGAAAAATTAGCGGGAAATAGGTTCTTCTGCTTCCTTGACGGGTACTCCGGTTATAACCAGGTGGCAATCCATCCTGAGGACCAAGAAAAGACCACGTTCACCTGCCCCTTCGGAACGTACGCTTTCCGAAGGATGCCTTTCGGTCTTTGCAATGCACCCGCTACTTTTCAGCGATGCATGCTTGCCATATTCTCAGATATGGTAGGTGATTATCTGGAAGTCTTCATGGATGACTTTTCAGTTTTCGGAGCATCATTCGACGATTGCCTCCAACACTTGGTCCAGATACTCAGGCGGTGCATCGACGTGAATTTGGTTCTTTCCTGGGAAAAGAGCCATTTCATGGTGCCTGAGGGAATTGTCCTGGGACACTCAATTTCGGAGAAAGGTATCCAAGTGGATCGAGCTAAGGTTAATCTGATTTCTCGCCTTCCTATGCCTAGCTCGATCAGGGACATCCGATCCTTTTTAGGGCATGTCGGTTTTTATCGGCGATTTATCCCTGATTTTTCAAAAATCGCACGCCCCCTGACCACTCTTCTCTCCAAGGATGTTCCCTTCGAAATCTCCAAGGAATGCACTCAAGCATTTGAAACCCTGCGTGACCGAGTCACCCAAGCCCCGATCCTACAGTCCCCTGATTGGTCTCAACCCTTTGAGATCATGTGTGATGCATCCGACTTCGCTGTAGGAGCGGTTTTGGGGCAGAAAAATGACTAGAAACCTGTGGTCATTTACTACGCCAGCAAAACACTCGATGAGGCTCAGCGTAACTATACAGTTACTGAGAAAGAGCTGCTAGCTGTAGTATTTGCCCTAGAGAAGTTCAGATCGTACCTTCTGGGTTCCCATGTCATCATATACTCGGATCACACGGCTGTGAGGCATCTCCTTGCAAAGAAGGACGCAAAACCTCGATTGATCCGATGGATCTTGCTGTTGCAAGAATTTGACCTCGAGATTCGCGATAAAGCGGGAAAACAAAATGTGGTAGCTGATCACTTGTCCCGTCTTCCTTCTGAAATGATAAACCCTTCCGGACCCATCACTGAGCATTTTCCCGATGAGCACCTGCTGACTATTGGTACTAGCCTTCCATGGTTTGCTAATATTGTAAATTACTTGGCATCTCATCAAACCCCGTCCGATTGGCCGAAGGCCAAGAAAGACAAATTACGCTCCGATGCCAAGTATTACATTTGGGAGGACCCGTACCTCTTCCGCATAGGTGCCGATCAGATCATCCGGAGATGTGTCCCGGAAGGGGAAGTCAACAATATCCTCTCTTTCTGCCATGACCAGGCATGCGGTGGCCATTTTGCCGGGCATAAAACCGCATCAAAAGTCCTCCAGTGCGGCTTCTACTGGCCCACACTGTTCAAAGACGCATACAGTCATTGCAAGGCATGCAGTCGTTGCCAGACTTTGGGCAACATGAGCCATCGCGACATGATGCCTATGCAACCGATTCTAGTATGCGAAATCTTTGATGTTTGGGGGATTGATTTTATGGGCCGCTTTCCTGTTTCGGATGGTTTCGAATACATTCTGTTGGCTGTGGACTACGTGTCCAAATGGATCGAAGCCATACCGACCCGAACCTGTGATCACAAAATCGTTCTCAAATTCATTCATCAACACATTTTCTCAAGGTTCGGGATTCCTCGTGCAATAATCTCTGATGGGGGGACCCATTTCACAAATGCTCAGTTTAGGTCACTGATGACCAAATACGGGGTGTCTCACCGAATCTCTACTCCTTACCACCCCCAAACTAATGGTCTAGCTGAGCTGTCGAATCGGGAGATCAAGAAAATCCTGCAGGTCACTGTTCGACCTGACAGGAAGGACTGGTCGTCCCGACTTCCGGAAGCATTGTGGGCCTATAGGACCGCCCACAAGACCCAATTGGGCATGTCTCCCTTTAGATTGGTGTACGGAAAGGCATGCCACCTTCCCGTCGAACTGGAGCATAAAGCCTATTGGGCAGTACGGAACTGTAATCTAGATCTTTCCAAGGCTGGGACCCACAGAAAACTCCAAATCAGCGAGATCGATGAATTGCGCATAGACGCGTACGAGAACTCGCAAATCTACAAGGAGCGGGTTAAAGCCTTCCACGACAAACACATCTCGAGAAAGATCTTTCATCCTGGTCAAAAGGTCCTACTCTTTGATGCCCGACTCAAACTCTTCCCAGGAAAACTGAGATCTAAGTGGGTCGGACCATATTTGGTCCGACAGGTTTTTGGAAATGGAGCAATCGAAATCAGTCCACTCAGCCACGATTCTGAACCTTTCATCGTGAATGGTCAAAGACTCAAGCCGTTCATTGATGTAACTTCTACTGATTTGGCTGAGGCATCTCATATCCTCCTTTCCCCTTGAGCTTATTGCGCCCAGCCGATGGCGTAAAACTCAGCGCTTAACGGGAGGCAGCCCGTCATTCTCTTTGAAAACCTGAAACTTGTTCTGACACCTTTCAGCACTCGAAGTTCACCCTGAACTATGACCCCCTAGGTTACAATGAGGACATTGCAAATCTTAGGCATGGGGGGGTAGGAAAGTGCAAAAACTTGTAAGAAAAGGTTTCAAACAAAAAAATTCACATATGCCAAAAATACCATAAAAATTAAAAAATTTTTCGAAAAAGAATAAGAGGAAAAGAGGAGAAGGAAAATTTTGTGAAGGAGAAAAGAAACAAAATGAAAAAGGAGCACAAAATTATAAGAAAAGTTGATAGTCATTAGTAAGGAACTAAGGAATTAACCTAAGTTCTAGACCTCATTCAAGAAAATAACTGAAAAGTGCACAATGAGATTAGTAAGAATGCAAACCTTAGGCATTCTTGAATAGACTCTTAGTACTCATTAAGATCTGGACACTCCTCAAGAGGTTGAGGAAAATGAAAAGCTGAAGTATTAGGTCTAAGGCTTAGGAAGTATTCGGCCTCGTTAACTAATTTTTGGTTTACGGGACTCAGTAACCTAAGCACCCTAATCTCACACACAGCCTGGTTCAGTAAGCGTAAAAATCAGAATCACGCAGAAGCGTCGCAAAAATCTGAAAAGAACACCTAGAATAGGAATGGCCGATCAACACAAGTTGATTTGGACGAGTTCCCAGCGCGGAGAGGCGGAAAATCCCCTCGAAGATGCGTAACAAAATATCATCTCCTCGGTGCTTGTCTCTTAGGATATTTACATATCCTACGGGGGGCATGTAAGCACTCTGCTGGTTCAGATTCCATGGATGGCATTATCTCGAAGTGTCAATTGCCAGGGTCTGGATTCGGCCACGGAATACCATGGATGGGATTATCTCGAAATCTCAATAGCCAGGGTTCCAGGGGTTGCCATGGGCGGTGCTATCTCGAAGCATCGATCGCCAGGAACCCTTGAGGATTGATGATGGGAGCAAGGAATCTGATACAGACCGTGTTGAAAAGCTAATCCTAGGCTAGAACTAAAAAGAAAAAGAGAGAGAAAACTCTCCAAACAGAAAAAACTTTCTATCTCTCTCTTACAAAACGCACTGCGAACTGGGCCAGGGCTAAAATCATTTCAAGCACGGGTGCTTTAACCACGAAGTCCAATAAACCTTAGGTTAGTTCTTGTGGGCCTTAAAAACCTTTGCTAAAAGACTGAGGCTAAGGCTAGACAGATTTGGATCTTGATTGGTACTAGAGTATCTTTTAGGCCTATGGTCAGCATTCTAACCTAATCTATGCTCAAATAAAAAGGCACTTATCTAAAACCATTGAAAACTTCATGGTCTAGAACAAGGGTTGAAACCTTAAGTTTTTTGCTAAGGGACTAGCAAAAGCTAGGCATGGGGGTATGATGAGAACCTCATCATGAGCCATAACTAGCTCTTTTTGACCCAATACAAAGGATAAAAGCTCCTACATATCTCAAGGAAAGGCTTAACTCAGAGAATTCTGAGTTTGAGAAGAAAACCAGTCATAAGGGGTAAAAGTGCAATTTTACCAGTATAATCTGCATACAGGGTAATTCAGGGCCCAAACACAGGTCAAAACAGCTTAATAAGAATAAAAGTGGGATGAGATGATCTAGCAAGGGCTACAGCATTTCCAAGGAACCAAATGATAATCTGTAACCCTAAAACAACCCACTTCAATTCACAAGGTTCGAGGCAAAGTAAAAATAGAATAAACCCTCTAAAATTCATAGAAAAATAATCTCTAGGGTTTAGAACCTTCAATTTGGCCTTTAGAACCCATTTTGACCTACATTGAGAACCATGCCCAATTAATAACTTAATTTGGGTCTTTACGCAAATTGACCGGTCAAACAAGGTTTAATATGAAAATGAAATTTACCATCAGATTCCTTAGGTTCTAATTAGTCATGTATAAAAACTTGAGCCTAAGAAGAAACCTCCTTGACCGACTTTACACTTTGGTCCTCATATATTTACTCTTTGGCCCTCAATTTTTGAACCCTCGCATTTAGGCCCCTAACTCTCCTTCGTTCTTTGCAAACAGGTCCCTCCTGCAAAACCCTGCCAGCACCATGCTCCGGCGACCTTGCGCGGAGCATGGCGCCGCGCAGGGTGAGGTGGAGGACCTGGCATGTATACCGGGGGTGCCCTGCGTCGTCAGCCGTCGCAGGAGCACCCCCATGGTCATTGTAGGCCACCATACCGGCCGTGCGAACGCACGGACGGTATGGGTTCGTATTCCGACCATTCTCCGGCGAGGGAGACATGTCGTCTCCCTCCGCCTTCCTCCCTGCTTCAACCCTATAAATACCCCCCGCCACTCCACCGACCAAAGGAGCCTGGATCTGACGGAGAAAACCCCCAGCTTTCTTCTCTTCTTTCTCCGGCAGACGCTCACCAGCTCCGGCGGCTTCCTCCCCCTCCACCTCTTCGCTCTGCCGCACTACCAGCAGCAGAGACTTCCTCCCCTGCTCTTCCCGCGCCACGCCGCACCCAGCTGGCGCCTCTCCAGCCCTCTGCTCGCCGCCGCCCCTCTCCCTGAGCATCGTCTTCTCCGGCGACAGTCGATACGACTGTCGCCCTGTTCCTCCCCCTTCGTCCCTGCAAGTAAGTTAGACCTACTCCCCTTCTTCTCCTCTTTCTTTCCCCGCTTTCAATTTAGTCAATTAAACCCTCGACCGCTCCTGTTCACCCTCATCCTCTCCGCCTCCGACCACCCTCCGGCGAGCTGCTCCCATCACCTCAGCGACCCACACGGCTCGCCGACCACCGCACCTTCTCCGCCTCCTCACCCTGATCCTCTTCCGCCCCTCCACTTCCCACCAAACACCCTCTGCAGATCCACCGAACACACCTACTCCTTCGCTCCCAGTTTGACCTAGGACGACCTGTTAGCTCCATCTCGCCCCTTGCAGACCCCCTGACCACCTTCGCCGTGCCACGGCGAAGGTCCCCCGCCTGTCTGATTTGGCCGAGAGGCCGTTCTATTGATTTCAGGTTCCAGGCCTTGACCGCCATTGGCGAGGAAGCTCGAAGCTTGCTCGAGGTTGCTCCAAGCCGAGATATCCCAGGTTGAAAAGCCACGGCCAGCGCGAAAGAGTCTTGCGCACACACCCTGGCCCTCAATTGGAGTTGCGCGCCTCAACAGCTGTTGCAATTGGAAGCACCATCCCTGCTGCAGGCGTGAGAGAAAAGGGGTGCGCGGATAGTCCCACCTCGGGAGTTTCTGAAGCCACACACCCACATAAATTGCAAAAGTGCCACCATCTGTTTGCCTCAGTTACCACGGGGTGAGGTCCCTCTCACCCGACCCGACCCGACTCGGCCTCGTCCGTGACCACGCTCCGCGGACCTGGCCCGACCCGATTAGACTGACCTGCACTCCTCGCCCACCACGCACGCCGGTGGGCCTGGACCCGGGCCTGACCCGAACCCGATTACCCGATAGCGCTCTGGGAGAGCTTCCGAAGAGTGATTTCAGAGAGAGAGATACGCGGGGGAGGGGGGTAGAGTAGGTTTTTGCCTCTTGACGAAAAAACTCTGAAGTGTGCAGGCCAAAGAAGAAGAAGCAGACCCGCTGAAGAAGAAGGAGCTGCTGCACTGTAGCGAAGGCATCGTTAAGTCGTCTCAGCACCGGGGCAGACGACGGAAGGTCAGCAGCCAGAGCAGGAAAGAAGACAGGCTGAAGCAGAAGGAAGAGCAACGGCCATCGTGAAAGAAGAAGAAGAGAGGTCAAGGCAGAAAACCAAAGAAGAAAAAGAAAGAAAGGAAACAAGGAAGAACAGAAGAAGAAGAACACGAGGGGAAGATCTGAAGAAAGCAGAAGAAGAAGAAGAAGAAGAAGAAAAACAAGGAAGAACAGCAAGAAGAAGAAGAAGAGCACCACCATTGCAAGAGAAGAATATCACCTGAACAGAGAGAAAGAAGGAGATCTAAAGAAAGAGAGAAAGAAGAGCACCCCCCTCTGCAGAACAAAGAGAACAACAAATTCTCTCTCTCTCTCTTTATTTTTGTAATAGAACTTGTATATCTCTAGAATACAACTTGCTCCCTGAGTTCGACCTCGGGAACTCTTTTATTTTTCCGAGTAAAAAAATTTTATATGAAACGTTGGTAACAACCAGCTTTACTACAACGATATAACTGAAACCGACGCTTTCAATGATCTTCTTCTTGAAAACCTCCAACATATTTGGATTTAGGCATCTCTAAGGTTGTCTCAATGGTCTCACCCCTTCATCAGTATAGATATGGTGATTGCAATATGAGGGGCAAATCGCATGGAGATCAGCAATGCCCCACCCGATAGTAGTCCTATGTGCTTGCAGAACGGAGATCAACTGGTGTTCCTGATCTGGAGTCAAGTGAGCATTGATAATCATGGGATACATCTCACTATCTCCCATAAACACATACTTGATCAAATTAGGTAAGGGCTGTAACTCTAGTAGCGAAGGGTGGGGAATAGGTTTATGCAGGGGAGGAGAGGAAACAATAGCGGAAATTTATTGATCCTAACTAATGAAGAATACATCAGCAGTTATCATGTAATCCTGTCTCAAGATATCAGTATTAGATAGGACATGATATTCAGGATCAGGGGTGTTAGGAGCAGATGAACACCCATGACAACCAGATCCATGGGACGAAAAGTGTATGTCATTAGTCTCAGTCCCATGTGGATCGTGATCTAAGACCCTTGATAGTGAAGATGAATGTGCCATTGGGTCGCTGCAGAGGAGCCCAACGTTCCCACAGAAAGCTAAATCTTCGTCTTCACTATCCTCCTCGATTAAATCGCAATCAAAGTTCTTTGTTGCCCTGAAAATGTCCAGTCTAAGCTTTTCATTCCCTAGGACAATCTCCATGCATCCTGATGCACAGTTGATGTTTGCGCGAGCAGTTGCCAAAAATGGGTGTCCTAAAATAATCGGTACATCATGGAGATTAAGAGGAACCTCCATATCAAGAACAAAAAATTCCACTAGAAAGTAGAATCCTTGGACTTTCACGATCACATTTTCAACCACTCCCCTCGACATTTTTACCGATCGATCAGCCAACTGTATGGTAATTGAGGTGGGCTTTAACTCCCCAAATTGAAATCAATCAAATACTATGGTGGGAGTTAGGTTGATGGATGACCCCAAGTCAAGAAGGGCCCTATTAAAAGGGGAATCCTGCAAAAAGCAAGAAATCAATGGTGTGCCCAGGTCCTTTTTCGGTGGTAAGTCAGCTAAAATAACCATGCTGGCTTCCTCAAATAATATCACTTGTCGTTCGATTCTCTACTGTCGCTTCGGAGTACAGTAGTCCTTGAAGAACCTAGCAATAATAGGGATGTGATCTATTTCTTCGAGGAGAGGGACCTTAATGTGAACTTCCTTGAACATAGATTTAGGTCCTCGAAATTCCACGTGTCCTTTTTACTTGCTGAATTTGGCATTAGAGCCACGGGAAAAGGAATGGGAATTTCAGGGTTTAGGGGCTTCTTTCCTTTATCTAATGAAGATGGCTTGCAAGAGGAAGAGGGTTGTGAGCCATCTTGCGGTAGAGCACAGGAAAAAGCATTACTCGCTTGCTTAGGTAGTAGGTCCTGTGTAGTCTTTCTGCTCCTTAATGTGACAGCTTTTGCATTGGCGTGCTATCCATGAAGGGGCAGAGGAGCGGGTTGGTCTAGATACATAGGGTTTGGCAATAAAGGTGGCTGACCAAGCCTATAACCAGGTGGTCCGGGAGGTGCTTGCAGAACAGTGTGTGCCTACCCCTTTGGTGCTTGGAACCTAGGTGGGGTGCCCTGATTCTACATGTATCTCTGGTTCGGGACAGGTTGGGAGGGCAAAGCTCCCTATGACCTATGCTCCTACATCATCTGGTTTTGCATGTTCTGTATGCTCTGTATTTGGTCAGCCATTGCCTTCATTATTTGCAGGTTGTCATGAGTAGATTTCCAAATTGATGCTTGCAATTCCTCCTTCAGAGATTCCAAAGGGTCAGCCTGCTTTGGAGGGTAGTTGGTAGCTTGGTGCAGCGGTTTGATAAATAGAGCGTGTCTGTTGCTGCTGAGATGGGAATGGCTGTTGCCTAGGATACGTGTTCTACACATTCCCGTATTGTTTGGTCTGGTAGTATGGAGCTTGACTCGGTCTTGGTGGGTTACCAGACCAGGAGAAATTCGGATGCTAGTGCTAACTAGGGTTATACGTTTTAGAATATGGGTTGTTACGCCCGTAACTCTGAATAGCATTGACATCTTTGTAGGCCAAAGACATCTCAGATGCAAATTCATCAAAAGAATACGCACTTGCATCATTATGTGCATAACCCTGATTGTACGATGCCAGATCCACATTGTTCACGGGTTCCTGGTATGCAGGATCCCACAGATATGGAGAGAAAACATCCCGAGTGAACAAATATGTACGAGCATAGGGGGCTCGGGATGTTTGAGAGGAGTAAGATGGAGCAATGCTGCCAGAAGATCTAGATCTTGCTCGCATTAATTCATCGAGCTTCCTATCGAGCAAATCCACCTTGTCCAACTTTTTGGTGATAATGTCCATGTCGGCTCAGGTAGACTCAGCTTGAGCTTCATGGACATTAACTCGTTATCCAGGTCACCGGAACTAGTTCATTGAGGCGACATTCATCGAGTTCTCTACTAAGGACTTGAACAGTTCAAATGCGTTATTCTCATCCTTCGCAAGGAAATTCCCACCTCTAGATGCATTGGTCAAGTACCGATGTGTGTCATCCAGACCATTGTAAAAGACATGAGCGAGGTGCCATTTGGGTACACCATGGTGTGGGCATTTCCTGAGAAGATCGTGGAATCAGTCCAAGAAGCCATGCAACTTCTCTCCAGGGCCTTGGGCGAAGGTTGTGATTGTGCGCCTCATAGCATTTGTTCGACCGATCAGGAAGAACTTTTGGAGGAACTCGAGATGTAATTCCTCCCAGGCTCCAATTGGCCTCCCAATGGTCTTGAACTAATAAGCAACTTTATCCTTAAGAGAAAAAGGAAAAAGCTTCATGAGAAAAATCCCAATATCTACATTCTTGGGTCAAACTGACTCTGCAATCCGACTCAGGTCTTCAATATGGTAGAAGGGATACTCATTCGAGATTCCATGAAAATGAGTCTGAATCAGACTTATGATATTCGACTTTAACTCGAATGTGTCTCCGCTTGTAGAAATATGGACCTGAGGTGCTATGATTGTTGTTGCCGAATCGTAGAAGTTCTGTAGTTGTTATCCGTGTGGTGGATGCTGCATTCTATCGAGTGTTGTGAGAATCCGGTCAATGCTCTACTCATATTTTTATTCCGTTTCCTCGACTCTGACTTCTAGATGAGCCATTGCATCCTGATTCTTAGGGTCCTAATGAACTTGAGGATTGAGATTAGACATCTCAGCTAATCGAGTGGAAGAAGGTTGAGAAAAGATGTCTGGCGAAAATCACCTTTGTCGCCTTGGGTTCGGTTCCCAAGGTCCCATAAGTTTAGGTCCTAATGACCTTCTTCCTTGCATACACCAACTCAAAGGGTTAGTGTAATCAAGCAAAACAAGGCTAAGGCCTTGTTAATCAGAGTGGTCCTTTAGATCAGATGATCGGATTTTTCGCTTAAGTTTGTGTTATTAAAAAAATTCGGTAAGAGATCGACTACAAGGAATCCCTGCCTCTTAGGCTAACTCGGCCAGTCTGGTAACAAGGGGACTACGAGGAAGGTTCTTCCTTTGACTTTCATCTTCGGTTTCATTACCCCGCAGCTACGATTGTTTGACGCTACCCCACAGGCTTAGTCACTAGGTTTTACAAGAGAGGTAGAACTACCCAGTAGTTTCAAGCCAAATGCAGGTTATTTAATGTATTTTTGTGAATTTTTAATCTTTTTCTTCAATTTAGCAGATGGTGGGCGGTCTACAAGGTGACTTTCCTCACCGACTAACTTTTGGGCTCGTCGTAGTCCAAGTTAATCTATGTGATCCTATTGGCTCATGCATTTCTAAGTTTTTTCTTTCTTCAAATTGAAGACCATTATTTAAATGTATACTCTAACGTAAGATGGAATCCAAATGATTTAAAATTTGGCAAGAAGATTCCTTTTTCAATAAGTTCTCCAGAGAGTATTTTTTCAAAATTTTTACTACTTCCAACAATTAGTTATAAATTTTTAACAACCCAAAGGTCAAATTTGGGATTTAGACCCTATTTTGGTTTCTCTATTGGAAATGATATCAAATATGCTCCAACAATTTTGTAAAAATATGATATTGAAATCTAATTTGATTATCTTTCAAACCCCACAAATCTTGAGTATATCTAATTTGTATGGTAGTCAGAATTGATTTCTAAAGTTGATAAAAGTTCTATTTTCAAGCAATCTAACTAGTATGTACTCCATGAATTTTTAAAAATTCCATAGAAAAAATATCTTTTTGGGAAAGAAGGCATTGGAAAGATAATTTGAAGATCGAGTTCCAATCCAAATTTCAGAACTTTTGGAGCATTAGAAACATGGCTATTGAATTTTAAAGATGACACTTACTTTCTAGCCGAATTTCTAATAAGAATGTGTGCACTTGATTTTTGCAGTGCTCGCTTTTCCTCATTTGCCACTTTGTGTCATTGCTCCTACACCCAAAAATACCATATTAGAGATAAAATCAAAAGTTCCTGTGCCTCCCCAACAACGGTGCAAATTTGTTCGTGGCATAGATTGAGTAAAAGTTGAGCATGTTATAGTGTAGCGCGAAATACGTCTCGAGCAAATAATTAACAGTATTGGTGAGTCTCGGTCAATCACAGGGAGGTATAAAGCACTTTTTATTTCATACGTTTGTTACCAATATGATTTCTAAATAATAGAAACAATCAATCACAATATCCACATTACAAAGAGATTGTATTTGATATATGCGATAGACTAAAAACATGAATGTAAACAACTACTTATTATAATAGAATGAGGGCACCGCAGGTGGTCCGTGGTGGCCTTTTGGAGAGGTTGGGAAGAGCACCAATGATCCATCTGAGTGGCTCAACTAATGCTTCAGATGGACGTGTAGAGACGGAGGCAGAGAAGATGGGAAGAAGAAGAAGAGAGAGAGGGTGTAAAAGGAGGAAAAAGAAGAAAAGTAAAGAATGCCTTTCAAAGGGGGTCCTTAGGCCTCTTTCTATAGCTTTAGTGAAGGCCATTTAGGGTATTTGGGCCCTTAAATTATTGCAAAGGCTACAGATTAATCAGATCCGTTGATTGGGAGATCAACAGCCCTGATTGAGCCTTCCAAAATTTTCTTTTATCCTCGATTTAATTTGGTGCTGCCACGTGGTAGCCTATGCATCCTTGGATTCTAATCTGATGGCTCCCGCTAGCTTATGCTCGCCCGCACGCCTGTGCTCACCCATATGCTTGCGCACTCACTACTCGCCCTTGATTAGCGCCTCAAGTCCTAATGCTTCTCAGTGTATGGTCAGACCGAATAGGTTGTTAATATGATGATTTTATCGTTGAAATGTATATAGTGGTTAACCTAATTCATACCTAACCATCTCTTTACAAAATTTTTAACCTGGCCTACTTGATTTTATCTTGTCACTTTTAGGCCCAGGGTCAAACTCAGGGAAGTGGGGTACAAGTTATGTTCCTACGCCTTTCCTACAACGAGTCTCTTCCATTCGGTTATTGTGTTTTTGGTGTTGTTCTTATTTAGATTATTTTTTTGGTAATCCTTCTCCTTGAGGCACACCCTCAAAATTGTGTCCTTGGCTTTGAGCCAAAACAGAGTTCCAAAATGAATTTTGCTGTTCGCAAGACGAGGTACTGCAAGTCAAAGATTATCTTTTCTCTTTTATATATATTTTTTTATCTTTTTACTAACAGAAAAGCGAACAGAAATAAAGTAAATATAGTATGTATATATATATATGTCTATATTATATATATAAAGGGGTGGGGGTGGAGGCGGCGATGGAATGTAGCACGGTGTCGAGTCGGTCGTCGTCTAGAGAGACGTAACCAACACGACTAGGTGCCGCGTGGAATGCAGAATGGATGGTGGAAGATGTATGTGACCACGCTTTTTTTTTGTACGCATGTATTGAGGAATATCAGCAATTGGTGCAGATATGTATATATATGTATATAAGTAAATATATCTATATGTATATATTTATAGTTATAAATGTATAGGTATATATATTTGTAGATATATATATATATGAATATATATAAGTATATGTATATATATGTATATGTGTATGTATATATAACTATATAGAGGTATATATATATGTATGTATGAGTATATAGTAATATATGTATATATAGATATATGTAGCTTAGTATATATATATATATACATATATATATGTATATAATACTATATGGATATATATATATAGGTATATGTATATATATATATAAGTATATATATAAGTATATAGATAAATATATATATGTATATAAGTATACTAGTACTACTATATATATAGATGTAAGTGTATATATATATGTATATGTATATGCATAGTAGTATATGTATATAAATATGTGTATGGATATATATATAGGTATATATATATATATATACATATATATATATATAAGTATGTATGTATACTAATACATAAGTATATAGGTACTACTATATGTATAAATATAAGTATATATATATGTATATCAATATATGTATATATATGTCACTATATATAAGTATACGTATATATATATAAGTTTATAATAGTGTTTATGTGTGTGTGGGCGTGTGTAAGTGTTGGTGAAGGTGTGTGAGTGCGTCGGTGTAAAGACTTGTGAGTGAGTGAGAAAGAGTGAGAGAGAGAGAGAGAGCAAGAGAGCGGGAGAGAGCGGGAGTGCAGCCGCTGCTGGAGAGAGTTAATTCGTCTGCAGATGGTGGGCATCGTCTGGAGGTCTCGCGCGCACGGGCGCGTACTCGCGTAAAGGAAATGGCCTGCATCTTCCGGCTGCAAGCACGGAGGGCGGGCGACAGAGCGGACGAACGGAAGCAGGGAAGGTCTGCAGGCGCACACGGAGTCTTGGGGTGCTTGTAGATGCTCGCAGAAGCTGTGGGGGGCGCTGCTGCTGTTGCTACTACCGCTGCTTAGCTGCTGCTGCTGCTGCATCAAGCTTCAGACCTTGAAGCGGCAGCAATGGTGGGAAGGTGCGGGAACAGAAATGAAAATAGAGAAGAGTCACCACGCCCACCGGCTCTTTGAAGAGCTGGGCAGTGGTGGTCTCACTGTGGTGGTGTGCACCACAGTGAGCTCCTGCCTGCCGAGTATCTCCTCGAAGGAGGACCGGCGTATGGAGGGGAGAGGGAGGTGGTGGCCTACTGGTGGTGTTTATTTCTTGCTGCAGCTAGCTGGGGTCGAAGAGAAGAAGACGTGGCTATTTATAGGAAGAGAAGGCATGGCTGCATGCATGGCTGCTGCAAGGAGAGGGATGGAATGGCAGCCGCAGGGAATGGTCATGGCAGGGAGAGGGCACTGCAGGGATGGGCTGCTGTAGCATGGTGTGAGGAGAAAAATGCAGTCGAGGGAAAATAAAAAAATCAAGTGGAGAAAGAAAAAGATGTGGATTTTTGCAAAAAGGCACTTGAGGAAAATGCGAATTATGAAGCCATTTATTTCATTCTCCTCTCCTCTCAATTAAATGCATGAATGCATGTATTTTTACAAATGCAACTATGGAATCCTAATATGCATAGGTAATGCTAGGAAATAGCATAAGAAGGCATTATTGCAGTCGTATTTTGAGGTGCAATCATACCCCATGCCTATCTTTTGCTAGTCTCTATCAAAATAGTATTTAGAAATGATCTTAAGCTGAAGATTTTCTTCTGAGGTAATATAGGTGTGTTTATTGCCGGATATTGTGAGAACCAATTTGTAGAGAAGACTACCAGTACTTTAAGTCTCACATGACAAAGATCATCTCTCGACTAACCAGGACTCTTGATATTTAAACCTTAAGTACGATTTCCATGACCCAGGAGGTTTTTGCCGTACTTAAGAGCTCAAGAGATTATGGCTTGTGCTTAGTGACAGATCAAGACTGACCAGATGAACATTGAGACTCAAGCCCAGGGTTTCACGAATCTTTAAGTACAGGTTGGTCCCAGTTTCAGCTCGTGTTTTCGGATTGACCTTTAAGAAGATCACGAAAAACTCAACTCCCATTTTCTGATTTATGTGGCTCACAGGAAAATAAAGTATTTGTAACCTGCCCTGAAGAACTTCTTGTAGGTCGAAGACTTTACAGACATTTATGAGATATACTGACTCTTTTGCAACTTTTTTTTTTTGAAGGAGCACACTTTTTTTCTTTTTGGTGGGAGAGTTTCTTTTCGGTGGAAAGAGTAGCTCCTAAACACACGACTAAAGCCTGGGATAAAAAGTCTACCTGCGTGCACAGGTAAGGACTCCACCTTCCCTAATGAACAGTAGGGTTGGATCTTTTGTTCACTTAGTCTTTCCTGATTTGTAGTGTGAACCAAGTTTACTTAAGCTCTCAAGTAGAAGCAAACCAACAGATCCTATACTGGTGTCTAAGGTACAAGAATACGTCCTTAGTTAGGAGAGATTCCAATCTATTTTATCAATGCTTAAGTGAATTTAGCCGAGCCTGAGCGAATCAAGCTTCTGTGGCCTGGAAAGTCTTCAAAATAGAGGTTGAATATCCATAAACACTTATTGTATTTTTTTTTTGTTTCACCTTTTAGATCATTACTAAACACCATTTATTATTATATATATATATATTTTTTTCTTCTTTTTTCTTTTTCTTGCATATTTATAAATGGGTGGAAACTGTATGATATCATAAAATACCCGGATCCTATGGATGCCTATCCACCCCCCATGCCAAATAATGCTATGTCCTCATATACATGCAGGGAAAGGCAGAGAAAGGATGAAAGATCGGGTAAGGAGAGCTGAGGGTCAGGGTATAGAGTAGGGTGGTAGGGTGGGTGGATGGTCGGTGGTGAAATGAAAAGTGAAGTGCTCGTGATAGTGGCGTGAAAAGTGATGGTGGATGGTGACAGGTCTGGCATTTTCTGGGACGAGAGTGTCCCAGGCAGATCAGAAAACAGATCAGGAAGAAGTTGGCCCTTAGATTGGCCAAGAAGAGGGGCTCGTTGGATAGATGGATCCAAAAGGGAAAAGCCCAGTGAATAGGATATGGGCTCAAGGTACCAGTGTGGAGTTGCAAATCCACCTGATTTGGCGGGAAAGAAAGGGCAATCCGATATTCAAGAGTGTGGACCGGCGGTGAGTAGCCCGGAGATGACTCAGATCACGAGGTATGGGAAGCGGAGAAAACCTCGTCAGAAGTCTGGTCAGGAGAAGGTACGGGAATAGGGAGGGATTGGGGAATGTCACAATTTGTGTTGGTCAGGCAATCATCAAGTAATTCGCTGCAGTCTGAATAGGTCCTAAATAGTCCTATAGACGCATTGACGGTCATGTCCTCGTCAGACGTGTCATCCTCGATGCAATCGCAATCAAAGTTCCTGGCTGCCTTGAAGATGTTAAGCTTGATCTTTTCAGATCCAACGGCAATCTCAATACAGCCCGACTCGCAGTCGATAAGGGCACGGGCTGTGGCCAAGAAAGGTCAACCGAGGATGATCGGACAATCAGAGAGTGAACTAGGAACTTCCATATCTAAAACAAGAAAGTTAATAGGAAAACAGTGACTGTTGACCCTAACCACCACGTCTTCCACCACACCCTTTGGGATTTTGACAGAACGATCTGCCAACTGTAACGTGACAGGGGTGGGTTTCAGATTTCCCAAGGAAAATTTTTTGAGCATGATGGTCGGTATGAGATTTATGGAAGATCCTAGATCAAGCAGGGCACGGTTAAAATTGCAGCCTTGAATGCTACAGGAAATGAGTGGTGTGCCCGGATCTTTCTGCTTCGGTGGTAGGTTTGACATTACAGCACAACTCGCATGAGGCGAGAGAACCACCGGATTCTTAGTTTTCTTTGACTGTCGCCTGGGTGTTGTGTAGTCCTTGAAAAATCAGGCGACAGTTGGTATGTGGTCAATAGCCTCGAGTAGGGGTACTTTGATTTCTACATCCCTGAACAAATTACGCAGGTTATCAAAGGCCTGCATATTTTTCTTTTTGCCTTTTGGCTCCCTCAGTAGAGCCTCAGGGAATGGGACTGATTCTGGCAACAATTTTGGTGCATCGTCCTCTCAGGACTGCGGTGTGTGTCCTGAATGAGAGGACGATGAAGAAGAAGATGGGCCAGGATCAGGTCGAGGCGAATCGACAGTCTGCTTACCACTCCTCGTAGTGATAGCATTGGACGATGCGGGTCCCGTGGGATCATACGGCGGAGGAGGGTTCGCAATGGGGACATAAGAGTGCGGTGCTGCAGCAGGATTTACCTGAAATCCCGGTGGGATGCTCGGAGCTTGCAGATTTTGATGAACCTCTCCCTGAGAAGGTTGTACCTGTGGTTGCGGACCACGGGGTACAAAGTTTTGCAGGTTGGGAACGGGTTGGGTGGGAAGAGTGCCCTGAGATCGAGTCGCCATGCGTAGTTGACTGATCTCAGCATTCTGCTGCGCCAATTGGTACTGAAGAGAGGTCATGTTCTCTTCATGATGCTTTGACATATCCGTCATCATTCGCATCAATTTATCAAGAGGACTTGATGCGTGTTCGATTTGCGGTGTGCAAGGGCCTGATGGCGGATTCTCCATAGGATTAGATTGGGCCCTTTGGATGACGGGTGCGGACGGTCGCATGGGTCCACCCACGGGATTTTGGTGCTGCGAGTTGTTGGACCATGCAAAGTTTGGATGATTACGCCACCGTAGGTTATAAGTGGCAGAGAACGGGTTGTTTCCTAGGGCGTAAGCATCTTCTGTGCCAGAAGACGTGCCTACATGTAAGTATGCATCCGAGCACACGGAGGCTTGGTCCTCCGTGTCGAAATACTGGCTTGCAGAAGCCAGTTCCACATGACTTACCTAGTCGCTTGGCGCAACACTCCGTAAGGAAGGTCTAATGGGGTTTCTCAGGATAAGCCTGGTGTTAGAAGAATTTGGATTGTGACGAAGTGGTGAAGAGGTGGTGTTTGCCAAAGATCGGGCGGGGTTGGCTAGAAGCTCGTCCAGCTTCATGTGCACGATGGAGACTTCATCTAGTTTTTGTGCAATAAGGCTTAGATCAGTGGATGAATGGGAGGGTCCCGTGTCAACTTCGTAGACATTTCAGGCTGGCTGGTACGATTAAAGGTGACAATGGAGGCATTGTTTATCGAGTTTTCACTCATATTTTCAAACAGTTCAAATGCTCCATTCTTGTCTTTATTCATGAAGTTCCCTCCACAGGAAGCATCTGCAATCTGCTTCAAAGTCTCATTTAGCCCATAGTAGAAAATATGGGCTATATGCCACTTAGGCAGATCGTGGTGCGGACACTTCCTGAGGAGGTCGTTATACCTCTCCCATGCCTCATGAAATTGTTCGCCGTTTTGTTGCGTAAATGAGGTGATAGCACGGCGAAGCGCATTGGTTCGCCCGATTGGGAAGAACTTCTTGAGAAACACTGTTCGCATCTCTTCCCAAGAATGGATGGTTCTCCCAAGCGTGTGTAACCATTGCGACGCTTTATCCTACAATGAAAATGGGAACATTTTCATGAGGACTACAGGTAACCCGACATTTCTTGGTTTAACAGTTTCAGCAAGTCGGGTTAGGTCTTCCAAGTGGAGAAAAAGATCTTCACTTGCAAGACCATGAAAGTGAAAATTTATTAGGCCAATTATGTTCGATTTCAGTTCAAAGTTGTCCCCGCCCATGGGGACCCGAATTTGTCCTATGGTTTCTGTAGCAGCGGGATTCTGATAGGAGCTAAGAGACCTAGGCTCCTCCCGTTCGGGAAGGTTCTGGATTTCCTCCAATTTTTCCTGAATGGCTTCCATTTGCTCATTATACAGTTCCATTTGGGCTTGGAGGCGGGTTATGGGATCTAAGGCTCCACCACCGAGTGGGTTCTGAGGGCGATTTCCTCCCTCGGGTTTTGGGGGTTGGCGTGCAGCCATGTTTGTGGAGGAGGAGGATGATTTGGCTTCTTTTCTAGATTTATCAGTCAATTAAAATAGTTCAGGGTTTTGTGACCTCCTCCCAAACATGCACTATCGTAGGAAGATTTCGGGACATGAGAAGGGAAAAGAGATGAGAGAAATGATGCTGCAAAGGTACACTTGATTACAAATCAATACAGTCAAGTTCCTAACCTCTACAATGTGCCCTTAGACCGTAGATCTAAGTTACCTGCTATCATGAACTATGGAACAGAATGCGAGTACCGCGGAACCACCGGGCTAGATTGAAAGGCCGTTTGCCCCAGTCTTAGACACCCGATAGCACGCAGGAACTCTCACCAGCACGTACCCGCTACACGCAGGTAGTTAGACCTCCAATCCTTAGTAAGGGTCAAGTTACTACCAGTTTTAGTTAGAGGCTTAGGGTCAAGTGCTTTTGGAATGTGAAGGGCGTTGTTTACGGGTAATGCCCAAGTGATTGATTTTTAGAGTGTGTAAAACAAACATGCAACGGGGAAATCTCCGGGTTTTTGTATGAATTACCAACGGGGAAATCAACGGGTCTTAGAGTTCAGCCTTAGGTAGTATGAATTTTAGGATTTTGCTAAATTACCAATTCAACCAATCTCCGGGTTTTTGTGAGAATACAAGTTTTCTTTCTAAGCCCAAGAAACCCTTCTTCAATATCAGTTGGTTAATGCATGCTAAAGTGCAATGGGCTACCCTAATTGGAGATTTCTATTTATGGATGCACGAATTAGTTTTATATTAATGTGAAAGGGAGCCAACCACTTCAGTTCAAGTGCTCCCAATCACCAGAAATGATTTCCACACACAAGGCTTCAACCAAAAGATAAAGAAAATCAAATTGTTGGGGTTGAAGTATTCGAGATCGAATCTCAGGCAAGTTGAAAAGTCGTGGTGGGGTTGGAATTAACTCAATTCCAAGTCTCCCTACCAAAAATGTGATCTCGAATTGAAAATAAGTGAGGCAAAAGAGGGGTGCAATCAATCTTTTTTGTATTTGCCTCAAAGAATACTTCACATGGCGGGAAATCCAAGAATCAAGATTCTCGAATTTTCGCTATGCAAAGTAGGGCGGGAAATCCTGGGGCGGTGGGAGTGAAGACAATCAATTAAACAAGTGAATTTTAATCCACTTGCACCAAAAGATCCCAAGAAGTTTTTCTAGTTTTTAGTTTTCTTAAATTTTTTTTTTCTTTTATTAAGATGACAAGTTAACCCTAGTTTTCTAAGAAAAGACAACCTACTTGTTCGGCAATGTGTGCGAAGCTCCAATGCGGTGTCAGCGACTTCACGCTCTTGTTCCCACCTTGGATCTGCCCTCATTCCCGACTTCGTCTGCCTGTCTTCTCCTTGCAACCAGGTTCACCTGCACACCAAAAAAATAGAGATACCCGTGAAGAGAGAAGAGAAAAATTGAAAGGAATTGAATAGAAACTTACTTGAAGGCGCACTTCCCCGGCAACAGCGCCAGAAAAGATGTATGGTCAGACCGAATAGGTTGTTAATATGATGATTTTATCGTTGAAATGTATATAGTGGTTAACCTAATTCGGACCAAACCATCTCTTTACAAAATTTTTAACCTGGCCTACTTGATTTTATCTTGCCACTTCTAGGCCCAGGGTCGAACTCAGGGAAGTGGGGTACAAGTTAAGTTCCTACGCCTTTCCTACAATGAGTCTCTTACATTCGGTTATTGTGTTTACGGTGTTCTTCTTATTTAGATTTTTTTTTTGGTAATCCTTATCCTTGAGGCACACCCTCAAAATTGTGTCCTTGGCTTTGAGCCAAAATAGAGTTCCAAAACAAATTTTGCTATTCGCAAGACGGGGTACCTACAAGTCAAAGATTATCTTTTCTCTTTTATATATATTTTTTTATCTTTTTACTAACAGAAAAGCGAACAGAAATAAAGTAAATATAGTATGTATATATATATGTATATATTATATATATAAACAGGTGGGGGTGGAGGCAGCAATGGAATGTAGCACGGTGTCGAGTCGGTCGTCATCTAGAGAGATGTAACCAACACGACTAGGTGCCCCGTGGAATGTGGGATGGATGGTGGAAGATGTATGTGACCACACTTTTTTTTTGTATGCGTGTATCGAGGAATATCAGCAACTGGTGCAGATATTCTCCTGATACAGCGTATGGTAAATAATGTGAAAATGTGTATATATATGTATATAAGTAAATATATCTATATGTATATATTTATAGTTATAAATGTATAGGCATATATAGATATGTAGATATATATATATGAATATATATAAGTATATGTATATATATGTATATGTGTATGTATATATAACTATATAGAGGTATATATATATGTATGTATGAGTATATAGTAATATATGTATATATGGATATATGTAGCTAAGTATATATATATATCCATACATATATGTATATAATACTATATGGATATATATATATAGGTATATGTATATATATATATATAAGTATATATATAAGTATATATATAAGTATATATATATATATATATACATATGTATATAAGCATACTAGTACTACTATATATATAGATGTAAGTATATATATGTATATGTATATGCATAGTAGTATATGTATATATATATGTGTGTATGGATATATATATAGGTATATAGATATATATATATATATATGTATATATACATATACATATATATATATATATATATAAGTATGTATGTATACTAATACATAAGTATATAGGTACTACTATATGTATAAATATAAGTATATATATATATATAGATATATGTATGTATATATATATATGTATATCAATATATGTATATATATGTCACTATATATAGGTATACGTATATATATCTAAGTTTATAATAGTGTTTATGTGTGTGTGGGTGTGTGTAAGTGTTGGTGAAGGTGTGTGAGTGCGTCGGTGTAAAGAGCTGTGAGTGAGTGAAAGAGAGTGAGAGAGAGAGAGAGAGAGCAGGAGAGCGGGAGAGAGCGGGAGCGTAGCCACTGCTGGAGAGAGTTAAGTCATCTGCAGATGGTGGCCGTCGTCTGGAGGTTGCGCGCGCACGGGCGCGTACTCACGCAGAGGAGATGGCCTGCCTCTGTCGGCTGCGAGCGAAGAGGGCAGGCGACAAAGCGGACTAACAGAAGCGGGGAAGGTCTACAGGCATGCGCGAAGTGGCTGGGGCGCTTGCAAATGTTCGCGGAAGCTGCGGGGGCCGCTGCTGCTGCTGCTGCTACTGCTCAAACTTCAGACCTTGAAGCGACAACCATGGCGGGAAGGTGCGGGAACAGAAACGAAAATAGAGAAGAGCCACCACACCCACCGGCTCTTTGAAGAGCTGGGCGGTGGTGGTCTCACTATGGTGGTGTGCACCACAATGATCTCCTGCCCGCCGGGTATCTCCTCGAAGGAGGACCGGCGTATGGAGGGCAGAGGGAGGAAAGGAATGTGGTGGCCTGCTGGTGGTGTTTATTTCTTGCTGCAGCCAGCTGGGGTTGAAGAGAAGAAGACGTGGCTATTTATAGGAAGAGAAGGCATGGCTGCTGCAGGGAGAGGGATGGAATGGCAGTCGCAGGGAATGGGCATGGCAGGGAGAGGACGCTGCAGGGACGGGCTTCTGCAGCATGGCGCGAGGGGAAAAATGCAGCCGCGGGAAAATAAAAAAATCAAGTGGAGAAATAAAAAGATGTGGATTTTTGCGAAGAGGCACTTGAGGAAAATGTGAATTATGAAACCATTTATTTCATTCTCCTCTCCTCTCAATTAAATGCATGAATGCATGTATTTTTACAAATGCAACTATGGAATCCTAGTATGCATAGGTAATGCTAGGAAATAGCATAAGAAGGCATTATTGTAGGCGTATTTTGAGGTGCAATCACTCAGCTGTCCGATCTCTCAATCGGATGGCTCAAAAAGCCTACACAGCACCTGCTGAATCCTTAAGATGCACGTCATCACACACGTTTGCATCCAACGCTTCCATGCCCACCACTCGTTCGCCGCAGATCTGCCCGATGAAGATCTGGCGGTCAATTGCGCCTGTGCTCGCTGCTTCTCCTGATTTTATGTCGGGCGCGCTTCGATCCAGCGTCGCCCACTGTCTGTTAAGCACCCTCTCCGTTGCCCTACATGAGCAGATTGTCACACTTTCCAAATAGCCCTCGGTTGTTCGATGGGAATGCAACGGTCGAGATCTCACCTGTGTGTGTTGAGGCAGTTGGAGGCGGGAGACGTGGCTACGTCGTAGCCGTTGGATGGGAATCCAATGGTCAACAGTTCTCCTTTCCAGATTGTGACGCTGTGAGGGGTGGCTGCGATGGCACCACGTGGCGCCATCGTGGCCATCCATCTTCTTCTCCTTGTATCTGATGATGTTGGCCTCCGATTGAGCTGATTTCTATGCCGTTGGATTGCGAACATCGATCCAGATCCATCCTTGTGGTTGGATTTGTCATCAGAGGTTCGAATATTCTTCAATTTTCCCCTCGACTCTTGCTTCTTCTGCGGACCACCTAGGGTGCTATGGGAGTCTGATTGATGCGCTCTTGGAAGTGTTGGACTCCCATTGTTATTTTGAATAGATCCATAAGGTTGGATCGATCATCTGCAGCCCTAGATTACCTACAATTATTAATACCTCTCAAATAGCACATTATTATGTATAAAACATATAAATCATCTAAGATACAAAGTACGATGTGTATCCATGTAGAATACCCATGTTACGCTAGGTTCTACCTTAATTTAGGCGAATTAGGGCCTATGACTACTGTGCAATCAAAGACCATCTATATGCCTAAGAAGAAGGGGGGCTTGGGAGTTTGATCCTTGATAGAGTTCAATGATGCATTGTTTCTGAAGTGGGGAGTCATCATGCTCAAAGGGGATGCTGGGCTTTGGAAAGATGTTATCAAAGATTCATATGGCTCCAATGCCTCACCTGTAGACGTGATTCAATCTAGTTTTTGGGCTTTTGTTTCTAAGACTATCTCAAAGAGATGGAGTCTATTTAAGCCTACAATTAGGGATGGTTCCAACTTCAGAATTTGGGGTGATAATTGGTCTGGATTGGGTGATTTCAAATATCTCTTCCCTCGAGCTTATGAGGTTGCTGAAGACAAACATACAATTGTGGCTAACTAGTGAATAATAATGAAGATTGTTGGAATATTCCTAGACCAAACGGCTAATATTTCAGCCATATGCACAAGGAGTTCTATCGGATGGAGGAGATGGTCTAGGCATTTAGGCCAGTCGAATGTGTGGATGGCTTCTCTTGGCATGTAGGTCATTATTTCCCTAAGAAGGGATATGAGTAGATGTTGACCCCTGATGTTGATGATCCCTATGTACCTTTCTACGAGGCCATTTGGAAGATGAAGATTCCCTTGAAGATCCAGATGTTTTTTTGTCTTGCTCGTAGAGGTGGCCTTGCAAGTTGCTCCTTGCGTGTAAGGCTGATAAATGTCCCCCTTATTATGTTCCCATTGTGCTGGTTTACTAAAGATGATATCAAACACTTGATGACCTCTTGTCTGGTCAAGGCTGAAGTGTGGCAGAGATGTTGTGGTTCTTCTCTCCCTACGTGGGAATGGTTGTGGGCTACCCTCCTCAACCCATCCAATTTCAGAGTCAACATGGCGGTTGTTCTATGGTGCACTTGGCATGCTAGGAATGTTGTTTTATTTAATGAAGGAGTGCGTGGTTGGAGAAAATTTGTAATGATGTAAATGTGTTAAGCCGTCTATGGCTCTGTACAATGTAATCTCTACATTGCTTAATAAAATTCTGGATTGCTGCTATCAATGGTAGCAATCATTTTTCCTCTAAAAAAAAACTTGGGCCTCAATTGATTCATATCCTCTTTTTGTCTCAAATTCATTTCTCGCAATTCCTTGAGGACCATATTCGAATCAGCAAATTGGGTTTCCTGAGTAGGTAGAGTTTGGTAAGGGCAAGGTTGTGTGTACCTACTAGGTTGCCTATAGGAATTAGTTTGCATAGTTGAGTTAAGACCCTAGGCAGGTTTTTGAATCAACCAAGTAAAATTTGGATGGTTACACCACCTAGTGTTGTAGGTGCTTGAATATGGGTCATTCCTATAATAACCTTGGATAATGTTGGCATCCTTAGCATAATTAAGCATTGGGTTACCTAATTCAGAATTTGAGGGAATCAAGGTCCCTCAGTACCCAGAAAGAGATGGGTCCAAGTACAGCTAGCTCAACGTTGAGCCAAGGGCAAGTCACTATTGTAGGTGTTCAAATATGGGTCATTCCTATCATAACCTTGGATAATGTTAGCATTCTCAGCATAATTAGGCATCGAGTTACCTAATTTTGAATTTGAGGGAATCAAGGTCCCTACTTGGTACCCAGAAAGAGATGGGTCCAAGTATAGTTGACTCATGGGTTGAGCCAAGGGTAGGTCACTATTATTATGCACTAATTCTTGACCTATAAGGGGTAAGGGTTGGGTGTAGGTCAAAATAGGGATCCCTTGGTTAATCATAGGATTTACATGGGAGGTTGAACCTAAGGGATTCTCACTCTTCAAAAGGTTATCCAACCTGTCCAACTTCTTATCCAAGCTTTCAACATACTTCTCGACCACTTGCACCTTATCTAATCATTTTGTAAATTGTAGATCAGCTAAGCTTGAATTATCCCGAACCTCATAAACTCGACTCTTCGGGTGATTAGATCTACTAAAGGGGACATAGAGGCATTATAGAGGGAGTTTTCACTCATATTCTCAAATAATTCAAAGGTTCCCTCCTCATCCATACTAAGAAAGTTACCTCTACATGATGCATCAACAAAATTCTTCAGATTGTCATTAAACCCATAATAGAATATATGGGCCAAATGCTACTTAGGAAAACCATGATGAAGGTACTTCCTAGTAAGATCATTGAACCTCTCCCAAGCCTCATGAAGTTGTTGAAAGTTTTTCCGGCCCTACCAGGAGGGGGTGACGTAATAATTGCGGAAATAAAATAAACAATCTTCACAAAATAAGCAATCACACAAGTACACATGTATTTTTAGGTGGAAACCCAAACGGGGTGAAAACCACCACCTAACCCTCTTGAGTTAGGATTTTCCGATCAACCAAGTTGATCAAAATCCACTAAACCGAATCACTTTAAATGAGGGTGATTCAACCTCAATACAACCACGCTACTTAAACGAGGGTAGCGTACCTCAACCCCTTCTCTCCACGAGAAGGATTTTGTCTTGCGAAGGAGACGGGAATTAACAAAGCGAATACCCAACCAAATAACAAAGATAAAATAAACAACAAGTCCTATAGAGCCAACAAAGTAATTTTAAACCTAGCTTCTATAGGAAATAGGATGCTTCCCTTTGAAAGAAGTGCGTCGATGACGCGAATGCGTGTACCACGCGACGGCGCAACTTCGCTCTCGTGAACAATGGCGGGAGAGCAGGTGCGCAACAGCTTGATGCTCTCAAGAGAATGGAGCTTGAGCTTGGAGAGCAAGAGCTAGCTAGGACACAAGAGAGTGGAAAGTGTAATACAAATTATTTCTTGTGTATCTTGGTGTCTCTAGGTGTTTCTTAGTGTGTCTTGGTGTTTCTCGGTGTGTCTTAGTGTGTCTTGGTGTTGCAAAGGTTCCCCTCTATTTATAGAGGCCTTAGGAAGGCTTTGAAAGGTTTAGGAAAGGTTCTATAGCAGTTGGGAACAAAGCCCAAGAGAATCAGCCCGAAATCAGGAACAATCATTGCTCTGACAGGCTTATCAGACGTCTAATTCTATCATCAGACGTCTAATTTTAAGGTCAAACGTCTGATTTTGGGCGGGTCTCTTCCTGACTTGAATCAGATCTAAACAGGGTTTTTGCGCAAGTCCATCAGACGACATATAGGACGTCTGACACTATGTCTGGACGTCTGGAAACCTATTTTTACTGTGGGAATGGATTTTCCAAACGTTGCAACGGCTAGAAAATCTCTGAGAAGAGATTTTGGGTCAGCTGAGGCAAAATGGTCAATTATCAGACGTCTGGATAGTCCTATGGACGTCTAATAAGGCTCTAACGGTATATTCTTGAGTGTATGCTAAGTCAGCCAACGGTCCACTTATTGGACGTCTGGCAAATCCATCAGACGTCTCCTACGACGTCTGGTCTAAGGTCTGGACGTCTAATTTCATCAGACAGAACTATGTCCAGCCTAACAGTTATCAGACGTCTGAAACAACAGTCAGACGTCTTAAAATACTTTATCAGACGTCTGATTTTGGAATTAGACGTCTGGAAATGCTGTTTGAACCCTATATTGGTTTTCTAAGTTCTCTACAGAAAACCTAAGTATCCTAGGGTTGTGCAGGTGTTCTTAGGACTACTGTTAGGGTACTTTGAGGCTCTTTAACATGAATTATCTAAGGAAATAAAGAGCAACAAAAGAAACGAAAAATACAACAAGTACAAGAGAAGGAAATCTATCCTATTCTTCATTTCCTTCCATCTTTAATCTATCGCTCCTCGCGAATCTCTTCTGTTTTCCATCAAGCTCGTCCAATCCATCCTGGATGCGAGCTCGAACTTCGTCTAATCACGTATCCATTTGCGATTGACCTGAAATCTAGGACTCAAAGTGCAAATGTTAAATGACACGTGTTTTGTTATCATCAAAACAAATGATCGTGGTGCTCTAGCACCAACAGTTGTTCCCCAGGATTTTGCTTAAATATGGTTATGACACATCTAAGGGCATTGATTTTACTTATCAGAAAATTTCTTTTCAAAAATTCATATCTCAAATCCTCCCATGTTAGAATAGGTTTACCAATTGTCCTCAACCATTGTGCAGCTTTATCTTTCAATGAGAATGGGAACGTCTTCATCATCAAAGTATCCACATCAATATTCCTAGGGCCAAAGGTCCTTCTTATGTGTAAGAGCTCCTCAAGATGTTGGAAAGGATCATCAGATTTATGGCCATGGTAGTGACGAATTAGGTTGATGATATGAGGCTTAAGTTTAAAATCAACCCCCTCTTTGGGTACTACCCTAATATAAGGTTAAGGTTGGGCATTAGGAGGGTTATAAAAGTCTCTAAGAGGTTGGTTTCTTCTTGGATCTTAGATTCGGTTCAGAGCCTGGACTAGGGTCTCAATTTGGAGATCATGATGTTGACCCTGGCACTTGATTTGTCTCTGGAGGTTGGCAATTGGATCAAGATTTGGCTTCTCCCCCCTAATCACTTCTTCATGATGACTAGCCAAGGGAATAGGTTTAGGTTCAGAAAAATCAAGTCTTCTCGTAAGGTTTCTCTTTAAAGGTGGTGCCAATTAAGGGTTAAGTGACCTCCCAATCATGAACCAAGAAGAACTTTAAGTAGATGAGAGAGAGAAGACATATGAGTGAACACTCACCCTCACAGTTCAAGCAGTCAAGCTAATCCTTATAGTGTATACCCTATTTAGACTTAATCTTGGCACCCCGAAATACAATTGGGTTACACAAACCCTTGAATTACTTGGCTGGCCAGAAGGGTGGGACCCCCTAGGACACCCTTGTGGCTAGACACCACAAAAGGTTAACATGGTTACAACCCAACCTTTCTTCTCACCAGCTAGCCAAAGTAGACAAGGCCTTGATCTTAACCCAATCTCACTTCAAGTTACCAAGAAAATAAGTCTTGCCTAGGGCACGTCTACTCAATTTTAGGCTTAGGCTTGAAGTGCTTTTGGAATGTGATGGTCGTTAGGGGGTGTTGCCCTTAAAATCAATTTCACAAGTGAAGTGCACAAGCAAGGGTTCACAATACAAGTTATATGGTTGAAGTGACTTTTAGAGTTTAGTCCTTGTATTAGTGAACTTTTAGGGTTGTGGTGAGTTAATCACTTCAATCAAGTTGCTGTGATAGGTACACAACGTTTTGAAAGCAGGGGTGAGGATCTCTTTCCTTTAAAGTTCAATGTATGTGTGCCTAAGTCAACCCTAAGGTTTACCATAAAATTAGGAAGCTTCTACTTGTGAATTGGACTTTAGAGATAGAGCCGTGCGACCAAACAAGTTCAACAAGTGCTTCTCAAATGCCACTCAACATGGATCAAAAGAATATTTTTTCTAAATTTTCCAAGCATATTTTCTAATTTTTCTAGAATTATAAGTGCACTTGGGGTTTTAAGTCTATTTTGACCCCCAGTCAGTGTTTTGGTTTTTAGACAAATCAAACGTGCATGCAATATTTTTTTCATGTTTTTCCTAGATGCACAATTACCACAGGAATCCAACACAACAAATTTTTGAGTAATCAAAGTAGTAGAAAAATTATAATGAATGGATAGAGTTTAGGTTTTTCTACTTTTGGATTAAGGAGAGGATAAGGTAAGGCCTTTTATGGTTGTAGGATCTAAGTAGCTTCATTTAACCAACAATATAGGTTATTAATTAGTTTGGTTGTTAATTAGGCTAGGTGGGTGGGTCCTAGGTTAGAAAAAATTTGGGTCTCTAATAGGCTAACCTAATTGCTACATAGGTTAGGGTCATGTAAATAGGCTCATCCTCCAAACATAAGTGAGCTCAATCTTAGATATCCAATCAGCAAGGCTCAAAATTGCTCCAATCTTGGCACCTGCACATTATAAAATGAGTCAAGGTGCCAAAAATAGGTTTGGGAAAAATTAGAGAAAACCCAACATTATGCAATATTTACAAAATTCACTTATATGACTAAAACTGGCTTAACTACATGCTTTCTACCCTAATCATCCCTCATATTAGTATTAGTTTGGTATAATTAATGTAAATATAGGTGGTGAAATGAACTAGTGGGTGGGGGTGGTGGGGATAAACTTACAAAACCTCGGAGGATGGAAGCCAACCCTAGGGTGACAGGAGAGAGGATCCATGGTGATGGAGAATGGACAACCTAGAGATCTAGGGCTTGGAGGAGGAAGGAGAGAAGAGGTCCGATGGTCGATGGAAGAAGGGTAGTAGGCAAAAGTCGAGTTAGTAATGGCAGGCCATGGGGCAAAAAGGAAATTGTGTGCTTCCAGTGTCGACGTCAAGGGCATATGGCGGTGGTGTGCTGCTTCCCTTTGGTCTGCCTGGCATGTCGAGGACATGGCCACAAACGAGACTCTTGCATGGCTAATCATGGACAACTAAGGGGAAGTATGAGCTTGCACAATAGGGCAACGAAGGTTGGAATGCAGCCGCTTCCACCTTTACCTCCACCTACCTATGGGGGACACACAGTGGATGTGGAAATCCCTATGAATGATGACATCAGGAAGGTTGAGCTTGTTTTACGAGGGCCTTTAGTAGGAGAGGTGATGATGGGCAATCCTTCCGTGGAAAGGATTTATCAGTTGGTAAGTTCTCTATCCTTGTTGACTGGTTGTTGGAAGAGTACATCTCTCTCCCCTACGCAGTTTGTGCTCTTTGGGTTGGGGATGATGGATGTAGAACGTTTGCGCTTCTGCTCAAGTTCTCTGGATGGATTGATGGTGATTTAGAGGGTGGTATCCCCCTTTAATGGATCATTGCCTGAATGGCTGCCCCAGAGAGTAGCCTCTAGATCGGGGAAGCTAGGAATTAGGGGCCTACCGCTGCATCTAAGATCAAAAGAGGTGGTGGTAGCTATGATAGCAGGGTTTGCTACTTTGGCTGAAGATGTTGAGATTGGATTTCTGGAGGGTGATGACCATGTACTGAATGTTTGGGTTGATGTATTCAAAGCTGGTTTTGTGCCAGAGAAGCTTATCCTCAGCTGTGGGGGGAGTTCATGGCTATTGATTTTGAGTTTCTTAATGGATAGTACATATGGGGGACTAAATCAAAACAATGCTTCTTATGCGGAGGTGGTAAAGCCTTAGGAAACCTCACAATAGCCAGGACGTGAGACCCCTGATGAGGTGCCTGAGCCTGAAAAATGCAAGGACCATCATTGCACAGAGGAAATGGAGGAAGGGATGGAAGTGACATTTATAGAATAAGGTGTGGCAGAGGAAACGAATGCTGTTATACCAAGGGCAAATACATCTGATCAATGTGTTTTGCAAGATATTCTTGCAAATTCCTTGAGTTTGCAGCCCAATTTTCTAGCAGTAGAAGGATTGAAATTTGGCGTAGGGACAGTATTCAGGACTAGCATGGGTAGATCTCCGTATAAGCTCAAATAGAGGCAACAAAATACAACGCAGAAACTTGATGAAAATGCCATTACGACTGTGATGAGGGTTGGCAGAGCCCTGAATTCCAAAAAGGGGGCACCCAAGAAACTTAATAAGGATTCTCTCTTGGAACGTGCGTAGGCTGCGCGGCAGAAGCCGAAGGGCTTCCCTTCTGAGGTATATGAGAGAATGGGAGATAGATTGTGCCATTATTCAAGAGACGCACATAGAAAGTGAAGAAGATAGGGCTTGGGCTAATATGTAGGTTGCTGTTGTGAATGACTGTGTGATGTTTAATTCACATGGTAGGTTTGGGGGTATTGTTATGTGGTGGAGGAAAATGTTCTACAAATGGTGGAGGTTTCTATAGCTTGACATATGCTAACTTGTAAATTTGAAAGGATTCAGGGGGGGAGTAACGTCTACATTACAGGTGTCTACGGCCTTTGTGATGCCTATACAAGGAAGGAGTTGTGGGAAGATTGGAGTGAAGCTGCTGGTTTTGTGAATGGGACTGCATGGGTCATGGGAGGAGATTTTAATTGTGTCCTGATGGGAAGGGACAAACCAAATGGCATGGTGGACAACGCATCTACTGGGTTCCAACTGATGGTTCAGACACTAGGCTTGAGTGAATATCCCTCCTCTGGAACTAAATTCACTTGGAGAAATGGCAGTGGCCTCATGTCAAAAATTGATAGATTCTTTGGTAATGCTGGGCTGCTGGATATGTTTCAGTTATCCTCTATGTGTGGACTGGAACACCCCTTTTCTGATCACACGCCCTTGGTTTGGGATAGTGGGGAACAAGTGCTTGCTGGCTCTTATTTCAAATTTAAAAAATCCTGGTTGAGAGAACTGGGATTCTGCGAGATGCTTGAAGGCTAGTGGAGGGCCAAACATGTAGATGGATCGGCCACTATCAAGCTTGCATCCAAGCTGACTGCTATGTAAGCAATGCTAAAGGAATACGAGGCTGCAGTGTCTGTTGTGAGACATCAGAGGTACAATGAGGCACTGCTGGAAATCCAAGGCCTTGATGCAAAAGAAGCAACTACTCCTCTAATTGACCAGGAGCTCAGAACTAGAAGAATGTGGTAGGATGTGGTTGCTGAAGAAGACTTAAAATTGGAGATGGATTGGAGGGAACGTTCCAAACAACTTTGGCTTAAAGAGGGGGACGCCAATACCAAATTCTTTCACTTGGCTGCTAGCTCTCGTAGAAGGATCAACTTGATTTCATCCATACTCTAGGACGGTCTGAGAATCTCATCTATGCTAGATATTAGAGCTGAGGCCATCAAGTACTTTAGAGACTCGTCACGGGCTACAGGGAGAGGTCAATGGAGAATGGCAGCAAGTGACTCACCTAAATTCTCTAGGGTACAAGTATCTAGTTTGACAGTAACCATCACTGAGAAAGAAATAGTGACTGCCATTAAAGACTTTAATAATGAAGGTTCTCCTGGTTCTGATGCTATCCAAGTTTTTTTCTACAAAGAGATGTGGGGTGTGGTTGGTAAAGAAGTGATGGATGTTATTAAGGAATTTGAGGAGGGCAACTCTGGCTTTGATAAGGTCAACAGATCCTTTCCTTTCTTGCTGCCAATGACACAAGGTGCAGAGAAATTCTAGGACTTCAGAACTATAGCTCTCTCAAACTCTATATATTTGGTGGTAAGCAAAATCTTGGCAAATAGACTATGACCAGACTTGCAAGATTTGATTCATCCAGTCCAATCTGCATTCCTCCCTAATAGATCCTTACAAGAGTCTTTCATCATGGCCTAGGAGATGGTGTGTGGTTGGCAAAAAAGGAAGTGTAAAGCCTTTATGTGGAAAGTTGATTTCCGTAAGGCATATGATTCTATTTCATGGCCCTATTTGTGGGAGGTTTTCAAGAGAAGGGGATTTCCCCCTCTCTGGATTCAATGGATTAAAAGGTGCATCACTACTACTTCTTTCACTCCGTTGATCAATGGGAAGCCTTGTGGGGCCTGGATTCAACCACAGTGTGGGGTGAGGCAAGGATGTCCTTTAGCCCCTTTGGTTTTTAACCTTGCTGTTGATGGTCTGGCGAGATATGCTTGCAAACTTTCTGAGGCGGGCATTATTGAACGATACTCTCTTTCTAATAGGAGAGCCATAGCTCCTATTCTCCAGTATGCGGATGGTATGGTCTTTTTTGTGGAAGGGTCAGAGGGTGAAGCCCGTGCACTTGGTCATATGGTTAATATCTTTGGTGACATTTTAGGTCTGAATTTAAATAGGGAGAAGTACAATCTGGCATGCTTTGGTCTGAATGAGCTAGAACAAGAAGCTATTTCAGATATTTTGGGGACTCTTCGAACCAACCTTCCCATTAGATACTTGGGGCTTCCCCTAAGATGCTCAAAAATGAAAAAATGTGACTGGAACAATCTTTTTGATAAAATTTTAGTCAAGTTGGCAGGATAGAATAGAAAGTTCTTATTTAAGGGTGGCAGACTCATCTTGTTGAACTCTGTTATTACCTCGATCCCCATTTTCTACTTCTCCCTCTTCAAAGCTCCGAAATCTATATGGAAGCACATGGATTTAATGTGAAAGAGGTTCTTCTAGAAAGGTGCCAAGCATGAAGGTAGATTTATGCAGCCTTTGAAGTGGAAGCAAATCTACCGCCCTAAGGAAAGTGGGGGATTGGGAATCAAAGCTTTGAAAGAATTTAATGAGGCCTTATTAATCAAATGGACTATAAAAGTTCTGAAGGGGAAGAGAAGCCATGGATCGAGCTAATTAAAGATAGCTATGGTCAGTCCAACAGTGCACTAAAGAGGTTAGATCCTATCAGACCATCACCTTTCTGGCAGTCTGTGATTCAAGCTCTGAAATGTAATTGGCATCTGCTGTAGCCTATACTAGGAGATGGTAGGACATTTGATTTCTGGTGTGAACAATGGTCCCTGCTAGGCCCTTTAAAGGAATTATACCCGAGCGTATTTTCTGCAACAAGGGACAAAACAGGTACTGTGAACTGCTATTGGTCAGAAGTAGGGGTCTGCTGGCAACTGAACGAAGCTGAGTCCATTAGGGAGGGCACCCAGCTGTGGGAAGAAAGAATGAACATGATTTTAGACCTAGAAGGATTCAAACCCAGACCTGGAGTGGAAGATAGCTATGTTTGGGATGGAATTTATACAGTTCAGCATGCTTATGGAAAGATTATGGAAGATGGCAAAGGTTGGGGTTATGATCACATTGATAAAAAATCTGGCTCTTGAAGATCCCCCTCAAGGTACAAATTTTTCTTTGGCTTTGCAGAAGGGAGGGCTTGATAACAGGGGATCTAAGGCACAAAAGGGTGGGAGCTACTCTTTATGAATGCCACCTATGTGGAATGCACACTGATAGTCTTAGCCACATTTTTTCTTCTTGCTTGATTACTGATGTAATATGGAGGAGGATTTGTCAGGAACACTCCCCCCATGGGATTCATTGTGGCATAATTTTTTAATTTTGGAGAGACTGCACCTGCGCATGGCCGTAACACTTTGGTGCGTGTGGAGGGCAAGAAATGAGAAGTTATTTCAGGAGAGACCAGTATGTTGTGAGCAAATTGTAAATGAGTGCCGGTCCCTCATATATAAATGTAGATCTGATTTGTAATTTTTTATTTACCTCTTTATCAATAAAATGTCCTCCCGGATTGCTATCGTAACACGATAGCTTTCCTTTTAGTTTCAAAAAAAATTAATGTAAATATATATAGAAATATCACAAGAGTGGGGCTCTCCCTTGGTGAGGTGGCAAAGTTAGTTTGGAGGGGGGCGAATCTTCATTAGTTGGGTAGATATTTCTAGGAAGGAGGATTAGGATGGTTATTGGAGAGGTGTTTAGGAAGACTAATCAAGGGAAATTCATGGGCTTTTTTTGGGCTTTAAATTGGAGATGTAAGGAGCTTGGGTTTTGAAATGGGAGAAGGGTACTAATTGTAGCCAATCAATCATTCTCTAAGCCACCTGTGAGAAGGAACCCTTAACATGTTCATTCCCCCATGATTGGTTCCTACATAATACATAATTCACCATGATCATAAATTCCTCATGATTCTCAAATGCAACAAATATGAATTTGTGCATGCATATCTACGTGCACACATGTGGAGTGTTAAAATTATGTAAATACATGAACTAATGTTTAGATCAAGCCACAAAATTCATGCAAATACATGAATGCATATGCACTAGATCAGGTACCTAAAGTGTCCTTAGGCCAAAAATGTAGTCCATAGAAGTGGACTCCACACCTCTCCCAATTAATTCCAATGACCATTGTCCCCCTCCATAATTTCATCACTCCCAACCAAATCAACGACCATAGTCTCTCATTGGATACCTCCATAAATTTACCCTTCCAATCTCTCTCTCTCTTTCTCTCTCTTTCCACTTAAAGGCTGACACCCACCCTTCCTCAATTGCCAATTAGCATAGGCCTTAAGTCCATGCCTTCTCACACATGACCACCCCATTCCCAAAACCAACCTCAAGCCTGCGATGCCCATTCTGGAAAGTTTGCTTCCGTGCACAGGCATATAATACCAACCCTTAGCCTGCATGCGAGACACTGGAACACCCAGTAGCCCCTTGCCCAAGCCAAGACCCAACATGCCCTAACTCTCTCTCATCTTCTCTCGCAAGGTAGCCTCATTCCCATCACTCCAAAGGGCACAGGCCTTAAGGGGCTTGAACATTTCACACCCATACAGGCATCTGAAACCGTGAAAACACGTGCATCATTAGTATTGAGTTTAATTCCTTTTTAACATAAAGATTTTCACATGGATGTTCTTGAAAGGAGGAAGGATGAGTCATTCACCTACAAAAATGATTTGGAGAATAAGAAAAAGAAAAGAAAAGAAAAAAAAAGGGAAGTAAGGAATAAATAAATAAGCATCTCATTACAAATAGGTGCCAAAAATTTTACAAATAAATGAAACACCTTACTACATATGGGTGTTCTTTCTTTCCCAAAAATAGAAAATAAAAAAAGAAGAAAAAGGAAAAAATATAGAGAAGAAAATAATTACGAAAAGAGACTTAAAGTCCAGTCGAGGACATCTACACGTAGAGTGTTGACCTTGGGATGGAAATGGGTGAGGAGAAAGCTACCATAATCTGAGTAAGGCCAAGCCAACATAAAATGTGAGTTGACAAGGAATAAATTTTGATACTTTGTGTCCTAAATTTTTGCAACCTTGAATGCCTTTAGGTTGGATCTATTGCACCTTGTGAGAATGCTTTAAATTCATAGCTATCAAACCTTGGATGGGCAGTGGAGCCTAAGAAATCAAACTTAAGGCTAACAGTCAAAAGCTAAAAAGAAACAAAAAGAGTCAGCCTACCCGAGTCTAGATGTTCATCCTTAATGCTGTATGCCAAATGAAATAAGGGACTTAACTAATTCTCTAGAAGTTTATTGACAATAAGTGTTTAGTCTAACTGCGAAACTTTAGTTGGAGACATTTTATTTCACTTCATTTAGTTATTTTCTAAGAGACTAGCAAAAGATAGGTATAGGGGTGTGATAACAATCTAATTTATAACCCTAATATGCTTAATTTTGGGTTAGTTACTAGGGTAAAGCATACATTTAGTTTGTAAATACTTTAATTTGGGCATGCATGCATATTTAGGGTTTGCATATATTTTATGAATAATTATCACCTAATTATACTTTTTTGTGAATAATTCAGGTTGAAGTGGAAAAATGTGATTTTGAAATTAATGTGAAATATGTCATTGCAATGCATTCACCCATTCATCTTTTACTATTTATAAGCCTAGATAGCAGAGTATCTAGGGTCGTCCATGGAGGCAAAGATGGTGTTTAAGAGATTGCTAATGAAGTCTTGCTTTATGCATTTTTTTTGGGGGAATGTCATTTTTTTTGGCTTTTTATATATCAAAAATGAAATGCGACTGGAGATGAAATAGATACAAGTTACTTAAACACCCTTTGCTAACAAGCATGCAAATCCTTCCACTTAAGCTCTCCAAGCATGGATTTGCTAAGGAAATTAAGAGGGAGCATAGATAAGAAAATTGAAAAGAAAAAAGCATGAAGTAATGAAAGCAAATCTACTAAACTTCAATTAAAAAGAGGTTTGCTTAAAACCAAGCCAGATTACAAAAGAAATACTAAAAGTAGAAACAAGGAATGCTTATGCTAGATGCTTCAATGGGTGATGATGGCTTGCTCTTCTTCCTTAAGCTTGGCGTGAAGCTTGAAGCAAAGGAAGAGCTCCAAAAGGTGGTGCCGTGCTCCTCTTGAATCTCCCTCCTCTCCAAGGTCTTCTTGGAGTGAAATGGTGGTGGTATTTCTAAGGTGGACTTCTAGCCAACAATGGCTGCCTCCAAATGATGGAATGGGAAGCCCTTAAATAGAAGTAGAGGGATTAGTTTTTTTGTGGGAAATGGGGGCCATTAAATAATGATGTAGTTCTCTAGGTGTTGTAAATGGTGGAGGGTTTAATGGTTGGGGATTCCTATGTTTCGTGAAGTGTAATGCAATATTGGGGTAGAGGCTACATAAGTCGGTGTGTATGTAATAATGGGGGTTTCGGAAATAGAGCTGAGGCTTTTATTTGATGTTTCAATTGGTACGGAACCTTTAAGGGAGAAATGGGAATATGAGGGAGCTCAAGAGGAGGATTGAAGCCTATTAAATGAAGTGGAGGAGCTTCATGAATGAAGTGTTGTAAATTGTTGCTTCTTGAGTGATGGTAACACCATCATTAGCCATAACTAGCTTGAATGAGTTAAAATCAAGAGATAAATGCTCCTGAATAATTGCTTGAGGACCATAATACCACCTAAATTAGTTTTGAGGAGAGCATAAAAAATTAGGGGTAATTTTGCTATTTTAACATCACATCATGAATGTAGAGTAACCACGGGTTCGCCCATGGGTTAATCAAAGGTCAATTGAGCATTAAAGACCAAAATGTGGGTCCACATTGACAGAAACAGGGTTTCACTCATTTCAAGAGAAGAAACAATGCACAAAACCCTAATTCTTAACCCCACTTGAATCGAAGAGGTTTTGGTTAGGATAAAATTCATCTAAATCTTCTAAAATTCATATAAAATATTCTAAGAGATTTTGTACTCTTGTTTGACCATTTGAACCTATTTTGACTTAGAATAGAGTTTCAGATGGGATTCTACCCTAATTTGGGTTTCTATGCAAATTTCCTAGACAAACGTGGTCAAAACTCAAATCCAACTTCACCATTAGATTCCTTATGTCTAAATTAAGTTAAGACCAACATTTGGGCCCAATCAAAGTTCATCTTGACCAAGTTTGCACTTCAGTCCCTAAAACATCTATTTTTCACATCTAAACCCCTAACTTTCAAAATTTCTTACGTTCAGGTCCCTAGTTCATCATATTCATCACAATTATGCCCCTGCCACCATGAATAGTGTGAGTGGTGGTCAAAACCAAGCACCGCCACCTTTCACTGACTTGAAATACCTGTAAATCAACACCAAATCCCACCAAATTTGGTGGGATTGATGTTCGCATGATAGAGAATCAAATCAACCTCATTTCAGAAGTCGAGATTGATCTTGGGGATCAGGAGAGCTCAAGAAATTCATGGAAATTTGGTTTTCTTAATCTCTGACCAATTAAGCTTCTTTCCTCAAATAAGGCTTGATTTTGAGCTCTATATGACTTCCTCTCAACCCCAGCATCCTTCTTAGCTAGATTCCAGGCCAAAAAGCCTCTTCCTCTTCTTCCTCAACCGCCTCCAACCGCAGCTCCGACGACCCTCCTCAACGTCTTCCTCAAACCGACCAATGGCCAAATTGGTCGATCCTCCTTCCTCCCCAACCTCATCCACTTCTCGCCAATCACAGCAAAAGCTCTCCAACCCTTATCTTCGTCATCATTCTCACCATCAGAGGATTCATCATCTCTGGCATTAGCCAATCAAAGCCGGCACCAACTCCCTCTCTTCATCCATACTTAGGCTCTCTCTTCCCCTCTTACAATCTAGTTTAGATTAGGACCCTTTACACCTCACTTTCGATACTATTCACTACTCTCCCCCTCCGTCTTCTTCTCATCTTGCAAAGCTCTGGTGAGCTTTGCCTGACCGCCACACGCACCCACAAAACTCGCAACCACCACCACGACCTTCCTCTTACCCCAGGGATCAAAAGCCCCAACTTTATTGAAGCTTTCAACCCCTGGAGACCACCGTCAACTAAACCCATAGTCTGATACCCTCTCTAACTTTGCCACACCATTATAGACCGCCAACCACCACGCTGACACCACAATCACCTTCCTCACCTCATGGCGACTCTACTGCACATGCTAATTGGGGCTTAATGACTGTACTTCAAGTTTCAGGTTATCGCTGGATCGACACCATCACCACCATCTTCTTCGGCTACATTCACTCCACTCCAGCCACCATCCATCCAATCACTGCCCTCGTTCAACGCGAACTCGTTTGGTGAACCCCTCTAGGCCTTCAATCACGTGCAAGCAGTGAAGCAAAAACCTAATTCCTTAAGACATCCATCTAAAGCTCATGCAAAGAAGATGGCCTGGATGATAGTCCCACATCGTGTGGGACGAAGTCCGAACAACACATAAATTAAGTTCTCTACTGTGGGCTCGTTGCCTTAGAAACTGGTGGTGAGGACCCCTCACTTAGCCCTCACTCCTCGCTCACCTCACATGCCCGGTGAGCCTGGACCAATGACCTGATACTATTTACACCCACTTACCCACCTAACCTATACCTAATTTTGAGAAGGGGAAAAGGAGAAAATTTGAGGGTAGGGGTAGGTTTTGTGCCTCGATATTCATGCCTAAATTCACAACACTTAGTGAGATTTGGAGACTTCTACATTGTGCTTGGTAGTTTGGTGCCTTTTGTTGCTTGGAGACAAGGCATCTGGGGGTTATGCCCGATGTCTGATATTGGTTGAGGTACTGTCGAGTTATTGGATATCTATGCTGACGTGGATATCAACATAAGTGGTTCTCACTACTGTTGCAAAATTCGAAGGGTTAATAATTTGGGATATGTGCTTATTATGGGAGAAAAATTGGTGATTTAAATCACCATTTTTTTGTAGTTATTTATATTCTCCATCCCATCAACTTTTAAGATACAATTGCTATAATTGAATATCATTTTGAGTAGATTCATTGAATTCCTTTCGTACACTTAATTGGTTGTGCTGATTATCTATAATTGCGATTAGTGTTGTGAATTCCAAATTGCTCCCTACGAATGCCCTCAGACTTGTGCTTTCAAGTTTATAAATTTAAGTGTTGTGATTTTTGTCCTATGCTACGACGTAATTCTTAAAACGACGATTCTCGCATGCAACATTTTGGCACTATTGTCGGGGAGCAACATGCAATTCACCACTAATCTTATCTTTCTTGATTGATTTGATTTCTAACTTGTCATCTTTGATCTTATGGGGTACATCATGAAGAGATCTTCTACGCAATCAACCTCTCCAAAATTTCTCTTCTTCCTTGAGTCAACCTCCTAATCTTAGGAAGATAAAAAAAGAAACAAAATAAATTAGGATCTACTTGCACTACAACATACTTTACTTTTGTCATTGGTTGTAAACCGACAGCAAAATCAGAATAACCGACGGAACTTAGTGACACCATTATTAGTGCCGTTGTTTCATTTTGCCATCGGTTAGAGGGCACATCCGATGTCAAAATAATGTTTGACCATCAGACGAATTGGATATTTTGAAGTTGTGTCAAAACGGACGGTAATTGTATTTGCTGTCAGTTGTTTCAGAAGCAACGGCATATGTAAGTCCCCAGCTCCACCTGCACCACCCATGGAGTCATCGTCATCTAGTCTGTAGATGCTGGGATCTGTTGAAGATGGATGCTCTGACTGACCCTTCTTCTGAAGAAGGGTTATAAGCATCTGAAGCTTATCATCCATGGCATTTATCTTATTCTTCATCTCTACCTCTCTCTTCTCCTTCTCCTCCTCTTTTCTTTGTAGTCTGTCAATCTTTTGATGCAACTGATCGATGACACTAGATGAGACGGTACCTTTCCTCCCATACTAGGTGGATAACGTGTATGCCCTACCCGCACTACAAATGAAATCGCCATGTTTCGGTGGCAACACTTTCCTAAGTGCCTCCTCTAGAACCAAAGGCTGGTGTGCGCTGTTGGAGGTCTCGTCAGTGGGGGGATGTCCTAATTGTACCATTTTCTTCTAAATGTATTAAAAATTATTATATATATATATACAAAGTTATAAATTTCTTGAGTTTAGGAAACTTATGTATTTCTCCTGGTATGACTCATGAATCTACTTACGAGCACCCTCAGCTGCAGCCTTACTATGGGTGACCTCGTAAATATCCATCCTAGTCATTTCCATCCCATCATGCGTTGCGAACTGAAAATATAAAAGTAATACAATTATATTAAAATAACTTTAAAATTAAGCAATATTTAACTGAAAAGTAGTTTCAACACTTAGATGATAGCTCCTGACCATCTCAATGCTCGTTCAACCCAAATAATGGGTCTATGGTGGAGTTTTATCCCTATTGACCTTATCTTTTTTACTCACTTTTGTAGACATATAATAATATTTTTTATAAATTTAAGATATATGAAATTAATAAAATAATTTTTAATCATTTACTAACTTCCATCTTTGAATCTAGCCAATTCTCGCATGCCTTCTTCCAATCGTTAGGCATGACATCAGGAGGATAATTCTCCATTGCCTCCTCGGGTGAACTGCAGTTCAAAAAGAACTAAATACCAAATATAAATTGTTAGAAATAATATATGAAATTATGTATATAAGAAAAATGTAAATTTTTAAATAATAATGCATTTCTCTTGGTCTCCGTCCTCCAATCTCTGTGAATTTTGGTGGCGTGCTTATGAATATATCGGGAGGCAATAGGGTTGTCACCCTAATCGCAATTTACCTACATTAATTTTTTTAAAAATGTCAATCTTACTTTATAATAATTTTAAGATAAAATTATAAAATAAATAACTTTGATGAATGAAATTATGTCCAACTGACCGAGGAACTACCTCTTAAGCTCTACGGGCACCTTCCTCCAGTTGAAGTAGCAAATGGGCACAATGGACTTAACAATTGTGCCCACTCAACTGATGAAGCCTAGGTAATTTTTCGCCTCCCCTATGGTTCTAAGCCTGATCATTATTCTCAAGCCCTCGGGGACATGCTGGTTGTCTAGAGTCTTTGTCTTCCCTCGTTTTCTTTTGAGTTTACTTGTGAAAACATTAATCATATTCAATATATATTTCTGAAGTTATAACAAGCTTTAAAATATATAAGTAATTTATGACTTAAAGGTATATGAGTTCTTACCAAAACTTGTTCCCTCCACTAAGTGTTCCACATGAATTGGGGATGTACTCCCCACCATCTCATCCTCCACCTCCTCCCCCTCCTCCTCTCCTGCCTCCTTTCCCTCCTCCTCATCTAATGCTCCATAATATGGATCATCCTCTACTCGCTTTGGCAAGGTCAGAGTAATCTCCTTCCCCTTTCGCTTCCCCCCTACATGTAGTAAATGTGCCATTTCCCCAAGGCATACAAAACATGACTGGGGGAGAGCCTGGTGCCGAGGGGATGACTGAACCTACTGTTGGGGGGGTGGCTGAGCTTGAGGAGACGAATCGGGCTGGGTGGATGGCTGTGTCTTAGGAGGATCCTTTCTTTTAGGATTTTTCTTAAACAACTTCATCTGTAAGAAGTATAAAATGCAATAATTAATATAGTTGAAAATCATTAATATATAAATCATTAATGAAAAAAGTTTGCCAAACATAAAAATAATATTTAAAAATTCTAGCAGAGTTTCCCCTTAAATTTGGAGGTTTCTCTATAAACCTGAATATTAAAATTAAAGTGGGCACACCCTACATAAAAAAAAAGTGCAAAGACAAACCACAAGTAGGTACACCCCACATCCATCCAAATAAAACATGGAACATAAGTGGGTACACACCACATCTATTCAATAAAATAAAAAATAATATGTGAGTACACCCCACATATAGCAAAAATCTATAATTTCATCTAATTAAATTTATGACATTGAAATTATACCTCTAAGTACAATAGCCTCCGAGTATGCCCGTCACCTATAACCTGTAATTTGAAAAGCAAAAGTAAATAAAATGCCAGTATAGTAAGACTAACATATTTTGAACATGTGTGTGTGATTAGTTTAAGTTTTGGTATTTATAATGTATAGAAATTGCCAGTTGTAGTTTAGTTTCTTAAATTTGAATATGAATTTGATATAAACAGAAATGAAACGAAGTAAAGAAATTGTTATTAACCTAAAATGTCCACATCTACTGCATTTGAAACCATATGACCTTCTTCCATTAATTCTTGATATGCTTTAGACTGTGCATAAAAATGATTACATGGTATTGTTCTTATTGGTATAATCCATCCCCTTTGGCAATTATCAAGGACAAAGAAAACTGGTGCAGCTTGACATGCCAATGTGAATGGTTCATCAGACTGAAGAATTTGACGATTATGATTTAAACTTAAGAAATTATGTTTCTTGTCAATTTTGAAACCAGTGCCCTCTTTAAAAATATCAGACCAATGACATTTAAATAGGACAACTCTATGATCATATCTGAAGCTGATCTCCACATTTTCTTTGGTTTAAACATAGTATCCATCTGGATCGGTGGAAAGATCTGAATCAACAACTCTGGCCTGTTATGTAACCTTCTATCATCAATTTCTTTTATTTTGAATCTCAACCTATTTATTATATACACAGAGTGGTAATGTGCATAATGTAATGGTGAATTATCAATTACATCAAAATCTGATACCCATCGTGGGTCCTTATCCTCTTTCAATTGATTAAATTAGTCTTTCAACCAATCTAAGAGGCCAAATTTGGTTGTCCTTGAAAGAGGTAATTGTTCGAATTTCTCATAAAATGGATCAATTTCAAGAATTTATTTTAAAATATATAGATGTGCACAACATCTATCATTTTCTGAAATAGCCTTGTACTCTGTATGAAGAATCGACCTTCCTTTGGTATTAAAAATTGGCAAACATTCTTTATCACTGTCATTGTATTTCCCTCATAATTCATTTGAAGTTTATTAAAGCGGTTGTTTGTTTCATTCACGTACATGGAGGTAAAATTTATACACTCCACAAGATAGCCTTCTACAATTGATCCTTCTATCTTTGCCTTGTTCAAAACAAAATCTTTAATCTTTTTCAAAAATTGCTCCATAGGATACATCCATCTTAATTGTATAAGTCTACTGATTCTTCCTTCATTTGCAAGATGCAGTGTGAGATGAACCATTACATCGAAGAAGGCTGGGGGAAGAATCTGTTCCATCTTACATAGAGTAATGACTATTTGTTTATCCTAGTGATCTAGCATATCATTTTGTAGCGTTTTCGAACAAACAACTTTGAAAAACCGACTCATCTCTATGAATGAATCAACAACTAGCTTTGGTAGTGTCCCCCATATCGCCAGTGGAAACAGAACTTGCATATAAACATGGGAGTCATGACTTTTCAAGCCAGATATCTTTTTCTACTCTTCATTCATATAGTGAGAAAGCTACGAAGAAAACCCATCTGGCACCCAAATTTCCTTTAAGAAGGAGAACAGTCTACTCTTCTGGTCTTGATTCAAGCTATAAATAGCAGGTAGGAAGTAGCCATCATCCTCATGAATATGCAACTCTGGACGTATCCCCAAACTCTTCATCACTTTTCTTATTTTCACCGTGTCCTTTGGATCATTAGTCAGATTTAATATGTCTAAGATGTTATCAATCACATTTCTTTCGATGTGCATAATATCTAAATTATAACGTATTGTAAGATCTTTCCAGTCTGGCAGCTCCATAAAGAAAATGTTTTTCTTTCAAAATCCAAAATTCCTCGAGGTCGTCTGATCTTGTTTGAATGGTCGACCCAACTGTATCTCACCCATTTCTTATAATCTCTCCATTATAACCTGACCTGGCAACCTGATAAAATTTGTACTAAGTTTGTTTTCTGAATTTTTCTTTGAATACAGACACGTCCTACCATCAAATTTATTCCTGAACTATGACATTCGTCATCTATGTTCAATAGGTAGAAATCTGTCATGTCCTAAGTAACAGAATTTCTTACTTTCCAGCAGTCATAGGTGATGAGTGTCTTCCATACAAACTGGGCAAGCAAGCTTTTCTTTAGTACTCCAACCTGAAAAGTTTGTGTACATCGAGAAGTCGTTTATGGTCCACAATAATGCTGCATGCATATTCTAAAATTCTTTCTTTTCTGCATCATACTTCTTCACGTCGATGTATCACAACTGTTTTAGTTCATCGATTAATGGCTGGAGATAAACATCTATTGCATTCCCTGGTTGTTTGGGACCAGGGATTAATAGGGTCAGCATCATGAATGACAATCTCATACACAACCAGGGAGGTAAGTTATAAGTGACCATTACCTTTGGTCATATAAAGTATGATTGGTACATACTCTTACATAGATTGAATTCATCACTTCTAAGATCCAACCGTGCATTCCTTATTTCTAAAGCGAATGAATTGTTTCTTTCATCAAATCTCTTCCATCTTGAGATTTATAATCCTAGTGTCATGTCATCCACCATGCAGTTTTAGTTGATATAAAACGGTGTTGAAGACTAGGTGTTAGTGGGAAGTAACGAAGAACCAACTGAGGTTGTTTCCTCTTACTTTCATTTTTACCTTCCTTATATCTCTCAAGCCCACATTTGGGACAGTTACTCAAGTTTGAGAATTCATTTATGAAAAGAATGCAGTCATTCAGATATGCATCAATCTTCTGATAGTCCAAACCAAGCTTACAAATCTGTTTCCTTGCCTCATACCATGAAGTTGGAAAACCATTAGGATTATTCAACAGCTTAACAATAAACTGAAGTATTTCTGATATGAATTTAGCACTAGTATTGCAAAAATACGCATGATTTGTAATTAGGGTTTCAAATCATTGTAACACGTGAAATCGCAGATGCTTTTAAATTTTTAAACCTAGATAGTGGGGTATTGTTTGGAAATCGTAAAGTGCATTTTCGCTAGGAAAACATCATAGTATAGTGCACAATACAATCAAACAAAAATATTTCTAAAAAGATAATGAGACTTTGAGTCCTGGTCATTTGTCTCTGGGAGGCATTTGTTTTACTTTAGAATTCGATCTTATACTGCTCTATTCTGTTTAAAATCGCACGTCGATTTCTAATCTCCTGATTAAGATTTTACCACTTCTATTATGAACCCTGATGACATGAGCATGTGTTAAATAAATCACAAAGGTGAACGTGTGAGTTTCTGTGTGCACGATTCAAGTGAGGTGGTGACTGTTTATAGAAAATGCGTCAATCGTTAGATTTTCTATATTTTCAAGAAACGACATGCTCGTTGCGAAATAGATAAACAATTGAAAACAGGCAACTTGAACCACGCAAATAGGATGGCAATCAATAAGCTCATGGTGATTTCAAAACATAGAGATATATATATAAATGCATTTTTCATTCATTCATGTGGAGAGTTGTTTGCAACAAGAACAGTAGAGGAAAGCTTGTACAGAAATGCCTAAAATGTAAATCTAGCTACCAGAAAATGATCGCATACAAGAATCGACAGGGGGATTTTGCATGCATCATTTGGGGGCAATAAGGACTACGCTACTAAGCAGCAAGAAAAAGCAGTAAAACTATGAAGAGCATAAACTACTAATCTAGATCTAGCAGAACAAAAGGACATTCCGAGGTGGTTCCCGATGGCCTTAGAGTGGTCGAGAGGAGAGTGAGGGGCGGCCAGTGGAGCTTAGACTGGCAATTGGAGAGAGAGAGGAGTGATCCAGCATCTCGGCATGGTGTCCTTCAAGGTGGTGGTGAACTCGTGGAGATGGAGTGGCTAGCCTAAGTGGAGGTGGATGTGAATGGAGCCAAGGAAGTGAATGGGTGCAAATGGCCACCCATTGGGTCTTTTTATAGACCTAAGGGCTTCTCTCTAAAGAGGTGTGGAACTCTCTAGAGAGAATCCAAGAGTGGCCATCCATATGGTTATGAGATCCAAAAAATGTGGATATCATTTTGAATGCCTCTTGGATGCTAAATTTGGCAACCAAGAGGTGGAGCCACTTCAAGAGAGTTCTAGAGAACTCTAGAAAAGTGTGTGTGCATGAATGGGTGTGTGTGTGTGTGTGTGTGTGTGTGTGTGTGGTCGTGCTCTATGTGGCTAGGTGGTCTAGGTTAGGTCCTAAGGGGTTTAGGTAGGTATATGTCTTGAATTAGGGTTACAAACCCTAATTGCTAAGGGGAATTTGCAATTAAACTCAACCCAAGTTTAATTGAATGAGTGTGAATGTAATTGAGAGTGAAATAACTCAATTAGGTTGGGTTTAGGTCTATTGGACTCTCACTAAGTCCAATTAAACTTTTGTGGGTTGAGATCTAAGTTCAGTTGTACTCAATGAGTCCAATTGACTTAGGTGAAGGTAATTGACTTTGATCTAAGTCAAATGAGTTTGGTGAGGACCTAATTAGGTCCTTAGGTAGGTCTAGAGGTGATGTAATAGGGTTAGGATACCTTAATTTAGGTTCCTATGAGGGTGGGATTAGGTCTAGGGAGCTAGAGATCCAAGATCAATGCCTGAATCTCAAAATAGGGACTGCAGACCAGTACCAGACATCCAAAAATGTGATCAGACGACTTATACTCAAAAATCAGAAGTCCAAACTTCAGTTCTGGACGTCCAATCTGAGGCAAGGGGAATCTAGGTTCTGTTTTGGGTATTCTGTAGAAATTGGACGTCTGACAAAGTGTCTAGACATCCAATAACACTGCAGAAGTGGGTTTGAGGAGTGCGGGAGTTGGTTAAGGTTCCTGGACGTCCTAAAACTAATCTGGACATCCAGATAAAGGTTAGAACTAAGGTTTTAGGGCTTCCTAGGGTGTTGTGACCTAATCTAAGGGTGGTTAAGGCTTGGGGAAGTCTCTAGGCTATCCTAGGGCTAGGATGGACCTAAGCTCTTCACATTTTACTACTTTATTCCTACTTAATAGAATAGCAAACCTTTAACTCCCTTACATCATTATTCCTACATCTAATCTAAGCCTTCTGCTCCAGCTCTGCTGCAACTCCCATTATTCGTGATCTAGCTTCAGATCCTACTCCAGATCCAGCTCCTGATCAGCTTATTGCTTGCAATCGACATAGTGCACTTAATCAGCACATTTATTTCATTCATGGCTAAAGGAAAGTAGTAAAGATGCTGATAATGTGTATGTATGCATGCATTACCCTAACTTATGCTATGTTCTAGCCTAATTTAGGTCAATTAAGACCTATGATTACTGTGCAATCATACCCCCATGCCTAAATCTTGCTAGTCCCTAGCAAATGCAAGATAAAATTATTTACAGCAATGGTCCCTAAGGGACTGGTTATTTTATCAAGTGTATGCCTAGAGATTTTTCTCCTTTTTGTTTTCATCCTACACTGTAGAAATCCAGACAAACGTGAAAGTGTAGCTGTGCAGCTTTTGCAATGGATTCGAGTGAAAAACTAACACACCTCTAAAGCCTGTACTTGACCCCTAGTAAAAATTCTAGCAGGATAGGCAGACTTCTTCCCTCGGGATATTCGAGATATTCTATGAATTTCACCCCAGCTTTAGGCTTAGGTAGAAAATCTCTGAGGGAAAAGATTATATATTTGGTGGCTCACTCTCACTTGGTGCTACATAGAGGCCAATATTACAGAATCTAGATTCCCAGACTACTAAGTAACTCAACTCAGAGAAAGACGAGAAAAACTATGCTCTCTTCTGATTCCTTTGTATTCATTCTCTCTTTCTCTTTTTCTTTTTCTTTTCTTTCTTTTTCTTAGAGCTCACAACCTCACCAGATTCACATATACGATCTGTATTTGGTGGTCTCACTTGGCATTAACACTTTCATTGAATTCTCATAACCTAATTCTAAGTTGGAATTCCTCAGCCAGTATTTGGGTAGTCAAAAACATAGAAAAATAGGTTAAGGACATATTTGGTGGATCTCAAATTTATTTTGTGGTATTTCCTTAATGCAACTAAACTAAATATTCACTCTATTTTCTTTGCTTCTTCTTCTTTTTCTAATTTTTTTCAATTTTTCCTTCTTTTCATCATTTTTTTTTTCAACATAACACAATTAGCACACATCCATGAACTTTATCGAGGAGGAATTATTAGGGTATGGTGGTACCCAAGAGACATTAGGTGGCTTATTTGGTGCAAGTGCCTACTCATGGCATCGGGAGAGACGGATAAGATGGTGTATTTTTGACCTTGGCATCAATACCCTCCTTCAGTCAAGGATTCTTTAAAGAATGGTCGTAACCGTCCACCTTAGCCCTAGTTTTATGAAAACTCACTCTCTGCGTATTTGCCTTATTTGGTGGCTCTCAATATTTTGCACAAAAGTGCATACGCAAGAACCGAGAGCGAAAATTATGCCTTATCTCTGAGTATCATCACCTAATTATCTAAGATTCCAGATTCCTTGCACTAATCTTAGAGAGCCAGTACATTCCACTCTTATCTCACACTATTTGGTGGATTTTTTAAGGGAAATCTGCCTGACTACCAAAACACTGTCCAGGGGTTCAGGAGAAGAAGCACTGCTTCTTCTTCACAAACTGAAGATGTTTATCATCCTTCACCGTGAATCCATTGCAAATTCTATGTGTGTGTGAAATGTTGTACTAGATTCCAGATCACAGGAATCAACTAGAGGATAAAATTCCTAATGCATTCTCTTAATAAAATAATCTTATTCATGGATGCACTATGTATATATGCTATAAATGAGTAACCTTGTATAATTGTACTTCATGAAATTCCCATATCGGGTTACATTCAGCTTGACCCTAAATTTAGAACAAGAGGTGAGTGAGTGAGTCGAAAATGGCTATTGCTGAGGATTTCTAGCTCCAATGCGAGCATTGGAGGTGGAGTTGGTTGTTCTTTTATTTAGGGTCCTAAAGTACATTTTACATGCAGCTCCAAGGTTTTCCTAAATGTTGCTAAAATTTTTTTTCAGTTTTGTTGTATCTACCCCCTCCATGCCTAAGTTCTTGCATGTCCTCATGCATGAGTATAAAAGAAAATAAGTACTGTAGGGAGAGAATGGGTAGAATTCACCTGTAATTGCTCCTGAAATTATACATTTAGCACCGGCCAACCTGTCAGTATGCAATATACAGAAATAAAATATGCTAAGAGAAAAGTATGCTATGTATAAAAATGGTTATGTATAGATGATGGTGGAATTTGGGATATGCTCTCTATACGTGCTGAGTTTAACGCCTCCAGCTGGGCGAGGACTCAATCACACGTCCTCGATAAGATGAACAATCTCGTCAGATGGAGGAGGTTCCATGGCCAAAATGGCTTGAGGCGCTAGCCATTAACCGTGGATATATGCCTAGATTTTGGGTCCTTGATTTGGACTGCCCCATTAGGATATGGCTGGATCACAACATATGGGCCAGTCCACTTGGACTTAAGCTTCCCTGCGAAAAGTTTCAGTCGTGAGTCAAACAACCAGACTCGTTGGTTGGGCGTGAATGCTTTCCTCCGAATGTGGCAGTCATGAAAGGCCTTGGTCTTGTCCTTGTATATCAATGCGTTCTCATAGGCCTCTCACCGGATCTCTTCTAATTCACTGAGCTAGAGTTTCCGTTCTTGACCTCCTACATCGAGGTCAAGGTTACATTTTCGCACTGCCCAAAAGGTGCAGTGTTCCAGCTCTATCGAAAGGTGACAGGCCTTGCCATATACCATGCGATATGGTGACATTCCGAGTGGGGCCTTGTATGCGGTCTGATATGCCCAGAGTGCATCGACTAATTTGTCGAACTAGTTGTTCCTATCTGGTCAATCCGTCTTTTGGAGAATTAGCTTGATCTGAGGATTAGACACTTCAGCCTACCGATTGGTCTATGGGTGATACGGGGTGGCTATACGATGATGTACCCCGTATTTCTTTAATAATGACCTGAAATGGGCGTGAATGAAGTGGCTTCCCCCATCGCTAATCAGAGCTTAGGGTATTCCGAATCTCACGAAGATGTTTTGCCGTACGAAAGAAATGACGGTCTTATGGTCAGCCCATCTCGCCGAGATGGCCTCGACCCACTTCGAGACATAGTCAATGGCTAGTAATATATACTCGAAGCCATGCGAGTTCGGAAAAGGGCCCATAAAATCGATGCCCCAGACATCGAACACTTCTACAACCATGATGGGCTGGAGTGGCATCATGTCTCTCCTGGTCATAGAACCGATCGACTGGCATCGTTTGCAGTGTTGGGCGTATTCGTGTGTATCTCTGAAGATGGTTGGCCAGAAAAATCCCGATTGCAAAATTTTTGCAATGGTTTTCCATCTTGAGAAATGGCCACCACAAGCATCGTTGTGGCAAAAAGATAACACATTGGGGATCTCAGAGTCTGGGATACATCTCCGAATAATCTGATTCGCTCCAATGCAGAAGAGCAGTGGGTCATCCTAAAGGTAGTATTTGGCCACTACAGTGAATTTGACTTTCTGGTCCTTGGATAAGTTCGTAGGAATTTTGCCTGCGGCAAGGTAGTTCGCGATATCCGCGTACCAGGGGAACTCAGCAGAATGAACTGCCAAAAGAGATTCAACCAGAAATTGCTCGTGGATAGGCAAGGAATAAGGATTGTGATCTAGGTCCAATCTAGATAGGTGATCCGCCACAACATTTTGCTTTCCAGCTTTGTTGCGGGTTTTGATATCAAATTCCTGCAATAGAAGGATCCATCTAATAAGCCATGGTTTGGCATCCTTCTTTGCCAACAAATGCCGGAGGGTGGAGTGGTCAGTGAAAATGATGACCTTAGACCCTAATAAGTACGATCTGAATTTCTCCAACCTGATTACTACTACTAGCAGTTCTTTTTCGGTGATAGTGTAATTGAACTAAGCCTCATTCAGCGTCTTGCTAGCATAGTATATGACGAAGGGTTGTTTCTCCTGACATTGTCCTAAAACAGCATTGACGGCAAAATCCGAAGTGTTGCACATCATCTTGAAATCAAGCGACCAGTCGAGTTGTTGGAGAATCGGTGAATCAGAGATAGCAGTTCGTAAAGTCTCGAAGGCGTTGAGAGACGAGGTGTCAAATTCAAATGGGGCATCGGCAACCAGGAGATTCGTCAAGGGCCGTGCAATTTTTGAGAAATCGTGTATAAATCTCCTATATAAGCTGACGTGACCCAATAATGATTTGATCTGCTTGACCGAGCTAGGTGGTGGTAAGTGGGAAATAATCTTCGATTTAGCTCGATCAACCTCAAGTCCATTTTTGGAGATCGTGTGCCCTAGTACTATGCCATCCCTCACCATGAAATGGCTTTTCTCCCTAGATAGTACTAGGTTTACCTCAATACACCATTTCAGGATCTTGGTGAGGTTATCAAGACAAGATGCGAAATCATCTTCGAAAATGGAGAAGTCATCCATGAATACCCCCACATAGTCCCCAATCATGTCAGAGAAGATGGCCATCAAACAACGCTGGATTATCGTTGGTGCATTGCAGAGGACAAAGGGCATCCGCTTGAAAGCGAATGTTCCAAAGGGGCATGTGAATGTGGTCTTGTCTTGATCTTCCGGGCTAATCGCTACTTGATTATACCCGGAGTATTCATCCAGAAAGTAGAAGAAACTGCATCCGGCAAACCATTCCAAGATCTAATCAATGAACGGCAAAGGAAAGTGATCCTTCTGGGTAGCCGTGTTTAGTTTCATGTAGTCGATGCAGACCTGCCAAGATGTCGCAGTGCGGGTCGGGATGGATTCGCCCTTTTCATTCTTTATTACGGTGAGTCCTGCTTTCTTGGGCACTATCTAGATCAGACTCACCCACTAGCTATCTGAGATTGGGTATACAATACTGCATCAAGCCATTTGATGAACTCCTTCTTAACAACCTCTAGCATATTCGGGTTAAGCCATCTTTGAGGTTGTCTTGAAGGTTTCACCCCCTCATCCGTGTAAATGTGATGAGTGCAATATGAGGGGTGAATACTGTGGAGATCAGCAATACTCCACCAGATTGCAGCCCTATGGTCTTGTAGCGTAGAAATCAATTGATGCTCCTGTTCTTGGGTTAAGTAGGCATTGATAATGACTGGGTATGTCTCACTTTCACCTAAGAACACATACTTGAGTGAGTCAGGTAAGGGTTTCAATTCAATTATGGGTGGGTCAGAGTCAGAAATGAGAGAGGAAGGAGCAGAATCGAGGGTGGGAATCTGTTGATCCATGTGCACGTGAGTTCCCACTGAGTCGCTCCCTGTGGAATAATCAATTGTGACTGCGTTAACGGGAAACCCGTTAGCTGTGGTCACATCTTCCTGCAACAACAAGGGTGATTCAGTAATGTATGGATCGGGATAGTTGGATTCAGGGGTGCTGTGGTCAGAAGCACACCCTAAACAGTCAGATCCTCGGGGAGATATGTGTAGTGCAGTGGTTTCAGTCCCATGTGGATCGAGGTCCAGGAACCCTAATAGTGCAGATGAATGAGACATTGGGTCATCACAAAGGAGCCCAATGTTACCACAGCATGCCGAATCTTCGTCTTCACCATCCTCCTCTATTGGATCACAGTCGAAGTTCTTTACTGCCCTGAATATGTCATGTCAAAGTCTCATTGCCTAGGGCTATCCCATACACCCGGATGCACAATCGATGTTCGCTCGGACTATCGGCAGAAATGGGCGACCCAAAATAATTGGTGCATCTCGGAGATTAGGAGGAACTTCCATATCGAGAATGAAAAAAATCTGCGGGAAAGCAGAACCCGCGGACTTTCATGATCATGTTCTCAACCACCCCCCTCGGTGTTTTGACTGATCTATCAGCTAGCTGAATAATGACTGAGGTGGGCTTCAACTCCCCAAATCGAAATCGATCAAATACGATAGTGGGAGTTAGGTTGATGGACAAACCCAGATCTAGAAGGGCCCGATCAAATGGAGAATCCTGCAAGAAGCAAGATATGAAAGGGGTACTAGGGTCTTTCTTCTTCGGCAGTAAGTCAGCTAGAATCACGGTGCCAGCCTCTTTCGACGGTACCGCCTGTCGTCCAATTCTCATTTGTCACTTTGGGGTACAATAGTCCTTGAAGAACCGAGCGACAGCGGGAATGTGATCGATTGACTCGAGGAGGGGGACCTGAATATGTACTTCCTTGAACATCGATTTTAGGTCCTCAAAATTTCATGTGTCCTTTTTCGGTACTGCATTTCGAGTTAGAGCCTCAGGAAATGGGACGAGAATCTCAGGGTCAAGTGGCCTCTTACCTTTATCTATCGTAAGTGGCTCCTGAGATGGAGTCGAACCTACCTGTGGTGAAGGGTGGAAAAAATCAGGACTCGCCTGCCTATGTGGTGGGTCAAATGTCTTCCCTCCGCTCCTCAAGGAGACAGCATGTGCATTGGCTTGCTATCCATGAGGTGGTAGGGGAGCGGAAGGGGCAGAATACGCGAGGTTCTGCAAAGGCGGCTGGACTTGTGCATAATCGGGTGGTGTAGGAGGCACCTGTAGTATGGTGTGTGCCTGTCCCTGCGGTGCCTGAAACCTAGGTGGGGTGCCTTAGTTCTGTATATATCGAGGATTCGAGATGGGTTGCGAGGGCAAGGCTCCCTGAGTTCTATGCTCCTGCAATAGCTAGTTCTGTGTGTTCTGTATGGTCTATATCTGATCAGCCATCGCCTTCATAATCTGCAAGCTGTCTTGTGTTGATTTGCTCATTGATTCCTGTAGCTCCTCTTTCAATGCCTCCAAAGGGTCAGCCCACTTTGGAAGGTGGTTGGCAGCTTGGTGCAGTGGCTGGTATAAAGAGCGGGGTTGCTGCTGATGCGGGAATGGTTACTGCCTAGGGTACATGTTTTGCACATTCCTATATTGCCTGGTCTGGTAGTGTGGATCATGATGTGGTCTCTGTGAATTACCAGACCAGGAGAAGTTCAGATGTTGGTGCCAACCAGGGTTATATGTCTCTGAATATGGGTTATTATGCCAGTATCCTTGGATAGCACTGACTTCCTCGTAGGTCGAAGATGTCTGAGACGTATATCCGTCAACGGGATACGCATTATAATCTGTAGGTGGTGCGTAACCCTAGTCATAAGGTGCCAGATCTGGATTATTTACGGGATCATGATATGCGGGATCTCATAAATACGTAGAAGATGCATCCCAAGTGAGTAGATTAACTCGAGCAGGAGGGGCTCGAGGTGCATAGGAGGGTCTTGAGGCGGCAGAACTCAAGTTAGATTTACCCTGACTAGTCTGGTCAATCTTTTTCTCGATTAGATTTATTCCATCTAGCTGCTTGACGATGATATCCATGTCGGCTCGAATAGACTTGGTGTGAGCCTCATGGACACCAACCCGCTGCTGACCAGGCCATTGGAACTGGTTCATGGATGTGGCATTCATCGAGTTCTTTGCTAATGATTCAAACAACTCAAATGCATTGTTCTCGTCTTTTGCGAGGAAATTCCCGCTGCTAGATGCATCAGCCAAATACCGATGTGTGTCATCCAGCCCATGGTAAAAGATTTGAGCTAGGTGCCATTTGGGTATACCATGGTGCTGGCATTTCCAGAGAAGGTCATGAAATTTGTCCCAAGCTTCATGTAACTTCTCCCCAGCTCCTTGGGAGAAAGTCGTGATTGCATGCTGCATTGCGTTTGTTCGACCAATTGGGAAGAACTTTTGCAGGAATTCACATCGTAATTCCAGCCAAGTTCCAATTTGCTTCCCAGTAGTCTTCAACCAGTATGAAGCTTTGTCCCTCAGAGAGAATGGGAAAAGCTTCATTAGAACAATCCCGAGATCGATATTCCTGGGTCGAATCATTTCAGCGAGTCAACTCAGGTCCTCAAAGTGCTAGAACGGATCTTCACTTGAGTTCCCATAGAAATGAGTGCTGATCAACCCAATCACATTGGGCTTAAGCTCAAATGCATCTCCACCTGCGGGAATTCTGACTAAAGGTACGATGATTTGTGCAGCTAGGTCGTAGAAATCCTGCAGTTGTTCTCCTCGCGGCGGATGCTGCATCCAGTCAAGAGCCATCAAGATGCGATCCATGCTCTGCTGATGCCGCTCCTCGGATTCGGCTACCCAGGCTTCCAGACGAGCCATCGGGTCCAGATTCTCGATGTCCTGACCTGGTCTAGGTCCAGGTCTAGGATTTGCCATGGTGGCTCTGGGAGTACAAGAAGTGGGGGGAGAAGATGGTCCTGGTGAGGTGGCTCGCCTCCTTAAGAGTGGCGCCCAAGGTCCAACCAAGTGATGTCTAAGTGACCTCCTTCCTTGCATACACCACCCAAACCCTGGGTTGGTGTAGCCAAGCAGGACAAGGCTAAGGCCCTGTCAATCAAATGGTCCTTATGGATCGGGCGACCATATTTTTTGTTAGAAGTTTGAATTCCTGAAGGAAAATTCGTCATTCAAACGACTGAAAGTGATTCCCACCTCTCAAGCTAACCCAGCCAGTCTGATTATGAGGGGACTAAGGGAAAGGTTCTTCCTTTGGCTTACGTCTCCAGTTCCGTTAACCCTCGAGCCGTGGTCGTTTAATACTGCCCCATAGACTTAGTCACTAGGTTTGGCAAGAGAGGTTGCAAACACCCAGTAGTATGATAACGAATTCGGGTTGATTTCGTGTTTTAGAATTGATTTTAGCTCATTTTCTTCAGTTGGGGATTTCTCTTAGTGAGTGGCCCACAAGGTGACCAAGCTCACCGGCTAAGTACTAGAATTAATTAAGTCTAGATTAGCCCAAAGTGTGGTCTCTAAGTTGTAACCCTAAAGATTCTACCTAAGGTTCATGCACTTCTAAGGTTTGTTCTGTTTCAGTTGACCACAAAAGTAATGTTCGTTCTCTGATAATAATTGGATTCTAATTAACTTGAAATTTTATGAGTAGATTCCTTTTTTAATTAGCATTCCAAAGAATAGTTTTTTGGATTTTTTGCTATTTCAACCGAATTTTTAGGGATTTTTGAATGTCAGGCGGTCAGATTTGGAATTTGACCCCTAATTGATTTTTCGCTTTCAAATAGTATCAATTGACCTTCAAAATTTTGGGAAAAATATGGAAAATAAAGCCAATGAGATCATATTTCAAACCACATCATTTTTAGTCAAAATAGATTCGCGAATTGCTTGAAATTGCTTTCTGAAATTTGAAAATTCTCGAATCTGGATTAGTTTAACCCCCGTGCACTTCACGAATTTTTTAAAATTTTGTACTTGAAATTTCTTCAAATGAACAGTGGCGTTTGAAAGGTGGTTTAAAAATGAAGGTTTGTCCTAAATTTCAAAATTTTTTTGAGTACTAGCTTTTCGACAATCGAATTTTTAAATTAGACTTGAAATCTGGCCGAAAAATCAGAAGATGGTGGAAAAGCTCTTAAAGAGGTTTGAGCTTGAAATCTAAGCTTTCCACCAAAAAATTATTTTTTTTTTTTAAAACTTTTGCATGTTTTTTTTTTCTTTTCTTTTTACAAAAAGAAATTTTCAAAGGATTCAAAGAAAATATCATTTTTTTTTCTTTTTCAAACTAACCTAAGATTCAAAAAGATACCTACTCGAGATTTTTTTTCAAATTTTTTTTTAATTGTTTTTTCTTTCTCACGAGATTGAATAAAGTTTTTTTTTTTTCAAATGAACTTGCAGAAAGTAAATCTATTCCTAGGGTTCAAAAAGGAAACCTAATCTAAAGGGGTGATGATGTGCACCTGATTTTTTTCTTTGCCCCACTAGTTGTGTGCGCAGATCCCGTTTTTCTTCCGTGTTGTCCTACACATCAAAAACAAAGTAGAGAGTGATTTGTCGGTGATAGTTTAAAAGATCGAAATTAAAGAAAATGATGTTACCTCCCCGGCAATGGTGCCATTTGTTTGGAAGTCGTAAAGTGCATTTTTGCTAGGAAAACGTTGTAGTATAGTGCGCAATATGATCAAACAAAAATATTTCTAAAAAGTTAACAAGACTTTGAGTCCCGATCATTCATCTTTGGGAGGCATTTGTTTACTTTAGAATTCGATCTTATACCGCTCCACTCTGTTTAAAATCGCACGCTGGTTTCCAATCTCCTGATTAAGGTTTCACCACTTCTATTATGAACCCTGATGACGTGTGCATGTGTTAAATAAATCACAAAGGTGAACGTATGAGTTTCTATGCGCACGATTCTAGTGAGGTGGTGACTATTTACAGAAAATGTACCTATCGTTAGATTTTCTATATTTTCAGGAAACGACATGCTTGTTGCGGAATAGATAAACAATTGAAAATAGGCAACTTGAATCACGCAAATAGGATGGCAATCAATAAGCTCATGGTGATTTCAAAACATAAATATATATATATATGCATTTTTCAATCATTCATGTGGAGAGTTGTTTGCAACAAGAATAGTAGAGGAAAGCTTGTACAGAAATGCTTAAAATGTAAATCTAGCTACCAGAAAATGATTGCATACAAGAATCTACAGGGGGATTTTGGATGCATCATTTGGGGGGAAATAAGGACTACGTTACTAAGTAGTAAAAAAAAGTAGTAAGACTATGAACAACATAAACTACTAATCAAGATCTAGCAGAACAAAAGGGCATTCGGGGGTGGTCCCCGATGGTCTTGGAGTGGTCGAGAGGAGAGTGAGGGGCGGCCAGTGGAGCTTAGGTCAGCCCTTGGAGAGAGAGAGGAGTGATCCAACATCCCAGCTTGGTGTCCTTCATGGTGGTGGTGAACTCATGGAGATGGAGTGGCTAGCCTAAGTGGAGGTGGATGTGAATGGAGCCAAGGAAGTGAATGGGTGCAAATGGCCACCCATTGGGTCTTTTTATAGACCTAACGGCTTCTCTCTAGAGAGGTGTGGAACTCTTTAGAGAGAGTCCAAGAGTGGCCAGCCATATGGTTATGAGATCCAAAAAATGTGGATCTCATTTTAAATGCCTCTTGGTTGCTAAATTTGCAAACCAAGAGGTGGCACCACTTCAAGAGAGTTCTAGAGAACTCTAGAGAAGTGTGTGTGTGTGAATGGGTGTGTGTGTGTGTGTGTGTGTGTGGTCGTGCTCTATGTGGCTAGGTGGTCAAGGTTAGGTACTACGGGGTTTAGGTAGGTATATGTCTTGCATTAGGGTTACAAACCCTAATTGCTAAGGGGAATTTGCAATTAAACTCAACCCAAGTTTAATTGAATGAGTGTGAATGTAATTGAGAGTGAAATAACTCAATTAGGTTGGGTTTAGGTCTATTGGACTCTCACTAAGTCCAATTAAACTTTTGTGGGTTGAGATCTAAGTTCAGTTGTACTCAATGAGTCCAATTGACTTAGGTGAAGGTAATTGACTTTGATCTAAGTCAAATGAGTTTGGTGAGGACCTAATTAGGTCCTTAGGTAGGTCTAGAGGTGATGTACTAGGGTTAGGATACCCTAATTTAGGTTCCTATGGGGTTGGGATTAAGTCTAGGGAGCTAGAGATCCAAGATCAAGGCTTGAATATTGAAACAAGGACTGGAGACCAGTACCAGATGTCCAAAAATGTGATCAGACAACTTATACTCAAAAATTAGAAGTCCAGACTTTAGTTCTGGATGTCTAATCTGAGGCAGGGGAAATCTAGGTTTTGTTTTGGGTATTCTGCAGAAATTAGACGTCTGACAAAGTGTCTTGATGTGCAATAACACTGTAGAAGTTGGTTTGAGGTGTGCAGGAGTTGGTTAAGGGTCCTGGATGTCCTAAAACTTATCTGGATGTCCAGATAAGGGTTGGAACTAATGTTTTTGGACTTCCTAGGGTGTTGTGACCTAATCTAAGGGTGGCTAAGGCTTGGGGAAGTCTCTAGGCTATCCTAGGGTTAGGATGGACTTAAGCCCTTCACATTTTACTGCTTTATTCCTACTTTGTAGAATAGCAAACCTTTAACTCCTTACATCATTATTCCAACATCTAGTCTAAACCTTTTGTGCCATCTCTGCTGCAACTCTCGTTATTCCTAATCTAGCTTCAGATCCTACTTCGGATCCAGCTCCTGATCAGCTTATTGCCTGTAATCAACATAATGCACTTAATCAGCACATTATTTCATGCATAGCTAAAGGAAAGAAGTAAAGTTGCAGATAATGCGTATGCATGCATGAATTACCCTAACTTATGCTATGTTCTAGCCTAATTTAGGTCAATTAAGACCTATGATTGCTGTGCAATCAGGTATCTAGGGTCATCCAAGGAGGTAATTTTTACTTGAAATTGGAAATCACCTTTGTTTTTGTATTTTTGGAATATGAGATTTTTTTGGGTTTTTGAAACAACGGAGGCGATTGCGAAATTGAAGCGAGAAGGTGACTACAGCTAAGTTGTTGAAGCTAAAACCTAAGTAACAAGCAAGTTCTCTTTCTAAGCTCACTCTAGGTACGTGATGACCTAGAGTAATTAGAGAGAGAGTGGGTGTGCACTAGGAAAAAGTAATAAGATGCAACTAGTAATGCAACAAAAATTAAAGAAGGCAAAATTTTACTAAAGGAAGATATTGTTTCACAAGTAGAGGAATGCTACTACTAAATAAAGAAACAACAAAATAAAAATTCAATATCCTCCTGACGATGATGATGAAGATGGAAGGGTCCTTGCTCCAACTGCAGCTGCTCCCGTAGTTGAAAAGGATTCCTCCTTCTCCTTCTCCTTGAGTTACTCCTTCAAGGTATATTCTCCTCCTGGAAAGCCCTAGATGGGGCGTGCCTTAGCTCCTCCATAGGTGGATGGTTTCCACCTCAAAAGCACCTCCAAGGGTGGGAGTGTACCACCCTCAAGACCTCCTCCAAAGGTCCTCCTTGCTTAGATTCTTCCTTTGGCTGGCGTGAACACAAGAGAGAAGAGAAGAGAGGAAGGCACCAAGGGGACAGAGTGCCCCCTTATTCTTCTTCTTCTCATTCTCTCTTGTCCGTGGGCTATAGGGTAGAATATAGGTGGAAAATATAGCAACCAAAGGTGCTTTAATGGTGGTGGGTGGTGGTCTTTTTATAGGACTGGAAGGGGGTTAAGGGTAGTTAATGGATGGAGGGTTAGGATGGCTTGTAGAGGGTAGTTAGGAGATCTTAGTGTGGATAATGGGTGGCTCCAAATGAGGGAACGCATGGCAATTTGGTGCCAACCCTTGGTGGGGAGTAGGGTTAAGAGTTGATGGTGGTAGGGTTAGGTGGCGTGTAGGACATGTGTAGGGTTAGGATGGAGTTGTAGGGTGGTGGTTGATGTATGGGTGGTGGATATAAGGTGGCGTCAAGTGAGGGGTTATTTGAGGCGGTGGTTGGTGTGGGTTTAAGTAGAGTTGGTGCCACTTTATGTTGGTTAAGGGAGAGGGTTAGGTGGCGCCACTAGATGAAGGGTTAGGATAGGATGTGGTGTTGATGGAGTGGTGGAGATTTAAGGTGATGTTGGTGCCAACATGAAGGGTGTGGATAGGATTTGTTGGCACCAACTAGAGGTGGTTTAGGGTAGGATGGAGGTGGTTAAGGTTGGTGCCACCTAAGGCTTCTAAAAGGGGTTTATGTGTAGGGTGGAGATAGCCTTAGGTGGTGATGTGTAGGGTGGAGATTAAGGGGTGGTTTTGGTGCCAACATGAAGAGGTGTGATGGGGTGGTGGTTGATGAGGGTTGGCACCAAAAGTAGGTAGGTTAGGTTAGGGTTTAGTTAGGGTTAAGGGGAAAGGGTGGATGACCATGGAGGTGGAGCTAGTTGTGAGCTTAGATAATAGAGTAGAGCTAGTGGAGCTAGGGTTTTATGAAGGGAGCTGGAGAAAATAAATCTAGAGCTAGTGGATGCTGCATCTGGAGCTGGATCTGATGAGGTAGCTTCATGGGGAGCTCAACTACTTAGCTAAGCTACCTAGTTCTTATGCTAGTAGCTAGGCTTGGGTAGTTGAGCTAAGTTGTGCTGGCCTCAACCTAGCTGGAGCTAGGTTGAGTTAGAACTACCTCAGTTTAGAGCTCTAGAGCTAGCTAAGTGACTAGTTGACAAGTAGTAGCTCATCTATAATGGAGTCCAGCTGCCATGAGCTGGGTGGAGCTGGAATGAGTTGGGGTTGAGCTGAGATGGACTCTTGTCAACTCAGTTGAGCTAGCTAGATCTCTAGTGAACTGATGGGAGCTAAGATGAGCTAGACTCAACTAAGTTGAGATGGATCTGAGCTAGTTTGAGCTGAGATGAGCTGCCTTGAGTTGCCATTCAATTAAGGTGAGCTGAATGGAGCTCAATGGAGCTAACTCTAGTCCAAGGGAGCTAGTATCCAGCCATGATTAGATGGAATTAGCTGAGTCTTAGTCTGATTGAGCTTCCTCTTCACCAGTTGCCTTCAAGATTGCTAGGGTTTTAGGGATTTATTAATCTATTTATCCCTAACACTCCAAGAAACACATTAAAAATACAATAAAAAATGCAATGCATGCCTAACCTAATTGATGCCTAAATGCAACCCAAAAACCTGCTTGCAGAGCAAATTCCTAAGAGCTAGTTTTGTTTTAATGCATAAGAATGATAATAAACTGACATTTATCACACCCCCATGCTTATCTTTTTCTAGTATCTTAGCGAAACTTTAATTTCTACAAAATGGAATTATGGGGAAATCTAATTTTTTTTACTTTTAAGGAGAAAAAAATTATGAGATCTTGGTTGGTCTAAACACAGGAGGTAGAGGATTTGTTAAAGTTAAACATAGGATTTATTTTCAGATCCAAAAATTAGACAAAAACGGGATCAATATACCCTCCAAAAAATTCACAGATTAACCCCTTGTTAATTCAGATGACTTTAAATTTTTTTTTTTAGGATTTTTCTGGCTTTTGCATATAATTCACAACTTACAATAACCTTTAAACCTTGTGTCTGTGCTTCCAAGAAGCCAACATTTATAAGGGCGTGTTTTTGGTTTAAATTTTTTTTTCTCTCCCCTATGCTTACTTTTAGCATAGTTTTACAATAGATGTGTTGGGATCATCATTCTTGCTACCAATTCTTGTGAGGGCTCTGGTGCCAGTACTTCGAGATAGCACTGTCCATGACACCACCCATGAGCTCACAACCCCAAAACACAATGCAGTGTAAAGAGGCGCTCCAAATAGATTCAAGCTCTTACTTCGACACTATAGGTAGAGTATCGTCCAAGACACTTGAGTTGCAAAAATGTGCTTCAATGCTTCATTTAAAGATATGAAAAATAGATATGGAGCAGTGCTGTGGTGATAACATGTTGACATCGTATCCTCAAAGGAGGCATTTTCCTCCTTCTTGGCAGTGGGAACTCAAACTAATGATCTACTTAAGACTTTTACTAAGGCCAAACAAGGGATTTTTCTAATTTTTAGTTGTTTTTAGGTGTTGGCTTGTGTGTGAAATTTGGCATAGGAAGTTTTGCAAGAAATGCAAGCTTTTGAATCAGAAACTAAGCTAGATACTTTCCATATTACAAAAGAGGATCAAGTCACCTGAACTATCATGAGTTCAGGAGAAATTTTGGAGAATGATATCTGATCTAGTCCAAAGATAGTCCTTGAAATTCTAGTGATCAGATCCGTATTCTTATCCCTAGTTTGTTAAAGATAAAATCCCATTGTACAAAAAATGAGTTTCCAACCTTAGTCTCAATTTTCAAAATTTTCCTCAAAAAGTTTTCAACATTTTTATTTTTTTGGGTATGCAAGAAGAAAAATAAAACAAAAATGACTAAAGAAACATGCATGCTTTTAGGTTTTGAAAATCCTAAATCTATCGTCAAAATTTTAAAAACGCCCCCCCATGCTTATGATATGCAATGTCTTCATGCATTTGGAGGGAAAGGGAGATCACCTCAATAAAAGGCGGTCAGATTTAGGATAGTCAAAACCTGAAGAAAAGAAAGAAAAAGAAAGCAGGAAAAATGATGGGTTACCTCCCATCTAGTGCTATCTTTTACTCCATTCAGCCAGGCATAGTATGCATCAGCGATCAGCTGTGGTCGGGTCAGTAACATCGAAAGATTCTAAAGGAAGATTCAGGGCGTGATCCAAATAAGGCTTTAAACATTGGCCGTTGACTTGAAAACTTGTATTAGTTTTTGGATCAAAAAGATCAACAGTGCCATAAGGATATGTTTTTAGGACAACAAAGGAGCTGGTCCATTTGGATTTTAACTTTCCAAGAAAAATACGTAATCTTCAATCAAAAAGCCAAATGCGTTGATTGACATCAAAATGTTTCCGAACAATGTATTTATCATTAAATTTCTTTATTCGATCTTTATAAATCCATGCATTTTCATAAGAAAAATTATGTAATTCCTCCAATTAAGTTAATTGTAATTTTATGTGGATACCGACATCACATAAATCCATATTACATTGATTTATTACCCAGAAAGCTCTATGTTCAAGTTCTACCGGGAGATGGCATGCCTTTCCAAAAATTAGATGGAAGGGAGACATGCCGAGTGGGGTTTTCAAAGCGGTACGGTAGGCCTATAAAGCATCATCCAACTTGGTGGACCAATCTTTACGATTAGGCCTAACCATCTTTTGTAAAATATTCTTTATTTCTCGGTTAGAAACTTTGGCTTGACCATTTGTTTGGGGATGATAAGGTGTAGAAATTTTGTGATTAACCCCATATTTAGAAAGAAGGTGACGGAATTGTGAGTGACTGAAGTGTGATCCTCTGTCACTGTTAATGGCCTTTGGAATGCTGAATCTTGAGAAAATATTTTTCTTAATGAATTTGACAACCACATGATGATCATTGGTGCAAGTGGGTATTGCTTCAATTCATTTAGATACATAGTCGGCTGCGACTAGTATAGCCAAATACCCATCAGAGTTGATGAACAATTCCATGAAGTTGATGCCCCATACATCGAAAATTTCAACCTCTAAAATTGGACTAAGGGAAATCATATCCTTCCGAGTCATGTTGCTATGCTCTGGCAACACACACTAGACTGAACGAAACAATAAGCATCTTTGTGCAGGCTAGGCCAGAAGAAACTAGAATTAAGGATCTTAGTGATGCAAGATTTAGTGTGGTTTGTAATTAGGGTTTTTAGGGTCGTTGTAACATGCAAAATCGCATACGCTTTTAAAATTTGTAACCTAGATAGGGGAGTATCTAGGGTCGTCCAAGGAGACAATATGTTTGAAAATTTCAGGTCTCTTGCTTGGAAATAGAAATCACGTTTCTTTTTGCTCTTTTCAACTACATTTTTTTGAGGGTTTTGAAATAACGAAGGCAATATACGAATTGTTGATGGAAAACAACTAACACCTAACTCACTACACTACTACTAAAGTGACAAGTAGAGCCTCTCCCTAAGTTCACTCTAGGCACGTGGAGGCCTAGAGTAATTAGGTAGAGGGAGTGAAAAAGTGCTAGAACAAAGATAAAACAATTGCAACAAAAAAATATGAAAAGAAGGCAAATTGATTTGATAGAAATTGTGTTTTACAAAAACATGTCGAGGAATGCTCCTAGTTGAAATGGAAAATATAACACCAATAAAAACATAAATCCTCTTGCAAAATCTGGTGAAGAAAGGAAGCTCATTGCTCCAAGTTTAGTGGCTCCTAAGCTTGAAAAGGATCTCCTCCTTCTCCTTCCTTGAAAATGGTGTCCTTCAAGGTGGAAACTACCACCTTCAATGATCTCCTCTAAGGGTGGGCGTGCACCACCCTTCTCCTCCAATGCCTAGCCATCCACCTTGATGTGGAATGCTCCTCCTTCTTGGCATGGCATAGGGCGAAGGAATGGGAGAACAAGGCACCAAAGGGGTGAGTGATGTGCCCCCTTAATCTTCTTCTCTACTCCTTCTACTTGGTCGTAGATATAAGGTGGGTATAGGGTAGATTTAATTAAATGGAGGATGGGAAAATGTGGGTAATTAGGTGGGTATATATAGTGGTGGAGAAGGGGTAGTTGGCATGGAGGTAATCGGTGGCTAGGATGGAGTTTGGGATGGTGGTTAGGAATCCTAAGTTGGAGATCACTTGGCACCGCCTTAAAGGGTGCAAAGGGGGGTAGTTATAGGTTGAATCCATCCCTTGGTGGATGTCCATGGTGGAAGGATGCCACCATTTTGGCGCCAAGGGAGGTGGTTTCTAGAAGGAATGGTATGTGTAGGGTGGTGATGGCTTGAAGGGGTATGTGTAGGGTTAAGATGGGGGAATTTTTGGAGGGAAAAGTTGGTACGAAAATGGGGGTAGTTATAGGTGGTTTTGGTGCCAAAAATAGGTGTCTTTTGGTGGTGGTGATGGGGTGAAGAGATGGCTAGGTGGTGGCGCCAACTTGGAGTTGTTGGAGCAAGCTTAGGTGAGCTTAGGTGGGGCTTAGTTGGTGGTGCTAGTTAGGTACGGTTTTTGGGTGGTAAATGCCAAGGGAGTTGGAGCTTAGATAAGCTAAGCTAAGCTAGCTTAGCTAGTAATGGAGTGGACGAGGAGGCAATGGGAGCTAGGGTTTGTAGAGAAGAGCTGGACAGAAGAAGTCTGGAGCTAAAATGGAGCTGGCAGCTACTGAAGAGGGTGGCATGGAGCTACTATAACTAGCTTAGCTTGCTAGTTCTTTGCTAAATGATAAGCCAAGCTAAAGTAAGCTGGCTTCTACCATGAGGAGCTGAGGTGAGCTGGGTCTGCTGCTCCCGGGGAGGATCAAGCTGGTTGAGGCAGCTAAGGTAGCTTAGCTCAATTGAGTTGAGGTAAGCTAAGTCCCCGGGAGTTGGACTTGAGTTTCTTGAGCTGAAATGAAGTCATCTTAAGCTGGCTAGAGTTGAGTGGAGCTAGATCAAGCTAGTCCTGAGCTGAGGTAAACTCCAATCAACTCAGTTGAGCTAGCTAAAGCTCCCTGTGAACTAATAGGAGCTACGATGAGCTAGATTCAGCTAAGTTGAGCTAGATCTAAGGTGACCTGAGCTAGGGTGAGCTAAGATGAGCTCTCTTGAGCTGCCATTCAGCTGAGATGAGCTGAATGGAGCTAGGATGAGCTAACCCTAGTTCAAGTGACCTGAAATCCAGCTATGGTGAGCTAGATCTGGCTGAGTTCCAGCTGGTTTAGGCTTCTCCTTCACCAGTTGCCTTCCTAAGTGCTAGGGTTCTAGGGAACTGACTCTCTGCTTATCCCTAGCACTCCAAGAAATTCATTAAAAAATAATAGATCCAATGCATGCCTAACCTAATTTATGACTAAATGCAACCCAAAAACCCATTTACGGATCAAAATCCTAAGAGCTAGGTTTGTTTTAATGCATAAGTATGATGATAAACTGGCATTTATCGCTTAGCTACAGTTTTCTTGCCTGAAAAAAGTCCGCCACAGGCCATTGAGTGACAATGTGTCAGAATATCATGGATTTTTGAATCCGGGACACATCATCTAATTACCTGATCGACACAAATGCCAAAAAGGTCAGGCTCCTCCCAAAAATAGTATTTAATGTCAGCAAAGAACTTATCCCGGTTGGTTTTTAGCCAGTCAGAGGGGATTCGTTCTGTTGCTGGGTAGTTTGCAATGGGAGCAGATCAAGGGAGGGTGTTGGCAGCTAAGATGCTTTCATCAGGGAATTGATCAGGTGGGTCATCATGTCATTAATCATAAGATGAGAGAGATGGTTGGCCACTACATTTTGCGATCCCGCCTTATCCTTGATTTCCAGGTCAAATTCCTGGAGTAGCAAGATCCAAAGGATAAGGTGGGGTTTTGCATGACTGGTCAGTATATACAGTGACATGTGACCTCAAAAGATAAGATCAAAATTTTTCTAGGGCAAATACCATGGCAAGAAGTTCTTTTTCAGTGACCATGTAATTCTGTTGTGCATCATCAAGGGTTTTGTGAGTATAATGGATCACAACAGGATTCTTGTCAACTCTTTGCCCTAGAACGGTCCCCACAGCAAAATCCGAGGCATCAGTCATAAGTTCAAAGCGACAATTCAAATTAGGTCCCTGTAAAATTGGTGCCTTGGTAACATCCTTCTTCAACCTCAAAAAACTCTCTAGGCATTTACCATTGAAATCGAATGGTTGGTCTTTAGTAACTTAAAGGCTTGGAGATTTGGGAAAAATTTTTAATGAAACGACGGTAGAAACCCACATGCCCTAAAAAAGAGAGGATCTATTTCACAGTAGTGGTCGGTGGGAGCTTAGAGATGGAATCAATTTTAGCTCGATCTACCTCAATTCCTCTTCTGCCCAGGACAATACCTTCTAGACCATGAAATGACTTTTTTCCCAATTGAGGACGAGATTAACTTCTATGCATTTTTGGAGGGTTCTTTCAAGATTCAAAAGACAAATGTCAAAAGAATCTCCAAAAATAGAGAAGTCATCCATAAAGCCTTCCAAACATTCACCTACCAAGTCTGAAAATACTGCAAGCATACACCATTGAAAAGTCGTCGGTGCGTTGCAGAGACCGAAGGTCATTCTTTGGAAAGCAAAGGTTTCAAAGGGGCAGGTGAATGTAGTTTTCCCTTAGTCCTCAGGATGGATTGCTGCTTGATTATAGCCAGAATACCCATTGATGTGCTACAAACGTGTTTGTTTAAAAGGATAGTTATAGTTTGCATTCGCAACATCTGTTTTAAATGAAGAAATGGACGTGAGTCCGAGTGTCGAACTCAGGGAGGCATGAAAATCATATTTTTTTCATCAGTTAGTGTCATGGAAATGGCGGGTTTTTGCTGGCGAGAAGATGTGGGAGAAAAGCGAGTGAGAAAGAGAGAGAGAGAGAGAGAGAGTAGGGTTAGAGTTTTTTAAATTATAGCAATTGCTTAAATCAAGATGGACAACAACATCAACACTATATTCAACATGCAATTCAAGTTTTAAAAATACAACAATAGCTAAATGCTTAAACAAAAGGAAAGTAAAGCTAGAGTAAAGGGAGAGAAAGAGAGAGAGAGGGGAGACGGCGAGATGGCCACGACGGTGGAAGGAGGCTCTGTCAATGGCTCGTCAACTCCATTGACTACAAGAGATGCTGAAGGAGGCTAGGAGGGTGATATAACACTGGCTAAGTGAATTGAATGCTTTACATGAGTGGTTGAGAGGGGTTTATAATTTAAGTATGGGCGTTAATGACGTCCGAGATGTTGCTAAACCCAAGCTAAAAGCATCGGTGTAGCCCCCTGCCCAATAGTCTCACATGCGCACCTGTTCATCTTCACGTGCGATCCATGTGTGCGAGTTGTAGGCCATCCGATTTGAGAGCTCGTGAAGGGAGTGCTTGGATTGCACCTCAAGCGCGCATGAGCGCGAGCGTGGATCGCACACGTCATCTTACATGCCTGGCGTCTACGTTCGAGGGAGCACCGTGTGGCACGATCGTCACCCTTCGCACGTGGATCTACAGCCTTAATCGGCTACGCTCGCGTGAGCAGCAATTTTGGCAGCGTGCGGGGTTTTGAATGCATGCCGCTATCTTTACGAAAGGTGCGCTACCCGCTGTGCTATGCGGCTGGATGGTCGCAAAGAGGAGGCGAGGCACGCGGGCGTAGAGTGCTGTGGAGCCATCTGATTGAAGATCAACGGTCGAGATTCATTTTGTGGTGGAGCCGGTGGAGTTATGCTGCGGTCAAGGAGTGCAGCGATGTCGACACGTGGTAGCTTTCTGACCGTTGATCTGGTGATCAACGGTTAGAACTTGGGCTAATTGTGGGAGCTCCGGATGTCGGATTTAGTTGATTTTGAGTCCGTTGGACTCCATTCGTCACTTTGAATCCATCCGTGCGGTCTGATCGCTCATCTAAGGCCTATTTTGACATGCACTTGTATAAATGGCCATTAATAATGCACTATAAGCAATCTCAATGTGCGATGCATGCAATGCTCCCATTCCTATTTATGATGTGTCATCTGTGCATTTTACCTTTAGGACCGACCCCTTTTGGCAGAATTAACATTGTAAAATGTAGTGTTATCATGCCCCCATGCTTACACCTTGCTAGTCCCTAGCAAGGTTTCTTCTAGCCATTATTCTCAGTCAAAATCAAAGAGGTAATTACTTAGACATTTTGTTACTTGTCAACCAGAGGAAATATACTAAGATCTTGATCTACAGAGACTAAATAGCGCCTGAGTGTCTGCCAAAATATGAATCGCCTGAATCAATGCTTTAAGGCATGTACATATATGTACTTTTTCTTTTTCATCTCTTCTCATTTTTAGATCTTTGGAGTTAAGATTGTGTTGGTAACTTTTTATGACTACCCAACTCACCCAAAACTCGGAAAAGACTCTAAGTGCTAAGCATCTTGGTGTGAAGATCGTGATAGACCCACTAAACGGTAATTAGATAGACTTCGGGTTTCTACGCCCCTAGGTGACCGGGAAAGGAAGTGTTTTGCCAGAAGGTGTTTTCGTCCGATTGGTAACTTTCTCCCTACCTTTGTTCTATTTGGGGTCAACACAAGGATTTTTTCAATGTATATCTCCTCGGCTTGCTCTACTTCCCCGCTTCTTCCTTAAGTGTTTTGGGTCTTTTTATGCATTTAATGAGCTAGGTTCTGGACAACTGACCAATGCATTGTTACCCACAATCACTTGCCAGCCATACTCATGTGGTGAAGTGTGGCTTATTTTTTTCTTCTCTTTTTTTTCTTTAATTTTTTTTTAGTAGGTGGCTTCCCTGATCTCAAATTTACCTAAAGGCAATAAAAAGAAGGTGGCCCTATGGTTGAGCTCTAGACAACCGGCCAATGGGCTGTTACCCACGACAACTTGCCAGCCATATCACCCTAGAAGGTTCATTAGCTACTCAATTTCTGTAAGAATCTCCAAGGAGTGAGTCAGTGTAAAAATGTGTGCAGATGCTTAGACTAAAAGTCCTTCTAAGTTAGAGGGCAAGTTGATAAGTCATATACTTATCACCTTATTTTATTGGTGGATTAGAATAGATTAAGGTTGCAATGATTTGATGCTAAATCCACATTTTAATGGACACCTGGGCTGATTAAGCCTGAAGGCCTAAAAAGTCTAAGTATTCAGGTTCTTTTCGTATTATTTCCCATTGTTGACAAATTTCTAATGCCTAAGTTTTTTTTCTTCCTAAATTTAATTTAATTTAATTTTATTTTATTTTATTTTATTCTATTTAGACCGATTAAATGAACTCAGAATCATGCAATTTATCACCCCCCCATGCTTAAGTTTGACAATGTCCTCATTGACAAATACATGGATGCAACAGGGGTTCAAAAAGATATTGCCTGAGTGAAGTAAAATACCAGATTAGTCTGAATCTTCTAGGTTGCCTCCCAGGAAGCACTGAGTTTAATGCCTCCAGCTGGGCGGTGTTCGTGTCATCCCTCAATGAGGGTGACAACCTCCTTTGGGGGAACCTAGGCGAGGAAGTGTTTCAATCTCTCGCCATTGACTGTGAAAGTATGTCCAGTATTCAGATTTGCGATATCAACTGCCCCATTGGAGTAGGGTTTGACTACCCTAAATGGTCCTGTCCACTTGGACCTGAGCTTCCCTGGAAAGAGTTTTAGTCAGGCGTCAAAAAGCCAAACTTGCTAGTTAGGCTCGAAGGTCTTTCTATGGATGAGTCAGTCGTGGATGGCTTTCATTTTATCCTTGTACAGCCGACTATTCTCAAGGGCATCCTGACGAATTTCCACAAGCTTGGAGAGTTGGAGCATCCTCTGTGCACCGGCTAACTGGGAATCCATGTTACACTGCTTAACAGTCCAGTAAGCTTGGTGTTCCAACTCGACAGGAAGGTAGCAAGCTTTTCCAAAGACCAGGTGATAAGGCGACATGCCTATCGAGGTTTTGAAAGTGATCCGGTATGCCCACAGGGCATCATCCAGTCGTGCAGACCAGTCCTTCCTGTCAGGTCTCACAGTCTTCTGTAGAATGTTCTTGGCCTGCCTGTTTGAGACCTCAGTCTGCCCATTCATTTGCAGATGATATGGGGTAGTAATGCGGTGGGTCACCCCATATTTTCTGACTAGGGCACAGAATTGGGTGTGGATAAAATGACTTCCACCATCACTGATCATGGCCTTTGGTATTCCAAATTGGGAAAATATGTTTTCCTTGACAAAGTCCATGATAGCCTTATGATCGCATCGGCGGGTGGCGATGGCTTAAATCCATTTGGAGACATAGTCTACAGAGACTAATATGTACTCAAAGCCGTTGGATGGTGGGAAGGGGCCCATAAAATCAATACCCCAAACATCGAAGATCTCGACGATCAGAATGGGCTGGAGGGGCATCATGTCTTTTCTGGTCATGGTCCCTAGAGTCTAGCAGCGAGAGAAAGTCTTAGCAAAGTTGTGTGCATCCTTAAATAAAGAAGGCCAGTAAAATTCGGGCTGCAGAACCGTTGCAGCCATTTTCTTTCCTGAGAAGTGGCCACCACAAGCTTGGTCTTGACAAAAAGATAGTACACTCTAAACTTCATCCTCTGGGATACACCTCTTGATGATCTAGTCGGCACAGAGGCGAAATAGCATGGGATCATCCCAGAAATAGTACTTGGCCTTAGCCAAGAACTTATCCCGTTGCTGTCTGGACTAGCTGTGCAGGGTCTATCATACAACCTGGTAGTTGACATAGTCGGCAAACCAAGGTAGTTTCCTGTCTTGCACAGCCAAAATTTGTTCATCGAGAAAGGTGTCGGATAAAGGCAGGGAGGGCCCAATGTGGTTTGGGTGGAGTTTGGATAGGTGGTCGGCCACCACATTCTTTGATCCGACTTTGTCGTGAATTTCTAGGTCAAATTCCTTTAAGAGCAAGATTCATCTTACGAGCTTGGGATTCGCATCCTTTTTAGCCAATAGATGCCAGATGGCCAAATGGTCCGTATAGATGGTTACGTGGGATCCTAGAAGGTAAGATCTGAACTTTTCGAGTCCAAAAACTACAGCGAGCAGTTCTTTCTCTGTGACCGTATAATTTCTTTGGGCCTCGTCCAACGTCTTGCTCGCATAGTAGATCACCACGAGTTTCTTGTCTTGTCTCTGTCCTAGGACGGCGTCTATGGCAAAGTCTAATGCATCACACAAGATCTCAAAATCTTGGGACCAGTCTGGGGGCTGAAGTACTGATGCTGTGGAGATTATGCCCTTGAGGGTGTGGTAAGCCTGGATGCAATCAGAGGTCATGTGGAATAGGGAGTCATTGGCCAGAAGGTTGGTCAAGGGTTTGGAAAGCTTGAAGAAGTCTTTGATGAACCTTCGATAAAAGCCAACGTGTCCAAGGAGTGAACGGATTTGTCGGACTGAGCTAGGCGGAGGAAGTTTGGAAATCAAATCAACTTTAGCTCGATTCATTTCAATGCCCCTATGTGATACGATGTGACCGAGGATGATTCCTTCTTGAGCCATGAAAAGGCTTTTTTCCCAACTTAACACCAAATTAACCTTGATACATCATTTTAGGATTTTCTCCAAGTTGCTCAAACAATGGTCAAATGAATTCCCAAATACGGAGAAATCATCCATAAAGACCTCCAGGTATTCACCCACCATCTCTAAAAAGATGGCTAGCATGCAACGCTAAAAGGTAGCAGGTGCATTGCATAACCTGAATGACATGCGACGGAATGCAAACGTGCCGTATGGGCAAGTGAATGTAGTCTTCTCTTGATCTTCAGGAGCAATTGCAACTTGGTTATATCCTGAATATCTATCTAGGAAGCAAAAATACTTCTACCCTGCCAATCTTTCAAGAATCCAGTCAATGAATGGCAGGGGGAAATGATCTTTCTCGGTTACTTCATTGAGTTTCCTGTAATCAACACACACCTGCCATGCGGTGGTGGTGCGGGTGGGGATGGATTCACCATGCTCATTGGTGACAATGGTGAGCCCAGCTTTCTTCGGAACCACTTGAGTGGGGCTCACCAGGGGCTATCAGAGATGGGATAGATGATGTCGGCATCAAGCCATTTGATAATTTCCTTCTTAACGACCTCCCGCATATTTGGGTTTAACTGTCACTGCATATGACGGGAGGGTCATGCCCCATCTTCTAGGTAGATCTTGTGGGTACAATAGGTGGGGTTAATTCCTCTTAAATCTGAAATAGTCTGGCCAATGGTAGCTTTATGTTCTGATAGGGTCACTGTCAATCTAAGTTCTTGATCCTTAGTTAGGTTGGCATTGATAATTACGGGGAAGGTCTGGTCAGGTCCCAGGAAGACATACTTGAGATTCTCGAGTAGTGGTTTCAGTTCAGGTGTGGGTGGAACAATGTTTGATGGAAAGGGGAAAGGCAAGAGTTGATCAACATCAATTTCCTTGAATGGTGTTGGTTGATGGTAACCAGCCTTACAAAGGTCCACGGGCATAGATGGTGATGGGTCAAAATAGTTGTTACAGGATTGGTAGTTCGAGATAGAACTAAGGGTAAGGCATTCCTCGACCAAAGGCTCCATGGGATCATGGTCCTCAATACAGTCGCAATCAAAAGACTTGGTCTCCTGGAAGATATCCAACTGCATCTTCTTGTCTCCGAAAGTGATTTCCATACATCTCGTGTCACAATTGATGTTTGCCTTAGCCATAGATAAGAAGGGTCTACCAAGGATGATGGGTGTGTTCTGCAGTTGTTTAGGGACTTCCATGCCGAGCACCAAGAAGTCGACCAGAAAATAGAAGTCCTTGACCTGCATAATTACATCCTCAGCAACCCCCTTTGGGGTTTTCACAGATCTATCAGCCAATTGGATGATAACAGGTGTGGGCATCAACTCTCCGAATCCAAATTGGTGGTACAGGGCTGTTGGAATCAAATTGATGGAAGCACCTAAGTCCAGGAGCACTCTTTCAAATGTCATGTCCCCGATACTGCAGGATATTAGGGGTGCTCTTGGGTCAGTTCACTTGAGCGAAAGGTTGCTTGATATCACAGAATTTGCTTGCTCTAAGAGCACAACCTTCCTAGGTGCTTGAGGTCTTGGCTTACGTTTTGGTGTACAGGCATCCTTTAGGAACTTGGCGTAAGTCGAAATGTGCTTGACGGCTTCAAGGAGCGGAATATTAATCTGAACCTGCTTAAAGATCTCCAAAAGCTCCTCAGTTTCCATAACACTTTTCTTTTTCTTGATTGTCTCCAAGTCCTCAGGATATGGTGTCTGAATGTGGATAGGGTCTATTTCTGGGTCCTTACTGATAGGGGGGCAGGTTTGGTTGTTGGTTTGGCCTGAGCTGGTTCTGAAATTGAGGCAGTTTCTGGTTTGTCCAAGCAAAGTTTGGGTGATTACGCCAGCCGGTGTTGTAAGCGTTGGAGAAAGGGTCAGGTTTGGAATAACCTTGGATAGCCTGTACATCTTCAAAGATAACAAATGTCGAGGGGGAGGGAAGAGAGTAATCAAGGGTTGAGGGAGCAAAGGACCCTCCCTGGAATGTGGTCAGGGGTTGTTGCAAGTTCATTTCGCTTAGTGGTTGGACCAGGTCAACATTGTGAGCTCCCTTTGCTTGGCAGAGGGACTGTAATGAGTTTTTGGTTTGACTCAGTAGTTCATCTATCTTTTTATCTAGCAATTCCACTCAATCCAATTTCTTAGCAATGATACCATGTCAACCATTCCAGAATTTGCTTGTACCTCATAGATCCCACCATTGGGTTGACTGGATCGACTAAACTGGGTCATGGAGGCATTGTTGAGAGAATTTTCGCTCATAGACTCAAAGAGCTCAAATGCGCTCTCCTCGTCTTTGTTCAGGAAGTTCCCTCTGCATGAGGCATTGACAAAGTTTCAAAGGTTGCTATCCAGACCGTGGTAGAATATCTAGGCCAATTGCCACCTTGGTACTTCGTGGTGTGGGCATTTCCTCAATAGTTCATTAAATCTTTCCTACACCTCATGGAATTGTTCCCCACCCTGGAGTGTAAAGGTAGTAATGGCTCTTCTAAGGGCATTGATTTTTTCTTATGGGAAAGAATTTCTTTAAGAATGCATGCCTCAATTCTTCCCAGGTGGTGAAGTGTCTTCCTAGGGTTCCAAGCTAGTGAGATGCTTTGTCTCTCAATGAGAAGGGGAACATCTTAATCAAAATAATGTCTAGGCTAATGTTCCTAGGTTTTACAGTCCGAGCGATACGGTCAAGATCCTCTAGGTGCTGGAAGGGGTCCTCATTTAAGCTTCCATGGAAGTGGCTCTGAATCAGACTCAGGATGTTTGGTTTCAGCTTAAAATCATCTCCCCCTTTGGGGATCCTAAGGTGTGGCTCAATTCGAATCGTAGAAGGATTGTAGAAGTCGTAGAGGGGCCTAGGTTGGTCCTGGAATGGTGGTGGATCAAGTGGTGGTTGTCCTTGTGGGTCCTGGAAAGGTGGTGGTGGTTACCCCTATGGGTTCTGCAACTAGTGTATGGCTTCTATGATGGTGTGGATCTATTGCTATTGAAGGTGATGGTTTGCATTGATCTGGGCCTGGATGATGGTCATTGTGTCTAGTAGGGGTTGGTCCTCAACCTCATGTACTCTATGTTCGGCCATGTTTCTAGCAAAGTCAGGTCTTTTGGATTCCCGTCCCAAAACAAACAACTCAGGATGACGTGATCGTCTCCCGTGCATACACTAAAGAAGAATAGGAGGGGATGCGGAGAGCGACAGATGCGAGAACTGTGTGTGCACAACCAAGCAAACAAGCCTAGTCCTTATAGTGTATTCCTTAGGGGACCTAGAAATCTCCAAAGGAGCGATCAAGTCCATAAGCACTGGACTACCCTTCTCAAAGCTAATCTGTCCAGGTTGATTACGAGGGGATTGTAGGGAAGGTTCTTCCTTTGGCTTGCATCGTCGGTTCTGTAGAGCCCACAACCGCGGTCGTTTGACACTTCCCCATAGCCTAGTCACCAGATTCTACTAAGGGAATGAAAGCAAAGTGTCCAGCGAACAAAACCACGCCTCTTGAGACTTAACCCAGTCCTGCCTAGAGCATGTCTACTCTATTTTAATGGGGCTAGGACAATGCTTGTGCTTGGGTTATGTGATGAGGCATTGATTGGGGTGGTGCCTCTTAGTTTTCCAATTCCAGCGTGTGTGCTCCTATCAAAGCATAGTTTTCAAGCAAGGATTTTAAGATGTGGTATCTTTTAATGTTTATCCTTACTTTTGTGTCTTTTAGGGATGACGTGTCTTAATGTTTTCAGACAAGTTTCAAGTGGGCATGCCAAGTTTTGCACACAATTGGTGAGAGTAGATTTCCCTTAATGTGAAGAGGCTCAAAAACCCTAAAGTGTTCATCCTAGTGTTCATGCAACTTCTACCAGATGAGTTGATTTTAGCGGTGAGTGGTGCGGCCCATGTCAATTCACGGTGGCTTTGCAAACACCACTCAAAAAGAAAGAAGAACACTCAAAAAAGGTTAGGTCATTAAGAATGTTAGAGTGTATATTTTTTGTTGGGTGGTGCATTGAGGATGTAGATCAGGCAATCATGCACCACGCCAACTTTTTTTTTATTTAACAATTTTTTTAGATTTTTTTAGGCAAGAAAACAACCACGAGTGAAGAATTACTCACAATCGGTCCGTCCTGCGCTTACTCCATCTCTACTGTCATGAGTTGCACTGCTTCGTCATCCAAGCGTCGAGTTCCTGCAACCATCAAGTAGAAGGAGAAAATACGTTAGATGATGTGAGCATGGATGTAAAATGGAAGTGACAAAAAAAATCCATTGCCTCCCCATCAACGGTGCCAAAAACTGACGTACTACGGATGTGTTTGTTTCAAAGCATCGTTATAGTTTGCAATCGCAACGATAGTTTTAAATGAAGAAACAGATGTGAGTCCGAGTGTCGAACTTAGAGAGTCGTGAAAATCGGATTTTTCTTGACACCTAGTGTCACGGAAATGATGGGTTTTTGCTTGTGAGAAGATGTTGGAGAAAAGCGAGTGAAAGAAAGAGAGAGTAGGGTTAGAGTCTTTTAAATCATAGCAATCGATTAAATCAAGATGGAGAACAACATCAACACTATATTCAACATGCAATTCAAGTTTTACAAATACAATGATAGCTAAATGCTTAAACAAAAGGAAAGTAAAGGTAGAGTAAAGAGAGATAAAGAGAGAGAGGGGAGACGACGAGGCGGACATGGCGGTGGAAGGAGGCTCCATTGGTGGCTCATAGACTCCATTGACTATAAGAGATGCGAAAGGAGGCTAGGAGGGTGATACAACACTTGCTAAGTGAAGTGAATGCTTTACATGGGTGGTTGGGAGGGGTTTATATAGGAAAAAGGGGTTTCTAATTTAAGTATGGGCTTTAGCGATGTCGAAGACATTGCTAAACCCAAGATAAAAGTGTCGGTGCAACCCCCTGCCCAACGGTCTCACATGCGCACCCATTCATCTTCACGCGTGATCCATGTGCGTGCATTGTAGGCCGTTCGATTTGAGAGCTCGCGAAGGGCGTGCTTGGATTGCGCCTCAAGCATGCATAAGCGCGGGCGTGGATCTCGCACGTCATCTTGCGTGCCCGGTGCCTGGTTCGAGGGAGAGCCACGTGGCATGATCATCACCATTCGCGCGTGGATCTACGGCCTTAATCGGCTGCACCCGTGTGAGCAACAATTTTGGCACCGCGTAAGGTTTCAAATGCCCGCCGTTGCCTTTGCGAAAGGCACGCAACCCACTGTGCTGTGCGGCTAGATGGTCGCAAAGAGGAGGCGAGGCGCGCAGGCGTGGAGCGCTGTGGAGTTGTCCGATTGAAGATCGACGACCGAGATTCATCCTGTGGTGGAGGCAGTAGAGTTATGCTGCGGTCGAGGAGCGCGGCAATGTCGACACATGGCAACTTTCTGACCGTTGATCTGGTGATCAATGTTCAGAACTTCTTGGGCCATTTGTGGGAGCTCCAGATGTCGGATTTAGTTGATTTTGAGTCTGTTGGACTCCGTTCGTCGCTCTAAATCCATCTGTGTTGTTCGATCGCTCATCTGAGACCTATTTTGACATGCACTTGTACAAATGGCCATTAATAATGCACTATAAGCAATCTCAATGTGCAATGCATGCAATGCTCCCATTCCTATTTATGATGCGTCATCTGTGCATTTTACCCTTAAGACCAGCCAACCCCTTTTGGCAGAATTAACATTGCAAAATGTAGTGTTATCACCCATCAAGAAAACAATAATATTCGTGTCCGGCTAACTGCTCTAAGATTGGATCAATAAAAGGGAGTGGAAAATCTCCTTCTTGGTGGCAGTGTTTAATTTTCTGTAATCTATACACATGTGCCAAGAAGAAGTGGTCCTAGTGGCTACATTTTCCCCATTTTCATTGGTAACAACTGTTAGTCTAGCCTTTTTAGGAATTACTTGAGTAGGACTAACCCAGGAGCTGTCAGAAATGGGGTAGATGACATCAGCATCAAGCCATTTGATAATCTCCTTTTTTACCACCTCCTACATAGTAGGGTTCAAGCGCCTCTGTGGTTGGTTGGAGGGGCAAGAATCATCCTCTAGATAGATGCGATGAGTGCAATAGGACGAATGAATACCCATAAGTTCAGAAAGGGTGCAGCCAATAGGCTTTCGATTTTTACTTAAAACTTGGAGAAGTTTTTCCTCTTGTGCCCCAGTAAGTCCAGAATTTATGATCAAGGGTAGGGTCTGATTTGGACCCAGGAAAACATTTTTATGGGTGTCAAGTAAGGGTTTTAACTCCAGTTATGGGCCCAGCTCTGAAAGAATTTTTGCCTTAGAAGTTAGTGGTGAAGTGAGAGTGAAGGGATCAGCTAGAGTGTTAGCTGAAGAATGTGTGGCTAGGGTGGGTGGGTGGGTGGGATGAAGTGGATTGTTCAAGAATTGTGTTAATGGCAAAACAAGAACTCAAGTGTGAAATCTGCAAAGTTTCCTCCACTATTTTTTCCATTTTTGAATCCGAGTCATCAAAGAAATCAGGTTCTTAGAACCGCCTAGAAGCTTGGAAAATATCTAGGGTTACAGATTCACCGCCACACATGATCTTCATCTTACCAGAATCACAATCAATATTTTTGAAACTAAAAGGAAAGCTATTGTATTACGATAGCAATTCGGGAGGGAAATTTATTGATATATGAATAAAAAATTACAAATCAAATCCCCATTCATGTATGAGAGACCAGCACTCATTTACAATTTGCTCATAGGAAGCCGGTCTCTCCTAAAATAGCCTCTCGTTCCTTGCCCTCCACACACACCAGAGAGTCGCAGCCATGTGCAAGTGCAGTCTCTCCAACATTAAAAAGTTATGCCACAAAGAGTCCCACGAGGGGAGTGGTTCCTAGCAAGTCCTCCTCCAAATTACATCAATAATCAAGCAAGAAGAGAAAATATGGTTAAGATTATCAATGTGCATTCCACATAGGCGACATTCATGAAGAGCAGCTCCCATTCTTTTGTGCCTTAGATCCCCTGTTATCAAGCCCTCCCTCCTACATAGCTAGAGAAAAATTTGTACCTTGAGGGGGATCTTCAAGAGCCATATTTTTTTGTCAATGTGATTGCAGCCCCCACCTCTGCTACCTTTCATAATCTTTCTATATCCACACTGAACTGTATAAATTCCATCCCAAACATAGCTATCATCCACTCCAGGTCTGGGTTTGAACCTTTCTAGGTCTAAAATCATGTTCCTTCTTTCTTCCCACAGTTGGGTGCCCATCCTGATGGACTCATCTTCATTCTGCTGCCAGCAGGCCCTTGTTTTAGACCAGTAGCAGCTAACAGTCCCTAATTTGTCCCTTGCTACAGCAAAGACCCTTGGGTAGGATTCCTTCAAAGGGCCCAGCATGGACCAATGTTCACACCAAAAGTCAAATGTTCTGCTTTCTCCTAATATCGGTTGCAGCAGATGCCAATTTTCTTTCAGAGCTTGAATCACAAACTGCCAGAAAGGTGATGGTCTAATAGGAAGTAATCTCTTTAGCGCACTATTGGACTGGCCATAGCTATCCTTAATCAGCTCAATCCAAGGTTTCTCTTCCCGTTGCAGAATTTTTATAGCCCATTTGATCAATAAAGCCTCATTAAATGCTTTTAAGGATTTGATTCCCAAACCCCCACTTTCCTTGGGTCGACAGATTTGCTCGCATTTTAAAGGTTGCATAAATCTACCTTCATGCTTGGAACCTTTCCAGAAGAACCTCTTTCTCATTAAATCCATGCGCTTCCACATAGATTTTGGAGCTTTGAAGAGGGAGAAGTAGAAGATGGGGATGGAGGTAATAACAGAGTTTAACAAAATGAGTCTGCCACCCTTAGAAAAGAACCTACTATTCCATCCAGCCAACTTTACAGAAATCTTGTCAAACAAAATGTTACAGTTGCTTTTTCTCATTCGTGAGCATTTCAAGGGCAGCCCCAAAAATCTGATGGGAAGATTAATGCAAGGGATCCCCAAAGTATCAAAAATGGCTTCTTGCTTTGTCTCATTTAGGCCAAAACACACCAGATTGGACTTCTCCCTATTTAAATTCAGACCTGAAATGTCACCAAAGATATTCACCATATGGCCAAGTGCACGAGCTTCACCTTCTGATCCTTCCACAAAAAAGATCGTATCATCTACATATTGGAGAATAGGAGCTATGGCACTCCTGTTAGAAAGGGAGTATCCTCTGATAATACCTGCCTCAGCAAGTTTGCAAGCATATCTCACTAGACCATCAACCGCAAGGTTAAAAACCAAAGGGGCCAAAGGGCATCCTTGCCTCACCTTGCATTGTGGTTGAATCCAGGCCCCACAAGGCTTCCCATTAATCAAGGGAGTGAAAGAAGTAGTTGTAATGCACCTTTTCATCCATTGAATCCAGAGAGGGGGAAATCCTCTTCTCTTGAAAACTTCCCACAAATAGTGCCACGAAATAGAATCTTATGCTTTATGGAAATCAACTTTCCATGTAAAGGCTTTGCACTTCCTTTTTTACCAACCACACACCATCTCCTGGGCCATGATGAAAGACTCTTGTAAGGATCTGTTAGGGAGGAATGTAGATTGGATTGGATGAATCACACCCTACGGAATTGGTCGTAGCCTATTTGCTAGTACTTTGCTAATCACCAGATAAATAGAGCTCGAGAGAGTTATAGGTCTGAAGTCCTGAAATTTCTCTGCACCTTGTGTCTTTGGTAATAAGAAAAGGATCTGTTGATTTTATCAAAGCCAAAATTGCACTCCTCAAACTCCTTAATAACATCCATCACTTCTTTGCCAACTACACCCCACATCTCTTTGTAGAAAAAAACTTAGATACCATCAGGACCAGAAGAACCTTCACTATTTAAGTCTTTGATGGAAACCACTGTTTCTTTCTCAGTGATAGTTGCTACCAAGCAAGATACTTGTTCCCTAGAGACTTTAGGTGAGTCACTCGCTGCCATTCTCCATTGACCTCTCCCTACAGCCCTTGATTAACCTCTAAAGTACTTGATGGCCTCAGCTCTAATATCTGGCATTGATGAGATTCTCTGCCCATCCTTGAGTATTGATGAAATTAAGTTTATCCTTCTGCAAGAGTTGGCAGGCAAGTGAAAAAATTTGGTGTTGGCATCCCCCTCTTTAAGCCAAAGTTGTCTAGAACATTCCCTCCAATCCATCTCCAATTTCAAACCTTCTTCAGTCACCACATCCTGCCACCTTCTTCTGGTTCTGAGCTCCTGATCTGTCAGAGGACCAGTCGCTTCTTTTGAGTCAAGGACTTGGATTTCCAGCAGTGCCTCATTGCACCTCTGATGTCTCACAGTAGACACAGCAACCCCATACTCCTTTAACATTGTTCGCATAGCAGTCAGCTTGGATGCAAGCTTGATTGTGGCCATTCCATCTACATGTTTGGTCTTCCACTAGCCTTCAAGCATCTCATGAAATCCTGGTTCTCTCAACCAAGATTTTTTAAATTTAAAATAAGAGCCAGCAAGCATTTGTTCCCCACTATCCCAAACCAATGGTGTGTGATCAGAAAAGGGGTGTTTCAATCCACACACAGAGGATAACTGGAACATGTCCAACAACCCAACATTACCAAAGAATCTATCAATTTTGGACATGAGGCCACTACCATTTCTCCATGTGAATTCAGTGCTAGAAGAAGGGTATTCACTCAAGCCTAGAGTCCGAACCATCAATTGGAATCCAGTAGATGCACTGTCCACCATGCCATTTGGTCTATCTCTCCCCGTCAGTACACAATTAAAATCTCCTCCTACAACCCAAGTAGCCCCATTCACAAAGCCAACAGCTACACTCCAATCATCCCACAGCTCTTGCCTTCTATAGGGATCACAGGGGCCATAGACTCTTGTAATGTAGAGGTCACTCCCCCCTTGAGTTCTTTCAAACTTACAAGTCAGCATATGTCTAGCAATAGAGACCTCAACCATTTGCAAAACATTTTTCTTCCACCACATAACAATACCCCCAGACCTGCCATATGAATTAAGCATCACACAGTCATTCACATCCCCAACCTTCATATCTACCCAAGCCCTATCATCTTCACTTTCTATGTGTGTCTCTTGAATAATGGCACAGTCAATCTCCCATTCTTTCATTTACCTCAGTAGAGAAGCCCTCCGACTTCTATTGCACAGCCCACGCACGTTCCAAGAGAGAATCCTCATTTAGTTTCTTGGGTGCCCCCTTTTTTGCAGTCGAGACTCTGCTAACCTTCATCACAGCTGCAATGGCATTTTCATCAAGTTTTTGCAAAGTGTTTTGTCTCCTCTGTCTGAGTTTATAAGGGGATCTACCCACACTAGTCTTCAATACTATCCTTGAACCAAACTTCAATCCCTCTACTGTAGGTAAGCTGCTTTGCAAATTCAAGGAGTTTACAGGAATCTCTTCTAACACACATTGATCAGGTGTATCTACCCTTGGTATAGCAACATTCATTTTCTCTACCATACCACCTTCTACCAATGCCACCTCCATCCCATCCTCCATTTTCTCTGCCATACCATCTTCTACCAATGCCACTTCCATCCCTTCCTCCATTTCCTTTGTGCAATGATCGTCCTTGCACTTTTTAGGCTCAGGCACCTCATCAGGGGTCTCACGTCCTGGTTGTTGTGAGGCTGCCTCAGGTTGCAACACCTCTTCATAAGATGGATTGTTTGGATTTAGTCCCCCATCCATACTATCCACTGAGAAATTCAAGATCAACCAAGAACTCCCTCCATAGCAGAGGATCATCTTCTTTGACACAGAACCTGCTTTGAAAACATCAACCAAAACATTTAGCACACGACCATCTCCTTCCAACAATCCAATCACAGCATCAGCAGCCAATGTAGCAAACCCTGCTATCATAGCTGCCACCACCTCTTTTGATCTTAGATGCAATGGCAAGCCCCTGATTCCTAGTTTTCCCGATCTTGAGGCTACTCTCTAGGGTAGTCGTTCAGGCAATGAACCATCAAAGGGGGATACCAGCCTCTAAATCACCATCAATCCATCCAAAGCACTCGAGCAAAAATGCAAATGCTCTACATCCATCATCCCCAAACCAAAAAGCACAAACCGTGTAGGCGAGAGGGACGTAATCTTCCAACCACTAGTCGACAATGATAGAGAGTTTACCAGGTGATGAACCCTTTCTAGGGAAGGGTTGCCTGTCATCACCTCTCTGACTAAGGCCCCTCGTAACACAATCTCCGCCATCCTAATGTCATCGTTCATAGGGATTTCCACGTCCATTGTGTGTCCCCTATAACTAGGTGGAGGTAATGGTGGAAGTGGCTGCATTCTAGCCCTCTTTGCCCTATAGTGCAAGCTCATCTTTCCCCTTAGTTGTCCATGATTAGCTGTGCAGGAGTCCCGTTTGTGGCCATGTCCCCGACATGCCAGATAGATCAAAGGGAAGTGATACACCATCGCCATATGCCCTCGACGCCAACACCAAAAGCACACTATTTCATTGTTGCCCCATGGCCTACCATTGTTAGCCTAGCCACTACCTGCAACCCTAGCTCCATCAACCATCAGTGGCTAAGAATGGTCTTCCAATAATTATAGGGGCAAACTTTAAAGATTCCGGTACCTATATGTCTAGGACTAAAAACTCTATTGCAAATAGATAATTTTTGACTCAGACAAGGACATCCTCAACAATTCCCCTTGGTTTAATTATAGATCGGTCTGCTAATTGAAGAGTAACCTCAACAGGCTTTAATTCGCCAATCTTAAATTCCTTGAAAATAATTGTGGGGATAAGATTAATCGAGGCATCGAGATCCAATAAAGCACGATCAAAAGAACTGTCATTAATGACAACTTGAGTCAAGGGCGTGCCTGGATATTTCTTCTTAAGAGGCAGTTTGCTCTGCACAACTAAGCTTACTATCTCTGGAAGGATCACCTTGCCAAGGTTTCGAGGCTGCCTTTTGGGAGTACACAAATCTTTCAGAAATTTTTCATAAGCAGAAATATATTTTATGGCATATAGGAGAGGGATATTAATCTCTACTTGCCCAAAAAGATCCATTAATTCCTTATCAGTGGGCTCGGATTTCTTCTTCTTGGTGTGTGAAGAGTGAAGGGCTTGTGGAAAGGGTACAGAGTTTTCCTATTTTTCATTATTAGGTTTCTGAACAGGGTTAGAGGAAGAGGGAGAAGAGTTGATCTATTTTTCATTAAAATGGGTTTCTTTAATAGGCAAGGGATCTTGAGTGGTTTTCTCATTCCTCAAAGTAACTACATTTGCAGTATGGTTGTTTTTAGGATGAGGATGGGAAGCTTGATTGTTATTGAAAGCCATGGGATGTTGAGATGCTGGTCAATGGGCTGACTGGGATATTGATGCATGCTTTTCAACTCAACTCTGTAATTAAGTTAATTTCACTTAATTAAGAGTAGAAGAAGTCACTTAGGTTAACACGAAGTTGTGTCGGTTGTGTAGTATAGGGTCGAATTAACCTAACATTTTAGGAATTTTTGCTGGTTGAGTCCAGGTCGTTCACTGGGAGGTATAATAATTTTCTCCAAATTCACCAATTTTCTTTTATCTCTATAAGTTTAGGAGGTATAACTAGTTTGATTTTAAAAGCATGAATTTTGTCAAAATATTTAAACCATAAAGAATATACAAAATTCAATATAAAACATATTTACTCAAAATGATGTACTTTATTAACATGTAAACATGCTAGTTTTTCAATTTTATTTCATTCCAAGAAATTAAGGCAATTAAAAGTTATTCTATTAATACATGCCTTTTTACAATTAAGAACAAAAAGATAATGATGCAAGAAAAATTCATTTATTTTCCAAATTATTGATGCCTTTTTATTTTCTTCAGCCTCTTATCTTCTTCTTTCTTTCTTTTATTTTCTTCTCTCGAGCTCTCTTTCTTACGGTTATTATGCCTTCTTCTCTTCCTATCTCTTATTCTTTTTTCCTTAGTCTTCTCCTGCCTTCTCTTCTTCCCTTAGTTTTCTACTTTGTTCCTTAGTCTCTTTTCCTTCCTTAGTGCCTGCGCTTTAACACTTAGCTTAACAACCATTGGCTTCTCTTTTGCTTAAGTTCTTCAACTGAACCGGGTTTTTTTATTTTTTTAACCAAAATTTATTTTATTTGCTGCGAGATCCTTTCGAGGATACACAGCACCCTGAGACCAGGGTGGGACCAGACCCTACTCGGTCCTCGCCTAATCTCCATTAGGTTCATTTTGGGTTTATTTCTTATCGGTTCACAGTCTCGAGCCATTTCAGCTCAACCTGGTTTCCCAGGCCAACACCAAAAGCACACTATTTCTTTATTGCCCCATGGCCTACCATTGTTAGCCCAGCCTCTACCTGCAACCCTAGCTCCATCAACCATCAGTGGCTAAGAATGGTCTTCCAATAATTATAGGGGAAAACTTTAAAGCTTTCGGTACCTCTATGTCTAGGACTAAAAACTCTACTGCAAATAGATAATTTTTGACTCAGACAAGGACATCCTCAACAATTCCCCTTGGTTTAATTATAGATCGGTCTGCTAATTGAAGAGTAACCTCAACAGGCTTTAATTTGCCAATCTTAAATTCCTTGAAAACAATTGTGGGGATAAGATTAATCGAGGCATCGAGATCGAATAAAGCACGATCAAAAGAACTGTCATTAATGACAACTTGAGTCAAGGGTGCGCCTGGATATTTCTTCTTAAGAGGTAGTTTGCTCTGCACAACTAAGCTTACTATCTCTGGAAGGATCACCTTGCCAAGGTTTCGAGGCTGCCTTTTGGGAGTACACAAATCTTTCAGAAATTTTTCACAAGCAAAAATATATTTTATGGCATATAGGAGAGGGATATTAATCTCTACTTGCCCAAAAAGTTCCATTAATTCCTTATCAGTGGACTCGGATTTCTTCTTCTTGGCGTGTGAAGAGTGAAGGGCTTGTGGAAAGGGTATAGAGTTTTCCTATTTTTCATTATTAGGTTCCTGAATAGGGTTAGAGGAAGAGGGAGAAGAGTTGATCAGTTTTTCATTCAAATGGGTTTCTTTAATAGGTAGGGGATCTTGAGTGGTTTTCTCGTTCTTCAAAGTAACTACATTTGCAGTATGGTTGTTTTTAGGATGAGGATGGGAAGCTTGATTGTTATTGAAAGCCAGGGGATGTTGAGATGCTGGTCAATGGGCTGACTGGGATATTGATGCATGCCTTTCAACTCAACTTAGCAATTAAGTTAATTTCACTTAAATAAGAGTAGAAGTCACTTAGGTTAACTTGAAGTTGTGTCGGTTGTGTAGTATAGGGTCAAATTAACCTAACATTTTAGAAATTTTTACTTGTTGAGTCCATGTCATTGACTGGGAGGTATAATAATTTTCCCCAAATTCACCAATTTTCTTTTATCATTATAAGTTTAGGAGGTACAACTAGTTTGATTTTAAAAACATGAATTTTGTCAAAATATTTAAACTATAAAGAATATACAAAATTCCATATGAAACATTTTTACTCAAGATGATGTACTTTATTAGCAAGTAAACATGGTAGCTTTTCAATTTTATTTCATTCCAAGAAATTAAGGCAATTAAAAGTTATTCTATTAGAACATGCCTTTTACAATTAAGAACAAAAAGATAATGATGCAAGAAAAATTCATTTATTTTCCAAAGTGTTGATGCCTTTTTATTTTCTTCAGCCTCTTATCTTCTTTCTTTCTTTTATTTTCTTCTCTCGAGCTCTCTTTCTTACCTTTTTTCTGCCTTCTTCTCTTCCTTTCTCTTATTCTTTTTTCCCTTAGTCTTCTCTTGCCTTCTTTTCTTCCCTTAGTTTTCTCCTTTGTTCCTTAGTCTCTTTTCCTTCCTTAGTGCCTATGCTTTAACACTTAGCTTAACAACCATCGGCTTCTCTTTTGCTTAAGTTCTTCAGTTGAACTAGGTTTTTTCATTTTTTTAACCAAAATTTAATTTATTTGCAACGAGGTCCTTTCAAGGATACATAGCACCCTAAGACCAGGGTGGGACCAGACCCTACTTGGTCCTCGCCTAATCTCAATTAGGTTCATTTTGGGTTTATTTATTATCGGTTCACAGTCTCAAGCCATTTCGGCTCAACCCGACCTCCCAGGCTTCTCTCGCGCTCCTTGGGCACATTCTCTCATGTCCCCAAGGGCGCACACCCGCAGGCACAAGCCCGCGCACACACACACATGCTCATGTTCAGATCGAATCGGTAACCGGTGCGCCAAGTGCTAAAGACTGCATAGCCAAGGAAACAAATTATTTTTATCCCCAGGCGCATGCTCGTGAACAAATGATGTGGGACTAACCTACCCCTTCCAGACCCAAATTCAAGTGATCATAACTTTCTACTCAGAGCTCCAAATCGAATGATTTCAAGTTTGTTAGAAAGCTCTAAGGTTAATCTATATAATTGTAGGGTCAATTTAATGTTGTGATGATGTTTTCCTTTTCAATTTGAAAGATGAAATCAGGGGTTCCTACGGGTTATTTTTAGCCTGTAAATGAAATTAAATCAGCAGAGTCCTCAGATGGACTTCTCCTTCGTATTTAAAAGGTCTATACATGTTTTATAAGTGATTCTACTTATGTTAGAATAGGTTTTAAGTTCTTAAGACCTTCAGGACCAGCAAAGAAGCTCTTCACTTCTCTGAAAGCTTTAGAGTTCATATTTTCAGACTTCAAAATGAGCAACAGACACTTAAAAGTGTTTCTAATTGATTTAGATTAATTCTAAGGGTTATAATTAACTCATCTGGGCTGGATTTAAGTTTAAATTTCATCAAAATGCTTCTCCTATTGGTTTGGGTTCGAAAGTAACCCAAATTGACAGGAACTAAATTCTCAAACAATAACTCAACTGAGCTTACTTTAATCACTTTCAGATCATCAAAGAAGTTCCCAGAAATAATTTTCACTCCTCAATACCTCAATCCAAGCTCAGATCTCCATTATCAGACTCATGTTTGATTGTGGAAGCACGGAAATTGACTTTTTGTTCAAAGCTTCCTCCCAAGAAATCAAAGCCTTAATTAGAGTCTCAACATTAGAAATTTATTCAGATCTTCAGATAGGTATTCTAACCTTGATTCCTAGGGTTTTAGGCTCACCACCTGAACTTGAAAATATGTCTGCTCGACAAAGCCATTCAGAAGTTGTTACAGTGTTTTAAAGGTTTAAATAGCCTTAGTGCATTGCACTGAAGCTTCTGTGATCATTAAATGCTTCTTAAATCTTTTTAAATAGACTTCTCCAACTCCACCATAGTTGGAGAAGATGAAGTCATATCTATAGCTCCAGTGACTAAATCCTCAAACAAATATCCTCAAGACAATCAACAATCATCATTTTATCATTCTAGAGCTTCTCAACAAATTCTAGATGTTGAAAAATAGTAATGGCTCGCCGGAGCTCCGATGAGTCCAGAAAATAGGAAAAGTGAGTATAGATTGATAAAACTTGCTAATTTTGATTTAGAAAAGATTCTGAGGTTGTAAGGAACCTCAGTATCACATTTAATTCCTCATTTATCCATTAGAATTAAGATTTGATAGTGAATTCATTTCTTAAAGAATCTGGTTTGAAATAAGCTCAGGACTTGTTTAACCACTCAATTGAGAGGTTAAAACAAGTCAACAGATGTTTATATTCATAATTATATATTTAATTTAAGATTTGAACTATTCCTGAGCTGCCATGGATAGCGAGCTTAGGAGCTTAATTAAATTTTGGGCATTTAATTTATAGATGATAATAAAATGTATTATAGTGTCGATTAGGGTTCATAAGTGGTGGATAGTTGATGAAGAACCTAATGGAGATGAAATTATGTCGATTACTGTCACCATAGATAGTGTCAGCAGTCGGCGAAGGTGAAATATGAATTAGGCGATTAGGTGATTCAGTTAAATGATTAAGTGATTTAGAAATGAACATGGAAGATACAGAAAGGTGTACAGTGAATTAAAAATATGAAATTAAGTCTCTGGTGAGCTCAAGGAACTCGCCGGAGTCGGAGAAGATGAAGCTAAAATCTAAAATTACTCTAATCTAACTACCTAAACTAACTAAACTGGCCTACTCCTACTCCTAATCTACTGTTACCTGGACAAAGGGGTCAATAGGGTTCCGCTGAAGGTTCATAGCAGACGATGAAATCAGAGGGTGAAAGAAATATCTCCGGCGGGCGGATTTGAGGTGCAAAGGAGGATTCCTTGGATCGACACCTGTGTCAGAGATGCGGAAGACCACGGCAAATCTCCTCGGCTGATTAAGATGGACGGAGGAAGTTAGAAAATGAAATGGGAAGTCGTCGGAGTTTTGGACGAATAGCCTATCAAAGTCGGCTATAGTGTTAGAAGAGGGAAGGGAGCCAACTTGAACAAAATCAGAGGTGTGAGGGGGTATTTATAGCAGTTTGCGGCGAAGAGAGTGGCAGGGTCTAACCGAAGGAGCTTGAGGAGCTTTACCTCTGTCGTCGTCTCCAACGATGGTGAGGTTATCTCTCACTGAAAAATAGGATTCTCGATTAATCCAGACCGATGGATGAAGTGGAGGTGGTGAGCGCAAGCTGCAAGAGCTTGGACAAAGAAGGATGATGTTGGCAAGGCGGTGATCGCGCGGTGGGGTGACTATCTGCCGCCAGCCATTCGTTCAGCTGAAGAAGAAGAAGAAGAAGACAAAGAGGGACTTAAAAGTAATAAAACTTAAGGACCTACGTGAGAAATAAGGACCCGACTATAATGAAAAGTAAGGACTAAAATGTAAACCCAGGTTTTGAAGATTTATTTTAACTTAGATCTTTTTCAACTTTTTATATATGTTAGTAAATAAGGTGAATATTATGTTTTCACCTTGAATTTACACTTTTTACCTTGTTAGGTTAATTTATTAGATTAGGTAAAATCACTTAAGTTATTACATACTTAGGTATACATTATATTAAAGTTACTTATCTTATTAATTAAGAGAATGATTAATGGGATTTCGAGTCCAATTATTATCTAATTTATTAATAATGTTAATTGGATGATAAAATTTCATTTTTAACTTATTTTAAGGTCCTTGACTAAATATCTCTTATTCGATAATTAACCCTTATATATTCATAACCTTAGCTAATTAACTAGGAAGACTAGCTAATTAGGGGTAATTAGAGATCATGATGAGTGTCTCATCAGATATCCACCTTGGAATTGATTCCGTTGATTATTCAAGTTGGGCATGGGTTGGGAAGGTAAATTCCTAGTAGGTCGATGATCAGGAGTAACCTTAAGTTGATGTTGCAAGTTAGTGATCATGCAAGTTACCTCTACCAATTGATTCAATATACCTTGCAGAGTCTTCATGACCTAGGTATTGATATCTTCCTGGGATGGTCCAGGTTGATATGTGAGCTACCCATAATTCCCTGTTGGGAATACCATCATGAGCCATAACTAGCTCAGTTTGATTAGATTAAGCAAATAACATCTCCTACATATCTATCAGAAGGTCTTAAGGGCACAAAACATTGATTTTAGAAGAAAACAATACAGGGTTATTCACAAAAATAGAATAACCATAGGTTCTCTCAGGGGTTGAGCAAAGGTCAAATGGTATTAAGAGTCTAATAAGTGGGCTAGAACAGATAGGAAAGGGTTTTCATGCGTTATAGGAATTAATGGACATCTGAAACCCTAAAAATAGACCCGCTTAATATACTAAGGTTCTAGTTAGGATAAAATTTACCTAAACTCTCTAGAAATTGTATAAAATTATTCTCTAGTGTTTGGTACCTTTAATTTGACCATTGAAACCCATCTTGACCTAAAACAGAATCTCAGATAGACATTTGCCCTAATTTGGGTAATTGTGCAAATTACCCAATAAAACTAGGTCAAAACCAAAATCCAACTTCACCATTGGATTCCTTAGGTCCAAATTAGGTTTGTACCTAAATTTGGGCCCAATTTGAGATTGTTTCGACCTAGTTTGCACTTTGGTCCAAGTCTGATTTTCTTTATTTCACATGGCCCCTTAGCTTTTGAGTTTCTTGCAAAAGGTCCCTATCTTTATCATCATTTTCTTCAAATAGGTCCTTATCGCCATGAAATCCTAATCCTACGACTCCAGCGATCTTGTTTTGGCATGTTCTCCTTGATTCCTTGACGAATCCCTCTTAGATTTGAAAGGGAAGTTCGTCAAGGAATCCCTTCCTTTTGAGCCAGATCCTAAGCCCTAAACCCTTCCTAGTATCTCAAGAAAATGCATGAGAGATTTGAGTATATTTCAACTTCTATCTCCAGCAAACTTTCCTAGCTTGGGAAGCTTGCTTCCCAAGCTCAAGTCGACCTCTAGAGCCCTATATAGGACTCCCCAGACCTCACTGTTCTCTTCATGCTCGAATTCAGTCGGATTCTCCTCTGATTTCATCTCTCCTCATCCAGCCGAAGCTCCTCAACGTCCGGTGAGCTCCTACGATTCCTTCTTTCATTTAACCACAATAACGACGGCAGATCCTCCTTCCCTGCCTTCCCCCACATCGTGCCATACCAGCGGTGCTTCTATCTCTTTCATCCTCGCCGTCCTATCGTCACCAGAGTGCCTTCTTCTCCGACGCCAACCACACTGCAATCGACATCCCCTCTGCTCCCCTTCTTCCGCCAAATACCTAGATAAGTTCCTTAACTCCCCTACTTCATTCACACACCAACCACACATCATTTCGACCATCGTATCACCCTGACGACCTTCACCTTCTTCCACTCTGGCCACATCACCGGGACATGTGCCTCCACTACTCCACACCTCCATCTGCTTCGCCACCGACTCCAAAAGCTCCATCGTGTCGCATAGAGCAAAAGCCCTCTGGTTATTGAGGCTATTGGCCTCTCCTCAGTGCCACCGAACACCACCACCTACGCACCACCTTCTCAATGTCGTCAGGCCTCTACCCTCTCTCGCACCATGCTGCATCCACCACCGCACTCACCACTCCATGGAGAACCTACTGAGATATCTGATGCGGCCATGAGGCCTCTTTTCTTGTGTTTCAGGTCTCCAGGTACCGCGCCATTACCGCAAAGCTTTGAAGGAAGCTTGAAGCTATCTTCGGCACCTGTAGCTCTTGGGGAATCTCCAGGAGATGCGGCTACGCTCCAGGTCTCGTTCCAAGGCCTTGACTAGATGCTACATCCTCAGCAACTACCTTGATTGAGCATGTAATCCAAGCACAGTAGTGTGTGCGAGGAGGGTGGGACATTTAGTCGCACCTCGGAAATGAGTGAAGAGGCGGCATCACATAAATTGATTTTGTGTTGTAGGTTTATCGCCTCAACACACGGGGGTGAGGTCCCTGCTCACCCTTCACCTGCGCCCCGCCCGTGACCTATCCCCTATGGGCCTGGCACTGACCCGAACCGCCTAAGCCCTGTCTGCACCTCGGCTGCGATATCACGCTCGCAGCCCTTGTCCTGGGTACGCTTAGATCCAAATTCGATTGCCTGAGGCTCTGGGAGAGTGGATCCAAGAGATAGAAAGAGAGAGAGCGCGTAGGGGCAAGGGGGCTTTGCTCTGAGGATCAACTGTTGACACTTAGCCATTTGAAGAAGGAACCCTTCCCCTTGTGCGTGAAAAGAAGAAGAGCAGCCACAGAGAAGAGAAGGAAGAAGGAGAGGAAGCCAGAGAAGATAAAGAAGAGAAGAAGGCATAGAAGAAGAAGAGAAGAGGAGCTGAAGCATCAGAAGAAGAAGAGCAGCAGAAGTGCACTATGCACTTATCCTACGTGGATTTAGATTGATTGTTACTATTGAAATATTTTATATTATTGTAAGCGGTAATTGGTGATTCAAATCACCATTTTACCTCATTCTTTTTGTGTTATTTGACATTTGCTCTCATTTATATATCATTATTGCTTAGAGTTCTATTATAAATTGCTTATATTGTGCTTGAATTGCAATCTTAAGAATTATTTTGTTAATTGCTCCCTGTGTTCGACCTCAAACTTCCATTAGAGTATAAATTCTATTTGTTTGTCGTGCTGTTTCCATCTTTACAACAATGCATTGATTTTAAAACCTGTTTCGAAGCGACTAACATTCCTAAATTGATTTTGTTTGGGAAACGAAATCGAGTTCGGGGCTTTCCAGGAGTGATTTGGGTTAGTCCTCCAGTTCTGATTGTAAGCATTGGAAGGGTTTCTAAATTGCTCCTGGAGAGCATAAATATTTTTCGTGGTAGGATCAAGAATATTTTGATTCAAATAATAAAAATTCCCAGTCAAATCTTTTGTAAAATCAGTAGAAAACTGCTGACCAGTAGGTGTGGCATCAATGTTGTGCAGATTTTCTCTTCATAGAGGTTGAGTGTTAGTGTGTGGAGAGTCAAAGTGTGGAGAATTAAGGTGTGGAGAGTTAAGGTGTGGAGCTTGTTTGAGAGTGAGCTTTTCTTCTATTTTTTTCTAGTGTATTTGCATCTAATCCAGTCATTGAGCTATCATATATAGATCATCTTGAGTGACTGGAACAGAGGTAGATTTAGAGTCAATTTCATTGACTATGTGTCTTGAGTTTTGGGTTCTACCGAAAGTGTCCATTGAAGTCATATTAAATGAGTTTTCACTCATTCCTTCAAAAAGGAGGTAGGCACTTTCGGCATCTTTATTAAGGAAATTGCCCCCACATGAGGCATCCACAAATCTCTTTAATTGATCCTCTAATCCATGATAGAAGATCTGCACTAACTGCCATTGTGGAATTTTATGGTAGGGACAACCTCTTAGAAGTTCTTGGAATCTTTCCCAAGATTCATGCAGGGGTTCACCATTTTTTTGTTGAAAGGTCATTTTGGATCTACTTAAAGCATTAGTTCGACCAATCGAAAAATTCTTTTTAAGAAAAGTGCTCTTTAATTGGGGTAAGGTGGTGATTGGGCGCCCAACCATTCTAAACCAGTGTGAAGCTTTGTCTTTTAAAGAGAGAGGAAAAAGTCTCATTAACCACAAGTCTTCGTGCACATTGCGGGAACGAATGGTTTGAGTGAGGACAGTTAATTCCTTGAGATGACAAAAAGTGTCCTCTCTCGAAAGACCATGGAAATGCTTGATTAGGTTCAAAATAGCTGGTTTGATATCATAATCCCCTTGTGGTATGACTACCCCAGGTCTTTCCTCATAGTCAGACGGATCATAAAAATCCTTAAGAGGAATGACAAGCTGCTGACAGGGTGGCAGGTTTTGCCCTTCGTTGGCTAGTTTCATCACAGTCCTAGCCAAATTTTCTTGGTTTTGTTGTAGTCGAAACAGACGGTCAACCATAAAGGCAAAGGGGTTTGTATTTTGAGTTTGGATTTAAGGGCCACCTGGCCCTGCAAGATTTTCTGGTTGCTCCAGATGAGGGATGTTGAATTGGAAAATCGTCGCAAAAAGGTTGAGTTTTGAAAACCCATCATTGTAGTGTGATTTGCGAAGAAATCTTTCAACAAATAAACTTTACCGAACTCAAAAGGAATTTCGAGTCAAACATAGGGAGTTGGACATTTGATTAAAAATCACGTTTGTTTTATTTGTCAAGAAGCAAATTAACTGGTCGAATTTAATCTGAACTAGCTATCTGCTTAAATAATAATGAATAGAAAAGAGAGAGAATATTACAAATAAAGATAAAGTAGAGATAGAATAAACATGGATTTCATAATCATAGAATGATGTCTATTACAACTAACCACTACAGTAGAAAGCGGGAAAGTTTACAACTAGAAAGTGGTAAATCTACTCTAGATAGCAGTAAAAAGAAGGTAGAGAGAAGTTATCCTCCTCAACAGCTGCTTGAAGGACGAGCCGCATTGATGGAGCACCCAGACGAAGGTGGTGAGATGTGTGACGAAGGAGAATGGTGACGGACGATGGAGGATGGGACAGGTAGATGTCGCAGCGGGATCTGCTTCCCGAATGCCGGTGAGAGGACCACCATGGAATGCTCCATGAATGGGATGAGAAGGTAGAAAAATTATATGTTTAACTCAAGAGGAGCATCCCGTGTTTGGAACAAGCTCTTAGAACATTGGAGGGGGTGAGAGAAGAGAGGAAGGGATGAATGAAATGTGGGGGGCGTTGGCCTTTTTATAGGTGTAGAGCTTGGGGGCAAAAAGGTCATTTTAACCTTAAAACATTAATATAGGGGTCTTTAGTGATGGATTTAAGCGTCACTAAAGGCCCTGAACATGGCTGTAGCTCGCACACACGCCACGCCTCCTCCTCTCCTCGCGCTGCAACACCTACCCACGATTATATGATCTCAGCCACCTGATCGCAAGATCAGACGACTGAGAGACGTGCACCTACTTCCTCTTTAGCGCCTTCACCTGCTCGCGTGTGATGGCGAGTTGGATCACGTGTCATCGCATGCATACGTGAGCCAAAGCATCTCTATGTGCCATGTTGCCCACCATTTGAGCATCCGCTTGCCATCCAACAGCTCAATTGAGCCGGTTCCAAGCGTCTGCTTTATTTGAAGCGAGGCGTTCTTTGAACTTGTGCCTGTTGGTTGCGAGTAGCACAGCCGACCAATGCGCCAAGGCTGCCTCTTTGTCAAGTTTCCATCCAAAGTGCATGCACCCATGGACGTTGATTAAGATCCAATGGCCTAGATCTGATCCTACGGTTGAGGAGAGAGAGGAAGTAGGAACCTTTGGCTGGTGTGGGTGGCTGAGATGGTGCCACGTCATGCCATCTTGGCCGTCCATCTTCTATGTGTGATAGATGGTGCCACAGATGTCGGATTGGACCGATTTTCATGCCATTGGGCTGCGATCGTTGATCCAAACCCATCCTTGTGGTCGGATTTGTCATATGAAGTGCGGATTTACACCATCTTGGTCCTTGATCTCCAATCTTCCTTGGATTATATCTGATGCTACAAAAGTCTGATCTGGGCAATCTTGAAGTTGTTGAACTCCGATCGTTACCCTGATCAAATCCATACAGTTGGATCTTTAATCTGAGGCCTCGATTAAATGTCACCCTGTCCCTTGCCACCAAGAAGAAGAAATTACTATACAATTTGTACAATTTGACCTAAATCATGATGATGCATGTTATGCAATATTTACAATGCATGATGCTTATATGATACTAAGAACATGAATTGATAGACATTTTTGGCTATTCAGATATGTGCACATCACACCCCCATGCCTATCATTTGCTAGTCCCTAGAAAAAACTATATGCCATTTATAAAAGAACTAGGTCGGATTTCTTGGGCAAAAGTTATTCTTCAACACTAGGAATTTTTACTAAGGACCTGAACTACAAAGACACAACAGTGCCCAAGTGTCTGCCAAAATGTAGATTGCCTCAAGCTCTTGCCTTATTCAAAGAAGGATCTTTTTCTTCTTTTCTAATTTTTTTTTTTAGATTTTTCAGTTTAGGATTTCAGAGGAGCTTTCTATGGCCACTCAACCCATCAAAGACTCGAAGAGAACCCTAAGTTCTAAGCATCTTTATGTGTGAAATGTGATAGACTCATTAATCAGCGATTAGAATGAACTTTGGGTTTCTATGCCCCTAGGCAACCTTGAAAAGAAATTCTGCCTAAAGGTGTATCTATTTGACCTGTAGCTTTCTCCCTACTTTTAATTTTATGGGGTCAGCACAAAGGAAAACCTAGTGTATATCTCAGCTTATTCTACTTCTCCGCTTCTTCCTAAGTGTTTTGGAATTATATGTGCATTTCTTGAGTTGGGATCTAGACAACCTACCAATGGGCTATTACCCTCGATAACTTACCAGCCATACTTGTGTGGTGAAGTGTGGCTTGTTTCTTTTTTTCTTTTCTTTTCTTTTCTTTTCTCCTTTTCTTTTTTTTGGATATTTTTCTATTTTATCTTTTTTTTCTAAGTAGGTGGTTTCTCTGATCTAAGATTTACCTAAAGGCAGTAGGAAAAGAATGGTCGTGTGACTGGGCTTTGGACAACCTATCAATGGGTTGTCGCCCATGATAACTTGCCAGCCATACCACCCTAGAAGGTTCATTAGCTATCCAATTTTGGTTAAAACTGCCAAAAAGCGAGTCAGTGCAAATAGTGTGTAGATGCTTAGACTTAAAATCTCCTCAAATCAGAGGGTGGGTTGATAAGTCGTGTACTTCTCACCCCAACTTATTTAACAAAATTGAAGTAAATTCAGAATGGTGAGGACTCGATAAACAAATCCACATTTTAGTGGACACCCGAGCTGATTAAGCCTGAAGACCTGAAGGGTGAAAGTGTTTAGATCCTACTGTATTATTCCCTAAAGTTGAAAAGTCCTAATGCCCAATTATTCTTTCCTAATTCAATTTTTTTTTTTAGAGAGAGAACAATAAGTAGAATTTAGAAGAATTCCACATAGCTAACAAAATGATTCATAAATGAATCCACCCCCCTAGGCCTAGCTGATGCAATGTCTTCATTGAAAGTAAAATGCATGAGAAGCAGGGTAGAATGAAGAAAATATCACCTATATTCCGTGATGCTCGGGTCAACTCTGAGTCAGACTATATAAGTGCTGAGTTTAATGCCATTAGCTAGGCGAAGTCCTGCCAAAGAAATCACATTAAGGTTAAAACAACCTTATCAAAGGTGGGTTATGGAATAACACGGTCAACATAAAGCTTCAGACATTGTCTGCTGACCTTAAAAGAATTACCCATCTTTGGGTTAGAGATCTTAATAGCTCCGTTGGAAAATATTTGATCAATGATGAATGGGTCATCCCACTTTAACCTAAGCTTGCCGGGAAATAGCTTAAGTCGAGAATTAAAGAGCCAGACCTTCTGGTTCGGCTTAAAGCTCTTGTGGGAAATCAGTTGGTCATGAAGAGCTTTGGTCTGAGCCTTATAGATCTTGGAATTCTCGTACGCATCATTTGTAAGCTCCTCTAACTCAAATAGTTGGAGCTTCCTAGTCTTTTCGACTAAACTTAGATCAAAGTTGCATTTCTTCATCGCCCAAAATGTCCGATGTTCAATCTCTACAGGTAAATGGCATGCCTTTCCATACACCAGATGAAACGGTGGCATGCCGATAGGCATTTTGTATGCCTTACGGTAGGACCAAAGAGCGTCATCAAGCTTTTGAGTCCAATCTTTTCGATCAGGCCTAACTATTTTTTGCAGGATAATCTTGATCTCTCAATTGGAGATCTCGGCCTGTCCGTTCATTTGGGGGTGGTAAGGTGTGGAAATTATGTGAATTACCCTGTATTTTGCCAGTAGATTGCAAAACTGGGCACTTGTGAAGTGAGTGCCACCATTGGTAATGATGGCCCTCAGAATCTCGAATTGACTGAAGATATTTTTTTTGACAAAATCACTGACCACTTTGTGGTCATTAGTTCGGGTGGGAATAACCTCGATCCACTTGGACACGTAATCAACAACAACAAGAATGTACTGGTGTCCAAATGTAGGGAGGAAGGGTCCTATGAAATTGATGCCCCAAACATCGAAGATTTCAATGGGAAGGATTGGGTTTAGAGGCATCATATCTCTCTTGGTTATGCTCCCAAGTGCCTGGCATCGAGAACACAACCTCAAGAATTCCTAGGCATCCTTGAATAAATATGGCCAATAGAATCCAAATTGAAGTATTTTTGCAACCATCTTTTTTCTGGAGAAATGTGCACCACATGTAGATGCATGGCAGAACTCAAGTATGCTTTAAAACTCATTCTCCAGTACACATTGATGAATAATATGATCAAAGCCAATGTGATACAATTCAGGGTCATCCCAGAAGTAATATTTGGCTTCATATTTTAGTCTATCCCATTGTTGCTTGACCAATCCTGGGGGATTTGACCAAACAACCAAATAATTTACTATGTCTGCAAACTAAGGGGTTTGGACACCTGAAACTACTAGAATAGTCTCATTTGGAAAAGTATTAGTAATCAGAATATCCGAATGAGAAGAATCACTTAGAAGCCTCGAAAGATGATCCACCACTACATTCTGTGCCCTGGATTTATCTTTGATTTCAAGATCGAATTCTTGAAGCAGAAGAATCCATTGAATGAGCCAGGGTTTAGCATCATTAATGGCCAAGAGATATCTCAAGGTCGAGTGGTCAGTGAAAATTATGACGTGAGACCCTAACAAATAAGCCCTGAATTTTTCTAATGCAAGTACTACAGCTAGCAATTCCTTCTCAGTAATAGTGTAATTCCTCTGGGAGTTTTGCTAGCATAGTAGATAATAGAGGGCTTCCTATCAATCTTTTGACCCAAAATAGCCCCGACAGCATAATCAGAAGCATCGGTCATGATCTCAAATGGGGCTATCTAGACTGGTGGTTCCAGCACCGAAGCATAAGTGACTATTGTTTTAAGAAAATCGAATGCCTTGTGACACGATTCGTCGAATTCAAATGGCGTATCTTTGGCAAGAAGGTTGCTCAAAGGGCGAGCAACTTTAGAGAAGTCCTTAATGAACCTTCGATAGAATCCCACATGACCGAGAAATGAGCGGACTTGTTTGACAGATGTGGGAGTAGGAAGTTTAGAAATAGCATCAATCTTAGCTTTGTCAACTTCAATTCCCCGTTCAGAGATTACATGACCCATGACGATACCTTCTTATGTCATGAAATGGCTCTTTTTCCAACTAAGGACCAATCATGTTTTGATGCATCTTTTAAGGATCAATTCGAGATTAGCCAGGCAAGATTCAAATGAGTCTCCAAAAATGGAGAAATTATCCATGAGAGCTTCCATAAACTCTCCCACCATGTCAGAAAATATGGCCAGCATACACCTTTGAAAAGTTGCAGGTGCATTGCAAAGCCCAAATGGCATTCTACAAAAAGCAAAGGTTCCATATGGACAAGTGAAAGTCATCTCTTCCTGATCCTCGGGATGGATAGGGATTTGATTGTATCCCAAGTAACAGTCTAGGAAACATAAGTACTTTTGCCCGGCCAGTCTTTCAAGAATTTGATTGATGAAGGGCAAAGGGAAATGATCCATTTTCATGGCTATGTTCAGCTTCCTGTATCGATACAGACCCTCCAAGCGAAAGCTGAATGAGTTGTGATAGATTCTCCTTTCTCGTTAGCCACAACGGTAATTCTAGCTTTCTTGGGAACAATTTGCACGGAACTTACCCAAGGACTATCTAAGATCGGATAAATGATTCCTGCATCGAGCCACTTAATTATTTCTTTCTTGACCACTTCTCGCATATTAGGGTTTAGTCTCCTCTACATCTAGCAAGAAGGGTAGGATCCATCTTCCGTGAAAATTTTGTGATTGCAGTAAGATGGCTCAATCCCCCTAAGGTCATGGATGGTCCAACCAATTACCTCTGTGTTCTTTTAGGACCTTGACCAGTTTAATCTCCTGCTCCTTAGTCAATCTAGCACTGATAATTATAGGGAGCATCTTTTTAGGTCCTAAAAACTGATATTTCAAACTCTCAGGCAATGGTTTCAATTTAAGCTAGGGTTGGTCTAAGATGGAAGGTAAGGATGATGCTGATGAAGATTCATCAAGAGGAAGAGGTTGCAAGTGAACAAAAATCAATAACCTCTTCAGAATGTGGCGGGTTTGCCACAGAGGGTTGCGGGTTAGATTCATCTAGACAGAAGGAACTTTCAATTACAGAAACAACCATACATGTCTCAATATTCAAGTTATCTTCCTCTAGTTCCTCTATAAATCCATAATCCTCAAATTTATTAATCGCCTTGAAAATATCCAATTTCAATTTCCTATCCCTAAAGATGATTTCCATGCTATCGCGCTCACAGTTGATATTGGCCTTAACGATATCCAGGAACAGACGTCCCAGAATGATGGCCATATTCCTCAGATTCTCTAATACATCCATGTCAAGGACAAGGAAATCTATAGGAAAATAGAAGTCCTTAACCTTGACAATAACATCCTTAATAATGCCTCTCAGATTTGTGACCGAACGGTCTGCTAACTGCAGCGTTACTGAGGTCAGCCAAAGTTCACCTAATCCAAACTTCTCATAAAAAGAATTTGGAATTAGGTTAGTGGATGCACCTAGATACAGGAGTGCCCTATCAAAGGTGTAATCTATAACACATGAAATCAAAGGGGCACCTGGATCTCTCATTTTCAGAGGAAGGTGATGCATGATAATAGAACTAGCTTGCTTAGAGAATACCACCTTTCTCGAAATGGACTCCCTCGGCTTACTCTTCTGTGTGCATAAATCCTTTAAGAATTTAGCGTAAGTCGAATGTGTTTGATAGTGTCGAGGAGCGGGAGATTGATTTCAACATTCTTGAATATATTCAAGAGCTCCTCGTCACTATCAATGGGCTTCTTCTTCCTGGGTTTAATCAAGGCCTCAGGTAAAGGAACATGAATCAGATCTTCGGAATTAGGTTCCTGAGACTTGATTTCTTCTTCAGAGTTCTCTTTTCTTTCCTCAAGCTCACCAAGATTTTCTTGTCTAGAGTAGAATAGGTGTGGGTCTTGGGTTTGCCTTCCACTCCTCAAAGTAATGGAGTTGGTAGATGCATATGGGTTTGGGTCTTGGGAAGGGTTAAGAAAGATTGGAGGGGCTTGATTAGCTAGAAACCCTAGAATTGATGAAGAAGTAGAAGATGAAGGATCCTGCTTAACCACCTGAGCATGTGCGTGTGGGTCCCTCTGATTCTCATACCCTTGGGCTTGATTGCCCGGATTCTATATGTTGCGTGGGTTGGGTACGGGTTGAGATGGCAAAGATCTGGGCTGACAGGTGTTAGCAATGAGCCCAGTTTGTAAGTTCTCTAGAGAGGTTTTCATTTGTTGCATGAGTTGGAGCATAGATCTTTGCATCTCTACCATCTGACGGTTCAAATCAGCCTGTCCTATGGGTTGATGAGCATTCCAAACTGGCTGATTGACCTAATTTGAGGGCAGCTTAGTATAAACATGACCATGACCCATTGGTCTTTGTGGAGCATACTTGCTGGGTCGGAATTGGGTCTGCTGCCCGAGATTTTTCCAAGAGAAGTTAGGGTGGTTCCTCCAACTCGGATTATAAGCATTGGAATATGGGTTGGACCTAACATTCCCCTGTACAGCATAGACATCCTCATAGGGCAAGGATGGAGACAAAGAAAGGGAGGGATCAAAGGAACTGGGATCAAAGGCCCCAATTTGAAACCTGTGGGATTTCGAGCAATGCTGGCTCACAGGTTGAGCTGCATCCAGTTGATTCACGAACTCCCGTCCAGAAGGAGCTCATGAAGAATGGAATCCTGAATTCTGGGATTGAGTGGATCGAGAATTGTTCATAGAGTTTCCAGCCATCTACTCCTCCATCCTTTTGGTAACCAGGTCCACCTTAGCTAATTTATTGCAAATCAGCTCCATATCGAATGAATGAGAGTCATGGACCTCATTAACATTCAATCTAGGTTGTTGGGACCATGGAGGCATGATTGATTGAATTTTCACTCAATTCCTCAAACAAATCATGCGCACTATCTACATCTTTGTTGAGGAAATTACTTCCGTAAGAAGCATCCACGTGATTTCTGACTTGCTCAATCAACCCGTGGTAAAAGATATGCACGACTTGCCATTTTGGCACCTCATGGTGTGGACACTTTCGTAAAATGTCCTGGAATCGCTCCCAGGTAACATGAAACTGCTCCCTCGACCGCTAAACAAAAGTAGTAATCGCCTGCCTCAGTGCATTAGTACTCCCAACTGGAAAGAATTTATTTAAGTTGATTTAAGATCGTTCCAAGTTGCTATCGACCTTCCTATGGTCATGTACCAATGAGCAACCTTATCCCTAAGAGAGTGGGGAAAGAGCCTTATGATCATTTGCTGTTCATTCACGTTTCGTGCTTTGGTGGTCTGGACCAAAGTGGTCAAGTCCTCCAAATGCTGAAACAGGTCTACAGAGCCAAGCCCATGAAAATGTTTGATCAGGCATAACACTTGGGGCTTGATTTCTACATCTCCGATAAGAATATGGACACTGGGACGTTCCTTGTAATTTGAAGGATCATAAAAATCCTTCAAGGGCTAAGCACCCTACATTCTCTGGAACCATTCTTGCATTCTCTACATTTGTTCCAGTTGCCTTTAAAACATCTCTTGTTGATTCTGAGGTAGAGGAGGTTGTTGATCGACCATGGAATCAATTTGGCCAAAATTCATTCTATGCCTCCTAGAATGATCTAATGGTCCTTGTAATCGGGGATTCAATGACCTACTTCCAAGCATAAACTAGGAAGAGGTCGGAAGGACTAGGGATAAGAACCCTACAGCACAATAAAACAAGCCTGTCTGTAAGTTGGGTAGCCTAAGGATCTATAGACTCTCAGAATCCATCTTAAGATTATAGATGATTTACTCTACTTGTATCCAGTCAATCCAACCAGCTAGGAGGGGCTAGGGAGAAGGTTCTTCCTTCGACTTACTCCTCTAGCTCCTAGTGTACCCCCCAACCATGGTTGTTTGATGCTACTCCCCTAGCTAGACATCGGATTGACTAGTATAAGCAAGTTAATCATGAACAATCTCAATTTGGGCCTCGAAGAGCAAATCAGTTCTTAAGGCCAACGTCTAATCAATTTTAATTTAGGCATAGGATTGTAGTGCTTATGGAATGTAGTGGGCCCTTAAAATGGGTTGTGCCCTTAATGATTGATTGAATATGTGTGAGTGCGTGTACAACTAAGGTTTTTAAGCAAGATTATTTGGATGAGTGAATTTTAAGGTTCAAATCTTTCTTAAGTAGCTTTTAGTGTTTAGAATTAGGTAAATTCAATTAAATTCAAGAGGCAAACCAAATTTTCAAAACATGGGTGAAGATCTTTTCCTTTTAAAATCAAAAGTAAAGTGGAGTGCCTAGTATTGACCTAAATTGTAAACCCTAAGGGGAAGCTACTTGATGAGTTGATTTTAGATGGAGTGGTGCGGCCCAAACAACTCAAACAATTGCTCTTAATAAACCACTGAGTTAGGCACACAAGTGGATACCTATTCTGATTTCTACTCGATTATGTGTTTGGGTGTGTGTACGAATTCCACAAGTTGGAATCCTGGTTGAGTAGATAAAAATCAAGTTAGGTTATGTGCCTCGAATGCGTGTGTATGTAGTGTGTATGTTAATTTGTCCCACATGAAGTATCTTTTTGTTTGTTTGTTTTCTTACGAGGGTAAGATGAGTGCAGGTGGAAATCAAAGCATCCAAACTAATCCTAGGGTTTATGCGAACACCTAGGTTAATTAGGGTTGTGGAATGAAATCTATGGTGGGGGGAAGAATGGGGAGCACTTACAGTTGCCTTCAACTGCACTTTACTCCTTTCTACCGCTTGAAGATTCCCTATTAAGGTACCCACAAAATAGTAGAAGTGAAATAAAAAAAAGTTAGAAAATAATTAAATATGTGAAATGCAGAAAGAAAATTGAGATTCATTGCCTCCCCAGCAACGATGCCAAAATGTTGAATCGGAAAATTGTCGCAAAAAGGTTGAGTTTGGAAAACCCGTCGTTCTAGTGTGATTTGCAAAGAAATCCGTTAACAAATAAATTTTACCAAAACTCAGAAGGAATTCCAGGTCGAATATAGGGAGGCAGACGTTTGATTAAAAATCATGTTTGTTTTATTTGTCACGAAGTAGATTAACTAGTCGAATTGAATATGAACTAGCTATCTACTTAAATAATAATGAATAGAAGAGAGAGAGAGAGAATATTACAAATAAAGACAAAATAGAGATAGAATAAGCATGAATGTCATAATCACAAAATGATGTCTATTACAACTAACCACTACAGTAGAAAGCGGGAAATATTATAGCTGGAAAGTGGTAAATCTAATCTAGAAAGCAAAAAAAAGAAGGTGGAGAGAAGTTGTCCTCGACAGCTGCTTGGAGGACGAGCCATGTTGACAGAATGCCTAGACTAAGGTGGTGAGATGTGGGATGAAGGAGAACAACGATGGACGATGGGGCAGGGCGACATCGCAGTGAGATCCTCTTCCTGAATGGCTGTGCACCCATCTTCTCGCCACCCATAGTTCAGCCGAACCCTCTTCATTCTAATTTTATTAGAAAGGGCCATTGCGTGATTTGAGCCCGAGTCCCTCGGGCGAAAGTCATCAATCCCCACCACTTGACCACTAGTCACATATTAATATAATAATAGATCTATAGATATATATACATATTTACAAATATATATATATATATTTCTAGTATATCAGCATCTATATATATATATATATATTACTATTAAATAGAGCCGTAGACTGATACTTATATATATATATATATAGTTATACTTATATATATATATATTGTTGAATGCACGGGTTGCTACACTAACATGTTTGGTTTTGAAAAACTTGCCATCGTAGTATGAAAACGAAGAACTCATGTTCAACAAATAAAATTTATACCGGAGTGAAAATCCTGGGTCAAACTCAGGGAGGTTACGTCGATCTATATTCGCATATATTTTTTTGTAGAATATTTCTTGAAAACTGAGGCGATATAACTATAATGAAGCCATAATAACAATCAGACTAAAAGAGAGAGAGAGAGAGAAAACATGCATTCAATAATTCAAAATGTTTATACAACAAAACCAAAGAAGAATTACACTAGAAAGTGAGAAATCAGCTACACTAGAAAGCAGGAAAATTCTACACTAGAAAGCTGTAAAGAAGATGGGAGAGAGAAGTTACCCTCCTTGACGGCCACTTGGAGGATGAGCCGGACGGGACGACTCTAGGACGAAGGAGGATGGAGCAGGATGAAGGACGATGAAGCGAAAGAACGGGAATAGGGTAGCACGTCATCGTCATCGCGGGATCCGCTTTCAAAAGGGGACGAAAAATTGACTTTATCTCACGAAAAGCATCCTGGGTGTGGGACAAGCTTCTCTTAAGCTTTGGAGAGGGAGAGAGAAGGAAGGGATGAGAATTTCGTGTGGAGGGGGTCTCCTTTTATAGTTGCAAGGAGTGAGCTCAATTTGGTCATTTTAATTTGAAAATCATTAATCAGGGGTCTTTAGTGATGGACAAAACAGTCGCTAAATCCCCATCGTGGGTGTAGTGGGGCACCGCCCGCGCGCGGCCGCTTGCCTCCTCGCATGTAACACACACTCCACGTCAAGCTGATCTCAGTCGTCCAATCATGAGATCGGACGGCTTAAGTCGTAACTCCGCCTGCCTCCTCTGTGCGCCCGCCCGCATGCAATCCCGTGTGAGGTGCGGCGTGCGATACAGCATGAGCGCAATTGCGCGTGCATGACAGTTCGATCATGATCGAGCATTCAATCGTGCCCGCTTGCTCGCTCTTTGCGTTTCGAACGTGCGCCACCCGCTTGAGATAAAGGCTCCACTTGCTACGCTACGGAGGGGAAATGATCGCATGGATGAGTTAAGGCACCTCCATCCACAGCAGTTGGATGTGCATCCAACGGCGGAGAAGCGACGAAGAAGAGATGGTGCGGCGAGTGCAGCGGCCGGTTGGGTGGCTAAGATGGCACCACGTGGTGCCATCTTAACCGTCCATCTTTTGGATGATGTAGATGGTGCCACGGTTGTCGGATTGAATCTATTTTCACACTGTTAGGCTGCAATCGTCGATCTAAATCCATCCGTGTGGTCGGACTTTTTGTTTGAAGTGTGGATTCACACCATCTTGGACCTTGATCTTCTAGGGTTCCCCGATCTCTATTTGATGCTACAGATGTCTGATTAGGGTGATCTTGGAGTCGTTGAACTCCAATCGTCGCCTTGATCACATCTGTATGGTTGGAGCTTCGATCCGAGGCCCCGATGAAAAGTTTTCCCTATCTATGAACATAAAAGGAGACAATTAACCTCCATTTTATTTAAACTAATCTAAATGCAAGATGATGCATGTTATGCAATATTTATAGTATGCAATGCAATCCTATGCTTAAGAACATGCATAAATAGACATCTTAGGTAGTGTAAACATGTTTACATCATACCCCCCTCCGCAGGTGCTTCACAACAGCAGGAGCACCCCCGCAGGTCCACCTCCAACGCCTCCTCCGACGTTCTTCTCCTCCGCCGGCCGGCCACCTCCGGCCATATTCGTTGACACCGCGGCCTCCATCAGATAGGCCTCATCTTCGCCAACCTCCCTAGCACGTCCACAACCCCACCGACGATCCTCCCCGCATGCAAGCAAGAGAGAGAGAAAATGCTCTATTTTGAGGGAGATTAAAAATTACATTTACTGCCATTGCCACCAAAAATTGATTTTTGATTTATTATTATTTTGTTATGGCAAAATTGCGCATGCACACTCATGCTTTCTGATAATTGCATGTTATTGATATTCACCTATTGTAAGATTGGTTTTGGATTCAACATGTGCACCAATTTTCTCTAGTATATGTCAAGTGAAAATTACATAAAATCATCATATATTTATTGAATATTTCAGTGAGGGAAAATTGCACATATACCCTTATATTTTTGATTAATTGTGAATCTTCTTTCCATCGCATTTTATGTCGGATTTGACTAGGGATTTTGCACTTGATCAAAAGAATACGAAATAATCGAGAGTTTATTGCATAATTGCCTCCCTGTGGACACGACCCGCTCTTCTATGAGTGGTTATTTTTATTGTTGATTAGTCAATTTTTCCACCACTTAAATACTACAACGCATAGTGGAAAATCGACTTGTCATTGATTTGCAGCAGAAGAAGAAGAAGAGGAGGAGGAACCCTGCTCAACCACCTGAGCATGTGCATGTGGGTCCCTCTGATTTCCGTACCCATGGGCTTGGTAGCCTAAATTCAGAATATTTCACGGGTTGGGTACGGGTTGGGATGGTAGAGATCCAGGCTGACGAGAGTTAGCAATGAGCCCGAACTGCAAGTTGTCCAGTGAGGGTTTCATTTGCTGCATGAGCTGGAGCACGAATCCTTGCATCTCTACATTTTGTTGGTTCAAATCAGCCTGCCCTACGGGTTGATGGGCATTCCAAGCTGGCTGATTGACCTGATTTGGAGGCAACTGAGTATATACAAGACCCTGACCCATTGGTTGTTGCGGAGCATAGTTGCCGGGTCGGAATCGGGTCTGTTGCCCTGAGTTTTTCCAAGAGAAGTTAGGGTAGTTTCTCCACCCCAGATTATAAGCATTAGAGTAGGGGTTGGATCTAACATTCTCTTGTACAGCACAGACATCCTCATAGGGTGAGGATGGAGAGAAAGAAAGGGAAGGATCAGAAAAACTTGGATCAAAGGCCACAGTTTGGAACCCATGGGGTTCCGAAAAATGTTGACTCATAAGTTGAGCCGCATCGAGTAGATTCACGAACTCCCGTCCAGGAGGAGCTCATGAAAAATGGAATCCTGAATTTTGGGATTGAGTGGATCGAGAGCTGTTCATACAATTGCTAGCCATCCACTCTTCCATTCTCTTAGCAACCAAGTCCACCTTATCAAGTTTGTTACAAATCAATTCCATATCAAATGAATGCGAGTCATGGACTTCATTGACATTTGATCTGGGCTGCTAGGACCGGTTAAATGTATCCATGGAGGCATGATTGATTGAATTCTCACTCATTTCCTCAAATAAATCGTGTGCACTATCTACGTCTTTATTGAGAAAATTGCCTCCGCAAGAAGCATCCACATGATTTATGAGTTGCTCAGCCAACCCATGATAGAAGATCTGCATGAGTTGCCATTTCAGCACCTCATGGTGTGGACACCTCCGCAATAGGTCTTGGAATCGCTCCTAGGCCACATGAAATTGCTCCCCCGGCTGCTGGGTAAAGGTAGTGATTGCCCGTCTCAAAGCATTGGTACGTCCGACTGGGAAGAATTTCTTTAGAAGGGTCGATTTCAACTCATTACAAGTTGCAATTGGTCTTCATATTGTCCTGTACCAATGCGTGGCCTTATCCCTAAGAGAGTGGGGGAAGAGCCTCATGATCATTTGCTCCTCGTTTACGTTTCGTGCCTTGGTGGTCTAGACCAAAGTGGTCAAGTCCTCCAAGTGCTGAAATGGATCTTCGGAGCCAAGCCCATGATAATGTTTGATCAGGCTTAACACCTGTGGCTTGATTTCTATGTCATCAGCTGGAATCTAGACGTTGGGAAGTTCCCCGTAATTTGAAGGATCATAAAAATCCTTCAAGGGTTGAGCGCCCTGCATTCTCTGCATTTGTACCAGCTGCCTTCGAAATTCTTCATGTGGATTTCCTGGCAGAGGAGGCTGTTGGTCGGCCATGGGATCAATTTGACCAAAATCCAATTTGCGCCTCCTAGAATACTTTAATGGTCCTTCCAGTTCGGGATTCAATGACCATCTTCCCAGCATAAACTAGGAGAAGGTCGGAAGGACTGGGGATAGGAACCCTGCATCACAACAAAACAAGGTTGTCCTTAAGTGGGGTAGCCTAAGGATCTACTGACTCCCAAAATCTACCTTAAGATTGTAAATGATTTACTCTACTTGCGTCTGCTCAATCCAACCAGTTTGAAGGAGGGACTAGGGAGAAGGTTCTTCCTTCGGCTTTCGCCTCTGGTTCCTAGTGTACCCCCCAATTGCGGTCGTTTGATGCTACTCCCCTAGCTAGACATCAGATTAATTAGTACAAGTAGGTTAATCAAAGACAATCTCAGACTAGGCCCTGAAGAGCGAATCAGACCTTAAGGCCAATGTCTACTCAATTTTATTAAGGCCTAGGATTGTGGTGCTTATGGAATGTGATGAGTGCTTAAAATGGGTTGTGCCCTTAATGATTGATTGAGATTTGTGTAAGTACGTGCACAACCAGGGTTTTCAAGCAAGATTATTTGTGATGCGTGGATTTTAATGTTCAAATCTTTCTTAAGTAACTTTTAGGGTTTCAAATTATGTGGATTGCAATCAAGTTTCTAGACAAACCAAGTTGTCAAACACGGGTGAAGATTGTTTTCCTTTAAAACCAAAAAGAAAGTGGAGTGCCTGGAATAGACCTAGATTGAAAAACCCTAAGGAGGAGCTACTTGATGAGTTGATTTTAAGTAGAGTGGTGCGGCCCAAACAACTGGCCACAAATGCACCACTAAGTTAGGAACACGAAGATGGTTAACCTAGAATGATTTATACTCTTTTATGTGTTGCTTTGTGTGTATTGATTCCACAGATCAGAACCTGATTGAGTAGAAACAAATCAATTAGGTTAAGTGCCTTGAATGTGGGTGAATGTTGTGTGTTTATTGAAAATTGCCCCACAAGATCATCTTTTTGTTATTTTTTTATTTTATAAATGAGGGTGAAATGAATGTGAGTGAGAATCCAAACAACCAAACTATTCCTAGGATTTATGCAAACACCTAGGTTAATTGGAATTTGGATTTAATGTGGCAAATGAAATCTATGGAGGGGGAAAGAATGGGGAGCACTTACAATTGTCTTCAATTGCACTTTACTCCGGTCTACAGCTTGACGATTCCCTGATAGAGGTCTCTGCAAAACAATAGACACAAGAGAAAGCAAGATAGAAAATAATAAAGTGCGTCAAATGCAAAAAGAAGATTGGAAATCGTTACCTCCCTAGCAATGGTGCTAAAATGTTTAACGCACGGGTTGCTATGCTAATGTGTTTGGTTTTGAAAAACCTGTCGACGTAGTATGAAAGCAAAGAACTCGTGTTCAACAAATAAAATTTATACCGGAATGAAAATCCCGGGTCGAACTCAGGGAGGTTACGTCAATCTATATTCCCATATATATTTTTTTAGAATTTTTCTTGAAAAGTGAGGCGATGTAATTACAATGAAGCCATAATAACAATCAGACTAAATGAGAGAGAGAGAGAGAAAACATGCATTCAATAATTCAAAATGTTTATACAATAAAACCAATGAAGAATTACACTAGAAAGTGGGAAATCAGCTACACTAGAAAGCAGGAAAATTCTATACTAGAAAGCTGTAAAGAAGAATGGGAGAGAGAAGTTATCTTCCTCGACGGTCGCTTGGAGGACGAGCCAAATGGGATGACACCTGGACAAAAGAGGACGGAGCAGGATGAAGGAGGACGAAGCAGAAGAATGGGAATGGGTAGCATGTCATCGTCGTCGCAGGATCCACTTCCGAAAGGGGACAAAAAATTGACTTTATCTTGCGAGAAGCATCCTGGGTGTGGGACAAGCTTCTCTTGAGATTTAGAGAGGGAGAGAAGAGAGGGAAGGGATGAGAATTTCGTGTGGAGGGGGTCTCCTTTTATAGTTGCTAGGAGTGAGGGCAATTTGGTCATTTTATATTGAAAATCATTAATCAGGGGTCTTTAGTGACGAATACAACCGTCGCTAAAGCCCCATCGTGGGGGTAGTGGGGCGCCGCCCATGTGTAGCCACTTGCCTCCTCTCACGTAACACACGCTCCATGTCCAGCTGATCTCAGCCGTGCGATCGTGAGATCGGACGGCTTAAGTCGCTCCTTCGCCCGCCTCATCTGCGTGCCCGCCCACGTGCGATCCCGTGTGAGGCACGGCGTGCAATATGGCGTGAGTGCAATTACGCGCATGTGACCGTTCAATCATGATCGAGCGGTCAATCGCGCCCGCTCGCCCGCTCTTTGCGTTTCGAACGCATGCCACCCGCTCGCGATAAAGCCTCCACCTGCTGCGCTACGAAGGGGAAATGGTCATGTGGATGAGTTAAGGTGCGCTCATCCATAGCTATTGGATGTGCATCCAACGGCGGAGAAGCAACGAAGAAGAGATGGTGTGGCGATTGCAGCGCCCGGTTGGGCAGCTGAAATGGCACCACATGGCACCATCTTAGCCATCCATCTTCTGGATGATATAGATGGTGCCACGGTTGTCGGATTGAGTTGATTTTCACGCCGTTAGGATGCGATCGTCGATCCGAATCCATCCGTGTGATCGGATTGGTCGTTTAAAGTGTGGATTCACACCATCTTGGCCCTTGATCTTCTAGGGTTCCCTGGTCTCTATCTGATGCTACAGATGTCTGATCAGGACGATCTTGGAGTCGTTGAACTCCAATCGTCGCCCTAATCACATTTGTATGGTTGGTTCTTTGATCTGAGGCCCCGATAAAAGGTTTTCCTTGTCCATGAACATAAAAGGAGACAATTAACCTCCATTTTGTTTAAACTAATCTAAATGCAAGATGATGCATGTTATGCAATATTTATAGTATGCAATGCAATCCTATGCTTAAGAACATGCATAAATAGACATCTTAAGTAGTGTAAACATGTTTACATCATATATATATAACTCTATCTAGCTATCCATCTATCTATATCCACTCCATCTACATACCTATCACCTATTCTCCTATATATATATTTCATCTATGAACATTACCCTCACCACTCACATCTACGCACCTCACCCCACAGTGCCATGTGTTTTTGGGACCTTTGCACAAGTTGCATTTGTCCCTACAACACCCACGCAAAGCAAGCGCTTCCACCCATGCTCACACACATCCGCTCAACACTCCACGTGACACTTAGTCATGTTGGTTGCATCTTGCTAGACGTGGACCAACTTGACACTATGCTACATCCCATCCCCATTTCCATCACCCCTATTTATATAGTATCCATATATCTATATCTATTCTATATCTACTTACATATCGACTATATATATATACATATACATATACTAATCTAAGTATCTCTTTTTTATTTCTTTCTTTGCATTTTATTTTGCTTTCATTTGTCTTTTATTCTGGCTATTAAAAGACCAAAACAAGTGTAAAAGAGAGGATAATTCTTGACTTGTAGGTACTTGATCTTGTGAGTGACAATATCAATTTTGGAACCCTGAATTGGCTTCAAGCCAAGGACCATTTGGCTAAAGGCCAAGGATGCCATTGTTTAGGGTGTGCCTCAAGAACAACATTATCACAAAAATCTTAAAAGTAGAAAAAAAAACCAAAAACATAATAAACGCAAGGAAGAGATATGTTCTAGGAAAGGTGTAGAAACTTCTTAATCTCCTAATTCCCGCCTCCCTAAGATCGACCCTAGGCCTAAATGTGACCAAGATAAAATCAAGTAGGCCAGGTTAAAATTTTGCAAAATTGGTGTAGACACGATTTAGGTTAGCTCACTATACTAATTTTGACAATAATATCACCATAATAAATAAGCCTATTTGAGTTTGCATCACGTTTTCCTAGCATCGTTGCCAAGGAGGTGCCATTTTGAGTAAGTGTTTTTATCCTTTTTCTTTATTTCTTTTCCCACCCTTGTCTTCACGGGTGTGTTTGTTTGTGTTGTGTATGTGAGCTAGTTGATGGGAGGAGGCACAAAGAGGAGGGAGATGGGAGCAAGGACAAGGTGGGGGCATGAAGTCTTTGCTGTCTCCTCTTGGGTCTTCGCAACCATTGCAGAAAAGGTTAGTGTTCTTCTCTTTAGTAAACTAGATCCTTTTGTCACCCTCAATTCAAAAAAAAAAAAAGAGAAAAAATCTAAAAATTCCAAAAAACCCTGAAAACACTTCTTGAGAATTTCTTGGGTCGAGTGGACTAAAATCCACTTATTGATTGTTTGCTATCATCCCCACCGCCCCTTGATTTCCTGCAAACTTCGCATAGTGAAAATCCAAGAATCTTGATTCTTGGCAATTTTGTTTTGTGAAGTCTTCTTAGAGGCAAGATAAAAATTGATTGATTATCATCCTTCCTTGCCTCATTTATTAGCATTTTGGGATCACATTTTCGGTGGGAAGGCTTGGAATTGAGTTGATTCCAACCCCATCATGACTTTACATTTGCCTTAGATTCGATCCCGAATATTTCAACCCCAACATTTTCATTTTCTTTACAAACTTTGGTGGTTGAGCCTTGTGTGGAATCTCATTTTGGTGATTGAGAGCACTTGAATTGAGTGCTTTGGCTCCCTCTCACATTAAGCTAAAATCGACTCATGCATCCACACTTAGAAATTTCCAATTAGGGGCCCATTTGCATTGTAGCATGCATTAACCAAATCAAATTGAGGAAGGGCTGTTTGGGTGCAAAAAGAACTTGTATTTTCTAAAAACTCAGAGATTTGTTGAATTGCTAATTCAGTGAAATGATAAAATCCATACTACCTAAGAGCTAAACTCTAAAAGCCATTCACCATCTAAAACTTCAATTCGAGGAGAGATCCCCGTTGCCTACTTGCTTGACACACTCTTAAAATCCAATGCACTTGGGCATTACCCATATACAACACCCTTCATAATTCTTGAGCACTTGATCCTAAGCCTCTAAATTAAAACTGGTAGTAACTTGATCCCTCTTAAGGATTGGAGTTCTAACTACCTACGTGTAGCGCCTACGTGCTGGTGTGGGTTCTCGTGTGCTATCTCGTGTCTCAGACTGGGGCAAACGGCCTTTCAATCTAACCCAGTGGTTCCGCGGTGCTCTCGTTCAATTCTGTAGGTGGTGATAGTAGGTAACATAGATCTTTAGGTTTAGGGGTACATTTTAGAGGTTAGGAAATTGATTGCTTTGATTTGTCATCAAGTGTATCCTTGCAGCATTGTTTCTATCATCCCCTTTCCCCTCTCATCTCCCCAATTCTTCCCGTAGTAGTGCATATTTGGGAGGAGGTCACAAAACCCTGAATTGTTTGAATTGTCTGATAATCCTAGAAGGGTAGAAACTGGTGAATCGTCATCCTCCTCTGTAAACATGGCTGCACGCCCACCCCCAAATTCCAATGGAGGAAACTGCCCCCCTCCAAACCCACCAGGTGTTGGTGGAGCCATAGACCCCATAACCCGCCTCCAAGCCCAAATGACACTGTATAATGAACGAATCGAGGCCATGAGGAAAACATTGGAGGAAATGAATCGCCCTTTCCCTGAAAGGGAGGAGTCTAGGTCTCTTAGTTCTTATCAAAATCCCACTACTACAGAGACCATTAAGCAAATTTGGGTCCCCATGGGCGGGGACGATTTTGATTTGAAACCTAATGTCATTGGCCTAATTAATTTCCACTTCCATGGTCTTGCAAGTGAAGATCACTTTCTTCATTTGGAAGACTTAACCCGATTGGCAGAAACTGTTAAATCAAAAAACATCGGGTTATCAATAGTCCTCATGAAAATGTTTCCCTTTTCATTGTGGGACAAAGCGTCACAATGGTTGCGCACCCTTAGGAGAACCATCCATTCTTGCGAAGAGATGCGCACAACATTTCTCAAGAAATTCTTCCGAATCGAGCACACCAATGCACTTCGTCGGGCCATAACTTCATTTGTACAAAAAAACGGCGAGCAATTTCATGAGGCTTGGGAGAGGTACAATGACTTCCTAAGGAACTGCCAACACCATGATCTTCCAACGTGGCATATAGCCTAAATCTTCTATTATGGGCTAAATGAGACTTTGCGATAGATCGCTGATGCTTCCTGCGGAGGGAATTTTATAAATAAGGATGAGAATGGAGCATTTGAACTGTTTGAGAGCATGAGTGAAAACTCAATGAACAATGCCTCTATTATCACATTTAATCGTACCAGCATGCCCCGCAATGTTCACGAAGTTGACACGGGTGATGAGAAGCTCATCACGTTCTCTAATTAACCCAAATTAACTGGTCTTCCTAGTTAATTAACTAGAAATATGTAAATATATGGGTTAATTATTAAATAAGGGATAAATAGTAAAGGACCATAAAATAAGTTTAAAATGCTATATTATTATGCAATTATTATAAATAATATTTTATTTAATAATTGGACTCGAAATATTATCAGCAATTCATCTAATTAATGTGTTAACTAACTTAAGGATAATTTATAACTAAGTATGTAATAACTTAAGTAACATTACTTAATTAAATAAATTAAGCTAAAAAAGCCAAAAATCTAAATTGAAGGTCTAAATACAATAATTGTCTTATTTATAATCATATAAAAAAAGTTGAAAAAGATTTAAATTAAAATAAATCTTGAAAACCTTAGTTTACATTTTAGTCCTTATATTTTATTTCAATCAAGTCCTTATTCTTCATTTATGTCCTCAACTTTCATTACAAATAAGTCCCTAAAACTTCTTTCCTTCTTCAGCTTCCTCAACGATTGACGATAGGAGGTGCTTCCACCATCAAATCACCGCATATCTGACGTCATTCCTTTCTCTCCAAGCTCCTGGAGCTTGTGCTCACCATCTCCTTTTCATCCACCGGTCTGGATGAAGCTGCAATCCTATTTTAGGGTTGTGGATAACCTCACCGGTGTCGGAGAAGACGTAGGTGGTTACTCCACTCCTAGCCTCTTCTCCACCCAGATTCAACCTCTGTCTCAGCCGCCGCCACCTATAATTACCCCTCCACACCTTCGATTTTCACGAAGTTAGCTCCCTTCCCTCTTCTTCACTAAGCTAACCGATAGGCTATTCTTTCCAAACTCTGGCAACTTTCCTCCGCTTCATCTGTCTTCCTCCATCCATCTTTGATTGCCTTGGATCTCCGCCGATGTCAGCCAAGTCTTCTGATGAAGTGCTAACTAGGAGTTCCTCTACTTCACTTCATAAACTCCCGTCGAACGTCTTTCTTCAACCCTCTGATTTCCTCCTCTGTTATGAACCATTGATGGAGATCTTCTACCTCCTTCGTCCAGGTAACAGTAGATTAGGTAAGTAGATTAGTTAGGATAGTTAGTTAGGTAGATTAGGTAGTTGTAACGTTAGTTTCTCATTCATCTTCTCCAACTCTGGCATGCTCCTTGAGCTTGTCAGGAGCAAATCTTTTGACTTTTTAAGTCATTGATCACCTTCTTTAACCATTCATGAACATTTCTATCACTTTTAATCACATAATTGATCATCTATTCGTCTAAACCACCTCCACCTCCACCTCCAACAACTACTCCTACTGTCCATGGCAGAAGTGGCTGAGCATACTCCACCTCCATTGGGGCCCTCCATCACCTAACCATCACTTAAGGGCCCCTATCCTCACTTTAATTTAAGTAATTACCATATATAACTTAAATGCCCAATTTAATTTAATCTCCTCAGCTCGCTGTCAATGGCAGCTCTGGAGGATTTCAAATCATTAATTATCAACCTATAAACCATTGCAACTACATTTTGACTTGTTTTCTCCACTCAATTGAGTGGGAAAATAGGTCCTGAGCTTAATTAAATTCAAAACTTGTTTACTGAGAATTCACTACTTAACTTCCAATTTAATGGATAATTGAAGGAATTAAGGTGTTCCTGAGGTTCCTTGTGACCTCAGGAAGCTATTCAGATCATTAATGGCACTTTTTCATATTGTTTGTACATTTTAACATTTTTCTTGACTCACCAGAGCTCTGGCGAGCTCCGACGAGTCAAAAGAGCTCTTCAGCCCATAGAACTTAGTGTGAAGCTCTGGATCTCTGATTTGAAGTTCACTGATCATGCTGAAGAAGTTTATTTGAGGTTTTAATGCCTGGAGCTTCTATTAGACCTTTGTCTTCTCCAACTCTGAAAGAGTTGGAGGCAATTGATAATTAGGGTTAAGTCTCATTTGAAAGGTCTAAAAGCATCAGTAACTTATCCTAAGACCATTCCATTGTGTCAATCTCTGTGATAAACTTTGGTTTGTTCTGTAGAGCAAACTCCTCTAAAATCTCAAGTGACAGGCCTGGAAACCTAGGAATCTTAACTGAGGTTCTGAATTCGTTCCTGAGGTTAAAAAGAAGATAATTTAGGCATTAATTTCTTCTGAAATGATTAAATTTGGAAAGTCAAAATTCAAGGCTAATTAGCCAACCTAAAGTCTAATTCATGGAATTGGGATTCAATCAGACAAATTGAAGAGTCCAATCTATTCTTGTGATGTTTGTAAATGATTCAAATGCAATTTGGATGAGCTCTGATGAATTCTATAGAATAAATTGATTTCTATCAGTTTGGGTTATTTTTGAACCCAAACTGATGACAGCAGGTTTGTGATGAGATTCAATTGGATAATCTGCCCAGATAGTTTCTTAACAACCTCTAAAGGTTATTTGATTTGATTAAACAGGTCTTTAGCTGTCTGTTAAACCTATCAGACCTTGAATTGCAGTTCTAAAGCTCTTTAGAGAAGCTTTTTAGCTTCTGCACCTTCCAGAAGCTTCTTAGAGGTTCTTACCTTCACCAATAGCTGTGAAATCACCTTTTGAACCTATTTAACACCTCATCTGGAGGTCAAATGTCCTTCTGTAGGACCTTAGAACCAAAATACCCTTCTGCAGGCTAATTTGGTCGTAACAACCCAGGTCCCTTCTCCATTCAAACTGAAAAGCTAAACGTTCCCTGAGTATTAGATTGATACTCCAATCATGTAGAACAACCTAAGAGCTTTCCAGAAAGCCTTCATTTGCTCGGATTGGAGCTCTGAGCTGGCTGGAATGATCAAGTCAAATCTGGTCTGGGAGGGGTAAATTTAGTCCCACATTGGTGGAACTAGAGCGACCACCTTGTTATAAAAGTGATTTGTGTTTAAGGCACTTCAGTCAACAGCGTAGGGCACATGAAAAGAACATGAGCATATGGGTGTGTGTGTAGGCATGTGCGGTGCGCATGCCCGGGTGTGTGTATGCCTGCAGGCGTGCGAGTGTGGGCCTGTGAAGGCAGGTGCATATAGGCTTGGGAGGCCATGAGCCAGATGGGCTCGGGACTATGCGAACTAGAAATAAATTGAACCAAATAAAAACCAGGCTTGGACCTAGTAAGGTCTCGTCCCACCCTGAGAAGGGTGCTGTGTATCCCCGATTGGTCCAAGCCGCCAATCAAAAACCTAATTTTTGGGTTCAAAGGGTCAAACCTGTTCTGTTCAGAAGGATTGCAAAGGTTCAGATGAGAAGGAGAAAGGGAAAGGATGCAAAGGAAGAGAAGCAGAAAAGGAAAGGATGCAAAGGAAGAGAAGGAGAAGGGGAGAGCTCGTAAAGATAGAGAAAGGTAGACCGGCACAAGAGCTAAAGAAAAATAACAGGAAGAGTTGGAAGAAAGAAAAGAAAGAGAAGAATAGATGCATAAGGGAAGAGCTCGAGAAATATTAAGAAAAAGAAATAAATAAAAAGAGAAAAGAGAGAGAGAGAAAGGTGAAAGAAGAAAAAGAGAAGAAAGAAGAGGCTGAAGACAAAAGAAGAAAAATTAGTGGTTTAATTTCTTGAATTTTATTAATTTCTTTTGAGCTTAATGTTGTAATAAGGCATATTTTCATTAAAATTACTTTTTCTTGCCTTAATCTCTTGTAAATAAAAAGAAATAAACATGTTTACTTGTTCGTTAAAGTAAATCATATGTGTAAATGTGTTTACCTTATGGAATTTTACATATTCTTTTAATTTGAAATCCTTAAGCAAAATTCATGTTCTTAAAGCAAATTTAATTATACTTCCCATAAGTAGTTTACATTTAATGGTGAATTTTAATTAAGTTATGGCTCCTTGAGAATGACCTGGACTCAACCAATTAAATGAAATAAAATCTAAAATGTTAGGTTGACTTGATGCTATACTACTTAATCGACATAAATTCAAGTTAACCTAAGTTACTTTCTTCTGCACATAATTAAGCATAATTAACTTAATTAATTGTGTTGAGAAAGATAATGACCATTTTAATGGTGCCGTTGCTGGGGAGGTAACTGTAATTATATTCGCCATTATTACTATTTTTAGTTGCTTTGTATTAATTAGTTTTGTTTTTATTTTATTTTCTATCTTCTTTTCAGGTTTACCTCTGCGGGTATTCTTAGGAAAGAAGGCAGGTTTTCTTTTTCTGTTTTGTTCTTCACTATACATACCATTGTAGGTATTCTTTTCTTAGCCTTTAGTTTAGTTGTATTGTTGCATCTAGTTAGTAAAAAATTAAAAAATACAAAAATACATACTTTCTGAGTAGCAACAGCACGTTATAGGCAAACACTCTTAGGAGTGCATTTATCTGCTAGTAACTCTACAATCTAACTCGGGAAAAGTGTCTACTGTTTCTCTCGCATCAGAGGGAAAACTGACAAAAAAACTGCGTAGATCCCTGTTTTAGAGTTAATAACAAGACCACATATTCTTTGTTGAAAATACTTAAAAAGCAGTCACTTTACTTCTTTCTATTATTTTTGAAAAGATTAAGTAAAAAAGAGGATAATAAAAATTGACTTAAATCTGTTTGCAGAATGCATGTGGGTTTTATCGCTATTGTCCGTTGCATGCTATCACGCACACAACGTGATCACTAGAGTCACATGAGTCCAATCTTCTATCTCTCCTCTTTGCACCTCTTAGGGCTTTGGTCGAAGATCAACAAGTCTATCTCACTACTAGAGCCCCGGAGAGCTAGCAGTGAGCGGTCTCGATCCTAGACCTTAGGCCTTTAAGCTTTAAGGATACGCACTTGCATAGACACGGGTTTAGGACACGTATTTTGATATTGATATTATACTTCATTGCATCTAAAGTATTTTGCATATTCTAGGACTCTCTTCTTTCCATTGAAAGAAGAGAAAAACCCACTTTTTCGTGTTGTTTTGCGGGTTTTGTTGCCGTTGTTTTTTTAGTGGTGTGAGTGTGCCTTTGCACATTTTTTCATTTTATGCATGGGAGGTGATCCTTGAAACCACCTCTTGTAACTCTGTTGGCAGGAGCTTGATGAGTCTATTTTAATGGACTATTATTATGCCTAAGTACTTCAATTCTAACATAGTATGTTTGTTAATAATCACGTTAGGTCATTAAATAAATGCATGCATCATTACTCAAGTTTTTATCTATTTTATCGCATTCTATAACTTAGTATGTAATTATTTTATGCTTTGTTGTTGTAGGAATAATGTTGGAAATGAATAAGGAGGGGGGGATAAATTTTCCCCAACAAACGGCCTCCTCAACACCTCCCTCAACCTCCGGTCGGCCTCAACACCTCCCCACAAATATCTAACCAACGACCGACCTCCCTCAACAGAAGAAAACAGTGCTGGCCATATTTAGTAAGGGATTTTGAAAATCCCCTGAGGGGTGGAAGAGAGGAGATATTTAGAGCTAGTGGCGAAGGGGCTTGGAGGGGGATTCATCGAGAAGTACTGTGTGCACTGTGGAACCAGCAAGCACTGTGCTCCAACGCCCTCCACTGCCTGCTTTGCGCGCCCTGCAGGCGTTGCACCCACGCCACAGCTGTGCCCTCCACTGTCGACGCACCCATCAAAGCCTTCCCTCACCACACGCCAGCAACTGCTTGCACTACCTTCATAGCACCAAGGTTTCACCTCACCCATCACCCGTGCTACTACCACAACCGCGCCTTCCAGCTGGCGCCCTGCATCCACCACCCTACAGGCACACCCCTTCCAACGGCCTTGCACGCCCCCTCCGACGCCCTTGCAGGCCAACTTCCAGCACTCTCACCGCCCCCTCCAGCGCTCCTAGCAGCACCAGCACCCGTAAGTAGCAGCCACCCACAGGTGCTGTGCTTAGCCTCCAGCACCCTTGCTGCTCCCAGCCACCTGCGCCCCCACCGCTCACCGCACTACCACAGCGTGCAGAGGTGCGCACTACAGACCACACGGCACCTCCTCTTTGTCATCTTCTTCATCTCCAGTGCCCTGCAGGAACCAAAAGAAGCCGCCCGCAGCAAGCACCACAGCAGCCATGCGACTGTGGGCAGGGCAGCACAGCCACATGCGACTGCGCGCAAGTGCAGCGTAGCCACACGCGCCCGCGCAACAGCGTGCACAGTAGCAGTTTAGCCACCTGTCAACGATAGGTCGGCGCTCCTCTCCACCAGCTGGCCGCCTCCAGCCACCTCCAGCCGCCACGTCACCACCATTGCGTAGCCCTCGTCGAGACATGCCTTCCAGCTGCGTAGCTCCTCCCACGAAGCCTCCTTGTGCACACAAGGAAGAGAGAGGAAGTTTCCTATGTTTTATACTCAATTAATATTTACATTGAATGCCATTACCATTTAGATATTAATATTTTAATCAGGCAACGTTGCATTAATGCACTTATAGTTTCTTGAAATTACTTCCCGTGTGTTATGTGCATCATTTAACTTTGAATTTCAAATCATATTTGCATGCAAGTTGAATTTACATGATATGCCATTACACATGCATCATATACATATTTTTGGAGCTTAATTCCTGACATGAAAATTGCATAAATAACCCTAAACTCTTAAGGAAATTGAAGGCTAAATTTAAAATAGCATATTCCTTGCATCAAAGTCGCGATAGTGTCTGCAAATAGTATATTCCTTTACTCGTGAATTTATTGGTCCATTCCTCCCTATGGATGCGACATCTTTGTTGTGGTTGAATTTGATATTTAGTTTTGATTGAGAGATTTTCCACCACATAAAACACAACGACATATCATTCTATTGCTATAAAAAATAAGCGAGAATCTCCCCATCAAATGACGCCGTTGCCAGGGAGGTAATAGACGCAATAGATTCATGTTATTATTTTTGAATATTCTAAGTTGCATAATTATCTGATCATTTTTTTTATTGTGCGAGGAATCTGAGGAGGTGACGAGGCACAACAGAGTGGCGACATCAACCATGAGCTAAGCCATATGAGGAAAAGATGTAGGAGACTTGGATCACTCTTTCACAAGGGATTCTCCGTCGTCACAAAATTTATTCCTGCCTTTTCACCCTTGCAGTAATTGGGGCTGAATTTTTGGGGCTCTATCCCCACATTCTTTAGCTACTAGGGTTTACATTTTTTTTTTCACATGTGTGATTCCATTCTCTGCTTGCTTGCCTTTAAAACCAACAAAAGAAAATATCGAGCTGCCTGTTTAGAAGTTGCATGCCCTTAGGTGCACACATTTAGGGGTGATTGAGCAGCACATTAGATCTTATTATTGCATTGCAAGCATATTAGCACGAAGATTGCTGGAGACAGGTACACCTTTCTAACTCTTGCATCCAGCTCCTGTTCATGCATTTGCATTCAAATTAAAATTCAAGACCACCAAGTTATTTGAATTTACTAATTCAGTGGTTGCATAACTAAAAGTGGGACTAATAATCAGATTCAACCCTAAAATCAATTCACATTTGATTCTAAGGGACTTGTCTGCGTTCTCAAAAAAAGAATTAAAAAGATTTGTGATGTGTTGCACACTTCTGACACTGAGAACGCACATTAGGCACTGCACTAAGGCTTGATCCCTTAAGGCTATAGGCACCGATCTCTTTATCGGTGCAAACCATCCTATTGTGCTTTGTGGTGGTGGTGGTACTATCTTTTGATCAAGTGTTTTGATATTTCATGGAGGGGGACAGCCCTTAAAGGAACAAAAGGGTAGTTAAGGGGCACCGCATATGCATCGCCTAAAAGGAAGGGTTCGCCCTACTTGCATCCCTTTGTTCGTCCTTGGAGTAACTTCTCACTTGATCACCTGGGAGTATCATCCAAGCAAAGTATAGGTCCTAGGGCACTCGAAGGTTGAATTAAGGCACGTAATTGCAGTGAAAAACTTGTTTGGCCATTTATATCAACTAATTCGACCTCCACAAAAAAGAAGGTCAAGATTTCAAGTCAACACCCCTCTTATACCACTTACATGGGAACGGAGGGATAAGCCTTGACCTTTTGACTTATCTTTGGAGTGGAGGTTTCAATTAATAAGAACTTGAATTGTGATTGATATTGTATGCTTGGTAGACACTCTCTTGAGGGTAGTCTAGTGTTTGATCCTGAGCCCGAGAGAATTCTTAGGAGAGCTCACCTAGGAGAGAAGAGAGAAGGAATGGCTGATCAATGGGAAAATCAACAAAGGACCCTAAGGGACTATTTTATTCCAACTAACCAACCTGCACAAGCACTAAGATGACCGGCAGGGGATAATCCATATGAGATCAAGAGTAGTACCATATCTTTATTGCCCTCCTTTTATGGTACTACTAGGGAGGACCCCTACCGGCATTTGGAGGAATTCACCGAGGTCTGTTCCACGGTGAAGCTCCAGGGCTTTACTGATGAAACCCTGATGAGGACTCTATTTCCTTTCTCCCTAAATGATAAGGCCAAGCACTAGTATCATACCCTCGATGTAAGGGTAAATGATTGGGCCACCCTTAAGGGAGAATTTTTGAAAAAGTATTTTCCTATAAGTAAGACCAACCATTACAGAAGAGAGATTATGGGTTTTACTCAATAGGAAGGGAAGCAATTTCATGAGACTTGGGAGCGCTTTAATGACCTTCTTAGGTTATGCCCCCACCATCAGGTGCCAAGATGACAGTTGGTCGAAAGGTTCTATAACGGATTATCTGAAAGGCTTAGGCAAACCATCGATGCAGCCTGTACAGGAACCTTCATGACCAGAACTGAGGATCAAGCCTGGGCATTATTTGAAACATTAAGCAGTAACTCCATACATTTGTCCTCTGCCTATCAAGAAAGAAAACTATCAATCTTGCAGAGGAAGATAGAGGCCCAATAAGATGGGGCTTCTCAGGATTTGGCTTATCAGATTCAACTATTGAATAAAAACTTTGATAGGCTTTTAGCAAACCCCGACATGAACCTGCAAGTAGCCTCTATCTTTCAGGCTTCAAGAGGATGCTCCATTTGGCAAAGCACAATGCACGCCACTGTGAAGTGCCATCAGGCAAATCAATTCCTAGAGTTGATTCAGGCTGACTTGAATGCGGCCCAAGGTTTCAACCCCCCTCGTTATAACCCTTATTCCAATACCTATAATCCGGGGTGGCGGAACCATCCAAACTTCTCTTGGAAGCAAGGTGATGCTTCTAACTTAGGGAATACAAGACCCTTACCTCTCCAACCCATATACCAACCATCTTACGAAAACCTTCCTCAGAATAAGCCCTCTGAGATGGATGAACTGAAAGCCATGATGAAAGCAATGTAAGAGCATCAAAATATGGTCATCTAATCTCAGAATAAGATGATTACTGATATGAAATCCCAAATTGGTCATCTTACTGAGGCAGTTAGGCAACGTGATCCGGGGAAGCTACCTAGCTCTTCTGAGGAGAACCCTAAGGGCAAGGGGGTTGTATTCAGGGAGCATGCCCAAGCGGTGATCGTGTTGAGGAGTGGAAAAAAGATTGACAAGCCTGATAACACTCCTACAGTTACGTCTCAGAATTTCCCTTCCACACCTGACCCGACTTCCATCTCCACCGAGGAAGAGCCACATTGCTCTCCCTAGCACAAAATCACCCACAATGAGGATGTCATCCTTCCACCACCCCTTTCCTGCCATGACAACCCCTCTACCCAGAAGTCGAGGGTGCCCTATCTAGAGCGCCTATCTGCTCTTAGGGAATCTTCTGTTGGCTCGTCCGGAGCCAAGGATAGGATGGAAGAGATTACAGATACTTTTAGGCAAGTCCTGATTAACCTACCTCTATTGGAAGCTATTAAACAGATCCCGTCTTATGCCATGTTTCTGAAGGACCTGTGCACCCAGAAGTGCTGATCTAGGAAACAGGTCCAAACCAAGGTCATCCTGCCTGACCATGTTAGCTTTGTTCTCCAGCATAGAACACCCCCCAAAATGAAAGACCTAGGGGCCCCGTATTTTTTAGTAGTTATAGGTAACCAACACATTGATGAGGCTCTGCTCGATTTGGGTGCGGGAGTAAACATTCTACCGAGCTCTGTCTACGACTTTTTGGGAGGAGGCAAGCTAAAGCCTAGTCCAGTAATCCTCCAGGTTGCAGACAGATCACTTAAGACACCACGGGGATTGTTGGAAGATGTCCTTGTGAGAGTGGAGGATTTCCTCTTCCCTGTTGACTTTCTGGTGCTTGATACTGACCCATCAAATAGGCGCACAAAGCCATCCATTATTTTGGGACACCCCTTCTTGGCCACAGCCAATGCCTCTATAAATTATAGATCTGGGGCACTTAAAATGGGTTTCAGGAACAAGAAGATCTGGTTGAATGTTTTTGATACTTACAAGCAATCTGGATTTGAAGATTGTTCTCATATTGAGGTCGTTGATGAAATAATTGAAGAGACTACTCCAGCACTCTTATGTAAAGATCCCCTTCAGAAGGTCATATCTAAGGACCATCCCTCGATTATTAAAGAAACTGAAAGGCTAATGCCCGAATTAGAAGAGTTGCTGGGGATACACACTGAGTCTCTGTCCCCACCCTAGACTGTGAAGGTAGATTCGCTACCTGAGGCGAGGACATCTCAACTGAAACCCTCAATCCAAGAGGCTCCTGAGTTGGAGTGAAAACCCCTCCCAAGCACATTGAAATATGCTTTCCTTGGCCTAAATAACACGCTCCCCATTATTATCTCGTTTGCATTATCTGAATTGCAGGAGGGAGCTCTACTTGAGTGTTTACAAAGGCACAAGGAAGCAATTGCCTGGTCAATTACTGATATTAAGGGTGTTGATCTCTCTATTTGCATGCATCATATATACATGGATGAGCCCATGAAGCCATTTCAGGTCATGCCACCTTCATGAGTCCGTATGGCACATTTGTGTTCCGTCGAATGCCATTCAGGTCATGTAATGCTCCTGCCACTTTCCAATGTTGTATGATGGCTATCTTTTCTGATATGATCGACTAGTTCGTTGAAATTTTCATGGATGACTTCTCCATTTATGGCTCATCATTTGACCTATGCCTTTCGCACCTTGATAAAGTCTTAACCCGTTGTGAAGAGGCAAAGCTGGTGCTTAGCTGGGAGAAAAGCCACTTTATGGTCCAGCAGGGCATTGTGTTAGGGCATATAGTTTCTGAGAGTGGATTAGAGGTGGACACCACAAAAATCGATTCCATCTCTAAGCTTCCATTGCTTGCCAATGTTCGTCAGGTTAGATCTTTCCTTGGCCATGCTGGATTTTATAGGTGCTTCATTAGAGATTTCAGTAAAATCTCTAAGCCACTCTGTGACCTATTAGAGAAGGATGTCTCCTTCAATTTTGATGATAGATGTGGCAAGGCTTTCCAAGTTTTGAAGAAAGACCTTATTACCGTGTCGATTATCCAAGCACCAGATTGGACCCTCCCGTTTGATTTTATGTGCGATGCTTCTGATTTTGTAGTGGGAGTAGTCTTAGGTCAAAGGGTTGATAGCAAACCTCATGTGTGCATTATGCCAGCAAGACCCTTACAGGTCCTTAGCAAAACTACACAGTCACTGAAAAGGAACTACTTGCTGTAGTATTTGCTTTGGAAAAGTTTCGGTCTTATCTTTTGGGATCCAAGGTTGTGATGTTCACTGATCATTTTGCCCCAAAGCATCTTCTTGCTAAAAAGGACACCAAACCTTGCCTAATTCGTTGGATTCTGTTACTCCAAGAATTTGACTTGGAAATTAAAGACAAGAAAGGAGTTGAGAATGTGGTAGCAGATCATCTGTCTAAGATCCCTATTGAGGCATCAAACCCTGCTGGCGGTATTCAAGAGACTTTCACTGATGAGTCTCTGATGGCCGTGGAAGCTAAAACTCCTTGGTTCGCTGACATAGTGAACTATCTGGTCACGGGCATTACCCCTAGTACTTGGGACAAGCAGAAGCGAGACAGGTTTCTTGCTAACACTAAATTTTATCACTGGGAGGAACCCGAGCTTTCTCGAGTAGGCCTTGACCAGCTTTTTCGCCGTTGCGTCCCTGATGAATAACAAAGAAGTGTTCTGAGTTTCTGCCATGACCTCCATTGTGGGGGGCATTTTAGTGGGAAGAAAACTGCCCATAAGGTTCTTCAGTCTGGCTTTTGGTGGCCCACATTATTCTGAGATGCACATACGTATGTGGGTGCATGTCTATGTTGCCAGCAAATGGGAACCATTGAAGAAAGGGATGAGATGCCCCAACAACCTATCCTCCCTATTGAAATCTTTGATATTTGAGGCATTGACTTCATGGGTCCCTTTCCTATGTCCTTTGGATATGAATACATCCTTGTAGCTGTTGACTATGTATCGAAATGGATAGAAGCCATACCCACGCGAACCAATGACCATTCCATGGTCCTAGGCATTGTTAAGGCTAATATCATTTCTCGGTACGGGTGCCCAAGGACAATCATAAGTGATGGAGGATCTCACTTCATGAACATACACTTCACAAGACTACTCCAAAATTTAGGAGTCAACCATATGATAGCCACACCTTACCATCCCCAAATGAGTGGACAAGTTGAAGTGTCTAATAGGGAGATTAAGCGAATTTTAGAGAATACTGTCAGGCCCGATCGGAAGGATTGGTCTAAAAAACTAAATAATCCTCTTTGGGACTACAGAATTGCGTATAAGACTCCCTTGGGCATGTCTTCTTTCCGTCTTGTCTATGGAAAAGTGTGCCACCTTCTCGTTGAAATCCAACATAAAGCTTATTGGCCTATTAAAAATGTTAACTTGAATCTAGATAAAGCGAGAAAGGCATGTATGTTAAAATTAAGTGAGCTTGAGGAGCTTCGTAATGAAGCCTATGAAACTTCTCAAGCTTACAAGCAATGTACAAAAGTCTTCCATGATAAGCACATCACTAGAAAGATTTTTGAGCCCAATCAGTGGGTCTGGCTTTTCAATTCTAGACTTAAATTATTTCTTGGAAAGCTCAAGTCCCGCTGGGATGGGCCATACATTGTTATCAATACTTTCCCTTATGGAGTTGTAGAAATTCGAAACCCTACTTTAGGTGCAAGCTTTAAGATAAATGGCCAGCGACTTAAACCTTATATTACTCTTTCAGATGGCCAAGTTTTGGGCGCACTTCGGCTTGAAGAGCCTTAGCTCCTCTCACTCTCCTCCTCAGGTGATATTCTTCTATGTTTGTTTTTTTTCCAATGAGGATATTGTTAGTCTTAGGCATGAGGGGGTATAACCTAAGAATGTTTATAGCATTTATAAATATTTGCATACATAAAAAAAAACTCTTATTTTCTTTGAGCTGAATGGGTTAGTCCCCAGCAAAATATCTTTGTCATTGGAGGTTTTTCTTAAATTATTTCTTAAGTTTAGAATCCAGTACATTTATTTCACGTGCATGTAGACTGGGTAATAGATCCTTGAAGAAAATCAATAAGCATTTGTAGTCTACTGAACCCTTGGACAGTTAATAGGGAGTCAGGCATACTATCTTCTAGTAGATCCACCTCATATTGGTGAGAAGAAAATAAAGAGATTACTGGTGCACTAAGTCTAGTGCAAGGAATCTTAAGTTTTGGATAATTAGATGATGACACTTTAGAGTGAGGCATAGTTTTAGCTCTCTGTTCCTATGTGCGTACTTTGTGTGAATTCCTGAGAGTCACCAAATAAGGCAGATATACAGAGATTAAGTCTTAATAAAGCTATGACTATGGTGGATGGTTACGACCATCCTTCATAGAGTCTTCGGCTGAAGGAGGGTAATAGTGTCAAAGGTCAGAAATACGCATGTCTCATCCATTCCTTCCCAGTGCCGAGAATAGGCACTTCCACCAAATAATCCACACAATATCCTCTTGACCATCATCATCCCTAATAATGCCTCATAAATAAAAGTTTGTGTCATGTTATCCTGAAATTAAAAAAAAAGAGAGAGAGAGAAAAAGAAGAAACAGTTATATTACAAAAAAAAAGAGAGAGAAAAGAAAAAGAAAAGAGTCCAAGTTTATAATGTTATTTATGTAACATTATTTCTGAGGCAACAAAACACCTACTGCAATCCACCAAATATGACCCATACCTACCTTTCAGTATTTCTGATTGCCTGAATACTAGCTAAGGACTCTAACTTAGTTGTAGAGTTATTAGGACTTTAATTGAAGTGTGAATGCCATGTGAGGCCACCAAACAGTGAGTACAATTACTAAATCCAGTGAGATTTGTAATCTCAAAAAGAAATGAAAGGAAAGAGTGAGTGCCAAGGAACATCAAGAGAGCACAGTTGTTTAGCCTATCTCTGAGTTGACTTATCTAATAGTCTAGAGATCTAGAGTTTGTAGTACTAGACTACATGTAGTACCAAATGAGTGTATGCCACCAAATACAAATCCATTCAACTCGATATCTCCTAGCTAAGCCAAAAGCTGAGGTGAAATTACATATTATCTTCTACTTTATCCTCGAGGGAAGTAGTTGCTTATCCCGACAGCAATATTTACTAAGGGTGATGTACGAACTCCCATTGCAAATTGGCTTTTTCACTTGGATCTGTTACCTAGGCTATCATCACTTCACATTTGTTTGGATCTCTAAAGTTTTGAAATAAGAAAAGAAGAAATCTTCTTATTACTTCTATTATTTTTCATTTTTGCTAGGGATTAGCAAATCTTAGGCATGGGATTGATGAGTCTATTTTAATGGAATATTGTTACGCCTAAGTACTTCAATTCTAACATAGTATATTTGTTAATAATCACATTAGGTCATTAAATAAGTGCATGCATCATTACTTGAGTTTTTATCTATTTTATTGCATTCTATAACTTAGTATGTAATTATTTTATGCTTTGTTATTATAGGAATAATGTTGGAAAAGAACAAGGAGGGGGGGATAAATTTCCTCCAACAAACAGCTGCCTCAACACCTCCCTCAACCTCCGGCCAGCCTCAACACCTCCCCACAAATATCTAACCTACGACCGTCCTCCCTCAACAAAAGAAAACAATGCTGGCCATATTTAGTAAGGGATTTTGAAAATCCCTTGAGGGGCGGAAGAGAGGAGATATAGAGCAAGAGGCAGAGGGGTTGGAAGGGGATCCATCGAGAAGTACTGCGTGCACTATGCAACCAACAAGCACCGTGCACCAACGCCCTCCACTACCTGCCTTGCACGCCCTGCAGGCGCTACACCCATGCCACAGCCGTGCCCTCCACCACCGACCCACCCATTAGAGCCTTCCTTCATCGCACGCCTGCAACTGCTTGCACTGCCTTCATAGCACCAAGGTTTCACTGCACCCATCACCCGTGCTATTGCCACAGCCGTGCCTTCCAGCCTTCGCCCTGCATCCACTGCCCTATAGGCGCGCCCCCTCCAGTGCCCTTGCGTTCCAGCCTCCAACGCTCTCACCACCCCCTCCAGCGCTCCTAGTAGCACCAGCACCCACAGGTAGCAACCGCTCACAGGCGCTGCGCCCAGCCTCCAGCACCGTTGCTGCGCCCAGCCTCCAGCGCCCTTGCCGCGCCAAGCCAACTGCACCCTCACCACTCACCGCACTGCCACAGCACGTAAAGGAGTACACTGCAGACCACACGACACCTCCTCTTCATCATCTTCTTCATCTCCAGCACCCTGCAGGAACCAAAAGAAGCTGCCCGCAGCAAGCACCACAGCAGCCACACAACTACGGGCAGTGCAGCGCAGCCATACGCACTTGCGCGGCTGTGCACACAGCAGCAGTTCAGCCACCTGCTAGCGATAGGCTGGCGCTCCTCTCTACCAGCCGGTCTCCGCATCACCACCATTCCATAGCCTTCGTCGAGACGTGCCTTCCCACTGTGTAGCTCCTCCCACGAAGCCTCCTCGTGCGTGCAAGGAAGAGAAAGGAAGTTTCCTCTACTTTATACTCAATTAATATTTACATTGAATGCCATTTCCATTTAGATATTAATATTTTAATCAGGCCACATTGCATTGATGCACTTATAGTTTCCTGAAATTACTTCCCTAATGTTATGTGCATCATTTAACTATGAATTTCAAATCAGATTTGCACGCAAGTTGAATTTACATGATATGCCATTACACATGCATCATAGACATATTTTTGGAGCTTAATTCCTGACATAAGAATTGCATAAATAACCCTAAACTCTTAAGGAAATTGAAAGCTCCATTTAAAATAGCATATTCCTCGTATTAAAGTCACGATAGTGTTTGCAAACAGTATATTCCTTTTCTCATGAATTTATTGGTCCATTCCTCCCTATGGATGCGACATCTTTATTGTGGCTAAATTTGGTATTTATTTTTGATTGAGAGATTTTCCACCACATGAAACACAACAACATATAATTCTATTGATATCATAAATGAGCGAGAATCTCCCCATCAGTGCTCCTAAGCTGGTTGCAGCTAAGCAACCAAAAAAATTCCCGTCTGATTCATCTATTTCTATGGATCAATTGCAAAATCAGAATCTTAAGATCCCTTCTTCTTCTGGTCAAGGGGAGATGCTGCCTTTTGATATTCATGAGGAGCTCCTGAACCAGAATCTTAGAATGCTTGAACAAAATCGTCAAATTCATCTTTTGACAGCTGCTTTAAATAATTTACAAAATCTTCATGCCCGTCCTCCACCTCAACCTGAGGCAGGTTTTGACCTTCTTGATTACCGATTCCTCATCCTAGGCCTCTACTCTGAGACTATTGTAATCCATCTAATGCACAAGTAGAGCCTAATGTTAGGATTCCCATTAGGGAAAATGACCCAGAATTAAAGCCAAACATTTTAGGTCTAATCCCACATTTTCACTGATTTGCATACGAGGATCCATTTCAACACATTAAAGATCTTAAAAATCTATCTTAAACTCTTGGACCTCGAAATCAAAATAGGGAAATCCTACTTATGAAAATGTTCTCTTTTAGCTGGAAAGATAAAGAAGCATATTGGTATAGAACTATTGCAAAACCAATCTCAACTTGGGCTGAACTTAAATATGCATTCTTGAAGAAATTCTTTCTTATTGGTTGCATGAATGCTTTAAGGCGAGCAATCACAACTTTCAATCAAAATCAAGGAGAACCAATTCATGAAGTGTGGGAACGCTTTCATGAATTACAAAGGAAATACCCACATCATGACATCCCTCATTGGCAACTAATGCATATCTTCTATTATGGATTGCAAGAAGGCATTTGCAATCTAGTCGACGCCTCTTGTGGAGGGAACTTTCTAAATTGCGACACAGAATCCACTTCAGAATTATTTGAAGGGATGGCGGAGAACTCGATCAACAATGCATTAATGTCGCAATTTACTCGGGGCACGAATACATCACATCAAAATTCACATAAGGGCATTCACGAGATCGATAATCCATCTAGTTCAAGGGATTTAGAGATTATTGCAGAAAAACTGGACAAAGTAGACATCTTAGCAAAGCATCTTGATGAGGTCCGAAATACTATGAAAACCCTTACACCTCTACTTGCTATGCAAAATCCTGCGCATTCACCTATTTCGCAAATTCCCACGGGGAGGGAATTTGTGAATAATCTGGATTCTAGAGATCCATCTTCCTTGGGTTTTCTATCTACTCCTGCACCAACCCAAGGAGGGACCTTTGTCCCACAATCTTTCCCACCCTTTCCAGTTGCAGAAAATGCACCATATCTTTTTGGTTTACACGCCATCCAGGAAAAGATTCCAAGATCAAATCCTTATTCCAATACCTATAATCATGGATGGAGAAGCCACCCAAATTTCTCTTGGGCTGATCAAAATCAAAGACCAAATTATCCAAATCAGACCCACCTAAACCCATCGTCATTGCCTTCTCGGCAACCAAATGTGAGGCCTAATTCCATGAGTATGCAGAATTTCTCTGGGCTGATTAGAGTTACGTAGCTCAATCAGATTTTGTGAGCTGTTAAAGAGAGTCAGCGACAAAATACTGAAGCTCTCGTTAAGATTCAAAGGCAATGTAAGGTAGAATTGGCTGATTTATGAAATCAGATCACACTTTTGGTTGAATCTTGTCAGCTAGGTACCCTTCCATCTCAGCCAATTCTAAATCCTAGGAATCTGCAAAACCCTAGGCAACATCAGGGCCAAGTACATTTCATTAATCAGGCCTTTGATTCTAATCAAAACCCATCCTCTGTACTTCCTAAAAAATCCACCAAACCCGCATCAGCAGGCTTTGTTGTATCAAAATGACCCACCTATTATTGAGAACCAGAATTAACTCTGGTGATCTTTTGAACTTGGTTGGAATCACTTCTTAGATTGCCTCAATCTTTAATATTTTACATCTCAACCTAAATTAGATCTGATCTTCAGAAGATTCACTCTGATCTTTCTAAGATTTTTATATAGGAATCTAATTTTGGTTCTGCGAGATCTATTTTAGGCAATCTTAGGATTAGTTTTTATCGGGTGATCTTATTTGTTTTTCTATTTTTGAACCAATTCTTCCATAACTCCTTTGTTTCTACCATGCATATTCTTTTTAGGAGTTCTTTACTAGGGTTTACGCCTAGCTGAAGGCGTAAAACTTAGCATTTTGTACATAGCTATTTCCTGCTTTCTACACTTTTCTCTTCCTAAACACTTTTCTGATTTTTCAGTTCATCTTACACTAATTACCTTCATTTAGTTCGACTGTCCACTCTGAGCTTTGGTCAGAATTGAAATCGTTTACACAGAGATCTTTGATCTCCTTTATCCGACTCCTTCCATCACCCTACACTAAATGAAGTGCAATATCTTTTCACCCTTCTTACAATGAGGGCATTGTGAAATCTTGGCTTGAGGGGTGTGAAGTGAAATTTTCACTTCAAGTGTATTTGTAGAGAAAATATAAAAAAAACATATAAAAATTAAATACTTATGAAATTTTAAAGAAAAATGGAAATGCCAAAAATTCTAAAAATTTTAAAATAAAAAATATCGTAAAAATTTGAAAAATTTTGAAAAGTTCATAAAAATTGGAAAATTTTATAAAACATAAAAATAAAAATATATAAATACAAAAATTTGGAAATTGAAAATTTCTAAAAATAATAAAAGGGGCATTTACATCTAGAATAAAGAAAAGAAGAAGAAAAAAATATATATTTATATCAATAATTAAGAGATTAATCTTTCTTTTAGGTCAGAAACCAAAAAAAATATTAAAAATGTATAGTATATTTATATAAGAGCATTAAATCCTTATTTAGATTTTTACTTATAACATTTTGTAAAAACACACTTTTTTTTGCAAAATCTTAAAATAGGATTTTATTTGAATTAGAATCTTTAAACCTTAAAGCTTTGTTTCTATATTCTTACCCTGAAATTAAGAAACTAAGGTGTATTAAGTTTAAAACTTAAGTTTTGGAATTAAATTGTAACTTTTTAATCAATTAGATTAAGTAATCCTTTTGCTTTTTGAATATTTGATTTTATCATCATGTTAAGTAAAAAGGCCAGATGTTTAGAATTAATTAAGTAGAGAGTTAGTAGAATCTTAGTCTCAAGTCTATCAGGCTATAGTTAGCTTAATCAACTAAAGGACATTTGGCTAGACTTGGTGAGTTTTTTTCTTGACAGATCCTATAGGAGGAAACTAAAAGTTTAAAGAACCTAAGAGTGAATGGCCTTGTTGTCTAAGCTCTGGTTTGAGAGCTAAGAAACCTAAGCATCCAAAATCACACACATAGAATTATCTTGATGGCATCTGAGACTGCAAAAACGCAGAGGTTAAGAGATCGATTCTAAATCCTCTTTAGTCCAAGGATTTCCATGGGGTGGTTCTTGAAAGGGTGAAGGATGTGCCACTCACCTAGAAAAAGGACTTGGAGTATAAAGTTAGTAAGAAAACTGAGAAGGGGGAGAAAAATAAAAAAATAAAATAAAATACCCTACAGTTAAGTACCTCGCTACAAATGGGTACTTATGTAGTTTTTCCATAAAAATAAAGCATCTCGGTATAAACAGATGCTACCCTTCCTTCCATCAAATAAAAGAACACCTCGCTACATATGAGTGTTCTAACCTATAGAAAAAATTGAAAAAGAATGTGGGGATAAAAATTAGGAATAAGAGACCTAGTGGTCCACCGGGGAGATATACACAAAAAGTGTTGACCTCGAGATAGAAAACTGGTGAGGAGAAAGCAACAAAACGTGAGTAAGGCCAAGCCAAAGGCTTGAATTGGAATAATATGGATTACAAATTGATGTCTTAAGATCTGGATTTTTGCAAATTTTGATGCCTTTAGGACAACTCTCTTCACAAGCACGGATGTTTTAAAATCATAACTACTGTATTGGGCAATGAAGCCTAAGAAATCAGGTTTTGAGAATTTGCAGTTGAGACCTAGAGGAGAAGAATTGACAAAATCCTAGGTCTAGAAGTTTTTCCTTAGCGTTGTAGGCTGGTAGATTAAAGTTCTACTACTCTATGTTTCGTTAATAATGAATATCTGGTTAATTTACTTTAACTTAGATTGATAGAAATCAAATTTCATAAACAAAGGATTAACTTAAGTCTATTGAGTTTTTGAGTTAAAATTTAATTTCCAACTCTTAGGTTTTTTTTTCTTAAAACACTTTGAATTCTAAGTTTCTAAGGGTTAAGAATGGTTACAAAGAATAAAGGATGTTTGAGATTCTAATTTTTGATAAAATTCTTGTTAAAAACTCTATTTTTAATAAAGTGTGTTTTGAAGATGTTTTGAGTTTTAAGTCAAAGGAAGGAAATTTCCACAAAATGCTCTGTATATTAGTTATTTATATATATTTATATTAAATCTAAAAAATTAATTCTAACCTAAGCTTTCCTCTACTTGGTTCTTATTTATATTAATTTAAACCTAAGTGCTTTAAATCATCATATTTTTAGTTAATTTTTCTAGAGACTAGCAAAACTTTGGCTTGGGGGTATGATGAGAAGCTCATCATGGTCTCTAATTATCCCTAATTAACTAGTCTTCCTAGTTAATTAGCTAGAAATATCTAAATATATGGGTTAATTATTAAATAAGGGATAAATAGTAAAGGACCTTAAAATAAGTTAAAAATGCTATATTATTGTCTAATTATTATTATTAATATTTTAATTAATAATTGGACTTGAAATATTATCAGCAATTCATCTAATTAATGTGTTAACTAACTTAAGTATAATTTATACCTAAGTATGTAATAACTTAAGTAACATTACTTAATTAAATAAATTAAGCTAAAAAGGTCAAAAATATAAATTCAAGGTCTAAATACAATAATTTCCTTATTTATAATCATATATAAAAAGTTGAAAAAGATTTAAATTAAAATAAACCTTGAAAACCCTAGTTTACATTTTAGTCCATATATTTTATTTCAATCAAGTCCTTATTCTTCATTTAGGTCCTCAACTTTCATTACGAATAGGTCCCTAAAACTTCTTCTTCTTTCCTTCTTCAGCCTCCTCGACGGCTGACGATAGAAGGTGCTTCCACTGTCTGGTCACCACATATCTAATGTCATTCCTTCCTCTCCAAGCTCTTGGAGCTTGTGCTCACCATCTCCTTTTCATCTACCGGTCTGGATGAAGCTACAATACTATTTTAGGGTTGCGGATAACCTCACCGGCGTCGAAGAAGACACTGGTGGTTACTCCACTCCTAGCCTCTTCTCCATCCAGATTCAACCTCCGTCTCAACTATCACCACCTATAAATACCCCTCCATACCCTCGATTTTCACGAAGTTAGCTCCCTTCCCTCTTCTTCACTGAGCTAACCGATAAGCTATTCTTTCCAAACTCCGACGACTTTCCTTTGCTTCATCCATCTTCCTCCATCCACCTTTGATCTCTCTGGATCTCCACCGATGTCAGCCAAGTCTTCTGATGAAGTGCTGACTAGGAATTCCTCTGCTTCACTTCACAAACACCCACCGGACTTCTTTCTTCAACCCTCTGATTTCCTCCTCTATTATGAACCATCGACAGAGATCTTCTACCTCATTTGTCCAAGTACCAGTAGATTAGGTAAGTAGATTAGTTCGGATAGTTAGTTAGGTAGATTAGGTAGTTGTAATGTTAGTTTCTCATTCATCTCCTCTAACTCTAACGAGCTCCTTGAGCTTGTTAGGACCAAATCTTTTGTCTTTTTAAGTCATCAATCACCTTCTTTAACCATTCATGAACATTTCTATCACTTTTAATCACTGAATTGATCATCTATGCATCTAAACCACCTCCACCTCCACCAAATGCTCCTGTTGTCCATGGTAGAAGTGGTTGAGCTTACTTCACCTCCACTGGGGCCCTCCATCACCTAACCATCACTTAAGTGCCCCTATCCTCACTTTAATTTAAGTAAATACCATCTATATCTTAAACTCCCAATTTAATTTAATCTCCTGAGCTCACTGTCAGTGGCGGCTCAGGAGGATTTCAAATCATTAACTATCCACCTATAAACCATCGCAACTACATTTTGACTTGTTTTCTCCACTCAATTGAGTGGGAAAATAGGTCCTGAGCTTAATTAAATTCAAAACTTACTTACTGAGGAGTCATTGCTTAACTTCCAATTTAATGGATAATTGAAGGAATTAAGGTGTTCCCGAGGTTCCTTGTGACCTCAGGAAGCTATTCAGGTCATTAATGGCACGTTTTCATATTGTTTGTACATTTTAGCCTTTTTCTGGACTGACCGAAGCTCCGACGAGCTCCGACAAGTCAAAAGAGCTCTTCAGCCCATAGAACTTAGTGTGAAGCTCCAGATCTCTGATTTGAAGTTCACTGATCATGCTGAAGAAGTTTATTTGAGATTTTAATGCCTGGAGCTTCTGTTAGACCTTTGTCTTCTCCAACTCCGGCAAAGTTGGAGGCGACTGATAGTTAGGGCTAAGTCTCATTTGAAAGGTCTGAAAGCATCGGTGACTTGCTCTGAGACCATTCCATTATGTCAATCTCTGTGATAAACTTTAGTTTGTTCTGTCGAACAAACTCCACTAGAATCTCAGACGACAGGCTTGGAAACCTAGGAATCTTAACTGAATTAGCCTTCTGAGGGTCTAAATTCGTTCATGAGGTTAAAGAGAAGATAATTTAGGCATTAATTTCTTCTAAAATGATTAAATTTGGAAAGTCAAAATTCAAGGCTAATTGGTCAACCTAAAGTCTGATTCATGGAATTGGGATTCAATCAGACAAATTGAAGAGTCCAATCTGTTCCTGTGATGTTTGTAAGTGATTCAAATGTAATTTGGATGAGCTCTGATCAATTCTATAGAAGAAATTGATTTCTATCAATTTGGATTGTTCTTGAACCCAAACTAACGACAATAGGTTTGTGATGAGATTCAATTGGATAATCTGCCCAAATAGTTTCTTAACAACCTCTAGAGGTTGTTTGATTTAATTAAATAGGTTTTTAGCTATCTATTGAACCTATCAGAACTTGAATTGCAGTTCTGAAGCTCTTTAGAGAAGCTTTTTAGCTTCTGCACCTTCTTGAAGCTTCTTAGAGGCTCTCACTTTCTCCAACAGCAGCAGAATCACCTTTTGAACCTATTTAACACCTCGTCTGGAGGTCAAATGTCCTTCTATAGGTCCTTAGAACCAAAATACCCTTTTGCAGGCTAATTTGGCCGTAACAACCCAGGTCCCTTTGCCCTTCAAATCGAAAAACTAAACCTTCCCTGAGTATCAAATTGATACTCCAATCATGTAGAACAACCTAAGAGCTTTCCAGAAAGCCTTCATTTGCTCAGATTGGAGCTCTGAGCTAGCTGGAATGATCAAGTCAAATATGGTCTGGGAGGGGTATATTTAGTCCCACATCGGTGGAATTGGAGCAGCCACCTTGGTATAAAAGTGATTTGTGTTTAAGTCACTTCAGTCGATAGTGCAGGGTGCATGAAAAGAACATGAGAATATGGGTGTGTGTGTGGGTGCGTGCGGTGCGGGTGCCCGAGCGTGTGTACGCCTGTGGGCGTGCAAGTGTGGGCTCGTGAGGGCGGGTGCATGTGGGCTTGGGAGGCCATGAGTTGGATGGGCTCGAGACTATGCGAACCAGAAATAAATCAAACCAAATAAAAACAAGGCTTGGACCTAGTAGGGTCTGGTCCCACCCTGAGAAGGGTGCTATGTATCCCCGATTAGTCCAAGCCGCCAATCAAAAACCTAATTTTTGGGTTCAAAGGGTCAAACCGAATTGGTTTAGAAGGATTGCAAAGGTTCAGAAGAGAAGGAGAAAGGGAAAGGATGTAAAAGGAAGAGAAGGAAAAGAAGGAAAGGATGCAAAGGAAGAGAAGGAGAAGGGGAGAGCTCGTAAAGATAGGGAAAGGTAGACAGGAATAAGAGCTAAAGAAAAATAACAGGCAGAGTAAGAGGAAAGAAAGGAAAGAGAAGAATAGATGCATAAGAAAAGAGCTCAAGAAATATTAAGAAAAAGAAATAAACAAAAAGAGAAGAGAGAGAGAGAGGTAAAAGAAGAAAAAGAGGAGAAAGAAGAGGCTAAAGACAAAAGATGAAAAATTAGTGGTTTAATTTCTTGCATTTTATTAATCTCTTTTGAGCTTAGTGTTGTAATAAGGCATATTTTCATTAGAATTACTTTTTCTTGCCTTAATCTCTTGTAAATAAAAAGAAATAGACATGTTTACTTGTTTGTTAAAGTAAATCATATGTGTAAATGTGTTTACCTTATGGAATTTTGCATATTCTTTTAATTTGAAATCCTTAAGCAAAATTCATGTTCTTAAAGTAAATTTAATTACACTTCCCATAAGTAGTTTAGATTTAATGGTGAATTTTAATTAAGTTATGCCTCCTTACGAATGACCTGGACTCAACCAATTAAAAGAAATAAAATCTAAAATGTTAGGTTGACTTGACCCTATACTACTTAATCAACATAAATTCAACTTGACCTAAGTTACTTTCTTCTGCACATAATTAAGCACAATTAACTTAATTAACTATGTTGAGAAAGATAATGACCAACGGGACCCTCCCATTCATCCACAGATCTTAACTTAATTGGACAAAAACTGGATGAAATCTCCGTCGTGCATAAGAAGCTAGACAAGCTTCTGGCCAACCCAACCTGCTCTATGGCAAACACCTCCACACCATCAATCCGTCACAACCCTAATCCTTCCAATGCCAGGCTTATTCCCAAGAATCCTATGGGACCATCCTTATCGTATCACGCCAAGGAATTCGGTGAGCAATGTGGACCTGGCTTCTGCGAGCTAGTATTTTGACATGGAGGACCAAGCCTCCGTATGCTCGGATGCATATACACATGTGGACTCGTCTTCTAACTTAGGAGATGCTTATGCCCTAGGGAACAACCCGTTCTCTTCCACTTATAACCCATGGTGGCGAAATCATCCTGACTTCACATGGTCTAAGAACCTGCAATGCCAAAACCCTGCGGGTGGACCAATGCGGCAGTCCGCACCCATCATCCCAAGGGCCCAGTATAACCTTTTGGCAAATCTACCGTCGGGCCCTTATGTACCTCGAGTGGAACACGCATCAAGTCCTCTTGATAAATTGATGCGAATGATGGCAGAAATGTCTAAGCACCATGAAGAAAGTGAAAGTTCTCCCTACCAGGAGGGGTGACGTAATAATATGCGGAAATAATATAAAGCAATAAACAATCACACAGAAAGACAATCGATCGCACAAGTACACAAAGATTTTTAGGTGGAAACCCAAACCGGGTGAAAAGCACCACCTAACCCTCTCGAGTTAGGATTTTTCGATCAACCTAGTTGATCAAATCCACTAAACGAATCACTTTAAAATGAGGGTGATTCAACCTCAGTACAACCACGCTACAAGTACGAGGGTAGCGTTCCTCAACCCCTTCTCTTCACGAGAAGGATTTTGTCCCACGAAGGAGACGGGAATTCGCAAAGCGAATACCCAACCAAAAGACAAAGATAAAATAAAATAACAGGTCCTATAGAGCCAACAAAGTAATTATAAACCTAGCTTCTATAGGAATTAGGAAACTCCCCTTTGCAAGGAGTGCGTCGAGGATGACGCGAGTGCGTGAGCCACGCAACGGCGCAATGTCGCTCTCGTGAACAACGGTGAGAGAGCGGGTGTGCGAAGACTTGATGCTCTCAAGGGAATGGAGCTTGAGCTTGGAGAGCAAGAGCTATCTAGGACACAAGAGAGTTGAACTAAGTTGCTTAGGTGTGTCTCTTGTTTCTCTTAGTGTGTATCTTGTGTATGTAGGTGTGTAAAGGCTCCCCTCTATTTATAGATGCCTTAGGAAGGCTTTGGAAGGCTTAGGAAAGATTCTATAGCCGTTGGGAACAAAGCCCAAGAGAATCAGGCTGAAATCAGGACAATGATTACACTTGACAGGGTTATCAGACGTCTAACTATGGCATCAGATGTCTGGAAGGCCACTTTAAGATGTCTGATATCAAGGTCAGATGTCTGATTCTATGCGGGTTTCCTCCTGACTTGAATCAGATCTAAACAGGGTTTTTGCGCAAGTCCATCAGACGACATACAGGACGTCTGGCACTATGTATGGATGTCTGGAAACCTACTTTTACTGTGGGAATTGATTTCCAAATGTTGCAACGGCTAGAAAATCTCTGAGAAGAGATTTTGGGTCAGCCGAGGCAAAACGGTCAATTATCAGACGTCTGGAAAGGCCTAGGGATGTCTGATAAGGCTCTAACGGTCATATTCTTGAGTGTATGCTAAGCCAGCCAACGGTCCACTAATTGGACGTCTGGCAAAGTCATCAGACGTCTCCTAAGACGTCTGGTATTAGGTATGGACGTCTGATTTCATCAGACAGAACTAGGTATGTCCAGCCTAACAGATATCAGACATCTGAAACAACAGTCAGACGTCTTAAAATACTTTATCAGACGTCTGATTTGGGAATTAGACGTCTGGAAGTGCTGTTTGAACCCTATATTGATTTTCTAAGTGTTCTACAGAAAACCTAAGTATCCTAGGGTTGTGCAGGTGTTCCTAGGACTACTGTTAGGGTACTTTGAGGCTCTTTAACATAATATTCTAAGGAAAATAAAGAGCAAGAAAGATAAAGATAAAAGATACAAGAAAGGATTAAAAATAATCTATCCTATTCTTCTTGTCTTCTATCTTCAATCTATCGCTCCACGCGAACCTCCTCTGTTTTCCGTCAAGCTCCTCCAATCCGTCCTGGATGCGAGCTCGAGTTCCGTCTAAACACGTCCACATTTGCAATTGACCTGAAATCTAGGACTCAAATTGCAAATGTTAAATAACACGTGTTTTGTTATCATCAAAACAAATGATCGTGGTGCTCTAGCACCAGCAGAAAGCACAACCTCTCTTCAACACCAATTGGCACAACAGAATACTGAGATCAGTCAACTATGCATGACGACTCGATCTCAGGGCACTCTTCCAGCCCAACCTATTCCTAACCCATGAAATTTTGTACCTCGTGATCCGCAACCACAGGTACGACTTTCTGAGGGGCAAGTCCATCAAATTCTACAAGCTCCGAGCACTCCACAAGGATTTCAGGCTAATCCCACAATAGCACATCACCCTTATGTCCCTATTGTGAACTCTCCTTATGATCCCACTAGACCTACAACATCCAATGCGATTACTGCGAGGAGTGGTAAGAAAATCGTCGATCCGCCTCGACCTGATCCTAGCCCATCTTCTTCATCACCCTCTCATTTGGGATGCACTTTGCATTCTTGTGAGGACGATAAGCCCAAATTGGTGCCAGAATCATTCCCATTCCCTGAGGCTCTACTAAGGGAGAAAAAAGGAAAGAAATAGAACACATAGACCTTCGATAAACTGCGTAATTTATTCAGGGATGTTGAGATCAAAGTACCCCTATTAGAGGCTATCGACCATATAACAACTATCGCCCGATTCTTCAAAGACTACACTACACCCAGGCAACAGTCAAGGAAAACAAAGAATTCGGTGGTCCACAAGCCTCATGCGAGTTGTGCCATATTGTCAAATCTACCACCAAAGCAGAAATATTCGAGCACACCGCTTATTTCATGTAGCATCCAAGGCTGCAATTTTAACTATGCCCTGCTTGATCTAGGATCTTCCATCAATCTTATACCAACCATCATGCTCAAGAAATTTGCTTTAGGAAATCTGAAACCCACCCCTGTCACATTGCAATTAGCAGATCATTCTGTCAAAATCCCGAAGGGTGTGGTGGAAGATGTGGTGGTTAGGGTCAATAGTCTTTATTTTCCTGTTGACTTTTTTGTTTTGGATATGGAAGTTCCTAGCTCACTTTCTGATTGTCCGATCATCCTTTGTCAACCTTTCTTGGCCACAACTAACTCCCATATCGACTGTGAGTCAGGTTGTATTGAGATAGCCGTAGGCTCTGAGAAGCTCAAGCTAAACATTTTCAAAGCTGCCAAAAGCTTTGATTGTGATTGCATTGAGGATGACACGTCTAATGAGGACATGGTCGTCAGTGCATGTATCAAACTAATAGGGACCTATTCTAACTGCTGTGGATTGCCCCTGGACACTTTCCATCACCTGACAGACTTATACTGTGACATTTCCCCACCCCTCCCCTTACTCGTATCTTCTCCTGAGCAGACTTCTAACAAGGTTTTCTCTACTTCCCACACCTCGTGGTCTGAGTCATACTCGAGAAACTCACCACCGGTCCACCCTCTTGAAGACCAGAATGCCCTTTCTTTCCAGCTAAATCAAGCGGAAATGCTACTCCACACTGGGACCTTGAGCCCAAATGCTGATCACTAGGGCTTTCCTTTCTTGGATCCATCAATCCAAGATGCCCCTCTTCTTGGCCAATCTAAGGGCCAACTTTCTCCTTCCTGTCTTTCTTCTGATTCTTTTGGGACACTCTCGTCCCAAGAAATGCCAGATCTTTCACCATCCACTCCCGAGCTGAAAGCACTACCTGGCATGCTTAAATATGCTTTTCTGGGATCAAATGAAATGCTCCCCATAATTATTAGTTCAAAACTGACCAGGGAGCATGAGTGCAAGCTAATGAAGGTCCTCATGGAACATAAGGCAGCCATTGGATGGTCCTTATCTAATTTAACTGGCATTAGCCCTTCCTATTGCACTCACCATATATACACGGAGGAGGAGGCTCAACCTTCCCACGAGATGCAACAACATCTCAAACCTAACATGCGGGAGGTCAATAAAAAGGAAATTATTAAGTGGCTGGATGCAGGTATAATCTACCTGTTCAGCAATAGCCCCTTGGTGAGCCTGATTCATGTCGTGCCCGAAAAGGCGAGACTCACCATCCGTGTCAATGACAATGGCAAATCCATCCCTACATGCACTCCTACATCTTGGAGAGTGTGTGTAGATTATAGGAAACTAAATGCTGCAACAAAGAAAGACCATTTTCCGCTACCTTTTATTGACCAAATCCTAGAGCGGATAGCGGGAAATAAAATTTTTTGCTACCTGGATAGATTCTCTGGATATAACCAGGTGGCTATTGACCCTCGAGACGAAGAGAAAACCACCTTCACCTACCCCTTTGGCACCTTCGCAGTTAGAAGGATGCCATTTGGACTCTGTAACACGCCAGCAACTTTCCCAAGAAGTATGCTAGCGATATTTCACGATATGGTGGGTGATTTTCTTGAGGTCTTCATGGATGACTTTTCGGTCTTCGAACCCTCATTTGATAATTGTCTAGGCAATCTGTTTTGTATCCTTATAAGATGTATTAATGTGAACCTCGTGCTTTCTTTGGAGAAAAGTCATTTTATGGTACATGAGGGGATTGTTCTCGATCACATCATCTCTGAATGGGGTATTGAGTTGGATAGAGCTAAGCTAGAGGTGATTGCAGATTTACCTATGCCTAGCTTTGTCCGACAAATTTGCTCCTTTTTAAGACACGTCGGTTTCTATAGGAGATTCATCAAAGACTTCTCCAAGATTTCTAAACCTTTAACTCATCTACTATCAACCGACGTACCCTTTGTTATGGGCCCCGACTGTATACAAGCATTCATGTAGCTGCGTGTGGCTATCACTAAGGCCCTTGTTCTCCAACCACCTGATTGGTCCCTTGACTTTGAACTCATGTGTGACGCTTCTGACCTTGCAGTCGGAGCAATTCTGGGACAAAGATGCAATTGACACCCCTTTGTGGTGTACTACGCCAGTAAGATGCTGGACAAGGCTAAGTGCAATTATAAGACTACTAAGAAAAAACTACTAGCAATCATCTTCGGGCTAGTGAAATTCCGCTCTTACCTTCTGGGCTCGCATGTTACAGTATTCACTAACCACGCTGCCATTCGTCATCTCATGCACAAGAAGGATGCCAAGCCTAGACTGATTAGTTGGATCCTTCTACTCCAAGAATTTGACCTTGAGATACGTGATAAGGCCGGAGCTCAGAATGTTGTTGTTGATCATCTCTCGAGACTAGACCCTGACCACATTGGACTTACCCTGCCGATTAATGAGGTTCTTCCCGATGAGCACCTGCTGGCGATTAATGTGGCAAGTGGACCTTGGTATGTTGACATTGCCAATTACCTTGCTTCTGGCTCCCTTCCACATGGCTGTCTTAAAAACCAGTGCGAGTGTCTCATCGCAGAAGCAAAGTATTATTTATGGGATAATCCACTACTTTTTCGAGTAGGTGCTGATCAGAACATCCGTCGCTGTATTCTTGACAGCGAGGTCTCCAGTGTGCTATCCTTCTATCACGATCAGGCCTGCAGAGGCCATTTCTCTGGGAGGAAAATTGCAGCGAAGGTGTTACAGTGCAGTTTTTTTTGGCCCTCCCTTTACTAGGATGAACACAATTATGCTAAAAGGTGCACTAGGTGCTAGTCGCTAGGGTCAATGTCACGTCGTGACATGATTCCCTTGCAACCCATCCTAGCTGTTGAAATCTTTGATATTTGGGGAATCGATTTCATGGGTCCCTTTCCTCCTTCCAACAGCTTTGAGTACATCCTTCGTTTCTATTGATTATGTTTTGAAATGGATTGAGGCTATTCCTACGCGCCATGCTAACTATGTCATATCTACTCTATTTGTTAAAAATCACATTTTTGCATGCTTTGGGATCCCTCTAGCCATTATCTCTGATGGAGGAAGTCATTTTACCCATGCATCTTTTTGGGCACTTCTGAGGAAATACGGAGTCCACCACCGTATCGCATCTCCATATCATCCTTAGATGAACGGCCAGATGAGGTGTCGAACCGGCAAATCAGGAAAATTCTCCAGAAAATAGTTCGGCCTGACCGTAAGGATTGGTCCGACAAACTAATTGACGCACTTTGGGCATATCAAACCACCTTCAAGGCTCCCCTTGGTATGTCTCCTTATAGAATTGTTTATGGGAAGCCTTGTCATTTGCTCGTGGAGCTGGAGCACCATGCTTATTGGGATGTTCACCAACGTAACCTCGACCCAGACTTGTGTGGTCGAGAAAGGAAACTCCAACTCCAGGAGCTGGAAGAGCTCCGACATGAGGCCTATGATTCTACCTCAACTTTCAAACAATGCACTATGACCTTTCATGGTAGCCGCATTCAGTAGAACAAATTTGAGCCATCACAGCATGTTTAGTTTTACAATGCCTGGCTCAAGTTCTTTCCAGGGAAACTAAAGTCCAAATGGACCGGTCCCTACTTAGTCTCGAGACCATTTCCTAACAGGGCCGTCGAAATTGAAGATCCTAGATTTGGGCATAAATTTACGGTCAATGGGCAGCGGTTAAAACCTTATCTTACTCATGAACCTGCCCCCATTGGTGAAACTATTGCCCTGCTGGAGGATAACTGACTTTGTGACTTACTCTGAGTCTAGCTGAGGACGTTAAATTTAGCACTTGTTGGGAGGCACCCCAGCAACACTCCTCTTCCACTTTCACCTTCAAATTCCATTTCCTTTCACTTCACTTTGCACTTCTTCATTTCTTCACCACCCACCATCCACCTGCCCTGCCACCCTGCTATATACCTCGCACCTCAGCTCTCGTACCAAGACCCTTGGACCTTGCTTAACCCTGAATGCATATGAGGACATAGCATCATTTGGCATGGGGGGGTGGATAGGCATCCATAGGATCTGGGTATTATATAGGTATCATGCAGCTTCTCATCCATTATACATATCCATCTACAAATATGTACTTACCTAGTTGTTTCAAAAAAAAGAAAAATACAAAACCCAAAAAGCCATAAAAAAGGTAAAATGTTTAGGTATGATCTAAAAGCTGAAACATAAATACAATAAGTGTTTATGGTTATTCAACCTCTACTTTGAAGACTTTCCGGGCCACAAAAGTTTGATTCACTTAGGATTTGGCTTAATTCACTTGAGCATTGACAAGATAGATCAGAATCTCTCCTAACTTAGGACGTATTCTTGTACATGAGTCACTAGTACAGGATTCGTTAGTTTACTTCTACTTAAGAACCGAAGTAATCTTCGTTCACACTACGCAAGAAAGACCCGGTGAACGTAAGATCCAATGCTAGTGTACATTAGGGAAGGTGGAGTCCTTACCTATGCGCGCAGGTAGACTTTTTATCCCAGTCTTTAGTCTTGTGTTTAGGAGAAACTCTTTTCACCAAAAAGTACTCACCCACCAAATAAGTGTGCTCTTCAAAATAAGGTTGTAGGAGATATACTGACACTTGTTTCAAAAAAAAAAAAAATTGCAAATAAATCAATATATCTTCTAAAAGTCTGTAAATTCTTCTCCCCAAAAGTTTTTTAGGGTGCGTTACAAATACCATGTTTATACTACATATTCTTTGAGCCATAAAAAACCAATAAAAGTGGGGTTGAGTTTTTCCATCATTTTATTGAGGGTTAATCTGAAGACATGAGCTGAAGTTGGGATCAACCTAGACTTAAAAAAATTTGTGAAACCTTGAGCTTGAGCCTTAATGTTCATTTGGAAGGTCTTGATCCATCACTATGCACAAATCATAACCTCTTAGCTCTTGAGTACGGTAAAACCCTCTAAGTCCTAGAAATCACACTTAAGGTTTAAATATCAAAAGTCCAGGTTAGTAGAGCGATGGTCTATATCATGTTAGACTTAAGTACTGGTAGTTTTTTCTGGAATTGGTTCTTACAATGTCCAACAGATAAACACAATAATGGCTTCAGAAAAATCTTTAGCTCAAGATCATTTCTAAACATGATACAAATAAATGTTTTGCTAGGGACTAGAAAAAGATAGGCATGAGGGTATGATTGCATAAGGTAGCCATACTTGCATTTATAAAAATTCACTTGCATGTAGAACAAATGACCATTCAATCTACTTCCATTTCATCACAATCCATCCCATCTCAAGCACACATAATAATTAACATCTTCATTTTGTGCTTGCATTGCAAATTCTCAACCTTTACCCTTTTCCCACTCTTCCTCTCCTACTCTATGCCCCTCTCAAAAGAGGTACGCAAAGCACAAGGAGACTTTCTCCGTGGGCTCAACCCCATGGCGAGGACCACTGACGATGAGTAGTTCAGCCCAACAGGTAGACTCCGGTGATTTCCCCTCTACTTTGAAGATTTTCCAGGCCACAAAAACTTGATTCGCTTAGGCTTTGGCTTAATTCGCTTAAGCATTGACAACATATATCAGAATCTCTCCTAACTTAGGACGTATTGTTGTACATGAGTCACTAGTACATGATTCGTTAGTTTACTTCTACTTAAGAACCTCAGTAATCTTGGTTCACATTACACAAAAAAGACCCGGTGAATGTAAGATCCAACCCTAGTGTTCATTAGGGAAGTTGGAGTCCTTACCTATGCGTGCAGGTAGACTTTTTATCCCAGTCTTTAGTCTTGTGTTTAGGAGAAACTCTTTCCACCAAAAAGTACTCACCCACCAAATAAGTGTGCTCTTCAAAATAAGGTTGTAGGAGATATATTGACACTTGTTTCAAAAAGAAAATCTTGCAAATAAATCAGTATATCTTCTAAAAGTCTGTAAATTCTTCTCCCCAAAAGTTTTTCAGGGTGAGTTACAAATACCCTGTTTATACTACAAATTATTTGAGCCACAAAAAACCAATAAAAGTGGGGTTGAGTTTTTCCATCATTTTGTCAAGGGTTAATCTGAAGACATGAGCTGAAGCTGGGACCAACCTGGACTTAAAAAGATTTGTGAAACCATGGGCTTGAGCCTTAATGTTCATTTGGAAGGTCTTGATCCATCACTATGCACAAATCATAACCTCTTAGCTCTTGAGTACAGTAAAACCCTCTAAGTCCTATAAATCACACTTAAGGTTTAAATATCAAAAGTCCAAGTTAGTAGAGAGATGGTCTATATCATGTAAGACTTGATTACTGGTAGTCTTTTCTGCAATTAGTTCTCAAAATGTCTAACAAATAAACACATTAATGGCTTCAAAAAAATCTTTAGCTCAAGATCATTTCTAAACATGATACAAATAAATGTTTTACTAAGGACTAGAAAAAGATAGGCATAAGGGTATGATTGCACAAGGTAGCCATACTTGCATTCAATCTATGCAAAGCACAAGGAGACCTTCTTCGCGGGCTCAACCCCACAGCAAGGACCACTGAAGAAGAGTAGTTCATCCCAACAGGTAGGCTCCGGTGATTTCCCCTCTTCATTCTAATTTTATCTAATTTTGACAAAATAAGGTTGTAGGAGATATACTGACACTTGTTTCAAAAAAGAAATCTTGCAAATAAATCAGTATATCTTCTAAAAGTCTGTAAATTCTTCTCCCCAAAAGTTTTTCAGGGTGAGTTACAAATACCCTGTTTATACTACATATTCTTTGAGCCACAAAAAACCAATAAAAGTGGGGTTGAGTTTTTCCATCATTTTATCGAGGGTTAATCTGAAGACATGAGCTGAAGCTGAGACCAACCTGGACTTAAAAAGATTTGTGAAACCATGGGCTTGAGCCTTAATGTTCATTTGGAAGGTCTTGATCCATCATTATGCACAAATCATAACCTCTTAGCTCTTGAGTACGGTAAAACCCTCTGAGTCCTATAAATCACACTTAAGGTTTAAATATCAAAAGTCCATGTTAGTAGAGAGATGGTCTATATCATGTAAGACTTGATTACTAGTAGTCTTTTCTGCAATTAGTTCTCACAATGTCTAACAAATAAACACATTAATGGCTTCAAAAAAATCTTTAGCTCAAGATCATTTCTAAACATGATACAAATAAATGTTTTACTAAGGACTAGAAAAAGATAGGCATGAGGGTATGATTGCACAAGGTAGCCATACTTGCATTCAATCTATGCAAAGCACAAGGAGACCTTCTTCGCGGGCTCAACCCCACGGCAAGGACCACTGAAGAAGAGTAGTTCATCCCAACAGGTAGGCTCCGGTGATTTCCCCTCTTCATTCTAATTTTGATAGAAAGGGCCATTGCGTGATTTGAACCTGAGTCTCTCGGGTGAAAGTCATCAATCCCACCACTTGACCACTAGTCACATATTAACATAGTAGTAGATCTATAGATATATATACATATTTACATATATATATTTCTGCCATATCAACATCTATATATATATATATATATGTTACTACTATATAGAGCCATAGGCTCATACTTATATGTACATATATGCATATATATTTATATATACATGTATAGTTATACCTATATAAATATATGTATATATCTAGCTATCCATCTATCTATATCCACTCCATCTATATACTTATCACCTATTCATCTATATATATTCCATCTATGCACATTATCCTCACCATTCACACCTATGCACTTCACCCCTCCATGCCTTGTGTTGTAGGGACCTTTTCACAAGTTGCATTTGTCCCTACAACACCTGCGCAAAGTAAGTGCCACCACCCACACTTACACACATTCGCTCCACACTCCACGCGGCACTTAGTCTTGTTGGTTGCGTCTTGCTAGACGTGGGCCAACTTGACACCATGCTACATACCATCCCCATTTCCATCTCCACCCCTATTTATATAGTATCTATATATCTATATCAATTCTATATCTACTTACATATAGACTATATATATATGCATATACATATACTAATTTAAGTATCTCTTTTTTTATTTCCTTCTTTTCATTTTATTTTGCTTCCACTTGTCTTTTATTTTGGCTATTAAAAAGATCAAAAAAAGCATAAAAGAGAAAAGATAATTCTTGTCTTGTAGGTACCCGATCTTGGGAGTGACAAGATCAATTTTGGAACCCTGAATTGGCTTCAAGCCAAGGATCATTTGGCTCAAGGTCAAGGACTTCATTTTTGAAGGTGTGCCTCAAGAAAAACATTATCACAAAAATCTTAAAAGTAGAAGAAAAACCAAAAACATAATAAATGCAAGGAAGATATACGTTCTAGGAAAGGCATAGAAACTTCTAAATCTCCTAATTCCCGCCTCCCTGAGATCGACCTTGGGCCTAAAAGTGACCAAGATAAAATCAAGTAGGCCAGGTTAAAATTTTATGAAATTGGTGTAGACTTGATTTAGGTTAACTCACTATACTAATTTCGATGATAATATTACCATATTATATAAGCCTATTCAAGTCTGCATCAACCACCGCGGAATGCTCCACGAACAGGATGAGAAGGCAAAAAAATTATATTTTTAACTCTAGAGGAGCATCTCAGGTTTGGGACAAGCTATTAGAGCTTTGGAGGGGGTGAGAGAAGAGAGGAAGGGATGAATGAAATGTGAGGGGCATAGGCCTTTTTATAGGTGTAGAGGTTGGGGGTAAAAAGGTTATTTTTACCTCAAAACATTAATATGGGGGTCTTTAGTGATGCTTAAAATTTAAGCATCACTAAAAACCCTAAACATGGCCATAGCTCATGTGCATGCCATGCCTCCTCTTCTCCCCACGCTTCAATGCCTACACACGATTAGATGATCTTCGCCGTCTCGGACGGCCAAGAGGTGCGTGCTTGCTTCCTCTTTAGCGCCTTCATCCACCCGCGTGTGATGGCGTGTTGGATCGGGTGTGAAAGCCAAAGCATCCCCACGCACCACGTCGCCCAGCATTTGAGCATCCACTTGCCATCCAATGGCTCAATTGAGTCGGTTCCACTCGTCTGCTTGATTTGAAGCGAGGTGTGTGATATGCGAAAATATGTGGTTTGTTAAAATTGTGTTTTAGTTGTAACGCGTAAATCCACTTTCGCTTTTAAAATTTATAACCTAGATAGGGGAGTATCTAGGGTCATCCAAGGAGGCTAAATGTTTGCAAAATTATGTCTCTTGCTTGGAAATTGAACTCAACTTTCTTTTTGGTGTTTTATATATATGATTTTTTTATAGGTTTTGAAATAACAGGAACACACGAGTTGTTGGCGGGAAAGTAAGTAACAAGTATGATTACTAAGCTAACACCTAAATGACAAATAATTCCTCTCCCTAAGCTCACTGTAGGCACATGGAGGCCTAGAGTAATTACGGAGAGGGAGTGAAGAGTGCTAGAATCACAGTAATTAAAATGCAACTAAAAAGAAATTTCAATGAAGGCAACTAGATTAATGAGAAAGTGTTTTACAAAAAGCCCAAGTAGATGAATGCTTCTACTACTAGATAATTGCAACAAATAAAATGAAACACAAGTCCTCCTGAATTGTTGGTGAAGAGGGGAAGCTCCTTGCTCCAAGCTTAGTGCTCCTAGGCTTGAAAAGGGCTCCTCCTCCTTCGTTGAGATGCTCCTCCAAGGTGGAAGCTACCACCTTCAATGATCTCCTTCAATGGTGGGCGTGCACCACCCTTGCTCCTCTTTGCCTGGCCGTCCTCCTAGTGGTGGAGTGCTCCTCCTTAGCGTGGCACAAGGGAGAAGAAAGAAGGGGAAGAAGGCACCAAGGGGGTAGGTAGGATGCCCCCTTAATCTTTTTTTCTTCTTCGTCTTCCTTAGCCTTGAATTATGGTGGCCATATGGTAGACTAAACTAAAATGAACGATGAATTTTTTTGGTGGAATATGATAGGCATTTATAGAGGTGGAGAGGGGGGTAGTAGGCGTGGGTTAGGTGGATGGCTAGGATGTGTTTAGGTGGTGGTTATGGATAGTTAATTTGATCCTAGTGCCAGGGTTAGTTGGCACCAACCAAGGGGGTGCCATGGGAGGTAGTTATGGTGGTGGTGCCCCTTGAAGTTGGAACCAAAATAGGTCTTGTAGAAGGGGGTTAGGTGGCGCCATGTAAGGAAGGGTTGGGATGTATTTGGTGGATGGATGGATGGCCATGATGGGGTCTTAAGTTCGCACCAAAAGAGAGGCCTCTAGAAGGGAGGTTTTGGTGCCAACTTTAGGTGTCTTTTGGAGGAGGTTGAGGGGTGAAGGGATGGCTTGGGTTGGTGTTGTCGTGGCAAAATCGAGGTTAAAAACTGCGTTATAGTATAGCCGAAATCACTTTGAAAACTGATAAAATCTATACTCGAATTTTAAGTCCAAGGTCGAACACAGGGAGCAATATGGAATTCAAAACTGAAGATCACAATTTGAATCAAGAATATAAGAGATTGCAATGAAAATAATGTCAGGTACGAATGTGCAAAAAGAATGATGTAAAATGGTGATTTAAATCACCAATTACTCCTCACAAATAACAATTAAATCAAAGCCTCAAATATATGAAATCAAATGTATCAAACGACCTAAACATCCTATGCCACAGTGCTGTTTAGAGACTCAAGGGTCTCTCTACTTCTTCTGCCTTTCTTTCTCTGTGCTTCTCCTGCCTTGTCTTCTCTTCTTCTCTTTGTCTTCCTATGAGGCTTTTCCTTCTCTTTTCTTCTTGTGCTCAAGCCTTCTCTTCTTCTTTCTTTCTCTGTGCTTCTTCTTTATGTAGAGGGGGAAGATCCTTCAAATGGCTAAGTGTCAGTCTTTTCTCCCTGTAGCAAAACCCCCTGTCCCCGCGCACTATCTCTCTTTCTCTCTCTAGGTTACGCTCTCCCAGAGCCTTCCATAGTACCAGGTAATTGGGTTTCAGACCTAAAGCGCACTTGGGTCCAGGGCTGCGAGCGTGATCGTAGCCGAGGAGTGGAACGGGTTAGGCGAGTTGGATTTGCGCCAAGCCCACGGGGGATGGGTCATGGGGGAGGCACAGGTGAGCGGGGACCTCACCCCCAGTGTCTGAGGCAAACAGCCTTAGACACAAATTCAACTTATGTGCTTAAGTGGGCTCTTCAGCTTCCAAGGTGGGACTAAAGTCCCACCCTTCCTCTTCGCACTGGCCATAATAGATGATGCATCCAATTCTGGTCAAAGGTCCGGTCAAGGGCCAAATTGACCCCTTGGATGCATTCCTGGATGAAGTCCGCTGCACCTAGAAGTGTCACCTGGAGCTGCAATGGCTGAGGAGAGCTTCAAGCTTTGCTCAAGCTCACCATTAATGGCGTGGAGGACTTGGCACTTGAAAATCAACAAAAAGGGCCCCACGGCCATGTCAGATGGTTCAACAGGTTCGTCGTGGAGTGGCGAGTGTGGTGGTGGGTGCAACGTGTGCTGCCAGTGAGGGTGGAGGTCAGACAGTGATGTAGAAGGGTGCAGGAAGGTGGGTTGTTTGGTGGCACTGAGGAGAGGCCAATAGCATCAATTACCAGAGGCCTTTTGCTCTCTGGGACACGGTGGAGGTGTAAGGATGAACGGCGACCAAGTTGGTAGAGAGTAGTGGCCATGCGAACTCACCAGAGGTACACCGGTGAGGTGGACACGGAGTTGTGAATGCTCGAGAATGATAAGTGGAAGATGAGGCATTGATAGGGCAAGATAGCAAACGAAGTTAGGGCAGAGGTGGCGCCGATTATGGTGGGTCGGTGTTGGGGATGAAGGTGCTCCAGTGAGGGAAGGACAGCGACGATGGAGATAGAAGCACCTGCTGGTATGGCATGATGCGAAAGAAGGTGAGGAAAAAGGATCTGCCACTGGTGTTGCGATCAGATGACGAGGAGAGGCAAGGAGGATCATCGGAGCTCAAGGAGCCTTTCGGCCAGGTCCGGAGAGAGGAATTTATGGGAGATCCCGATCGAAATTGAGCTTCAGGAGTTCGGCCTAATCTGGGCTAGCTTTTATAGAGCTCAGGAGGGGATTTTAAGCTTGGAAGCCAACCTTCCAAGCTAGGAATTGTCGTTGGAGTAGGAAACCCAAATCTCTCATACATTAGCATGAGAGATTGGGAAGGTTACGAGGCATGGGATTTGGCTCAAAAGGGAATTCCTTGATGAACTTCCCTTTCAAATTCGAAAGGGATTCGTCAAGGAATCAAGGAGTTCTTGCCATTTTTAGGTCGCTGGTGCTTGTAGGAGTAGGATAAATGGTGACAGGGACCTACTTCTGAAGATGATGACAAAGTTAAGGGTCTATTTGTAAGGTTTTTGAAAGTTAAGGACATAAATGTAATCATAGAGGACCAAGTTGCAAACTAGGTCAAGACAATTTCATCTTGGGTCCAAATTTTGGTACAAACCTAATTTGAACATAAGGAGTCCTTTAGTGAAGTTGGATTTTGGTTTTGACCACGATTGGCAAGGTAATTTATGTAAAAACCTAAATTAGGGTAAATGTCTGTCTAAGACTCTATTTTGGGCCAAAATGGGTTCTGATGGTCACTTTGAAGCAACCAAACACTAGAGAACATTTTCCTATGAAATTTAGAGAGTTTAGGTGGATTTTATCCTAATCAGAACCTCAGTTAATTAAGCGGGTCTATTTTTAGGGTTCCAAAACTCATTTAATTCTCAAAATACGTGCAAACCCTTTTCTTTTTATTCTAACCCACTTGTTATCTTTTTAAGACCATTTGACACTCAATTAACCTCTGAGAAAACCTGTGGTTGTACTATATTCAAGTCATGATAGTAAAATTATAGTTTTAACCCTAGTTTCTTATTTCTCCCTCATAATGGATTTGCAGTGAATTATGGCTCTTTGGTAGTTATGTAGGAGCATTTACTGACTTAATTGGATCAAAATGAGCTAATTATGGCTCATGATGGTGTTCCTATCAGTTGGTGCCAAAACAAGGGTGGACTAGGCAGAGCTTAGGTGGACTAGGTGGGCTTAGTTGGTGGAACTAGTTAGGGCTAAGTTGTAGGTGGTGGGTGGAAAGGGAGTTGGGGCCTAGCTAAGGTAAGCTAACTTAGCTAGTGATGCGAAAAGTCATGTGAATTGTAATTAGGGTTTTTAATATCGTTGTAACACGCAAATTCGCATACGCTTTTAAATTTGTATTCCTAGATAGGGGAGTATCTAGGGTCGTCCAAGGAGGTAGATTTGCAATTCAACTCTCTTGCTTAAAAAATAAATCTCAACTTTCTTTATGGTATTTTAAATATATAATTTTTTTTTAGTTTTGAAATAATGGGGACAAAATGCGAATTGTGATGGAAAAATGGTAACACCTAAAATTGCTAAGCTAAAACTTAAGAAATGAAAATGGCCACTACCTAAGCTCACTCTAGGAAAGTGGAGGCGTAGAGTAATTAGGGAGTGGAAGTAAAACAATTGCTAGAACAAAAATAACAATTGCAACAAGAAATTAAAAAGAAGGCAATTTAATTTAGCAGAATTTGTGCTCTCTTACAAAGATAAGTAGAGGAATGCTTCTACTATAAATGTAAAATATAAAAGCAATAGAAGAAACACAAATCTTCTTGTAGAATCTAGTGAAGAAGGGAATTTTCTTGCTCCAAGCCTAGCTGCTCCTTGGCTTGAAAAGAGGGTCTCCTTCTTCTCCTTCCTTGAAAGCTCCTCGAAGGTGGATGCTCTACACCTCAAGTCTTTCCTCCTAGGGTGGGTGTGCACCACCCTCAAGCTCTCCTCCAAGGTGGCATGGACCATCTTCAAGACCTCCTCCAAGGTCTTCCTTGCCTGGCTCCTCCTTTGGCTGGCGTGGACAAGAGAGAAGGGAAGAGGGGAAGGCACCAAAGGGACAGAATATCCCCTTAATCTTCTTCTTCTTCTCTCTTGGGTGTGGGCTTTAGGTAAAATATGAAAGGAAATTCACTAGCCAAGGATGATTTGAATGGTGGTGGGTAGTGGTCTTTTTATAAGGTAGGATGAGGGGTTAAGGTGATTCTTGAAATGGAGGGCTAAGATGGGTAGATGGAGGTGGTTAGGTGATCCTAGGGCTAAGGATAGTTTGCACCACCTAAGGGATGTAAGGGGGGTAGTTATGGGTGGCCAAGGGACACCTAAAAGTGGTGCCAACCATGGAGAGGTGCCATGGGTTGGCGCCAACTTCTAGGCTTCTAGAAGGGGGTTGAGGTGGATGGTGGAGATGTCCTGGAGGGGTTATGTGTAGGGTGGATATGGGGGTTGAGGTTGGAGCCAAAAGGGAGGTAGTTAGGGTTGGTTTTGGTGCCAACTTTAGGTGTCTTTTGGTGGTTAGTTGAGGGGTGAAAGGTGGTGAAGAGGTGGCACCAACATTGAGTAGAGGTGGAGCTAGATTAAGTAGGCCTAAGTGGACTTGAAGTGGTAGGTTATGTAGGTGGAGTTAGTATTAGGTTTTTTTGGTGCTAGGGAGGTGGATGCTAGCTAAGCTAAGCTAAGCTAGCTTAGCTAGCTATAGAGTAGAGGAATATGCCTGTGAAGCTTAGGGTTTGAGGAGAGGAGCTGGATATGCAAAGTCTGGAGTTGAATTGGGGATGACAGCCACTGAAGAGGTCAACGTGGGGCTACTCTAGTTGGCTTAGATTGCTAGTTCTTTTTCTAGCTGCTAAGCCAGGCTAAAGTGAGTTGGCTTCTGTTGAATGGAGCTAAGGTAAGCTGGGTCTGGTGCTCTCGGGGAGGATTAAGCTGGTTGAGACAGCTAAAGTAGCTTAGTTCAACTAACTTGAGCTAAGCTGGGTCCCCAGGAGTTGGACTTGAGCTTCCTGAGCTGGGATGAATTCTTCTTTAGCTAGCTGGAGTTGAGTGGAGCTGGATATAGCTGGATCTGAGATGGGGTGAACTCTAGTCAACTCAGCTGAGCTAGCTAGAGCTCCCTGTAGACTAGTGGGAGCTAAGATGAGCTTCACTCAACTAAGTTGAGCTGGATCTGAGCTAACTTGAGCTAGGGTAAGCTACGATGGGCTCTCTTGAGCTGCCATTCAGCTAAGATTAGCTGAATGGAGTTAGGATGAGCTAACCCTAGTCCAAATGAGCAAGATTCCAGCTATTGTGAGCTGGATCAAGCTGAGTTCCAGCTAGTTTAAGCTCCTCCTTCACCATTTGCCTTCTTGAGTGCTAGGGTTTTAGGGATCCATATATCTGTTCATCCCTAACACTCACAAAAATACATTAAAATGACAAGAAAAATTGCAATGCATGCCTATCCTAGTTAATGCCTAAATGCCGCCCAAAAACCCATTTGCGGAGAAAAATCTTAAGAGCTAGGTTTATTTTAATGCATAAGAATGATGATTAACTGACATTTATTAGCTAGTAATGGAGTAGAGGAGGAGGCAATGGGAGCTAGGGTTTGAGGGGAGGAGCTAGACAGAGGAAGTCTGGAGTTGAATCGAAGTTGGCAGTTGCTGAAGAGGGTAGAATGGAGCTACTTTAGCTGGCTTAGCTTGCTAGTTCTTTGCTATCTACTAGGCCAAGCTAAAGTAGGCTGGCTTCTGCAAGAAGGAGCTGAGGTGAGCTGGGTCTGGTGCTCCCAGGGAGGATTGAGCTATTGAGGCAACTAAGGTAGCTTAGCTCAACTAAGTTGAGCTAAGCTGAGTTCCCGGGAGATGGACTTGAGCTTCCTAAGGTGAAATGAAGTCATCTTTAGCTGGATGGAGTTGAGCAAAGCTGGATCAAACTGGTCCTGAGCTGAGGTGAACTCTAGTTAACTAAGCTGACCTAGCTAGAGCTCCTTGTGAACTAATGGGAGCTGAGATGAGCTAGTCTCAGCTAAGTTGAGTTGGATATGAGCTGACCTGAGCTAGGGTAAGCTAAGATGAGCTCTCTTGAGCTACCATTCAGCTGATATGAGATGAATGGAGCTAGGATGAGCTAACCCTAGTTCAGGTGAGTTAGATTTCAGCTATGGTGAGTTGGATCTGGCTGAGTTCCAGCTGGTTTGGGCTTCTCATTCACCAGTTGCCTTCTTGTGTGCTAGGGTTCTAGGGATCTAGCAATCTAATTATCCCTCACACTCAAAAAATACATCAAAAAGACAATAAAAAGTAAAATGCATGCCTAACCTAATTGATGCTTAAATGCAGCCCAAAAACTCACTTGCAGATCAAAATCCTAAGAGCTAGGTTTCTTTTATTACTCAAGAATGATTATAAATTGACGTTTATTAGTGTGCTTCGTACTCGTGCCTGTTGGTTGAGAGTAGCGCGGCCGACCATTGCACCAAGGCTGCCTCTTTGTCAAGTTTCCATCCAAAGCACGTGCGGCCATGGCTGTTGGATCAAGATCCAATAGCCCAGATATGATTGCAAGGTTGATGAGAGAGAGAGGGAGCAGGCATCTTTGCCAGGTGTGGGCAGCTAAGATGGCGCCACATGGGGCCATCTTTGTCGTCCATCTTCTATGTGTTGTAGATGGTGCCACGGATGTTGGATTGGACCGATCTTCGCGCCGTTGAGCTGCGATCATCAATCTGAACCTATCCATGTGATCAGATTTGTCATCTGAAGTGTAGATTTACACCATCGTGGCCCTTGATCTCTGATCTTCCTTGGATTATATCTGATGCTACAGAAGTTCTATCAGGGCAATCTTGGAGTTGTTGAACTCCGATCGTCACCCTGATCAAATCCGTATGGTTGGATCTTCAATCCGAGGTCCTGATTAAATGTTGCCCTGTCCCTGGCCACCAAGAAGAAGAAATTACAATACATTTTGTACAATTTGACCTAAATGCATGATGATTCATGTTATGCAATATTTATAATGCATGATGCTTATATGATGTTAATAGCATGCATTAATAGACATTTTTGGCTATTTATATGTATGCACATCAAGGGAGGTTAGGGATGGGGAAGTCAGCTTATGGGTTGGCTGATGGGTTAGAGGTAGACGCAAAATTTTTTTATCGATTTCCCTGGTTTTCCATATTCCTAGAAGAGGAAGAAGAAGAAAATAAAGATTTTCTGGTATAGGGGGCAAAATCATATGGTCCCTCAAGATGTGGGTTCTAGGACCTTTTCCCATGCATGCACTTTTTTTGGAAGAATTGGAGGGGAGGAGAAGAGAGAGAGATGAGAGAAAGTGTGTAATTCCAACAACAAAATTCTAGACCTAACTTAAATGTGACTCCCTAAAAATTAACTTAAGACTTAATCTACCTAGGAAATAAGAAATCAATAGTGAATACTCATTCTATCAACAAATTTGGCCAAGTTGTATAAGGGGAGGTTTGGGCCCAAGCATTTCTCAGGAAAATCCCTAGGGGTTTGTGCAAACCCGCACCTAGTCGTTTGAAATAGCCCCTTAGCCTGACAACAGATATAGATGACAGAATTGATATTAACTAAAGAAAACTTAAAACCTATATAGCAAGCCTAAGTTGATGAAACCATTAGGGTCAAAATGCTACAATTTTTAGTTAGGTCTAAGAGACTAGAGTGCACATGAAATGTGGAGGGCGTTGATTTGGGTAATACCCTATTATTTCAATTTTTTAGTGTGTGCAAGATTGGAAAGTGATTCCAATAGCAAACAAGTTATCACACAAATTTTATTTGGTTTTCTACTTTTAGAATTTTATTTAGCTTAATGTATTTTAGGATTTTCTTTTTAAGGTTTCAAACAAGTTTGAGATTCCACAAACAAAAGGAAATCAAATTGTATTGATGAAGATAAGTTTCCCTCAATTTGTTGGTTTCTTGAAATGAAAAGAAACCCTAATCAATTAAATCCTAAGTAGAAAATTAACTACCAATGAGTTTATTTTCAAGCTTTCAGTTTAAGTAGTGGTCTAAATAATGCAAACAACACCACTACTATAAGTCAAATCAAACAAGGATTCCAAAAAATATTTTTTTGTGATTTTATGAATTTTTTTTGATATATTTTTATAATTTTTCTTTGTGCTAGTATCAAAGTCCTGAAATGATACCCAAGGGTATTTTGGACCTTTCAGTACCACCACCGGCCTTAGAAATTTTTTTAATTTTATGTGATGTGTATAATTTCACAAGAATTCCAGGAAGCTAAATTTCGAAAAAATTGGATGAGTATAAAAATTCTTAAAATTCACGGACAGTAGTAAAATAGGAAGATTAGAGGAGATGACCCCTCTACAGTCCATGAATTTTTAAAACTCCTATATAAATTCAATTGCTATGAAATTTAATACAAGTGTTCCCCACTTGATTTTGAATCACTAAGTGAAATTTCAACATTTTTAGAGGTCTGTGGTGTTGGGAATTGATTTTTGAATTCTAGATAGAAGTCTGGACTTGAAAATCTGACTACCAATACTTGAAGTGGTGTGGTATTTATTGATGCAAACAAACAATCAATTGAATTTTAAATGAAACCACTCCACTTAACTTAATTGTTTGTGATCCTGAAAGCCAAGTTTAATGTGTTTTGATAGTTTTTAGGGCTATGTGTGACTAGAAAGAGGAACCAACCAGAATTTTCGTGGGAAGATAAGGAATTGCAAGCTCTTTCTTCCAAAATCCCGCTTTCTTCCTGTAGTTCCTACACACATGAGAGAGAGAGAAAGGTAAGGGGATGAGATCAACTTATCAAGCAAGAGACTAAATGAATGCAAAGTTGTGCCTCCTGATGAGTTGATTTTCGCTTAACAAGATGACAATTAAAATGATTTGTCATTTGTATTTCTAAGTAGTGGAAAATCGACTAATCAAAGTATTGAATTAAAATAAACCACTCGAGAAGAGCGGGTCATATCCACTGGGAGACAATGGCCTATTAAAACTCGTATGGGTTCAAACTAGATGGTCACGATAAATTTCGTCAAGAAACCGAGTCAAAATTGCTTTCAGATTAAGTAAACAACAAGAGCTAATGCTGAAATAGCAATTATGCACATCTGATGGATATATTTTGCAATGTGGCATAATATAATACTAATAAAATTTCACAATGGCAGCTAATGTAATTATTAATTGAGAGTGGAATAGGGGATTCCCTTCATGCTTGGCGTGCGTGCACAGCAGGCCACGGCTAGAGGCAAGAATCACGGTGAAGGATAAGACCTCAGTGCTGCTTTCGATGGCAGTGGGTGGTTCAAAGAATGGTGGCCGGAGATGGCGGTGGCAAGGAGGAATGGATGGTGGATGGCCGGCTACAACCCCTGTTTGCTGCCTGCAGAGAGGAGGGAACGGAGATGGTGGCGTGAGACAGCTGTAGAGACGGTGGCATGCACTGATGGAGGACTGCACGGAGGTGAACGTGCTTATAGCTAGGCTGCACGAGGGTGCTGGTGGTGTTTCACGATGCGATGGTGGTAGCTCTCAGTGCACGTAGGTGGCATGCTACTGCTGTTGAAGTCGAAGGAGAGGCACGCACGAAGAGGGCTGGCTGCTGGTGGTGCGTGTGACAGGAGCTATGCGTCGAGGGTCGGGTGGTGAAGGGCTTGCATGAGGAGGTTGTGCACGGTAGGAGTAGAGGGTGTGCTGGGGGCACAGCGAGGAGATGCGCACGCTGGAGGCGAGGGGGCGTAGCGAAGAGGTGCACGCAAGCTGCACGTGTTGCTACAGCTACAGCTGATGCGTGAAGGCGTGGCATGAATGGGTGCGAGGCGTAGCTGGTTGCCATGCGTGTTTTTGGTGAAGGTGGTGTGGTGAGGAGGTTATGGGTTCTTTTTAGGTGAAAAGAAACAAAAGAAGAAGAAGAAAGAAGAAGAATAAGATGATGGAGGTGTTGGTGGTGCATGGACAGGTAAGGTGATCTGGCAGTTGCACGGTGATGGTTGCATGGCCGTTAGAGATGCACGCGCCCGATGATGGCACGAGTCCACCGGCTTGGCGTGGTGAGCTGTCACCTCGCTGGCCCACGGTGTGGTGGAGCTCGACCATGGAGGCCTGCAGTGGTGGCGATGCACGGTGGTGGAGTGGGTGGTGGCCTCCCAGAGCATGGCAGCTGCTCCCCCTCTCTTGTAGCTGTCTGCAATTCAAATGGAGGAGTGATGGAGATCTACTTCTTCCGGTCCTTCAATGGTGGCCAGCTAATCCCTTCTACAGTTAATAAAGAAGAGAATAAATAAATAAAATGAAATAGAAATGATGGGTTAATTATGCACAAACCCTTGACTTCTATGTTAAACCAAAATGATGCGTGTAATGCACCTAATTGGTTAACTAATTAAATGCATGCAATTCTAAGTTAATTATAAATGCATTTAGATATGAATTCAATGCATGAAATATGCAAATAAGTGAATAATTAGACTAACCTATTTACATCTTATTATATGCTATTTATATGTCAATATTAATCTAATGTCTAGGCAATTAAGTAACTAATTAGCCCACAAATATGGGCTCATCAAATGCCCCCATGCCTAGTTTTTGCTAGTCCCTAGCAAATTCAAGCAATAACCTAGCTCTTCAAGTAGACTAGTCAACCAAATCAGTCTTCCTTTATAAACATGTTAAGTTCAGACTTTAGACCTAAGGTTCCCAAGTAGTTTGCTAAGTTATAAACTAGGTCAGCTAAGGACGAGTTGCAGGCACAGGTTTCCTCAATTTCTAGATCTTCCCTAGGGTTTATTGGTCCCAAAGATTAAAGCATTTGTGCATGTACATTGGTCTGATTTATTTGAGGTTGGTATGATTGCTAACCTAGAAAGAGAGTAAGAAGGATTTCCTTTTTTTCGTAATATACATATTTTCGTTTGATTCTTCTAAGTCTAACCTTGGATCAGCTATCAACACGGTTTGTATCGGATTCATTGTCCTCATCACCGGGCCTCGAAGGGTGCCTGGCTTTCGATGCTTCAAGATAGCATCGCCTATAGTGACCCGAAGAACTCCTGGCAATTGACACTTTGAGATAGTGTCGCCCAAGGATTTCTTAAGCGAATTCAGGCCTGTGGTAATTGACACTTCAAGATAGGGCCGCCCATGGTACCTAAACCACACAATGTGCTTACATGCCCCCAGTAGGATAGATATCCTAAGAGACAAGCATCAAGGAGGTAACATGTTATCATCGCATCATCAAGGTGAGTATATACTCCTCTCTTGCAGCAGGAACTCATCCAATCAAATTGTGTTTTCAAGCTTCTCTTAAGTCAGAAATAATAGAAGAAAATTTACTTTAAGAAATTAAGGTGATCATTACTTATACAAGACCAAGTGTATGCGAAATGTGGATGCTTAGGTTACGAGGACCTGCAAACCAAAAGGTAGAAAAAGACACTAGTTACTAATCGCACGTGTTTCGCGAGTTAGAAATCAGGGTTACAAGTAACCCATCGTCATAGTTGCAAAACTCGTGATCAAATAAAATTTATAACCGAAACTCGAAAAGGGAGTCCTGAGTCGAACACGAGGAGGTGAACATTTGATTTTATGAAATCTGTGCTTCACTTTTATTTGTTTTTGGTTGTTTTTATCTTTTCTCATTTTTTTGGTATTTATAACAAGCAAGAGATTTGGAAAATGAAAACTTTATCTACCTGCAAAAATAAGAGGGAGAGGGAGAGAGAGAGTAAGAGAGAAACAATCATCTATTTATCAAGAACTGTTTGTTAAACTATGAAAGCAAGAAAACTATACTACGAAAGTGTAAAAAGATAGAAAGAGGTGAGAGAAATCCCCCTCGACGGTTGCTTGGAGGATGACTCGCTCTGACGTTGCTTTGAGGAAGGTGGTGAGTGATTAGCCCATAGTTGTAGGCTATTTAAGTATTTAAGTGCCTATACATTAGATTAATTCCAACATTTATTTAGTATAAATTAGGATATAAATAGATTAATTGATAGTTTTAATCTAATTACATAATCCATACATTGCATTCATATCTTAAGTGCATTTAGAATTAGCTTAGAATAACATTCATCTAATTAGATAATCAATTAGGTACATTATTTTTATTAACATAGAAGTTGAGGGTCTGTATATAAATAATCCTAATATTTTAACAATATTTTCTTTATTCTTCTTCTTTCGGAACGGCTGTCTGCCGCTCCAGTGCCCGGCTGCTGCAGTGATGAAGCCATTCAAGGGGGAGCGGATGTGGTGGATCTGGTCGGCGACTGATTTCAAACTTGTTCAGGCCACTACAAAAGGAGCAGGGAGGCAGCCGAGCTGAGGAGGCCTCCACCACCGACCCACCACTGTGCAGAGAGAACCTCTGTCTTCCACTCCATACTGTCGGCCTCTACCGTGGCGGCGAGTCTCCACCACCGTGGGCGTGTGGTGTGACAGGCCACACCGCCATCCGGAGCTCGCCTGCATTACCGTGACACCTTAGCGTGCAACTCCCTCGCCGTCGTCGCAGACCACCACCACCGAGCTACTGATCAGCCACCCTCTCAGTAACTTAAGATGTCTGGGAAATTTCCCAGACGTCTGAAGTTACCCGCTCACCTCCACTTCCTCAGCCTGCACTCTCCAACCGGCCACCAGACCGCCTGCACCCTCCACCGCTCACCGGCTGCAGACCTGCGCACGCCTGCAGATCAGCCCGCGCTCTCCTCCAACGCCTACAGACCAGCCTGCAGCATCCTCCAACAGCCGCCTGCAGCTTCCACCGCACACGCCAACCGCCTGCAGCTTCCACCGCGCCAGCGCCCTCCGCAGACCCTCCGCCCACGCCAGCTTCCACCGCACACGCCAACCGCCTGCAGACCACCGCGCAAGCGCCCTCCTGCAGACCACCGCCCACGCACAACCGCGCGCCTTCCGCAGACCCTCTGCGCGCCCACGCACAACCGCCTGCAGACCACCGCCCACGCACAACCGCGCGCCTTCCGCAGACCCTCCGCGCGCCCACGCACAACCGCCTGCAGACCGCCCAACCGACCACCGCGAACGCCTGCCACGCCAGCCGCAGCAGTACCCACGGCAGCAGCAGCAGCCACCCCCGCAGCAGCAGCAAGCGGCGGACTTCACGCCAACAGGCTGCGCAAGCTGCCGGCTACAGCACCTCCGCCGGAGCTCGTCCGGCCACCTCCGACCGCCGCGCGACTCGCCGCCACCACCGATTCGAAGCCCTTGATCCAAGGGACCTCCTCCGAGCTTCCCACGCCCGACCATCGGCTCCTCGTCGCGCAAGACAACGGGGAAAAATTCCCCTGTTTTGCTACAGTAAAACGTTAATTAAAATTTACATTTTCTGCCATTGCCACATTTTAATCATATTCGATTCACTCTGCATTGCGGAAAATATCCTGTAGTTTCTCATAATTGCCATTTCAGCATTGTTTCTTGCTTAAACCTTAATCTAAAGGCAATCTTGGCTTGGTTCTTGTCCAAATTGACTACGAACAAACATTTTTAAGTAGCGTGAATTTTAATACGTTATTGCCTCCCTGTGGATACGACCCGCTCCTCAGCGAGTGGTTATTTCTTATTAAAAATTGATTAGTCGATTTTTCCACCACATTAAACTACAAACGACTTAAAAGCGAAAGATCGACCGGTCAAATGGCGCCGTTGCCGGGGAGGCAACAGACGTAATAATTTCGCCTAATTTTATTTTGATTATTTGTCAATTGCACAGAGATTTGACCATCTATTATTTTCTTTTCTGTGCGAGAAATTTTGTGCAAGAATCAGCCACTGTGAGAGGCGACCCTTGACGTCACCAGACGAGAAGTGGACAAGCAATTTTGAAAGGAGGAGAAGGACGAGGACGCGACGGACACCATTGTATTTAATCGCTAATTTAATTAGAATAGAATTAAGATTGTAGACTTAATTTTTCATTACAGTTAGTTTGAAACCCTTGTTCTGGGGCAAATTTTGAGGGGTTTGTTCCCCGATTTTATTTTGGACCCATGTTGGGTAATTTTTGGGAGCCTATTCCCTTTTATTTAGATTTAGGTTTATTTTTTTTATTATTATTTTTTTTATTTTCTTGTGCATAAGTAGTTCTAAAAAAAAAATAGAAAAAGAAAAAAAACGAGCTGCCTGCTAGAAGTTGCCTGCCCTAGGACGAACCATTTAGGTCTGTATGAGCAGCCTCTAGATTTGCTTTTCTGCATTGCGTGCATTTTTGCATCGAAGATCGCTGGAGGCAAGGTACGCATTCTCTTACTTTGCATCCTATTTTTGATCACGCATTGCATTTGGGATTTAATGCGAAGACCACCTAATCTGTACTGAATAAATCTAACAAGTGGTCACATATTTTCTTTAGAAAAAGGACTAATTAAAGGAAGGACATTTTAAAAACCAAGGATTTGATTTTCAAACTTGGCGTGCGATTCAAAGTTCAAAATCTTTGACGGTGTATGCACACTTATTTCACTTGCACCACGGCACGTTTCTAGACACTCCTTAGGTTTGGAAATACTAGGACAAGAGCCCTCCTTTCGTTGGATTTTGAAGTGTTCGGAACTTGAGATCAAAGGTTTTGTAAATCCAAAGAGGGGGATACCCTGTCACAGATTTTTGGGGGTAGTTGAGGAGCACCGCGAAAGCACAGCTTCAAAGGAAGGCTTAGGCCTACTTGCATCCCTCGATCTTCCGTCTTTGGATTTACTTGACCATTTGAGATTTAGGGAAGAACACCTAAGCTCCAACTAGGTCTTTTTAGGCGAGCCGTAGGTCGACAATAGGCACGTAAATTGATTGAACAAATTGTATTGTCACCTGCAATCTGACTTAAAATCAAAAGCCTAAATTGGGAAAGACCTAAAAGGTCCTTTTTGAATTGTGTCTTGCTTGGGGAATTCTGATTGAAGTGTGAGTTAGAATGGACCACATTGATTTTCATCCTTTCACATCTTGCCCACACCCTCACCCCCACTCTGCATCCTTCGATCCCAGACGCCGAGATGGTCCATTCCTTGATGGACATAATGACAATCATTGGGATCCGTTTTACTCCTATTATAGGAGTATTGGCCTAGTTAAGCCCCAAATTAGTGAGCAGAACTCAGGAGCGGGATTTGCTTTGCCCAATATCTCACATACCAAAGAAATACCCAACCCACCCTCCCTGAAAACTTATAATGGTTGGACAAACACTCCTGGGTACTATAAGCCTGAGCCTGACTTCTCTTATGATAGAAATGACCTCTCCTCTTTGAAGATGGAAATACAGAAAATGCAAAATGAAATGAGTGAATTGTTAGGAGAATCTTTGAGAGCAGGCCAACATGAAAGAGATGAAATTAGCCACCCAATCTGCCCCATTGATGATGACGTACACCCCTCTACAATAGATGATTCTCCCGTGGGAAAGCTACACTTTAAGTTGAAGGGAAATTCTGGGGAGAATAGCTACTTTTCGAGGATCGATTTTGAAACCTCCCCATTAGATGACACTTCCTTGAGAGATCTACACTTTAGGTGGGAGGAAAATACACATGAAAGTAGCTATGCATTGGATGAAGAAAGGTGGCAACCCGAGGAAGATGATGATAAGGTTGAGTATCCACCTGAATTATATTGGAGTCAAAAGAAGGGAATGATGGTACCATTGGAAGACCTCGACCCAGATGATAGTATTTTCGTGACATTTGATGAAGTGGGTCAAAGTCAAGTTGTTAATCCTACCCTCCCTTCTGATCACAATATGGAACTCAAACCCACCCTTAGGGAACCTAACCCTAAAGAAATTGACCTATCTGAGGAGTCTGATGTAACCAATGTAAATAATTTACCTCAGATAGAGCACCCTAGGGGATCTGCTGAGATATTAAATGATTCTAGACCTCGGGTACATGATGAATTGTGTGATGAGGAGGAAGACGAATTATATGAGGAACCTACATTCAAGATTTGGAGTGACACTAAGGGTGATTATGTCTTATTTGAAGAGTTAGCCCCTGAGGATGTCACAAATTTGACCAAATTAGGTTTCCTTGGCACACCCATTGATGATATTTCTCCTCATGATAAAATGATGGAAAATTTGGAAGCAATTTCTAAGATTTATGTGGATTCACATATAGACTCCGGGGAAGATTTGAGTAAAGAACAAAAACCCAGGGATGACATTGATAGGATAATCCCTAGATCTGTTGCTTCCAACCTGCCTTCATTCACTTCGAAGTCACCCTCTGATTCGCTTATATCTGAAAGCGAAATTGTGACTCCTGATGAAGAGCAGGAAGATCCACGTGATGGTGCAAGGAATGCTAGGGATGAAATTGAGGATTTAGAAAGAGTGTTTAGGATGGACACCAAGCTGATTAAACCCAACCTAGATCTTATGGCCATCCCACAACCTCGTAACTTGGACACCCTAGACGATCCTTGCCTTAGAGAATTGCTCATTTTTGTTCTGACTAGGGGGCTTAACAGACCAATATTTTCTGTAATGGAGTATCGGGTATGGATTGATGATTTCTTTAGTCAGTCCATTACCCTGGGGGTTTATCTCTATACCATTCCTTCCCCATTCTTTTTGGAGGATCCTTGTCATCCTACCCCTACCCCTTTGGAGGTTATTTTAACTGTTTATCCTTTAGAACCTCTTCTGGTGACCTGGGAAGATTTCATTCCCATTTTAGTTGGGCGAGCATTTGCTATCGGGATTCATCATCAGCTCGCCAACACCCTAGGTTACCTATTTTCTAGGCCAACTTTGCTTTGCTCATTTTTAGGGCCTATTTCTGCAATTCTTGAACCTGATTTGCAGGTTCTTCGGCTATTCAGCCCAGCTTTGACCCAGGTAATATCCTTCTATGCAATGAGGACATTGCAGATTTTAGGCATGGGGGGGTGTACTTGGGGATATACATAGCATAATTGCATACATTTGTACATATAAAAAAAAAAGTTTTGAGCTTAACTGGGTAGATCTTGCAGTCTTAAGCAAATCAGAACTCTAGGGTAGACTAAGTTAATTTTAGGGTCAAACTTTAGAAGCTAAATAGGCTACTAGCTTTAGCCCTTTAGGGTCCTTTGTGGACTTAAAAACTTAAGTAGGAGTTAAGTTGCGGACCATTCTTCAAGAGGTTGAGGAAGGGAAGCTAGGGTTTGAGTTGAAAGGTGGGGTAGTACCTGGAGTCTTATTCTACCTTTTGGTTTACGGGTCCTTGTAACCCAAGCATCCAAATTGTTCACATTTGGTCTGGTAATTAACTTAATTTCTGAAAAGAGATTTGGTTCTCTTAGTTTTGACTTAAGAAAGGCTTGAAAACACATTTTGATTGGAAGAGTTCCCGCCGCAGGAGAGGTCGAGTATATACTCACCTTGAGGATGCGATGGTAACATATTACCTCCTCGGCGCTTGTCTCTTAGGATATCCATCCTACTGGGGGCATGTAAGCGCATTGCGCAGTTCAGGTACCATGGGCGGCCCTATCTCGAAGTGCCGATTGCCATAGGCCTGAATTCGCTTAAGAAATCCATGGGCGATACTATCTCGAAGTGTCGATTGCCAGGAGTTCTTGGGGTCGTTATGGTCGGTGCTATCTCGAAGCATCGAAAGCCAGGCACCCTTCGAGGTATGGTAATGGGGACAATGAATCCGACACAGACCGTGTTGATAGCTGATCTGAGGTTAGACTTAGAAGAATAAAAAAAAAAAAAAAGTGTATATATTAAAAAAAAAAAAAAATTCCTTTAACTCAAATAACTCGAACCAATGCAAAAGCACGGATGCTTTAATCTCAGGGATCAATAAACTTTAGGGTAGAGTCAGAAATCAAGGAAACTTGTGCTTGCAACTCGCCTTTAGCCGACCTAGTCTGTAACTTAGCAACTACTTAGGAACCTTGGGTTTAGAACCTGAACTTAATATGCTTCTAAAGGAAGACTAAGTGAGTTGACTAGTCTACTTAGAGTGCTAGGTTTCGCTTAATTTTGCTAGGGACTAGCAAAAACTAGGCATGGGGGTATTTGATTAGCCCATAGTTGTGGGCTATTTAAGTATTTAAGTGCCTATACATTAGATTAATTCTAACATTTATTTAGTATAAATTAGGATGTAAATAGATTAATTGATAGTTTTAATCTAATTACATAATCCATACATTGCATTCATATCTTAAGTGCATTTAGAATTAGCTTAGAATAACATTCATCTAATTAGATAATCAATTAGGTACATTATTTTTATTAACATAGAAGTTGAGGGTCTGTATATAAATAATCCTAATATTTTAACAATATTTTCTTTATTCTTCTTCTTTCGGAACGGCTGTCTACCGCTCCAACGCCCGGTTGCTGTAGTGATGAAGCCATTCAAGGGGGAGCGGATGTGGTGGATCTGGTCGGCGGCTGATTTCAAACTTGTTCAGGCCACTACAAAAGGAGCAGGGAGGCAGCCGAGCTGAGGAGGCCTCCGCCACCGACCCACCACTGTGCAGAGAGAACCTCTCTCTTCCACTCCATACTGCCGGCCTCTACCGTGGCGGCGAGTCTCCACCACCGTGGGCGTGTGGTGTGACAGGCCACACTGCCATCCGGAGCTCGCCTGCATTACCGTGAGCACCTTAGCGTGCAACTCCCTCGCCGTCGTCGCAGACCACCACCATCGAGCTACTGATCAGCCACCCTCTCAGTAACTTAAGACGTCTGGGAAATTTCCCAGACGTCTGAAGTTACCCGCTCACCTCCACTTCCTCAGCCTGCACTCTCCAACCGGCCACCAGACCGCCTGCACCCTCCACCGCTCACCGGTTGCAGACCTGCGCACGCCTGCAGATCAGCCCGCGCTCTCCTCCAACGCCTACAGACCAGCCTGCAGCATCCTCCAACAGCCGCCTGCAGCTTCCACCGCACACTCCAACCGCCTGCAGCTTCCACCGCGCCAGCGCCCTCCGCAGACCCTCCGCCCACGCCAGCTTCCACCGCACACGCCAACCGCCTGCAGACCACCGCGCAAGCGCCCTCCTGCAGACCACCGCCCACGCACAACCGCGCGCCTTCCGCAGACCCTCCGCGCGCCCACGCACAACCGCCTGCAGACCGCCCAACCGACCACCGCGAACGCCTGCCACGCCAGCCGCAGCAGTGCCCACGGCAGCAGCAGCAGCCACCCCCGCAGCAGCAGCAAGCGGCGGACTTCACGCCAACAGGCTGCGCAAGCTGCCGGCTGCAGCACCTCCGCCGGAGCTCGTCCGGCCACCTCTTACCGCCGTGCGACTCGCCGCCACCACCGATTCGAAGCCCTTGATCCAAGGGACCTCCTCCGAGCTTCCCACGCCCGACCATCGGCTCCTCGTCGCGCAAGACAACGGGGAAAAATTCCCCTGTTTTGCTACAGTAAAATGTTAATTAAAATTTACATTTTCTGCCATTGCCACATTTTAATCATATTCTATTCACTCTGCATTGCGGAAAATATCCTGTAGTTTCTCATAATTGCCATTTCAGCATTGTTTCTTGCTTAAACCTTAATCTAAAGGCAATCTTGGCTTGGTTCTTGTCCAAATTTACTACGAACAAACATTTTTAAGTAGCGCAAATTTTAATACGTTATTGCCTTCCTGTGGATACGACTCGCTCCTCAGCGAGTGGTTATTTCTTATTAAAAATTGATTAGTCGATTTTTCCACCACATTAAACTACAAACGACTTAAAAGCGAAAGATCGACCGGTCAGTGAGGAGCGGGACGAAGGAGGATGGAGGATGGGGCAGGACGACGTCGCGACGAGGATCTTCTTCTCGAAGGGCGGTGAGAGGATGGCCACAGGATGCTCCATGAATGGGGATGAGGGGAGGGAAAACTATTTGAATTTCTACTCTAAAGGAGCATCCTGGGCATGGGACAAGCCCTCTCTAGAGCCTCAGAGGTGGTGAGAGGAAGAAAGGAAGAGATGAAGAAAAATGGAAGGGGTAGGGGTCCTTTTATAGTGGAGGAAAGAACCAAATTTATATACAGGACATTTAGTGACGGTCATAAACATTGTTGAAGATCTGCCGCAAACATTGCTGAAGACAGCCAATGCGCCCACCCGCCGTTGTGCTGGCACGTGCTCCGCGTGCCCATCTTGTGCGCCTCCACGCACGTGCTCGCGTGCACTGCCGCTGCACATGCGTGCCTCCGTCACACGCACGTGCACCTGCGCTGTTGTGCTCATGCGGTGGCGCATGCATGTGCACGGGCGGCCTGGGTTGCGTCATGTGGCGTGATCTGGGTCGTCCATCTTCTTTCTATTGTAGGGGCTGCTACAAAGGTCAGATTGAGTCAATTTTCACGCCGTTGGGCTGCGATCGTCGACTCGAATCCATCCATACGGTCGGATTTGTTGTTTCAAGCTCCGAATTACATCACCTAGTGATAAGAAACTCATCATGCTCTCTAATTACCCCTAATTAACTAGACTTCCTAGTTAATTAGCTAGAAATAGGTGAATATATGGGTTAATTATTAAATAAAGGATAAATAGTAAAGAACCTTAAAATAAATTAAAAATTCTATATTATCATCCAATTAATATTATTAATAATTTAATTAATAATTTTAATCGAAATAGTATCTAATTAATGTGATTAACTAACTTAAGTATAATATACACCTAAGTACGTAATAACTTAAATAACATTACTTAATTAAATAATTTAATCTAAAAAGGTCAAAAATGTACATTCAAGGTCCAAATATAATAATTGTCTTATTTATAATCATATATAAAAAGTTGAAAAACATTTAAATTAAAATAAACCATGAAAACCTGAGTTTACATTTTAGTCCTTATATTTTATTTCAATTGGGTCCTTATTCTACATTTAGGTCCTTAGCTTTCACTATGAACAAGTCCCTAAAACTTCTTCTTCTTTCCTTCTTCAACCATCTGGACGGTTGACGACAGGAGGCGCATCCACCGTCTGATCACCGCTCATCCGACGTCATTCCTTCTTCTCCAAGCTCTTGGAGCTTATGCTCACCATCTCTTTTTCATCCGCCGGTCTGGATGATGCTAAAATCCTATTTTAGGGTTGGAGATAACCTCACCAGTGTCGGAGAAGACGCTGGTGGTTATTCCACTCCTGGCTGCTTCTCCGTCCAGATTCCACCTCCATCTCAGTCGCCGCTACCTATAAATACCCCTCCACACCCTCAATTTCCACCAAGTTAGCTCCCTTCCCTCTTCTTCATTGAGCTAACCTGATAGGCTATTCTCTCTAAAGATCCAATGATCTTCCTCTACCTCATCCGTCTTCCTCTATCCATCTTCAATAGCTCTGGACCTCCGTCGAAGTCAGCCCAATCCTTTGACACAAGTGCTGACTAGGAGCTCCTCTACTTCACCTCACAACTGCCTGCTAGACTCTTTCTCCAACCCTCTGATTTCCTCCTCCATTATGAGCCATTGACGGAGATCTCCTATCCACTTCATCCAGGTAACAGTTGGTTAGGTAGGTAGATTAGTTACGATAGTTAGTTAGGTAGATTTGGTAGTGTAATGTTAGATTTCATATTCGTCTTCCTCAACTCCAGTGAGCTCCTTGAGCTTGTCAGGAGCAATTATTTTGTCATTTTAAGTCACCGTTCACTTTCTCACACCTTCCATGAACATTTCTATCATTTTTAATTACTCAATAGATCATTTAATCACCTAAACCACTTTCTCCTCCACCAACTACTCCTGCTGTCCATGGCAGTAGTAGTTGAGCTATTTCCACCTCCACTGGGGTCCTCCACCATTTATTCATCAGCTAAGGGCCCTAATCCTCACTTTAATTTTAGTAATTACCCCCTATAACTTAAATGCCCAATTTTAATTAAGCTCCAGAGCTCGCTGTCAATGGCGGCTCAGGAGAAGTTTAAATCATTAATTATATACATATACACCATTGCAAATATTTTTTGACTTGTTTTCTCCACTCAATTGAGTGGAAAAACAAGTCTTGAGCCTAATCTAACTCAAATCTTGTGTAAAATGAATTCACTATTTAATCTTCACTTTAATGGACAATTGATGAAATTAATATGTTCCTAAGGTTCCTTGTGACCTTAGGAAGCTTTTTAAATCATCAATGGCACAATTTCATAATTTTTGTATAATTTCACCTTTTCTGGACTCACTGGAGCTCCAATGAGCTCCAGCAAGTCAAAACAAGATCTTCAGCCTATTAAACTTAGTGTGAAGCTTCAGATCAATGATTTGAGGTTTACTAATAATGCTGAGACATTTTAATTGAGGTTTTAGTGCTTGGAGCTTATGTTAGGACTTCATCTTCTCCAACTTCGGTAGAGTTGGAGATGATTGGCAGTTAGGTTTAAGTGTTGTTTAAAAGGTTTGAAAGCACCAGTGGCTTGCCCTGAGTTCATTTGCATGATTCAACCACTGTAACAAACCTTGGTTTGTCTTGATGAACAAACTCTTTTTCAAACTCAGGAAACAAGCCTGGAACCCTAGAGACCTTAGTTGAATCACCTTTCTAAGGGCTTGAATCTGTTTGTGTGATTGAAGAGAAGATGTTTAAGGCTTAATTCCCTTTGAAATGGCTAAACTCAGAAAGTCAAAATTTGAGGTGAATTGGTCAAACTAAAGTCTGATCCTTGGATTTTGGATTCAATCAGACAAATTGAGGAGTTCAAATTGATGCTGGGATGTTTGTGAATGATTTAGATAAGATTTGGATGAGCTCTGATGAACTATATGGTAGAATTTGATTTCTATCAGTTTGGGTTGTTTTTGAACCCAAACTGGCGACAGTAGCTTTTTGATGAGATTTAGATGAAAAATCTACCTAGATGGATTCGTAACAACCTCTAGAGGATGTTTAATTTGATTCAATAGGACTTTAGCTATCTGTTAGGACCTTTCAAAGTTTTAATCATAGTTCTCAAGCTCCTTGAGAAGCTTTTAGTTTCTACACCTTTCCTGAAGCTCCTGAGAGCTTAGTGCCTTCACCAACAGCCTCGGAATCATCTCCTAAATCTATTTAATACTTCATTTGGAAGCCAAATTCCAGTCTATGGAATTTAGAGCCACAACTCCACTCTGCAGGCTAAAATAGCTGTAGTCAAACCAAGACCTTCGCCCTTCAAATCGAATAGCTTACCCTCCCATGAGTATCAAATTGACACTTCAATTGTGTAGAATAACTCAAGAGCTTTCCAGCAACTTTTATTTGCTTGGAATGGAGCTTTGAGCTGGCTGGAATCGACGTTTGAAGGTTGGTCTGGGAGGGTGATTGCATAGCAAAAATACACCGACAATTGTGCCATCTTGTGCTATTTCCAAGCATTGCCAGTGTAGATTAGATAGCCAAAGTTGCATTTGCAAAAATAAACGCATGCATGCATTTATTTGAGAGGGGAGGAGAGTGAAGAAAATGGCCTTGAAATTTACATTTTCCTCAAGTGCTGCCTCGCAAATTCACCATCTTTATTTTTATTTTTATTTGACTTCTTCTCCACGGCTGCATGGCATGGCTGGATCTTCCTCGCACCATTCTCTATAGCAAGCATGCTCTGTACAGCCTTGCACAGCCATGCATGCAGCCAGGGCATGGTTGTGCTTGCCTTCTTCCTCTTTAAAAAAGGCACGGCCGTCTTCTTGCAAAAAGAGCCTGGTCCAACGTCCACACACAGACAGCACCATCCTTCCCTTCTAGGCCGTCTCCTCCCCTCTCCCCTCCATATGCAGCCTCTCTTCTTCTTGAAGAGCCACGCTGCGGGCAGGTGCAGCTCACAGTGGTGCACAACCACCACTGTGAGTCCCACCACCGCCCAGCTCATCAAAGAGCCGGTGTGCATGGTGGTCACTGCTTTGTTTCGTTGTTCCAAGCAATTTCCGCCATTGCCATAGAGCCAAGCTTTGAAGCTCAAGCACAGCAGCAGCAAAGCGCCGGCCACCGCTCACCCGCACGCAGGTCACCGCGCACGCCAGCAGCCAGCGTAGTTCTTTCTGCGCACGCCAGCAAGTCACCCTCGCCCCCCCACCGTGCACGTCAGCAGCCAGCGTAGTCCTTCCATGCAAATGCCAACTCGCTCAGCGGTGCTCGCACACACAGAAACAGCCAGCACCCGGTCGTGTGAGCCGAGCACGCACTGTAGCCACTGTTCACGCAATTCAGCCGAACACTGTGGCTACAGTACGGTGACCGGTAAGTTTCTCACTTATCCGATCACCCGACGCTCTCTCTCCACGCCGCTACCGACGCTAGCCCATCCACACACGCCCGCACCTGCGTCTCTCCCCACGCCCGCTCCAGCGCTTGCGCCTGCGTCTCTCTCTGCACCTGCCTGCTTCTTCACGTCTGCACCTGCCTCACTGCACAGCGTAGTGCACTGCGGTCTCCCCCTCACGCCTGCTCCCTACTGCGTGCGCACACCTCTTCGCGCGCCTACGCGCCTGCACGTGTACGTGGCCATCAGATGACGCTTGGAGGCTGCGGACGACTTAACTCGCTCGCGCCTTCTTCCTCAGCAGACGCTCTCTCTCTCTCTCACAGCACTCTCTCACTCCCTCAGCAGACACATACACACACACTCACACTCTCGCACACACACACTCACTTATACACTACTATATACTTATATATATATATATATACATATATATATTTATATACATATACATATATATATATACATATATCTATGCATATATTAGTACCTATATAACTAAGTATAAGTATATATACATATATATATATATATATATATATATATACAAATATACATACATATATACATTTATCTATAACTATAAATACATATATATATATATATATATGTATATCTATCTACATATATCTATATACATAGATACTTATACTAATATATATATATACATATACACATATATATAACTATATACATATATTACTATATATATATACATATATATATATATGCATATATAAGTACACATATACCTATATAATTATAACCACAAATATACATACATATATACATTTATCTATAACTATAAATACATATATATATATATATGTATATCTATCTACATATATCTATATACATAGATACTTATACTAATATATATATATACATATACACATATATATAACTATATACATATATTACTATATATATATACATATATATATATATGCATATATAAGTACACATATACCTATATAATTATAACCATATATATATTTATACATATAGATATATATTTACATATATACATACATATATATATTTTTTCATATCACCTACCATACGTTGTATCGCGGGAATATCTGCACCAGTTGCTGATATTCCCCAATACATGTATACAGAAAGCGTCTTCGCACACATCTTCCACCCACCCATCCTACACTCTACGCGGCACTTCGTCCAATTGGTTGCATCTTCCTAGACGACGACCGACTCGATACCGTGCTACACGCCATCTCCACCTCCACCCCCCACCCCTATATACATATATAATATATACATATATATATACTATATTTATCTTATTTCTATTTCTCTTTTCTGCAATTAAAAAGATAAAAAAATATATAAAAGAGAAAAGATATTTCTTGACTTGCAGGTACTCAGTCTTGCGGAGACTAGTTTTGAAACCCTAATTTGGCTCAAAGCCAAGAACCTGATTTTGAGGGTGTACCTCAAGGACAAAAATTTTCAGAAAAAAAAATCTTGAATAGAAAAACACCAAAAACATAATAAGCGAACGGAAGAGATTCGTTGTAGGAAAGGCGTAGAAACTTATTCACCTCTAATCCCACTTCCCTGAGTTCGACCCTGGGCCTAAAAGTGACCAAGATAAAATCAAATAGGCCAGGTAAAAAATTTTGTAAAGAGATGGTTAGGCTAGATTTAGGTTAACTATTATACTCATTTCAACGATAAAATCACCATATTAACACAACCTATCCGGGCCCAACCATAAGCACTTTTCTGGCACCGTTGCCGAGGAAGTGCGCATTCAAGTAAGTTTCTACTTCATTCCTTTAATTTTTCTCTTCTCACACCCTTCTCTTCACGGGTGTTTCTGTTTGTTGTTGTGCAAGTGAACCAGTTGCAAGGAGAAGGTAGGAAGACGAAGTCGGAAACGTGGGCAGATCCAAGGCGGGAACGAGAACGTGAAGACGCCGGCACTGCACTAGAGCTTCGCACACGTTGCTGAACAAGTAGGTCTTTCTTTCTTAGCAACTTAGGTCAACTTGTCACCTTAATAAAAAAAAAACTAAAAATACACTTCTTTGGATCTCTTAGGGCAAGTGGATTAAAAATCACTTGTTTGATTGTTTGTCATCACTCCCACTGCCTCGGGATTTCCCGCCAAACTTTGCATAGCGAAGATCCAAGAATCTTGATTCTTGAATTTTTCACCGTGTGAAGCATTCTTTGAGGCAAAAATAAAAAGATTGATTGCTATCCCTCTTTGCCTCATTTATTTGCAATTCGGGATCACATTTTTGGTGGGGAGACTTTGAATTGAGTTGATTTCAACCCCACCACGACCTTTCACGTGCCTAAGATTCGATCCCGAATACTTCAACCCCAACATTTTGATTTTCCTTATCTTATGGTTGAGCCTTGTGTGTGGAAATCATTTTGGTGATTGGGAGCACTTGAATTGAAGTGCTTTGGCTCCCTTTCACACTAATCTAAAATTGATTCGTGCATCCACACATAGAAATCTCCATCTAGGGAAGGCCATTGCATTTTAGCATGCATTAACCAACTGACATTGAAGAAGGGTTTGTTGGGCTTAGAAGAAAACTTGTATTCTCTCAAAACCCGAAGATTGGTTGAATTGGTAATTCAAAGAAATCATAAAATTCATAATACATAAGGCTAAATTCTAAAAACCATTCACTAATTAAAACTTCAATTCAGGGAGATTTCCCCGTTGCATGCTTGGTTTACACACTCTACAAAATCAATCACTTGGGGATTACCCGTAAATAATGCCCTTCACATTCTAGAAGCACTTGATCCTAAGCCTCTAACTAAAATTGGTAGTAACTTGACCCTTATTAAGGATTGGAGGTATAACTACCTGTGTGTAGCGCCTACGTGCTGGTGAGGGTTCCGGCATGCTATCGGGTGTCTAAGACTAGGGCAAACGACCTTTCAATCTGGCTCGGTGGTTCCGCTGTGCTCGCATTCGGTTCCATAGGTCGTGATAGTAGGTAACTTAGATCTTTAGATCTAAGGGCACACTGTAGAGGTTAGGAATTTGATTGTATTGATTTGTCATCATGTGTACCTTTGCGGCGTCATTTCTCCCATCTCTTTTCCCTTCGTATCCCCCCAATTCTTCCTGCGGTAGTGCATGTTTGGGAGGAGGTCACAAAACCCTAAACTGTGTGAATTGCCTGATAATTTTAGAAAAGAAGCCGCATCGTCCTCCTCCTCCACAAACATGGCTGCACGCCCACCCCCAAATCCCAAAGGAGGAAACTGCCCTTAAAACCCACTAGGTGGTGGAGCCTTTGATCCCATAACCTGCCTCCAAGCCCAAATGGAAATGTATAATGAACAAATTGAGGCCATTAGGGAAACATTGGAGGAAATACAGAACCCTCTCGAACGGGAGGAGCCTAGGTCTCTTAGCTCCTATCAGAATCCCGCTGCTACAGAGACCATAGGACAAATTTGGGTCCCCATGGGCAGGGATGACTTTGAACTGAAACCTAACATAATTGGCCTGATAAATTTTCACTTCCATGGTCTTGCAAGTGAAGATCCTTTTCTCCAATTGGAAGACCTAACCCGATTGGCTGAAATAGTTAAACCGAGAAATATCAGGTTACCTATAGTCCTCATGAAAATGTTCCCATTTTCATTGCGGGATAAAGCATCACAGTGGTTATGCACCCTTGGGAAAACCATCCACTCTTGGGAAGAGATGTGAACATCATTTCTCAAGAAGTTCTTCCCAATTGGGCAAACCAATGCACTTCACCATGCTATCACTTCATTTACGCAACAAAACGGCGAACAGTTTCATGAGTCATGGGAGAGATATAATGACCTCCTCAGGAAGTGTCCACACCACGGTTTGTCTAAGTGGCATATAGCCCAAATTTTCTACTATGGGCTAAATGAGACTTTGAAGTACATTGCAAACGCTTCCTGTGGAGGGAATTTTATGAATAAAGACGAGAATGGAGCATTTGAATTATTTGAAAATATGAGCTAAAACTTAATGAACAATGCCTCCATTGTCGCCTTTAACCATACCATCCTGCCCCGTAATGTCCACGAAGTTGACATGGGACCCTCCCATTCATCCATTAATCTCAGCCTTATCACATAGAAATTGGATGAAATCTCCGTCGTGCACAAGAAGCTGGACGAGCTTCTGGCCAACCACACTCGTTCTATGGCAAACACCCCTACCTCATCACTTCATCACAATTCTAATTCTTCCAACACCAGGCTTATCCCGAGAAACCCCGTAAGACCTTCCTTACCAAGTGTCGCGCCGAGCGATTCAGTAAGCCATGTGGATCTGGCTTCTGCGAGCCAATATTTCGACACGGAGGACCAAGCCTCCGTGTGCTCGGACGTGTATTTACATGTGGACGCGTCTTCTGGCATAGAAGATGCTTTCGCCCTGGGGAGCAACCCGTTCTCTGCCACTTATAACCCAGGGTCGCAAAATCATCCGAATTTCGCATGGTCCAACAACCCGCAGCACCAAAACCCTGCTGGTGGACTAATGCGACCGTCCGCACTCGTCATCCCAAGGGCCCAGTCTAATCCTACGCCGAATCCACCATCGGGTCCTTACATACTGCAAGCAGAACATGCATCAAGTCCTCTTGATAAATTGATGCAAATGATGACGGAAATGTCAAAGTGCCATGAAGAGAACATGACCTCTCTTCAGCACCAATTGGCACAGCAGAATGCTGAGATCAGTCAACTACACATGGCGACTCGATCTCAGGGCACTCTTCCCGCCCAACCTATTCCCAACCTGCGAAATTTCGTACCCTGTGGTCCTCAACCATAGGTACGACCTTCTCAGGGGCAGGTTCACCAAATTCTGCAGGCTCTGAGCATTCCACCGAGATTTCAGGCTAATCCCGCTGCAACACCTCACTCTTATGTCCCTATTGTGAACCCTCCTCCGCCTTATGATCCCACTAGACCTGCATCGTCCAATGCAATCACTACGAGGAGCGATAAGCAGACCGTCGATCCACCTCGACCTGATCCTGGCCCGTCTTCTTCATCGCCCTCTCATTCGGGATGCGCACTGCATTCGCGAGAGGACAATACACCCAAATTGGTGCCAGAATCAGTCCCATTCCCTAGGCTCTACTGAGGGAGCCAAAAGGCAAGAAGAAGGATACACATGCCTTTGATAACCTCCGTAATTTGTTCAGGGATGTTGAAATCAAGGTACCCCTGCTCGAGGCTATCGACCACATACCTACTGTCTCCCGATTTTTCAAAGACTACACAACACCTAGGTGAAAGTCAAAGAGAACTAAGAATCCGGTGGTTCTTTCACCGCATGCGATTTGTGCTATACTGTCAAATCTACCACCGAAGCAGAAAGATCTAGGCACACCACTTATTTCCTGTAGCATCCAAGGCTGCAATTTTAACCGTGTCCTACTTGATCTAGGATCTTCCATCAATCTTATACCAACCATCATGCTTGAAAAATTTTCCTTGGGAAATCTGAAACCCACCCCTGTCACGCTACAGTTGGCAGATCGTTCTATCAAAATTCCGAAGGGTGTGGTGGAAGACATGGTGGTTAGGGTCAATAGTCTCTGTTTTCCTGTTGACTTTCTTATTTTAGATGTGGAAGTTCCTAGCTCACTTTCTGATTGTCCGATCATCCTTGGTCGACCTTTCTTGGCCACAGCCCGTGCCCATATCGACTGCGAGTCAGGCTGTATTGAGATTGCCATTGGATCTAAAAAGCTCAAGCTTAACATCTTCAAGGTAGCCGAGAACTTTGATTGCAATTACATCGAGGATGACACGTCTGACGAGGACATGGCCGTCAGTGCGTGTATCGGACTAATTGGGACCTATTCTGACTGCTGCGGATTGCCTTTAAACACTGACGATTACCTGACTGACACATATTGTGACGTTCCCCATCCCTCCTTAGTCTCGTACCTTCTCCTGACCAAACTTCTAACGAGATTTTCTCCGCTTCCCATACCTCGTAGTCTGAGTCATATCCGGGCTACTCAGCACCGATCCACACTCTTGAAGGCAGGATTGCCCTTTCTTTCCCGCCAAATTAGGTGGATTTGCAACTCCACACTAGGACCCTGAGCCCATATACTTCTCACTGGGGCTATTCATTTTTGGATCCATCTATCCAAGAAGCCCCTCTTCTTGGCCAATATGAGGGCCAACTTCTTCCTCCTGACTTATTTTTCGATCCGCCTGGGACACTCTCGTCCCATGAAATGGCAGACCTTTCACCATCCACTCCCAAGTTGAAAGAGCTGCCTAGTACACTTAAGTATGTTTTCTTGGGACCAAATGAAACGCTCCTCGTAATCATTAGTTCAAAATTGACCAGGGAGCACGAGTACAAACTAACAAAGGTCCTTATGGAACACAAGGTAGCCATTGGATGGTCTTTATCAAACTTATTTGGCATTAGCCCCTCCTACTACACTCACCGTATATATACGGAGGAGGAGGCTCAGCCTTCCCGCGAGATGCAGCGACATCTCAACCTTGACATGAGGGAGGTCATTAAGAAGGAAATTATTAAGTGGCTGGATGCTGGTATAATCTACCCGATCAGTAATAGCCCCTGGGTGAGTCCGATTCACGTCGTGCCCAAAAAGGCGGGACTCACCATCCGTGTCAATGATAGGGACGAATCCATCCCTACACGCACTCATACATCTTGGAGAGTGTGTAGATTATAGGAAACTCAATGCTGCAACTAAGAAAGATCATTTTCCACTACCTTTCATTGATTAAATCCTAGAGCGGTTAGTGGGAAATAAATTTTTCTGTTTCTTGGATGGATTCTCAGGATATAACCAGGTGGCAATTGACCCCTGAGACCAAGAGAAAACCACTTTTACCTGCCCCTTCGGCACCTTTGCATTTAGAAGGATGCCGTTTGGACTTTGTAATGCGCTAGCAACTTTCCAGAGATGTATGTTGGTGATATTCCATGACATGGTGGGTGACTTTCTCGAGGTCTTCATGGATGACTTTTCGGCCTTTGGACCATCTTTCGATAACTGTCTTGCTAACCTGACCCATATCCTTAGGAGATGTATTGATGTAAACCTCGTGCTTTCTTGAGAAAAAGTCATTTTATGGTACACGAGGGAATTATTCTTGGGCATATCATCTCTGATAGGGGTATCGAGGTTGACAGAGCTAAGCTTGATGTAATTGCCGATTTACCTGTGCCTGGCTCTATCAAACAAATCTGCTCCTTCCTGGGACACATCGGTTTATATAGGAAATTTATCAAAGATTTCTCCAAAATTTCTCAACCTTTAACTCATCTCCTATCGACCGACGTACCCTTCGATATGGGCCCCGACTGCATACGAGCATTCATGCAGCTGCGCAATGCTATCACCAAGGCCCCTATTCTCCAGCCACCTGATTGGTCCCTCGACTTTGAACTCATGTGTGACACTTCTGACCTTGCAGTCGGAGCCATCCTGGGACAAGGATGCGATAGACACCCCTTCATGGTGTACTACGGTAGTAAGACGTTGGATGAGGCCCAGCGTAATTATACTACCACTGAAAAAGAACTACTGCCAGTCGTCTTTAAGCTGGAGAAATTTCACTCTTACCTTCTGGGCTCACATGTTATTGTTTTCACTGATCACGTTGCCATTCGCCATCTCATGCACAAGAAGGATGCCAAGCCTAGACTAATTCATTGGATCCTTCTACTCTAAGAATTTGACATTGAGATCAGCGATAAGGCTGGAGCCCAGAATGTTGTCGCTGATCACCTTTCTAGACTGGACCCTGACCATATTGGACTTACTTTGCTGATCAATGAGATTTTTCCTGATGAGCACCTATTGGCAATTAATGTGGCAGGTGGACCTTGGTATGCCGACATTGCCAATTACCTTGCTTATGGATCCCTTCCACGTGGCTGGCCTAAAAACCAATGCGAGCGTCTCACGGCAGAAGCAAAGTATTATTTTTGGGATAATCCACTTCTTTTTCGGATAGGTGCTGACCAAATCATCCATCGTTGTATTCCTGACAGCGAATTCTCTAGTGTGCTATCTTTCTGCCACGATCAGGCCTGTGGAGGCCATTTCTCTAGGAGAAAAACTGTAGCCAAGGTGCTGCAGTGTGGTTTCTTTTGGCCCTCCCTTCACCAGGATGCACACAAGTATGCCAAACATTGCACTAGGTGCCAGTCGTTAGGGTCACTGTCACGTCGTGATATGATGCCCTTACAACCCATCCTAGCTGCGGAAATCTTCGACATTTGGGGAATTGATTTCATGGGTCCCTTTCCTCCTTCCAATGGCTTTGAATTTATCCTCGTGGCTATTGATTATGTTTCGAAATGGATCGAGGCTATTCCCACGTGCCGTGCTGACCATGTTATATCCACTCGATTTGTCAAAGACCACATTTTTGCGTGCTCTGGGATCCCTCGAGCCATTATCTAGGATGGAGGAAGCCACTTTACCCATGCTTCTTTTCAGGCACTTCTGAGGAAATATGGAGTCCACCATCTTATCGCATCCCCGTATCATCCTCAGACGAGCTGCCAGGCAGAAATGTCGAACCAGCAAATCAAGCAAATTCTCTAGAAAACGGTTCGGCCTGATCATAAGGACTGGTCCGACAAGCTGATTGACGCACTTTGGGCTTATCGAACCGCCTTCAAGGCTCCCCTTGGTATGTCTCCTTATAGAATCATTTACGGGAAGCCTTGTCATTTTCCCGTGGAGCTGGAGCACCGCGCTTATTGGGCGGTTCGCCAATGTAACCTCGACCCAGACCTGTGTGGTCGAGAAAGGAAACTCCAACTCCAGGAGCTAGAAGAGCTCCGTCATGAAGCCTATGATTCCTCCTTAACTTTCAAGCAACACACTAAGGCTTTTCACAACAGCCGTATTCGGCGGAAAGAATTTGAGCCATTTCAGCAAGTTTGGCTCTACAATGCCTGGCTCAAATTCTTTCCTTTAAAATTGAAGTCCAAATGGACTGGCCTTTCCTGGTCTCGAGACCATTTCCCAACGAGGCCGTTGAGATTGAAGATCCCAAATCTGGGCATAAATTTACGGTCAAGGGGCATCATTTGAAACCCTATCTTACTCATGAACCTGCCCCCGTTGGAGAAACTGTTGCCCTACTGGAGGATAACTAATTTTGTGCCTCATTTTGAGTCCAGCTGGGGACGTTAAATTCAGCGCCCGTTGGAAGGCACCCCAACAACACTCACCATCCACCATCACTTTTCACGCCACTATCACGCTCACTTCACTTTTCACTTCACCACCCACCATCCACCCACTCTACCACCCTACTGTATACCCAACACCTCAGCTCTCGTTACCCGATCTTTTGTCCTTCCTCTACCCTTCCTTGCATGCATATAAGGACATAGCATCATTTGGCATGGGAGGGTGGATAGGCATCGTTAGGATCTGGGTATTTTATCGTATCATGCAATTTTCATCTATCTATAAATATTTTTAAAAAAAAATGGTGTTTAGTAATGATCTGATGGCTGAAACAAAAATACAATAAGTGTTTATGGATATTCAACCACTATTTTGAAGGCTTTCTAGGCCACAAAAGCTTGATTCGCTCAGGCTCGGCTTAATTCACTTGAGCATTGACAAGATAGATCGGAATCTCTCCTAACTAAGGACATATTCTTGTAACTGAGACACCAGTACAGGATCCCTTGGTTTGCTTCTACTCAAGAGCCTAAGTAATCTTGGTTCATACTACAAATATCAAGAAAGATCGGGTGAACATAAGATCCAACCCTAGTGTTCATTAGGGAAGGTGGAGTCCTTACCTGTGTGCACAGGTAGACTTTTTATCCCAGGCTTTAGTCTTGTATTTAGGAGGGACTCTTTCCACCCAAAAGGAACTCTCCCACCAAAAGAAAAGTGTGCTCCTCCAAATAATGTTGTAAGAGATATACTGACACGTGTTTCAAAAAGAAAAAAGAAGAAGATGCAAATAAGTCAGTATATCTCACAAATGTCTGTAAAATCTTCCTACAAAAGAGTTCTTCAAGGAAAATACCCTATTTTCTTTGAGCCACAAATGTCATAAAAGGGGAGTTGAGTTTTCCATCATCTTTTTAAGGGTTAATCCAAAGACACAAGCTGAAACTGGAACCAACCTGCACTTAAAAATTCATGAAACCCTGGGCTTGAGTCTCAATGTTCATCTGGTCAGTCTTGATCCTTCACTAAGCCCAAGCCATTATCTCTTAAGCTCTCGAGTACGACAAAAACCTCCTGGGTCCTAGAAATCATATTTAAGGTTTAAATATCAAGAGTCCTGGTTAGTTGAGAGATGGTCTACATCATGTAAGACTTAAAGTATTGGTAGTCTTCTCTGCAATTGGTTCTCACAATATTCAACAATAAGCACACCTATGTCGCCTCAGGAGAAAATCTTCAGCTGAAGATCATTTCTAAATGCAATACAAAAAAAATGTTTTGCTAGGGACTAGCAAAAGATAGGCATGGGGGTACAATTACACAGCAAAAATACACCGACAATTGTGCCATCTTGTGCTATTTTCAAGCATTGCCAGTGTAGATTAGATAGCCATAGTCGCATTTGTAAAAATAAACGCATGCATGCATTTATTTGAGAGGGGAGGAGAGTGAATAAAATGGCCTTGAAATTTACGTTTTCCTCATGTGCTGCCTTGCAAATTCACCATCTTTATTTTTATTTTTACTTTTATTTGACTTCTTCTCCGCGACTGCATGGCATGGCTGGATCTGCCTCGCACCATTCTCTACAGCAAGCATGCTCTGCACAGCCTTGCAGAGCCATGCATGCAGCCAGGGCATGGTTGTGCTTGCCTTCTTCCTCTTTAAAAAAGGCATGGCCGTCTTCTTGCAAAAGGAGCCTGGTCCAACGTCCACACATAGACAACACCTTCCTTCCCTTCCAGGCCGTCTCCTCGCCTCTCCCCTCCATACGTAGCCTCTCTACTTCTTGAAGAGCCATGCTACGGGCAGGAGCAGCTCACAATGGTGCACAACCACCACTGTGAGTCCCACCACCACCCAGCTCATCAAAGAGCCGGTGGGAGTGGTTGTTCACCGCTTTCTTTCGTCATTACAAGCAATTTTTTCCATTGCCACAGAGCCGAGCTTTGAAGCTAAAGCACAGCAGCAGCAAAGAGCTGGCCACCGCTTTCCCGCACGCAGGTCACCACACACGCCAGCAACCGGTGTAGCTCTTTCCACGCACCAGAAGGTCGCCCTCGCCGCGCACGCCAGCAGTCGGCGCAGTCCTTCCGTGTGCACGCCAGCTCGCTCAGCGGTGCCTGCACATGCAGAAACTGCCAACACCCGGTCGCGTGAGCTGAGCGTGCACTATAGCCATTGTTCACGCATTCAGCCAGTAAGTTTCTCACTTATCCGATCACCCGACGCTCTCTCTCTACGTCACTACCGGTGCCAGCTCATCCGTGCACGCCCACGCTCGCATCTCTCCCCGTGCTCGCTGCAGCGCCTGCGCCCACGTCTCTCTCTGCACCTGCTCACTTCAGCGCCTGCCTCTTCGCATCCGCACCCACCCCACCACGCAGCGCAGTGCGTTGCGGTCTCCCTTCACACCTACTCCCTCCTACGTACGGGTGCCTCTTCACGCACCTGTGCGTGAGCGTAGCCATCAGATGACGCTTGGAGGCTGCGGACGACTTAACTCGCTCGCGCCTTCTTCCTCAACAGATGCTCTCTCTCTCTCTTTCTCGCTCTCTCTCACTCCCTCAGCAGACACATACACACACACTCTCACTCATACACTATTATATACTTATATATATATATACATATATATATTTATATATATATATTTATATACATATACATATATATATATACATATATCTACACATATATTAGTACCTATATAACTAAGTATAAGTATATATACATATATATATATACAAATATACATACATATATACATATATCTATAACTATAAATACATATATATCTATATATATATATGTATATCCATCTACATATATCTATTTACATAGATACTTATACTAATATATATATATATACATATACACATATATAGCTATATACATATATTACTATATATATACATATATATATATACATATATATCTAATTATAAATATATATATATATATATATATACATACATCTATCTATACATATATTTACATACCTATACATATATACATATATATATATATTTATATATATATATACATATATAAGTACACATATACCTATATAATTATAACCGTATATATATTTATACATATAGATATATATTTACATATATACATACATATATATATATTTTCATATCACCGACCATACGTTGTATCGCGGGAATATCTACACTAGTTGCTGATATTCCCCGATACACGTGTATCGAAAGCGTCTTCGCACACATCTTCCACCCATCCATCCTACACTCCACGCGGCACTTTGTCCTGTTGGTTGCGTCTTCCTAGACGACGATCGACTCGACACCGTCTACACGCCACCTCCACCTCCACCCCCCACCCCTATATACATATATATACTAGATTTATCTTATTTCTATTTCTCTTTTCTACAATTAAAAAGATAAAAAAATATATAAAAGAGAAAAGATAATCCTTGACTTGCAGGTACTCAGTCATGCGAAGACTAGTTTTGAAACCCTAATTTGGCCCAAAGCCAAGAACCTGATTTTGTGGGTGTACCTCAAGGACAAAAATTATTAGAAAAAAATCTTAAATAGAAAAACACCAAAAACATAATAAGCGAATAGAAGAGATTCGTTGTAGGAAAGGTGTAGAAACTTATTCACCTCTAATCCCACTTCCTTGAGTTCGACCCTAGGCCTAAAAGTGACCGTGATAAAATCAAATAGGCCAGGTAAAAAATTTTGTAAAGAGATGGTTAGGCTCAATTTAGGTTAACCACTATACTCATTTCAACGATAAAATCACCATATTAACACAACCTATTCAGGCCCAACTAGAGGGGGAAACTTTGTCCCACCTCCTTAGGACTGGAGTGGCCGCATGAGTATAAAAGTTATTTGTGATATGGGCATACCAGTCGATAGTGCATGGTGCAAGGAAACAAACTGAGCATTATTGGGTGTGTGTGTGGGCTCATGCAGTGCACATGCCTGGGTGTGTGTGCACCTGTGGGTGTGTGAGTGTGGGCTCGTGAGGGCGTGTGCATGGGCCTGGGAGGCCGTTAGCCGAATGGGCTCGAGACTATGCAAACTAGAAATAAATCGAAACTAAATAAACCAGGATTGGACCTAGTGGGGTCTAGTCCCACCCTGAGAAGGGTGCTGTGTATCCCCGACCGGTTCAAGCCGCCAATTAAAAACATAATTTTTGGTTTAAATATATAGACCGATTCAGTTCAGAAGGTCTGCAAGGGTTCTGAAGGAAAGTGTGCTAAGGAGAAGAAGAGGAGAAGAAGCAAAGGCAAGGAAGAGAAGGAGAAGAAATAGAGAGAACTCGTAGAGATAAAGGAAGGTTGAACAGACAAGGGCTAAAGAGAAAAGGCAGAGTAAGGAAAAGAAGAAAGAAAGAAAAGAAGACTTGTAAAAGAAAGAGCTTGAGAAGATTAAGGAATAAGATTAAGAAGAAGATTAAGAAATAAGTAAAAAGAGAAAGAAAGAGAAAAAGGTAAAAGAAGAAGAAGAGAAAGAAAGAGGCTGAAGACAAAGAAGTTCATGGTTCAATTTCTTTCATTTTTCATTCCTTTCGAGCTTAATGTTGTAATAAGGCATATTTCCATTAGTAATACTTTCTATTGCCTTAATCTCTTGAAATAAAAACAAATAAATATGTTTACTTGTTATTAAAGAAGATAATTTGTGTAAATGTGTTTTCTTATGGAATTTTGCATATTCTTTTAATTTGAAATCATTAAGGGGTTCAAGGGAAGGATCCAAACTGTAGTAAGGATGGTGGCAATGTGGGCGACGGTAGGCGATTCTGGGGCGACGGCTGGTGGTAGTAAGGATGGTGAAGGATGGCATACTTCAAGGTCGAGGGTTTGGAGGCAGAATGAGAGGAGGGATTCTGATGCTTACGACAAAAGGGGGATGGAGGCAAGGTGGTCTGATAGAAGGGGAACAAAGGGACTCGGCAAGACCGTATGTTTCCCCTGCCAGCGGCGAGGACATATGGCAGCCACTTGCCGATCTCCCGTGGTGAGCTTGGGCTGCGGGGGACTCGATCACAAAAGGGATTCCTACAAGGGTTTAGGGGGACAGATGAAAGAACATCCTTTCCTACGCTCTGGAAGTTTGAATTTTAGGGCTATGTAGATTCCACCTCCGCCCCCATCTCTATGCAAACAGGGGGGCTTACGATTGATGGGGAGGTTCCTATGACAGAGAACATCAAAGCGACAGAGATGGCCTTGCATGGAGCTCTGGTTAGGGAGGTTATGTCTGGAAGACCGATGACGAAGAATGTTCGCTCCCTGGTAAACTCTCTCTCCCTTTCGACCAACTCCTGGCATGTTTCTTTTCTATCAAATACGGGTTTTGTCCTCTTTGACTTGGGTATGGTGGATGTTGAGAAGATGCATTTTCAAACAACCTGCAACGATGGCTTCACAGTGATCTGGAGATTGCTCTCTCCCTTTGATGGAGCCTTGCCGGAGAGACCACCCCAAAGAGTAGGATCCAGATCGAGAAAGCATGAGATCGAGGGACTGCCTTTGCATCTGAGGTCAAAGGAGGTCGTATCCTCAATGATCTCAGGATTTGTATTAGTGGCAGAGGATGCGGTTATCGGGTTGCTTGAGGGTGATGGGCGCCTGTTGAATGTGATGGTCAATGTATTTTTAGCTGACTCTGTACCTGATTGTCTGATTCTGAGATGTGGTGGGAGCTCCTGGATGCTGAGGCTGAGGTTCTTGGTGGGTGACACTATAGCAAAGCAACTTAAGTCATTTGGACCTACAGTTGGTGAGGAGGCTGCTGCGCAGGAACTGTGCACGGTTCGCACCGATAAATCCCTAACTGTTGAAACTCATAAGGACTTTCGTGTGGGGGAGATGGGGGAGGTTCAGAATGAAGAAAAGGAAGAATCGGGTGGCGGGGAAATGGCTGGACAAATGCCCACGGTGACAGGGGATGTGTTGTCAGGTGATATGGAGACTGAGGAGCAGGGGAATCATGACATGCCACTTGTGTCTCTGAAGGATAAACAAGACCTACAGGAGAAGGAAGGCCTTAAATGTGAAGGTGGTTATTGCACAAAGACTGGTAAGGGCAGATCACCATATAGCCTCTGACAGAGAAATCAAAGGCTATCCTTCTGATGGATGAAGATGAGGTTGCAAAAGTTATGCAGGTATGCAAATGCCAAACCCTCAGGGGGGAGGGGTCCAATGAGGATAGATGAGAATCCTCACTTGGAACGTGCGTGGGTTGCGCGACAAAAGCCGGAGGGCTTCACTGATGAGATATTTGAGAGAATGGGGAATTGAGTGTGCACTCATTCAAGAGACACACATTGAAAGTAGTTCTGATAGGCTTTGGTTTGACTTGATGGCTTCAGGGCTGAACGATTGTGTGCAGATTGATGCACAGGGGAGGTCGGGGGGTATTGCTATCTGGTGGAGGAAGGTGTGCGCTCAATGCTTGGAGGTTCATAAAGCCAGGCATATGCTGACATGCAAGTTCCAGACTCACCAGGGGCAGGAGTGTATCTGGATTACTGGGGTATATGGACCATGTGTTGCATCAGCCAGGCAGGAGCTATGGGAGGAGTGGTCAGCTGTGGCTGAGTTGGTGCATGGTGGAATGTGGCTGACAGGTGGGGATTTCAATTGTGTGCTAATGGGGGCTGACAGGCCTAATGCTAGCACAGATAGTTCGGCTATCGGCTTCCAGATGATGGTTCAATCTCTACAGTTGAGTGAGTATCCATCTTCTGGTGTGGAATTTACTTGGCGCAATGGAAATGGGCTGGCATCCAGACTAGATAGATTTTTTGGGAATGTGGACATTCTTGAAAGATTCCAGTTATCGATTGAGTGGCTTGAGCTGACCTTTCTCTGATCACACCCCTTTGGTGTGGGACAGTGGGGAAGAAACACATGTTTGCTCTTATTTCAAATCGAAAAGATCATGGCTGAATGAACCGGGCTTCTATCAGATGGTCAGCTCTTGGTGGCGAGCTAAAAAGGTGAAGGGGTCTGCTACTGTCAGATTGGCAACCAAGCTGGCTGATTTGCACACTGTCCTAAAAGAATATTGATTTACTGTTATCTTGAGGAGGTAGCAGAGGTGGAGCGAAGCTCTGAATAAAATTCAGGAGCTAGATTCTAAGGAAGCAGCTGGCCCTTTATCTGAGGAAGAATTGGTTGAAAGGAAAATGTGGCAGGCTACGGTATTGGATGAAGATCTTAAACAAGAAATTGATTGGAGGGAGAGATCAAGGCAATTATGGCTTAAGGAGGGAGATGCCAATACGAAAATTTTCCATCTTACGGCTAGCTCTCGGAGGCATGTTAACTTTATTTCCTCTATTCTCTGTGATGGACATAGGGTCTTTTCCAATCAGGAGATTAAATCTGAAGCCATTAAATATTATACAGAGGCATCTTGGGCAGCTAAGAGGGGGAAATGGAGAATGGCAGGAAGTGATGGTCCTAGGGTGATGAGTGAACAGGCTGATCAACTGACTGCACTCATCACTAAATAGGAGACCCTACAAGCAATCAAAGAATTAAATATGGAAGGTTCCCCGGGCCCTGATGGAATACAAGTTTTCTTTTATAGAGAGATGTGGAGTGTGGTGGGCAAGGAAGTGCTGGATGTTATCAGAGAATTTGAGGTGGGAAATGCTGGGTTTGAGAGGATTAACAAGTGCTATCTTTTTCTATTGCCTAAATCAATCGGGGCAGAAAAATTTTCAGACTTTAGGCCGATCTCCTTGTCAAATTCCATCTATCTTGTCATCAGCAAGATTTTGGCTAATAGGCTGAGAAATGTTCTACAGGGCCTGATCCATCCGATATAAGCTGCATTCTTGCCTAACAGATCACTTCAAGAATCTTTTATTTTGGCTCAGGAAATGGTTAGTGGATGGCATAGAAGGAAATGTAAGGCATTCATGTAGAAAGTTGATTTCCAGAAGGCTTATGATTCGATCTCTTGGCCGTATCTTTGGGAGGTTTTTAGAAAAAGAGGTTTTCCCCCTTATGGATCCAATGGATGAAATGTTGTATCACTACTGCTTCTTTTTCTTCATTGATCAATGGGAAGCCTTGTGGGATTTGGATCCAGCCCCAGCGTGGGGTTAGACAAGAATGCCCTCTAGCCCCGTTGGTTTTTAACCTTGCGGTGGATTGGCTTGCAAGATATGCTTGCAAATTGGCAGAGGTGGGTATAATCAAAGGGTAATCATTATCTAACAGGAGAAATCTAGCCCCCATTTTGCAATATGCAGATGACACGGTGTTCTTTGTGGAAGGGTCCAAGCCTGCGGCATATGCTCTGGGGTTATTGGTAATGATATTTGGTGATATTTTAGGCTTATGTTTGAACAAGGAAAAGTCTATCCTAATTTGTTTTGGCATGAATGAGCAGGAGCAGATGGACTTGGAGGGTACATTAGGGTCACCTCAAACTAAACTGCCACTGAGGTACCTAGGATTGCCACTGAGGGCTGCAAAATTGAAAAAATCTGATTGGAATGTCTTCTTTGATAAGGTTTCTGGAAAGCTGAAAGGCTGGAGTAGCAAATTTTTGTCTAAGGGTGGAAGACTAATCCCTCTCAATTCGATCATTACAGCCATACCGATCTTCTACTTTATCATATTCAGGGCCCCTAAGTGTATTTGGAAGAGATTGGATGTTATGAGGAAGAGATTCTTCTGGAAAGAAGTAGGTCATGAGGGTGGTTTCATGCAGCCCATCAGATGGAGCAATATCTGCAGGCCAAAGGAGATTGGCGATATGGGAATTAAGGCACTCAAAGAGTTCAATGAGGCTTTATTGATTAAATGGGCCATCAAGATTTTGGACTGCAAGGAGGGATTGATGGCTAATCTGATCAGGGACAGCTATGGGGGATCAAACAACAGTCTGCAAAGGCTAAAACCAAAGAAACCCTCCCCTTTTTGGCGGTTAGTGATCAGTGCAATTGGCAGCTATTGTCACTTGCTGCAGCCTAGGCTCGGAGATGACAGAAATTTCAGCTTGTGGAATGAGTGATGGTCTGATCTGGGGGTACTGAAAGAGGTCTACCCGAGAGTTTTTGCAGCTGCTGCAGACAAGGAAGCCACAATCAGTAGCTTGTGGTCTGATGAAGAGGACTGCTGGCAGTTGGAAGGGCTGCAACAATGCAGATCAGGCACTCGACTTTGGGAGGAGAGGCAGAACTTGATGGCTGACCTACAGCAGGTGCATCTTATAAGGAATGCGACAGATACATATGGCTGGCAGGGTATCTTCTCAGTGCAGCAGGTGTATGAGAAAATTATTAGATCCAACAACGAGGTGGAAAGTGATCTTGTTGACAGAAAGATTTTGCTCTTGAGAGTCCCTTTCAAGGTTCAGATATTCTTGTGGCTTTGCTGATGGTAAGGTTTGATCACTGGTGATCTGAGGCATAGAAGGATGGGGACTGTTCTGAATGCCTACCCTCTTTGTGGTTTACACTCTAATAGTGCAACGCACATTTTCTCCTCTTGCCTGGTCACCGACAAGATTTAGAGGATGGTCTGCTTAGAGCCTCTTCCCTCATGGGACTCACTGTGGCAGAGGTTCATCAGTCCTGGTCGGCCATTAGGGGCTATGGTAGCCGCTTTGTGGCATGTGTGGAGGGCGCGTAATGATAAGATTTTTCAGGACAGACCGGTGAGATGTGAGAACAATGTAAAGGAATGTTGGTCACTCATACATAGTTGGGAATCTCTTTTGTAATGCTTTTTTGATAAGAAATATACTACCCTCTGGATTGCTATCGGTTCATGATAGCAATCCTCACTGTTTCAAAAAAAATCATTAAGTAAAATTCAAGTTCTTAAAATAAATTTAATTATACTTTCTATAAGTAGCTTAGACTCAATGGTGAATTCTAATTAAGTTAATACCTCCCAGTGAATGACCTAGACTCAACCAGTTAAAAGAAATAAAATCTAAAATGTTAGGTTAACTTGACCCTATACTACTTAATTGACACAAATTGAAGTTGACCTAAGTTACTTTCTTATCCACATAATTAAGCACAATTAACTTAATTAACTGTGTTGAGAAAGATGACCATCATTTTAATGGTGCCATTGCCGGGGAGGTAATATTTTGCTTCATTTTAATTCACCAAAACATTCCCTTGCATAGCTTTGTCTAACAAACATTTTAACGGCGCCATTGGAGGTAACTGTAATTATATTCGCCATTATTACTATTTTGTGTTTTGTATTAATTAAGTTTTGTTTTTGTTTTTGTTTTCTATCTTCTTTTCAGGTTTACCTTTACGGGTAATCTCAGGAAAGGTGGGTTTTCTTTTTCTATTTTCCACTATAAATACCATTGTAAGTACTCTTTCCTTAGTCTCTAGTTTAGTTTGAATTATTGCATTTAGTTAGTTAAAAAAATTATAAAATACAAAAATACATACTTGCTGACTACCAGCAACATGTTATAGGCATACACTCTTAGGAGTGCATGTACCTGCTAGTAGCTTACAATTTGACTCGGGATAATTTCTACTGTTTTTCTCGCATCAGCGAGAAAACACATGAAAAAAAAACTACGTAGATCCCTGTCTTGGAAAAAATATCAAGACCACATTCTTTGAAAATACTTAAAAAGTGGTCACTTTACTTCTTTTGATCATATTTTTGAAAAGATTAAGTAAAAAAGCAGATAATAAAACTTGGCTTAAATCTGTTTGCAGAATACATGCGGGTTTTATCGCTATCGTATATTGCATGCTATCACGCACATAGTGCTATCACTAGAGTCACACGAGTCTTAATTTTCTATCTCTCCACTTTGCACCTCCTAGGGCTTTGGTCGAAGATCAACAAGTCTATCTCACTACTAGAGCCCTGGGGAGCTAGTAGTCAGTAGTCTCGATCCTAAACCTTAGGCCTTTGAGCTTTAAGGATACGCACTTGCGTAGACACGGGTTTAGGATGCATATTTTGATATTGATACTATACTTGTTTGCATCCAAAGTATATTTTGCGTATTCTAGGACTCTCTTCTTTCCTTTGAAAGAAGAGAAAAACCTTTTTTTTTCGCGTTGTTTTGTGGGTTTTGTTGCTGCTTATTTCTAGTGGTTTGAGTGTGCCTTTGCACATTCTTTTCATTTTATGCATGGGAGGCGATCCTTGAATCCGCCTCCTGTAACTCCTTTGACAGGTGCCCCTAAACTGGTTGCAGCTAAGCAACCACTTAAATTCCCATTTGATTCGTCTATTTCTATGGATCAATTGCAAAATTAGAATCCCGAGATCCCTTCTTCTTTTGGTCTGGGGGAGATGCTGCCTTTTGACATTCATGAGGTGCTCCTGAACCAGAATCTTAGAATGCTTGAACAAAATTGACATATCAATCTTTTAACAGTAGCTTTGAATAATTTACAAAATCTTCAAACCTGTCCTCCACCTCAACCTGAGGTGGGTTTTGACCTTCCTGATTTACCGATTCCTCGTCCGAGGCCTCTACTTTGAGACTACTATAATCCATCTAATGCACAAGTAGAGACTAATGTTAGGATTCCCATTGGGGAAAATGATCCAAAATTAAAGCCAAACATTATAGGTCCAATCCCACATTTTCACAGATTTGCATCCGAGGATCCATTCCAATATATTGAAGATCTTAAAAATCTATCTCAAAATCTTGGACCTCGAAATCAAAATAGGGAAATCCTACTCATGAAGATGTTCTCTTTTAGCCTTAAAGATAAAGCAGCATATTGGTATAGAACTATTGTAAGACCAATCTCAACTTGGGTTGAACTCGAATTTGCAATCTTGAAGAAATTCTTTCCTATTAGTCGCACGAATGCTTTAAGGCGAGCAATCACAACTTTCAATCAAAATCAAGGAGAACCAATTCATGAAGCGTGGGAACGCTTTCATGAATTACAAAGGAAATGCCCACATCATGACATCCCTCGTTGGCAGCTAATGCATATCTTTTATTATGGATTGCAAAAGGGCATTCAAAATCTAGTTGATGCCTCTTGTGGAGGGAACTTTCCCAATTGCGACGCAGAATCTACTTCAAAATTATTTGAAGAGATGGCAGAGAACTCGATCAATAATGCATCCATGTCGCAGTTTACGAGGGGCACGAATACAGCACATCAAAATCCACATAAGGGCATTCACGAGATTGGTGATCTGTCTAGTTCAAAGGAGTTGGAAATTATTGTAGGAAAATTGGACAAAGTCGACATCGTAGCAAAGAATCATGATGAGATCAGAAATACAATGAAAACTCTTACACCTCTACTTGCTACGCAAAATCCTACGCATTCACCTGTTTCGCAAATTCCACGGGGAGGGAATTTCTGAATAATCTGGATTTTAGAGATCTATCTTCCTTGGGTTTTCTATCTACTCCTACACCAACCCAAGGAGGGACCTTCGTCCCACAATCTTTCCCACCCTTTTCCCTACCCTTTCTTGTTGCAGAAAACATGCCATATCTTTTTGGTTTACACGCCATCCAGGAAAACATTTCAAGATCAAATCCTTATTCTAATACCTATAATACTGGATGGAGAAGCCACCCAAATTTCTCTTGGGCTGATCAAAATCAAAGATCAAATTATCCAAATTAGACCCATCTAAACCCACCTCCATTGCCCTCTCAGCAACCAAATGTGAGGCTTAATTCCATGAGTATGTAGAATTACTCTGGGCCAATTAGAGATTCGCAACTCGACCAAATTTTGGGAGCTGTTGCAAAGAGTGAGCGACAAAATGTTGAAGCTCTCGCTGAGATCCAAAGGCAGTGTAAGGTAGAATTGGTTGATTTACAAAATCAGATCACTTATTTGGCTGAATCTCGTTAGCCAGGTACTCTTCCATCTCAGCCAATTCTGAATCTTAGGAATCTGCAAACCCTAGGCAACATCAAGGCCAAGTACATTTTATTAATCAGGCCTTTGATTTTAATCAGAACCCGTCCTTTGTACTTCCTGAAAATAATCCACCAGACCTGCATCAGCAGCCTTTATTGTATCAAAATGACCCACCTATTATTGAGAATCAAAATTGGCTCTACTGATCTTCTGAACTTGGTTGGAATCATTTCTTAAATTGCCTCAATTTTTATTATTTTACATCTCAACCAAAATCAGATCTGATCTTCACAAAATTCACTCTTATCTTTCTAAGATTTTTATAGGAATCTGATTTTGGTTCTGCGAGATCTATTTTAGGCAATCTCTGGATGAGTTTTTACCAGGTGGTCTTATTGTTTTTCTATTTTTGAACCAATTCTTCCTTAACTCCTTTGTTGTTACCATCATATTCTTTTTAGGAGTTTTTTACTAGGGTTTACGCCTAGCTGAAGGCCTAAAACTTAGCATTTTGTACAAAGCTATTTCCTGCTTTCTACACTTTTCTCTTCCTATACACTTTTCTGATTTTTCACTTCATCTTACATTGATTACCGTCATTTAGTTCGATTGTGCACTCTAACCTTTGGTCAGAATTGAAATCGTCCGCATAGAGATCTTTGATCTCCTCTATCTGATTCCTTCATCACCCTATACTAAATGAAGTGTAATATCTTTTCACCCTTCTTACAATGAGGACATTATAAAATCTTGGCTTAGGGGGGTGTGAAGTGAAGTTTTCACTTCAAGTGTATGTGTAGAGAAAATAAATAAAAAACACATAAAAATTAAATACACACGAAATTAAAAAAAATAGAAATACAAAAAAAATTCTAAAAATTTCAACATAAAAAATATCATAAAAATTTGAAAATTTTGAAAAATTCATAAAAATTAGAAAATTTTATAAAAACATAAAAACAAAAATATATAAATACAAAAATTTGGAAATTTGAAAATTTATAAAAATAATAAATGGGATATTTTCATCTAGAATAAAGAAAAGAAGAAGAAAAAAAAAATATATATATTAAGAGATTGATCATTCTTTTAGGTCAGAAACCAAAAAAAAATATAAAGAATATATAAAGTGTATATATATATAAGAGCATTAAATTCTTATTTATATTTTTACTTTTAACATTTTGTAAAAACACACTTTTATTTGTAAAATTTTAAAATAAGATTTTATTTGAATCAGAATCTTTAAATCTTAAAGCTTTGTTTTTCTATTCTTACCCTGAAATTAAGAAACTAAGGTGTATTAAGTTTAAAACTTAAGTTTTGGAATTAAATTGTAACTTTTTAATCAATTAGATTAAGTAATCCGTTTGCTTTTTGAAATTTTGATTTTATCATAAAGTTAAGTAAAAAGCCCAGATATTCAGAATTAATTAAGTAAAGAGTTAGTAGAACCTTAGTGTTCAAGTCTATCAGGCTATAGTTAGCTTAATCAACTAAAGGACATTTGGCTACACTTGGTAAGTTTTGTCTTGACAGATCCTATAGGGAGAAACTAAAAGTTTAAAGAACCTGAGAGTGAATGGCTTTGTTGTCCAAGATTTGGTTTGAGAGCTAAGTAACCTAAACATTGAAAAATCACACACATAGAATTGTCTTGATGGCATCTGAGTCCACGAAAACACAGAGGTTAAGAGATCGATTCTAAATCCTCTTTAGTCCAAGGATTTTCACGGGGCGGTTCTTGAAAGGGTGAAGGGTGTGCCACTCACCTAGAAAAAGGATTTGGAGAATAAAGTTAGTAAGAAAAATGAGAAGGGGAGAAAAATAAAAAAATAAAATAAAATACCCTGCAGTTAAGTACCTCACTACAAATGGGTACTTATGCAGTTTTTCCATAAAATAAAGCATCTCGGTATAATAGATGCTACCCTTCCTTCCATTAAATAAAAGAACACCTCACTACATATGGGTGTTCTAACCTAGAGAAAAAGTTGAAAAAAATATATGTTGATAAAAATTAGGAATAAAAGACCTAGTGGTCCACCGGGGAGATATACACAAAAAGTGTTGACCTCGGGATAGAAAACTGGTGAGGAGAAAGCAACCAAACCTGAGTAAGGCCAAGCCAAAAGCTGAATTGGAATAATCTTGATTGGAAATTGATGTCTTAAGATCTGAATTTTTGTAAATTTGGATGCCTTTAGGACAACTCTCTTCACAAGCACGGATGTTTTAAAATCATAGCTACTGAACCTTGGTATTGGGCAATGAAGCCTAAGAAATTGAGTTTTGAGGATTTGCAGTTGAGACCTAAAGAAGGATTGACAAAATCCTAGGTCTAAATGTTTGTCCTTAGTGCTGTAGGCTGGTAGATTAAAGTTTTACTACTTTAATTTTGATTAATGATGAATATCTGGTTATTTTGCTTAAACTTAGATTGATAGAAATCAAATATCATAAATAAAGGATTAACTTAAGTCTATTGAATTTTTGAGTTAAAATTTAATTTCCAACTCTTAGGTTTTGTTTTCTTAAAACACTTTGAATTCTAAGTTTTTAAGGGTTAAGAATGGTTACAAAGAATAAGTGATTTTTGAGATTCTAATTTTTGATAAAATTCTTGTTAACAACTCTATTTTTAATAAAGTGTGTTTTGAAGATGTTTTCAGTTTAAGTCCAAGGAAATTTTCATAAAATTCTCTGTATATTAGTTATTTATATTTATATTAAATCTAAAAAAAATTAATTCTGACCTAAGCTTTCCTTTACTTGGTTCTTATTTATATTAATTTAAACCCAAGTGCTTTTAATCATCATATTTGTAGTTAATTTTGCTAGGGATTAGCAAAACTTTGGCTTGGGGGTATGATGAGAAGTACATCATGGTCTCTAATTACCCCTAATTAACTACTCTTCCTAGTTAATTAACTAGAAATATGTGAATATATGGGTTAATTATTAAATAAAGGATAAATAGTAAAGGACCTTTAAATAAGTTGAAAATGATATAATATCATCCAATTAATATTATTAATAATTTTGTTAATAATTGGACACGAAATAGTATCTAATTAATGTGATTAACTAACTTAACTATAATATACACCTAAGTATGTAATAACTTAAGTAACATTACTTAATTAAATAATTTAATCCAAAAAGGTCAAAACTGTAAATTCAAGGTCTAAATATAATGATTGTCTTATTTATAATCAGATACAAAAGGTTGAAAAATATTTAAATTAAAATAAACCTTGAAAACTTGAGTTTACATTTTAGTCCTTATATTTTAGTTCAATCGGGTCCTTATTCTCCACTTAGGTCCTTAGCTTTCACTACGAACAAGTCCCTGAAACTTCTTCTTCTTTCCTTCTTCAACCGTCTGGATGGCTGACGACAGGAGGTGCATCCACCGTCTGATCACCACTCATTCAACGTCATTCCTTCTTCTCCAAGCTCCTAGAGCTTGTGCTCACCATCTCCGTTTCATCCACCGGTTTGGATGATGCTAAAATCCAATTTTAGGGTTGGAGATAACCTCACCAGTGTCAGAGAAGACATCAGTGGTTATTCCACTCCTGGCTGCTTCTCTATCAAGATTCCACCACCATCTCAGTCGCCGCCACCTAAAAATACCCCTCAACACCCTTGATTTCCACCAAGTTAGCTCCCTTCCCTCTTCTTCACTGAGCTAACTCGATAGGCTATTCTCTCTAAAACTCTAGTGATCTTCCTCTGCCTCATCCGTCTTCCTCCATCCATCTTCAATAGCTATGGACCTCTGTCGAAGTCAACCCAGTCCTCTGACACGAGTGCTGACTAGGAGCTCCTCTGCTTCACCTCACAACCACCCGCTAGACTCTTTCACCAGCCCTCTGATTTCCTCGTCCGTTATGAGCCATCAACGGAGATCTCCTATCCCCTTCGTCCAGGTAACAGTAGATTACGTAGGTAGATTAGTTAGGATAGTTAGGTAGATTAGGTAGTGTAATGTTAGATTTCGCATTCGTCTTCCTCAACTCCGATGAGCTCCTTGAGCATGTCAGGAGCAATTATTTTGTCTTTTTAAGTCATCGTTCACTTTCTCACACCTCCATGAACATTTCGATCATTTTTAATTACTCAATAGATCATCTAATTGCCTAAACCACTTCCACCTCCACCAACTACTCCTGCTGTCCATGGCAGTAGTAGTTGAGCCATTTCAACCTCCACTGGGTCCTTCACCATTTATTCATCACCTAAGGGCCCTAATCCTCACTTTAATTTCAGTAATTACCCCTATAACTTAAACGCCCAATTTTAATTAAGCTCCAGAGCTCACTGTCAATGGCGGCTCAGGAGAAGTTTAAATCATTAATTATATACATATATAACATCGCAAATATCTTTTGAATTGTTTTCTCCACTGAATTGAGTGGGAAAATAAGTCCTGAGCCTAATCCAACTCAGATCTTGTGTAAAATGAATTCACTGTTTAATCTTCACTTTAATGGACAATTGACGAAATTAATATGTTCCTGAGGTTCCTTGTGACCTCAGGAAGCTTTTTAAATCATCAATGGCATAATTTCATAATTTTTGTACAATTTCACCTTTTCTGGACTCACCGGAGGTTCCGTGAGCTCCGGCAAGTCAAAGCAAGCTCTTCAGCCTATTAAACTTTGTGTGAAGCTCCAGATCAATGATTTGAGGTTTACTAATCATGCTGAGACATTTTAATTGAGGTTTTAGTGCTTGGAGCTTATGTTAGGTCTTCATCTTCTCCAACTCTAGTAGTGCTGGAGATGATTGGCAGTTAGGTTTAAGTGTTGTTTAAAAGGTCTGAAAGCACCAGTGCTGTGCCCTGAGTTCATTTCCATGGTTCAACCACTGTAACAAACCTTAGTTTGTCCTGATGAACAAACTCCTTTTCAAACTCAGGCGACAAGCCTGGAACCTTAGAAACCTTAGTTGAATCACCTTTCTAAGGGTTTGAATCTATTCCTGTGATTGAAGAGAAGATGTTTAAGGCTTTAATTCCCTTTGAAATGGCTAAACTCAGAAAGTCAAAATTCGAGGCTAATTAATCAAGCTAAGGTCTGATCCTTGGATTTTGGATTCTATCAGACAAATTGAGGAGTTCAAGTTAATGCTGGGATGTTTGTGAATAATTTAGATAAGATTTGGATGAGCTCTGATGAACTATATGGTAGAATTTGATTTCTGTCAGTTTGGATTATTTTTGAACCCAAACTGGCGACAGTAGCTTTTTGATGAGATTTAGATGAAAAATCTGGCCAGATGGATTTGTAACAACCTCTAGAGGATGTTTAATTTGATTCAATAGGACCTTAGCTGTCTGTTAGGACCTTTCAAAGTTTGAATCACAGTTCTCAAGATCCCTGAGAATTTTTTAGCTTCTACACCTTTCCTGAAGCTCCTAAGAGCTTAATACCTTCACCAACAGCCGCGGAATCATCTCCTAAATATATTTAATACTTCATCTAGAAGTCAAAGTTCAGTCTGTGGACTTTAGAGCCACAACTCCACTCTGCAATACAAAATAGCCGTAGTCAAACCAAGACTTTCACCCTTCAAATCGAAGAGCTTACCCTCCTCGGAGTATCAAATTGACACTTCAGTTTTGTAGAATAGCTTAAGAGCTTTCTAGCAAGCTTTTATTTGTTTGGAACGGAGCTCTGAGCTGGCTGGAATCGACGTTTGAAGATCGGTCTGGGAGGGGGAAACTTAGTCCTGCCTCAGTAGGATTGGAGAGGCCGCATGAGTATAAAAGTTATTTGTGATATGGGCATATTAGTCAACAGCGCACGGTGCAAGGAAATGAAATGAGCATTATTGGGTGTGTGTGCGGGTGATGAACACACATAAATTCAAGATAAATTGCTTATTTTTATAGTTCCTCAGCTTAGCATTGCATATCATGTTATAAATATTGCATAACATCCATTGCATGGCATTTAGGATAGTTGTATATTTTATATATTAATTCCTCCATTTTATATGGCCAGGGGGCAATGCGACATCCATATGGGTTTCAGATGGAAAATCCGATCGTACGGATGGATTCGGAGTGACAATCGTAGTTCGACATTGTGGGAATCATCTTGATCTGAACACCGTAGCACCCTTTACAAGAAGAAGAAGATGGATGGCCCATATGGCACCACGTGGAGCCATCCAGGCCACCCAACACTGGCCAGCAGCACCACCCAACTCCTTCTTCATCTGCGTCCTTCAATCCTAGCCGGTGGATCAAGATCCAACGGTTGGGAAGCAGACGCATCAAGTCGCTTCACAAGACATAAGGGAAGGATTGCCGCAATGGTGGGAGAATTGCTTTGCAAAGGAGGGGCGTGGGTTTGAATCCCCGTAGCCCCTCCAATTTGCAATTGGCCTGGTAGAGCGGCAGCTCCAATGCAAGGCAGTGCGCGCGTGCACGTGCACGACAGCACATGGCAAGGCAGTGCGCATGCGCATGTGCACGCCAGCGCATAGCAAGCGCGCACGCCAGTGCATAGCACACACGCACACAGCAGGGCGCACGCAGGCAGCGCACGTGATGAGTGAGGCAGTGCGATGCGGGTGCAAGGGTGGTTGGCGCTAGCTTTCAGCGACAGCTGGGTTGACCTACAATGACGCTTACAGCCATCGCTATTTCATTGCAAGCCAGCAGAGCTAGCTATGGGCGTGGGTGGAGGCAAGCTGTCTACAGCAACATTTCTAGTGACAGTTTGGAGATCGCTAAAGGTCCTTTATCCATTTTTAGCCTCTTCTCCTACACTATAAAAGGACCTACACCCCCTCCCTTCCAAGCCATCTCTACCTACTCTACTCCCACCTACTCCCAAGCTCTAGCAAGCCTACCAACGCTCCATTAGAGCTTGTTCTCAAGCTCCCAAAGTGCCTATTAGTGTAGTGAACCTTTGCCCCACCGAATACTCCTCCAACTTCCCATCTCCCTTCATAGGTCACCTTGGAGCCGTCCTCCCACCTCCATTCCGGTAGCAAATCAACTCTGTCTTCTCACCTCTATTCTGGAGCTACGCCGAAGCTTTCCTCAACCCGACATCCTCCAACATCTCACCTTTATCATCCTGCTCCCCACCTCCTTCGTCCGAGCTTCCGCTAGGCGCCGTCGTCTCGCCGAACAGCCAATTCGGGAGATTTCGTCTCACCTCCCTCTCTTTATATACTTTCATAGTTTCTTGTAATTGACATTAGAAGTAATATATATCAGATTTGTTCTAGATCTCCATCTTGTGATACGTTTACTTGATTTCTTTTATTTCAAAAATACAAAAAAATGTCAAAATCCTAAAATACCAAAAAGAAACGAAGAGAAGCGCGGTTTTCACGTAAAGTAAACGTCGCCTCCCTCTGTTCGACCCAGGACTCCCTTGGAGTTTTGATATAAATTTTATCTGATCGACGTGTTTTGCAACTACGATGACAGGTTACTTGTAACCTCGAATTCTAACATGTGAAACACGCGCGACCATTTTGGCATCGTTGCCGGGGAGGCAACGGAATTTACTTTATTGTTTATTGCATTTCTTTGCATTTACATTGCACTAACCCTACTTGTCTTTGATCTACTGCCTTGCAGGTACCTTATCATGGAGATCCTGGTGCGGTAGATTGGAGTAAAGTGTGGGTAGAGTACTCTGTAAGTGTCCCCCACATCCCCCCCACTAGTTCATTTCGCCACACTCATAACCAAGACCTAATCTACTTAGGTGTTTGCATAAACCCTAGGATAGAATTGTTTGTCTTGTTTGCCACATTTGTCCACCTCACCCCTGCATTTAAAAAAAAAAAAAGAGATACTTGCTGTGGGACGAATCAATATACACATTCTATACACCCACATTTGAGGCACATAATCGGACTTGATTTTTTTCTACTCAACTGGGATTCCGACCTGTGGTCCCAGTACACGAATTCAACACATAAAAGAGTAGAAATCATATTAGGTTAATCACCTTTTTGTGTGCCTTAATCGGTGGTGCATTTGAGCTAATTGATTGAATTGTTTGGGCTGCACCACCTAATCTAAAAGAGGTTCATTGTGTAGCTGCCCCATAGGATTCAATACTTAGGTGAAGCCAGGCACTCCATATTTTCTTGATTTACAAAGGAAAAATACTTGAACTCGTGCTTTCAAAACTTGGATTGCCTCACAAACTTTGTTTGAAAACACCTAATATTTGAATCCAAAAAGCTATTAAGCAAGATTTGAATCCTAAAACTAACCTCATCATTAATAATCTTGCTTGAAAACCTCTTGGTTGTGCACATTCACATATTATCAAATGAATCATTAAGGGCACAACCTATTAAGGGCCCATCACATTCCAAAAGCACCAATATCCCAAGCCTAACTAAAATTGAGTAGATGTTGGCCGTAAGGACTGGTTCGCTCTACAGGATCCAGATTGAGATTATTCACGATTAACCTACTTAAACTAGTCAATCTGATGTCTAGCTAGGGGAGTAGCGTCAAACGACCGCGGCTGAGGGGTACACTAGGAATTGGAGGTGCAAGCTAAAGGAAGAACCTTCTCTCCAGTCCCTCCTTCTAACTGGTTGGATTGCCTGGACATAAGTAGAGTAAATCGTCCATAATCTTAGGATGGATTTTGAGAGTCTGTAAACATTTTGGCTACCTAACCTAAGGACAGGCTTGTATTTTTTGTGTTGTAGGGTCCCTTCTCTTCCTCATCCTTCCAACTTCCTTTTAGTGTATGCTTGGAAGGAGGTCATTGAACCCTCGTTTGGAAGGACCTTTAGACCATTCGCGAAGGTGGAGGTTGAGCTTTAGCCAAGTAGATCCCATGGCTGATCAACAACCACCTCCCTCACCTTCAAACCAGCAGGAGCTGATTCAGAGGCAGTTGGAAGAATTACAACAAATGCAGCAATGGTTCCAACGAATGAATGGTCAGGGCAGTTGGCCCTTGAAGGATTTTTATGATCCTTCAAATTATGAGGATCGTCCCGGCGTTGTGATCCCCGTCGGAGATGTTGAGATCAAGCCCCAGGTTTTGAGTCTAATTAAACACTTTCACGGGCTTGGCTCAGATGACCCATTCCAACATCTGCAAGACCTGATCACTTTGGTTCAGACTACCAAATCACGGAATGTGGATGAAGAATAGATGCTCATGAGGCTTTTCTCCCATTCACTTAGGGATAAGGCCGCACATTGGTATCGAACCATTGGAAGATCGATTACTACTTGGACAGCTTTGAAATCGGTCTTCCTGAAGAAATTCTTCCCAATTGGGCAAACCAAGGCATTGTGACAGGCAATTACCACTTTTGCCCAGCGGCAGGGGGAACCATTTCATGAGGCCTGGGAGAGATTCCAGGATCTATTACGGAAGTGTCCACACCATGAGGTACCTAAATGGCAGCTTGTGCAGATTTTTTATCACGGGTGGAATGATCAACTCCGTAATCATGTGGATGCTTCTTGCGGAGGCAATTTCCTCAACATGGATGTAGATAGCATGTATGATTTGTTCGAGGAAATGAGTGAATTCTTTAAACCACGCCTCCATGGAAACCTTCAACCGATCCCAACAAATTAGATCAAATGCCAATGAGGTCCAAGATTCTCGTACATTTGATATGGAATTGATCTACAATAGATTAGATAAGATGGATCTGGTTACTAAACGGATGGAAGAGTGGATGTCTAGAAGCTCTAATTTTTCTAGATCCACACAATCCCAGGTATCGGGATTCCATTCTTCACAAACTCCTACGAGACGGGAGTTTGTGAACCAACTAGAGACGGCTCGACCTTCGAGCCAACTCTTCTCGAAACCTTATGGGTTCCAAACTGAGGCCTTTGATCCCAGTCTTTCTGATCCTTCTTCATCATCATCTTATGAGAACGTTCATGCTATGCAAGAGAAAGTTAGGTCCAACCCTTATTCGAATTCCTACAATTCTGGCTGGAAAAATCATCCTAGCTTCTCTTGGAAAGATCAAGGGCAGTAGACCCAATATCAACCCAACAACTATGTACCGCAAAAATCAATGGGTCAGGGTTATGTATATACTCAGTTGCCCCTGAATTAGGTTAATCATCCCATGTGGAATGCTCAACAACCCACCGAGCAGGTTGACTTGAACCTGAAAATGGTAGAAATGAAAAGGTCAATGCTCCAACTCATGCAACAGATGAAAACCTCACTGGACAACTTACAATCCGGACTTAGTACAAACAATCGGCAGCCCAGATCTCTACCATCACATTCTGTACCAAACCCAAGGAATGTTCAGAACTGAGGTGCTGGGCCTCACGGGTTTGGTAATGATGGGGAGTCGCATGCTCAAGCCCATGATATCTATCAGGCTACCCTAGCCCCTCCCGGAGCTAACCAAGTTCCTACCATAATCAATCGGGAGCCTCCTGTTTTGACCAACCCTCCCCAAGGCACTAACCAACAGCATTTTGCCATGGCAAATGCCATCACCTTGAGGAGTGGTAGTAAATGCAAGGGACCTACCCAACCCCATGTCAGCCCCATTAGGCCTCGTAGCAAGAATTCCAAACTACCAACTAAGAATGTGATCAACAAAACATCAGGGTCTGATTCGGGAGTATGTTGTTGTTGGATGGGCAAAAAGAAAAAGTCGAAGGAGAAATTGGAGGAAAGGATGTCCTTACTTCAGGCTTTCAAATTAACAATCATTTTACTCCTCACGACTATTGAATCAATCCCTGCCTAGGCCATGGGTTTACTGAATGCATATAAAGAAAGGCGTAGAGCAAAATCTGAAATCAATAGGAGAGTAGTTTTGTCCGATAACACAAGCACATTGATCATAAACAAGCTACTTCCTAAGAAGCAGGACCCGGGAGCCCCACTGATTTCTTGCACAATAGGAAACGTTACTTCTGACCGGGCCCTCCTCAACTTAGGTGATTCCATTAATGTGATCCCCACCTCACTGCACATGGAATTGGGTCTAGGCTACCTAAAACACACTGACATAACCTTGCAGTTAGCCAATAGATCCATTAGAAAACCAAGGGGTATTTTGGAGGATGTTTTAGTCAAGGTTAATGATTTACATTACCTTGTTGATTTCATGGTCCTGGACAAGGAAGCCCCAAAACAGCTCAACCACACCTCGATTATTTTGGGAAGACCTTTCCTGGCTACTGCCAAGGCGAGGATTGATTGTGAATTGGGAAATATAGAAATGGCTTCAGGGGATAAGACAAATCGATTCAATATTTTCGAGGTCTCAAAGAAGAATAAAACTAAGTGTGGTTCAATGGAGGAGCTTGGTAAAATAGAGGAAGTAATGGCTATACATACCTTAGACAACCTTTTAATGGCCAACTCAACCCAAACTCAGGAAGAAGATCACACAGTTGCTGAAATAATTGAGGACAAAGCAAAAATGCGACCAATTGTAGCAACACGGGAAGAGGAAGATATACATGAAATCAAAAAATTGTTGGATGATTCACGTGATCAAGATAAAATCCAACAATATCCTTTTCCCGAATGCTTAGAGTTTGAGGTCCAACTTGTGGGTGGGAATTCTGAGGATCTGGATGGTTGGTTTAAGAACCTAGAGTGTGAGGATGAAATTGAACATTGGGGAAGAACTCTTCAAACATCCTAGAGTACCCACAAATCCCCAGCACATCACAAAACCCTTATTATCCTTTTTCACCCAACCACTGCATAAATTCTATACCCAACTACACTTCCTTTATAATAAATCAACAAAACTCCTATTGGAGACCATTTGGGCTCTCCCTGCACCACCAGCTTACCACTTTCATTGTTCATCTCTTTGGTAAGCCCATTTTCACCCTCCGGGACCCATACCTGGGGGCCCAGAAATTGTGTTGTTGTGGCCTCAATGTTTTGTTATTGTTGATTGAGAACCTCGCCTAGCTAAAGGCACTAAACATAGCACATGTAAAGATTGTTCCAAGCTGACCAGTGTCTCACGGAAACCAGGTGCTATTCTTCCACTTCTACTCTCTTTCATGCTTTCATTTTTTTTCACAATGAGGACATTGCAAAAGCTAAGCATGGGGGGGTGGACATATTTTATAACCTTTTTGTCAGCGGTAATAGTAATTTCCTGTTATTGATTCTTGGTAAAAAAAAAAAATAGAATTAGGAGATAAGAACTTAGGCATTAGGAGTTGTAAACTTTAGGAATTGATTCTTTGAGACTTGAATACTTAGACTCTTCAGATCTTCGGGCTTAATTAGCTCGGGTGTACTCGAATGTGGATTTAGTCATAAGTCCTCGCCAATTAAAATTTATTTTAATTTGGTAAATAATTTGGGATGATAAGTATGCGACTTATCAACCCGTCCTCTAATTTGTGGGGACTTTAAGCCTAAGCATCTACACACATTATTTTGCATTGACACACTTTCCGACGATTTTTACGGAAATTGGGTAGCTAATGGACCGACTTGGGTGGTATGGCTGGCAAGTTGTCAGTGGTAACAGCTCATCGGCCGGTTGTCTAGAGCCCAGCCACATGACCATTTTCGTTGTAATGCCTTTAGGTAAATCTTAGATCAGGGAAGCCACCTACTTAAAAAAGAAAAAAAACTAAAAAAAAAAAAAATAAAATCACACTTCACTGCATGAGTATGGCTGGCAAGTTGTCGGTGGTAACAGCTCATCGGTCAGTTGTCCAGAACCCAGCTCACAAAAAATGCACAATAATTCCCAAAACACTTAGGGAAGAAGTGGGGAAGTAAAATAAACCGGGGAGATATACACTGGATTCACCCTTGTGTTGACCCCATAAATAAAAGAAGTAGGGAGAAAGCTATCGATCGTAAAGATAAACCTTTAGGCAAGGTCACCTAGGGTCGTAGAAACCCGAAGTCCGTCTTAATGGTCATTTTGTGAGTCTAACACTTTTTCACAAAGATGCTTAGCACTTAGAGTCCTTTTTGAGTCTTGGGCGGGTTGAGTAGCCATAAAAAGTTATCCCATAACTGTCAAACTCCAAAAGTACAAAAAAATTAGAAAAGAAAAAAAAATTATCTTCTCAAATAAGGCGAGGGCTTGGATGGTCTGCATTCTGGCAGGCACCCGGGCACTGTTGAGTTTTTGTAATTAGGTCTTGGGGATGAGATTTTCTAAAGCAATCAATGAATTTTGCCTAATTACTCGAACCCTGATTCTACTTTTATACATAGCATTTAGGTTAATTTTGCTAGGGATTAGTAAAAGGCAAGCATGGGGGTATGATGAACACACATAAATTCATGATAAATTGCTTATTTTTGATAGTTCCTAGGCTTAGCATTGCATATCATGTTATAAAGTATGGCACTTAGGATAGTTGTATATTTTATATATTAATTCTACGATTTTATATGGCTAGGGGGGCAATGCGACATCCAAACGAGTTTCGGATGGAAAATCCGACCGTACGGATGGGTCGAGAGCGACGATCGCAGTTCAGAATCGGGGGAATCATCTTGTTCTGAGCACCGTAGCACCCTCTACAAGAAGAAGAAGATGGATGACCCAGATGGCACCACGTGGAGCCATCCAGGCAGCCCAACACCGACCAGTAGCACCGCCCAACTCCTTCTTCATCCGTGCCCTTCAATCCTAGCTGTTGGATCAAGATCCAACGACTGGGAAGCGAACGCACCAAGCCGCTCCACACGACACAAGGGAAAAATTGCCGCAATGGTGGGAGAGCTAGTTTGCAAAGGAGGGGCGCAGGTTCGAATCCCCACAGCCCCTCCAACTCACAATTGGGAGGGTAGAGCAGCAGTGCTAGCGCAAGGAAGCGTGCACGCGCACGACACCGCATGGGAAGGCAGTGCACGGGCACATGCGCACACTAGCACATAGCAAGCACGCACGCCAGTGCATAGCACATGCACACACAACAGGGTGCACGCAATCAGCCCGTGTGATGAGCGGGGCAGCGCGGCACGGCCACAAGGGCAGTTGGCACCAGCTTTCTGCGACAACTGGGCTGACCTACAACGATGCTTACAGCTGTTGCTATTTCATTGCAAGCCAGCAGAGCTAGCTATGGGCATGGGTGGAGGTGAGCTGTCTACAACAACGTTTCCTGTGACGGTTTGGAAGTCGCTAAAGGTGCCTTAATCCATTTTTAGCCTCTTCTCCTCCACTATAAAAGGACCTACACCCCCTCCCTTCCAAGCCATCTCTACCTACTCTACTCCCACCTACTCCCAAGCTCTAGCAAGCCTACCAACGCTCCATTAGAGCTTGTTCTCAAGCTCCCAAGGTGCCTATTAGTGTAGCGAACCTTTACCCCACCAAATACTCCTCCAACTTCCCATCTCCCTTCATAGGTCACCTTGGAGTCATCCTCCCACCTCCATTCCAATGGCAGATCAACTCTGTCTTCTCACCTCCATTCCAGAGCTATGCTGAAGCTTTCCTCAACCTGACATCCTCCAGCATCTCACCTCCATTGTCCCGCTCCCCACCTCCTTCATCCGAGCTTCAACCAGGTGCCATCATCTTGCCAAACAGCCGATTTGGGAGATTTCCTCTCACCTCCCTCTCGTTATATGCTTTCATAGTTTCTTGTAATTGACATTAGAAGTAATATATATCGGATTTGTTCCAGATCTCTATCTTGTGATACGTTTGCTTGATTTCTTTTATTTCAATAATACAAAAAAATATCAAAACCTTAAAATACCAAAAAGAAACGAAACGAAGCACGGTTTTCATGTAAAGTAAACGTCGCCTCCCTATGTTCGACCCGAGACTCCCTTGGAGTTTCGGTATAAATTTTATCTGATCGACGTGTTTTGCAACTATGACGATAGGTTACTTGTAACCTCGATTTCTAACACGTGAAACACACGTGACTAGTGGGCGTGTGCAGCGAGCATGCCCGGGTGTGTGTGTGCCTGTGGGCACGCGAGCGTAGGCCTGTGAGGGCATGCACATGGGCCTGGGAGGTCATGAGCTGAATGGGCTCGAGACTATGCGAACCAGAAATAAATCGAAACTAAATAAATTAGGATTGGACCTAGGAGGGTCTAGTCCCATCCTGAGAAGGGTGCTGTGTATCCCCGACCAATTCAAGCCACCATTTAAAAACATAATTTTTGGCTTAAATAGATAAACCGATTTGGTTCAGAAGGTCTGCAGGGGTTCTAAAGGAAAAGGTGCTAAGGAGAAGAAGCAAAGGAAAGGAAGAGGAGAAAAAGGAGAGAGAACTTGTAGAGATAAAGGAAGGTTGAATAGTCAAGGGCTAAAGAGAAAAGGCAGAGTAAGGAAGAGAACAAAGAAAGAAAAGAAGACTTGTAAAAGAAAGAGCTCAAGAATATTAAGGAATAAGATTAAGAAGATTAAGAAATAAGTAAAAAGAGAAAGAAAGGGAAAAAGGTAAAAGAAGAAGAGAAAGAAAGAGGCTGAAGACAAAGAAGTTCATGGTTCAATTTCTTGCATTTTTCATTCCTTTTGAGCTTAATGTTGTAATAAGGCATATTTCCATTAGTAATACTTTCTATTTCCTTAATCTCTTGAAATAAAAAGAAATAAACATGTTTACTTGTTGTTAAAGAAGATCATTTGTGTAAATGTTTTTTCTTATGAAATTTTACATATTCTTTTAATTTGAAATCATTAAGCAAAATTCAAGTTCTTAAAATAAATTTAATTATGCTTTCTATAAGTAGCTTAGAGTCAATGCTGAATTCTAATTAAGTTAATACCTCCCAGTGAACGACCTGGACTCAACCAGTTATAAGAAATAAAATCTAAAATGTTAGGTCAACTTGACCATATACTACTTAATCGACACAAATTCAAGTTGACTTAAGTTACTTTCTTATGCACATAATTAATCATAATTAGCTTAATTAACTGTGTTGAGAAAGATGACCATCACCTAGTCCCTTGGCCATTGATCTTCCTCGGACTGCATATGGTGCTACAGGACTTTGATCAAGGCAATTTCGGAGGTGTTGGACTCCGATCATCATCCTGATCAGATCTATACGGTCGGATTGTCAATCCTAGGCTCCAAAATAAATTTCCTTCTCTCCTGACCATAAAAAGGATGCAATTAACCTAAAATATATACAACTATTCCAAATGCAGAATGATACATGCTATGCAATATTTATAACATGAAATGCAAATCTAAGCCTAGGAACATGCATGAGTAGGCATTTTAACCAAAATAGATGTGTCTATATCATACCCCCATGCGTATCTTTTGCTAGCCCTAGCAAAATTAAACTACATGCTATGTATAAAATCAAAATTAGGATTGGATCGCTTAGGCCTAAGTCATTTATTAATAATAAAAAATTTCAACTAAGGTCCTGAACAACGAAAACTCAATAGTACCTGGGTGCCTGCTAGAATGCAGACTACCCAAGTCCTCACCTTATTTGAAAAGGAAATGTATTTTTTTTTCTTCTTTTCTAATTTTTTTCTACTTTTGGAGTTTGAGAGTTCTGGGATAACTTTTTATAGCTACTTGACCTGCCTAAGACTCGAAAAGGACTCTAAGTGCTAAGCATCTAGTGAAAAGAGTGAAAGACTCACTAGGCAGCCGTTAAAATGGACTTCGGGTTTCTATGACCCTAGGTGACCTTGCCTAGAGGTTTATCTTTTCGAACGGTAGCTTTCTCCCTACTTCTTTTATTTATAGGGTCAACACAAGGGCGAACCCAATGTATATCTCCCCGATTTATTCTACTGCCCTGCTTTTTCCCTAAGTGTTTTGGGAATTACTATGCATTTTTTTGTGATCTGGGTTCTAGACAACCGGCCAATGGGCTGTTACCACGGCAACTTGCCAGCCATACTCGTGTGGTGAAGTGTAGTATTGTTTATTTTTTATTTTTTTCTCCTTTTTCTATTTTTTTTCTTTTTCTTTAAGTAGGTGGCTTCCCTGATCTAAGATTTACCTAAAGGCAGTACAATGAAAATAGTCTTGTGACTGGGCTCTGAATAACCGACAGATGAGCTGTTACCACTAACAACTTGTTAGCCATACCACCCTAGATATTTTATTAGCTACCCAATTTCCAAAGAAACTGTCGAAAGGTGAGTCAGTGTAAAAAAAAGTGTGTAGATGCTTAGGCTTAAAGTCCCCCCAAATCAAAGGGCGGGTTGATAAGTCGTATACTTATCACCCTAATTTATTGGCCAAATTAAAAATGAATTTGAATTGGCGAGGACTCGAGACTAAGTCCACATTCGAGTGGACACCCGGAGTAATTAAGCCCGAAGACTTGAAGAGTCTAAGTGTTTAGGTCCTCTCATATCATTTCCTAAAGTTAATAACTTCCAAATGCCTAAGTTCTCTTTACCTAATTTCTTTCTTTTTTTTATCATTTTCAAATTTTTCAATTTTTTTTACTTTTATAATAAATTAGAAGAAATTCTATGGAGTTAACATAATGATTTTAGGAATTGATTATCCACCCCCCATGCCTAAATGATGCAATGTCCTCATTGTAAAAACAAAGACATGAAAAGAGCAGAGTAAACAGAATATCACCTGAATTTTGTGACAACCCGGTCAGCTCCGAAGAGAGAAGAGAGTATACACACGCACTAAGTTTAATCCCTTTAGCTAGGCATAACATACATACAAAGATGAAATTGAGAATTCACAACTGTGGGTTAGAATCAAAATAAAAATATTGATCCTGAAACTCACCAGCAGAAGATGTCCATAGACATGGACCAGATTATGATGCAAACCCATGCCCCAAGGTCGAGTGGTTCTTAGGTTCTAGATGAAAATCACCAAGAATCGAAGGTTGTTGTGTTTGCAGGGTTGGGCCTGTAGTTTAGTAGTATGCAACCCAAGACCAAAGTGTCAGATAACGGGTAAAGATGGTTCAATAGGTGCAGTTGTCCACTTAACATCTAGCCCAGAAAAATAATCAGTTATTTCAAGTTTGGGTTGCACATGAAAGATATCGTAAGGGTCCTAGTAGAAAGTCGGTGGTTTTAGGTCAATAGGAACCCTTAGATCCAAACTTGTTTTTCACTCAAAATTAACCTCCCAAATTTTCATTTCAACATTCCTATCCTCCAACATCAACTACTCAGGTTCCGGGACCTCTAGCATACCATTCACCCCATAAGATTTACCCAAGTCCAGAAATTGTGGCAGACTCAGAATTAACTTGGGTACAATGATTTCCAAATCAAATCAATCCCTTTGGGGTGTGGTTGAGGAATGGGGCTATTGATTGAATCTTCTGGTAAATGAGGAATCGAATCCTCCAAGTTAGCCCCAATAGAATCTAAATCCTCAATAATTTAGCCATCAAACGGTTCATCAAATTCCTCAAGCCCGTTTGTCTCACTAAAATCATCTTCCTTATGCTCAAGTGAGACTTCACTAAGAGATTCTTCACCCTCAGAATGAAAGAATCCATGATCCTCATTTATATATGTCTCAAAATCAATTGTCATTTCCTGGTTCAAAGAGACTTATTTTTCCTCGCTCCCCAGCTTGGGGATCTTGGGTGAATCAATCTACTATTCCTCAATGGGTTGCTCTAGCCCAAACTAGTCATCCCTGATCATAGAAAATGTATCCCCCCAACAGGCGCCTGAGCGGGTTCAGACATTGGCTCTCCTAAAGGGGGTTCATCTTGAGAATCATCCCAAGATTTGACTAGGGCAACCACAAATTTCATCCTCATCCTCGATAATTTCCCAAGAAGAAACTCACCCAGGCCCCTATCCCTAACACTTTGAAGCAAATCCAATAAAGAGCTATTTAGCTCATCGATCATTTTTATCATAGGCTGCAATGCTTCAGTGCATGGTGTTGGCTGGGCTTCTAAAGATTGTATGGTGTTCCTCAAGTTAGCCAACACCCTATCTTGGATCTGGTTCACCTGAACAGACTAGTTCAGTTCAGGGTTGGGTAGGTTTGGGTTCATTCTAGGGGAGTCAAGATATTGAGGTTCTCGGGTTCCTCCCTAATAGTAGGTTGTCTCGGGTTGTTCAAAGAATGGTGGTGACCTATATTCAGCATAATTCTAGGGAGGGTAAGTGTTATAATTAGCATATCCTTCATGGTTGTAGATCTGGTTAGGTTGATCATTAAAGAGTAGAGATCTACAATCATTGTAGCTCTAGGAAGGATAGTAATCATCGTCTTGTTGTCCAAGGTTAGACCCTGGACACTGAGGTCCGGATCCGTATCCCCAATCAAAGTCATCCATGCTAGTGGATGGGTAATTACAAGTCAAGTCGGAATAGTAATCATGTTGGGGTAAGTGGTGGTAGGAGGATAGGATGGGAAATGCGTGTAAGAAGTGGAAGGGTACATGGTGAAGTAAGGAGGGAAACCAGAAGAGAAAGAAGGAGCCCTGCAATAAAAAAATACAAGCCTGTCCTTAGTTTGGTTACCCTAAAGACCTACAGACTCCTAAGACCCAACTCGAGATTATAAATGATTCAATCTACTTTTATCCGGTCAATCCAACCAGTTAGAAGGAGGGACTGAGGAGAAGGTTCTTCCTTTGGCTTGCGCCTCTAATTCCTAGTGTACCCCCTAGCTATGGTCGTTTGATGCTACTCCCCTAGCTAGACATCAGATGGACTAGCAAAAGCAAATTAATCGAAAAAAATCTCAGTCTAAGCCCCCAAAGAGTGAATCAATCCTTAAGGACAACGTCTACTCAGTTTTAGTTAGGCTTGGGATGATTGTGCTCTTGGAATGTGAGGGGCCATTTAGATGGGTTGTGCCCTTAATGATCAATTAAAATGTGTGTGTGTGCACAACTAGGGTTTGCAAACAAGGTTATTTGATGATGTGTCTTTTAGGATTTAACCTTGTTTAGTAGCTTTTAGGGTTTAATTCTTAGGTTGGTTCAATTAAGGTTTAGTAGAACACTCCAAGTTTTGTAAACACGGGTGATGATATATTCCTTTAAAAATAAGAGAAAAAATGTGGAGTGCCTGGTTCAGTCCTAAGAATCAACCATAAGTGGCAAGCTACTTGATGAATCACTTTTATTTTGAGTGCTGCGGCCCAAATAGTTCAAGTAATTGGCCTATTACACCACTTAGTTAAGGCACACAGAAATGTTTGACCAATTCAGATTTCTACTCACTTATTCATGTGTTGAGTTAGGTGTACCGGGTCCACAGGTCAGATCTCGGTTAAGTGGTAGAATCGATGTGATTATGCGCCTTAGGGTGAGAAGTTGTTGGTGTTAATGTGTAGCTTTCAGAAAATCCATAAGAGAAGAGTATTTTTTTTTATTTTCTTTATATATGAGTGGAGGTGGCAAACAAATAACCAAATCTATCCTAGGGTTTATAGAAAGCACCTAAGTTATTTGGGTTTGAGTTATTAGTGTAGTGAATGAACTAGTGGGTGGGGGTGGTGGGGATAAACTTACAAAACCTTCATCCACACTTTTCTCCGATCTAACTGCTTTGGCCCACCTCGGATGAGTACCTACAATCATAGTAAGCTCAGAGAAAAAGTGAAATAAAAGTTAGGTATGGTGGAAAAACATGGAAAAAAAATCAAAGAGCGTTGCCTCCCCGGCAACGGCACCAAAATGATTGCACGTGTTTCATGAGTTAGAAATCAAGGTTACAAGTAACCCGTCGTCATAGTTACAAAACTCATGATCAAATAAAATTTATAACCGAAACTCGAAAAGGGAGTCCCGGGTCGAACACGGGGAGGCAAACATTTGGTTTTTTGAAATCCGTGCTTCACTTTTATTTATTTTTTGTTATTTTTATCTTTTCTAATTTTTTGGTATTTTTAGCAAGTAAGAGTTTGGCTGATGAAAACTTTATCTGCTTGCAAAAATAAGAGGGAGAGGGAGAGAGAGAGAGAGAAACAATCATCTATTTATCAAGAACTGTTTGTTACACTACAAAAGCAGGAAAACTACACTATGAAAGTGTAAAAAGATAGAAAGAGGTGAGAGAAATCCCCCTCGACGGTTGCTCAGAGGATGACTCGCTCTAAGTCACCTAGAGGAAGGTCATGAGAAGAGGGACAAAGGAGGACGGAGCTGGAGGACGGAGGATGGGGCAGGATGGCATCACAGCGAGGATCTTCTTCCCGAAGGGTGGTAAGAGAACGGCCATAGAATGTTCCACGAATGGGGATGAGGGGAGGGAAAACTATTTGAATCTCTACTCTAGAGGAGCATCCTGGGCTTGGGACAAGCTCTCTCTAAATTCATGGAGGTGGTGAGAGGAAGAGATGAAGCAAAATGGGAGGGGTAGGGGTCCTTTTATAGTGGTGGAAAGAATCAAATTTGTATACTGGACATTTAGTGATGGTCATAAACATCGTAGAAGATCCGCCGCACACGTTGCTGAAGATAGCCCACATGCCCACCAACCGTTGTGCTAGCGCACGCTCCGCCCACATTGGCATGCACTGCCGCTGGGCATGCGTGCCCCCGCGCATGCACGCATGCACCCGCGCTGCTGTGCACGTGCGGTGGCACGTGCGTGGGCATTGGCGCCCTGAGTTATGCCACGTGGCGTGATCTGGGCCATCCATCTTCTTTCTGTTGTACGGGCTGCTACAGAGGTTGGATCGAGTCGATTTTGGCGCTATTAGGCTGCGATCGTCGACTCAAATCCATCAACGTGGTCAGATTTTTCATTTGAAGCTTCGAATTATGCCACCCAGTCCCTTGACCGTTGATTTTCCTCGAACTACATATGGTGCTATGAGACTCTGATCAAGGCGATTTCGGAGGCGTTGGACTCCGATCATCGTCTTGATCAGATACGTACGGTTGGATCGTCAATCCATGACTTCAAAATGAATCTCCTCTCCTGACCACAGAAAGGACGCAATTAACCTAAAATATATACAACTACTCTAAATGCAGAATGATGCATACTATGCAATATTTATAATATGAAATACAAATCTAAGTGTAGGAACATGCATTAGTTGTCATTTTAACCTAAATAGATGTATCTATATCAGGTACTACCCAACCTTTAACTCAATCCCTAGGTTTCCTTCGTCAACCTCTTGAGGAATGATCCACAACTTAACTCGTACTTAAATTTTCAAGTCCACAAAGGACCCTAAGGGTCTAAAGCTAATAGCTCAACTTAGCTTCTAAAGTTAGACACCTAGAGTCAGCTTAGTCTAACCTAAAGTTTTGGTCTTATGCCTAAGAATGAAAGGCCCAGCCAATTAAACTCAATTTAATTATATGACTAAATGCAATTTTTTTTTTTAAGTAAATGCAAATGTATGCAATGCAGAATGTTTTAACTAAATGCATGAATGCACTACGTATAAATGCTATGTATATCCCCAAGTACAACCCCTCATGCCTAAAATCTATAATGTCCCCATTGTATAGAAGGATATTACCTAGGTCAGAGATGGTCTGCCGTTATTTTGTTGGAAGCCAAGTAACCAAAATACTTGCAAATCAGTTTCAAGGATCACAGAAATAGGCCCTAAAAATGAGCAAAGTAATGCTGGCCTAGAAAACAGGTAACCTAGGATGTTGGCGAGCTGGTGATGAATCCCGATAGCAAATGCTCGCCCAACCAGGATGGGAATGAAATCATCCTAGGTCACCAGAGGAGGTTTTAAAGGATAAACTAGCAGAACAACCTCCAAAGGGGTAGGGGAAGGATGACAAGGATCCTCCAAAAGGAATGGGGAAGGAATGGTGTAGAAATAAACCCCGAGGGTGATGGGCTAGCCATAGAAAGCATCAATCCATACCCGATACCCCATTACAAGAGATATTGGTCTGCTAAGCCCCCGGTCAAAACAGTAGTGAGCATTTCTTGAAGCCAAGGATTGTCTACGGTGTCCAAGTTTCGAGATTGTGGGATGGCCATAAGATCTAGGTTGGGTCTAATCAACTTAGTGCCCATTCCTAACATCCTTCGTAATTCCTTAATCACATCCCTAGCATCCCTTGTACTTTCACAAGTATCCTCCTGCACTTCATTAGTGATCATTTCAAGGTATGGAGTCAAAATTTTGCCTTCAGACAAAGGTGATTCAGAAGGTGACTTCGAATCAAATGAAGGTAGGTTGGAAGCAACAGATTTAGGGATTACCTTATCAACATCATCCCTGGGGTTCTTGTTCTTTACTAAAATCCTCCCCGGAGTCTAAATGTGAATCCACATAAATCTCAGAAGTTGCTTCCACATTTTCCATTATTTGATCTTCATGAGGAAGAGTATTATCAATGGGTGAACTAATGAAACTTGGTTTGATCAACTTCATGACATCTTCGGGAGCTAATTCTTCAAATAAGACATAATCACCGTTAATGTCACTCTAAATCCTAAGTTTAGGTTCCTTACATAATTCACCCTCCTCAACCGTGAATTCATCATTCACCCAAGGTTTAAATTCATCTAACATTTCTATAGATCCCTTGGGGCACTCTATCTGGGGTAAAATGTTTCTAATTGTATCATCAGACTCCTTAGATAGGTGAATTTCTTCAGGGTTAGGTTCTCTAAGGGTGGGCTTGAGTTCCATCTCATGATCAAAAGGGAGGGTAGGATTAACAACTTGACTTTGACCTACTTCATCAAATGTGAGGAAAATACTATCATTTGGGTCAAGGTCTTCCAATGGTACCAATATTCCCTTATTTTGAATGCAATATAATTTAAGTGGATATTCAACCTGATCATCATCTTTCTCAGGTTGCCACCTTTCTTCATCCAATGTATATCTACTTTCATACATATTCTCCTCCCACTTATGGCGTGGACCTCTTAAGGAAGCATCATCTAGCGAGGAGGTTTCAAAATCAATCCTCGAAAAGTAGCTATTCTCCCTTACATAATCCCCAAAATTCCCTTCCAACTTAGGGTGTGGCTCTCCCATGAGAGATGCATCTAGTGTTGAGGGGTGCACGTCATCCTCAATGGGATAGATTGGGTGGCTAATTTCTTCTTTTTCTTGTTGGTCTACTCTCAAAGATTCTCCTAATAATTCAATCATTTCATCTTGCATTTTCTGTATTTCCATCTTCAAGGTGGAGAAGTCATAACTATTTTTAGGAGAGAATTTAGGCTCAGGGGTATAATAGCTAGGAGTTTCTGTCCAACCATTACAATCAATAGGGGAGGTTGGATTGGGTGTTTCTATGGTGTGTGGGATATTGGGCAAGGCAAATCCTGCTCCTAGGTTATGCTCACTAATTTGGGGCTTAACCAGGCCAACACTCCTATAATAGGAGTAAAAAGGATCCCACTGGTTGTCATTTTGTCCATGAAAAGATGGACCATCGCGATGTATGGGATCAAAGATCGCGGAGTGGGGGTAAGGGTGTGGGTAAGATGTGAAAGAATGAAAGTCAACGTGGTCCATTCTAACGTATACCACAATCAAATCCCTCCCAATACAAACACAAATCAGAGGACTTTTTAGGTCTTTAATCAGTTAGGCTTTTGAGATTTAAGTGCACTTGTAGGTGACAAATCAAGTTATCTAAATATTACGCACCTCTTGTCAACCTATGATACGCCTAAGAAGACCTAACTGGGACTTAGGTGATCCTCCCTAAAAGCCCAAAAAGTTTAGTCACCACCAAACACAGCAAAGAGGGATGCAAGTAGGGTCATGCCCTTCTTTTGAAGTGTTAATTTCATGGTGCTTCTTAACAACCCTCAATCCGTAAGATTTGGAGGCAACTTCACCTCTGAACTAAAGTTTGGGTCACTTTAGACCCTAATAATGGGAAGCTCTAGTCCTAGAGGTTTCAAGCCTAAGGAGTGTCTAAAAGCGTGACTCGGTGCACAAGATACAAGTGTGCATACACTGCAAAAGTTTTTGAATTTTGAATTGCACAGCAAGTTTGAAAATCAACTCCTTGGTTTTTAAATGTCCCCCCTTTAATTAATTCTTTTTTCAAAAAAATTAAATGTGACCACTTGTTAGATCTATTCAATACAGATTAGGTGGTTTTGAAATTAGTCTAAATGCATTTGCATGGCAGGTAGAAATGCAAAGTTAGAAATGCATATCTAATTCCAGCATTCTTCATGCAATATGCTAGATGGGAAATTAGATCTAGATGCTGCTCATTCAATCCTAAATGATTCGACCTAAGGGCAGGTAGCTTCTAGTAGGCAGCTCATGTATTTTTTTATTTTTTTTAATTTTTACCTACTAATGCACAAATAAAGAAAAAACAATCCATGAAAGAAAATAAAAATCTAAGTCTAAATAAATGGAAACAAACTCCCGAAAAATTACCCACGCAGGGGCCTAAAAGAAGGTTGGGGAACAAACCCCTAAAATGTACCCCAAAACAAGGGTCTCAAACCAAATGTATGTGCAAGAAAATAAAGTTCTAAAACCTAAATTCTATTTATAGCTGAATGGATGAGATGAGGATGCCATCCTCCAGATATCTCATCTAGTGGCGGAAATAAGGTCCACCAAGGCATTGCGGAGGTGGGTGTGATGCTCCTTCTCCCAGTGTTGCGACCTTAATGGTGACATCAAGGATCACCTGATCTCTAATGCAAGTGCAACAAGATGTCTCCAAATACGCATACCTCGCACCAAATAGATAATTGAATTGAAATGTGCCTCAAATAAAATGTGTGAACCAATAATTAAATAAATGCAAGTTTAGTAAGCTCATTGCCTACTCGGCAATGGTGCCATTTGACGAGTTGATTTCTCCTAACAAGATGATAATTAAAATGATTTGTTGTTTGTATTTCTAAGTGATGGAAAATCGACTAATCAAAGTATTGAATTAAAATAAACCACTCAAGAAGAGCAGGTCGTATCCATAGGGAGGCAATGGCCTATTAAAACTTGTACATGTTAAAAATTAATGTTCATGATAAATTTTGTCAAGAAATCGAGTCAAAATCACTTTTAGATTAAGTAAACAACAAGAGCTAATGCTAAAATAGCAATTATGCACATCTGAAGGATATATTTTGCGATGTGGCATAATATAATACTAATAAAATCTCACAATGCTAGCTAATGTAATTATTAATTGAGAGTAGAACAAAGTATTCCCTTCGTGCTTGGCGTGCGTGCACGGCAGGCCGCAGCTAGAGGCGAGATTCATGGTAAAAGATAAGACCTCTGATCTGCTTCTGATGGCAGTGGTGGTTAGAAGAATGGCGACCAGAGATGGTGGGGGCAAGGAGGAATGGATGGTGGGTGGTCGACTGCAACCCCTATTTGCTGCCTGTGGAGAGGAGGGAATGGAGATGGTGGTGCACGACAGCTGCAAAGACAGTGGCGCATGGTGATGGAGGACCGCACAGAGGTGCACACACGTGCAGCTGGGGCTGCACGTAGGTGTTGGTGGCATTGCAGCTGCGTGCGCACGATGCAATGGTGGCAGCTCTCAACGTGTGTAGGAGGCAGCGATGGTGGTGCACTGCTGTTGTTGAAGTCGAAAAAGAGGTGCACGATAGAGGGCCTACTGCTTGTGGTGCGTGTAGCTGGAGCTGCGGTGGCGTGGGCAGGGTCGGGCGGCGAAGGGCTTGCACGTGGAGGTCGCAAGCGGTTGGAGCAGAGGATGCATTGGGGGTGCAGTAAGGAGATGTGTGCACTGGAGGCAAGGGGGAGCAATGAGGAGGCACATGTAGGCTACGCGTGTTGTTGCATGAAGGCGTGGCATGGATGGGTGCGAGGTGCAGCTACTTGCCGTGCATGCTGCTGGTGAAGGTGGTGTAGTGAGGAGGTTATGGGTTCTTTTTAGGTGAAAAGGAATAGAAGAATAAGAAGAAAGAAGAAGAAGATGGAGGTGTTGGTGGTGCATGGATAGGAAAAGTGATCTGGCGGTTGCACAGTGATGGTTGCGTGGCCATCAGAGATGCATGCACACGGTGATGGCACGAGTCCACCGGCTTGGAGTGGCGAGCTATCACCTTACCGGTCCACGGTGTGGTGGAGCTCAACCATGGAGGCCTGCAGTGGTGATGATGCACGGTGGAGTAGGTGGTGGCCTCCCTGAGCATGGCAGTCGCTCCCCCTCTCTTGTAGCCGTCTGCAATTCAAATGGAGGAGTGATGGAGATCCACTTCTTCCGGTCCTTCAATGGTGGCCAGCTAATCCCTTCTGCCATTAATAAAGAAGAGAATAAATAAATAAAATGAAAAAGAAATGATGGGTTAATTATGCACAAACCCAAAATGATGCATGTAATGCACCTAATTGGTTAACTAATTAAATGCATGCAATTCTAAGTTAATTATAAATGTATTTAGATATAAATGCAATGCATGAAATATGCAAATAAGTGAATAATTAGACTAATCTATTTACATCTTATTATATGCTATTATATGTCAACATTAATCTAATGTCTAGGCAATTAAGTAACTAATTAGCCCACAAATATGGGCTCATCACCTCCCTGGCAACGACGCCAAAAAGTGTTGTGAAAATACGTGTGATTTGTAATTAGGGTTTCAAATCGTTGTAACACGCGAAATCACAAACGCTTTTAAATTTTTAAACATAGATAGTGGGGTATCTAAGGTCGTCCAAGGAGGCAATTTTATAGTTATAAATCTCTTACTTGAAATTGTAAATCACCTTTCTTTTTGTATTTTTGGAATATGAGATCTTTTTGGGTTTTTGAAATAATAGGGGCGATTGCAAAATTGAAGCGAGAAGGCAACTACACCTAAGTTGTTGAAACTAAGACCTAAGTGACAAGCAAGTTCTCTTTCAAAGCTCCCTCTAGGTACGTGAAGACCTAGAGTAATTAGAGAGAAAGTGGGTGTGCACTAGGAAAAAGTAACAAGATGAAACTAGAATTGCAACAAAAATTAAAGAAGGGAAAATTTTACTAAAGTAAGATATTGTTTCACAAGTAGAGGAATGCTTCTACTAAATAAAAAAGCAACAGAATAAAAAGTCAATATCCTCCTGATGATGATGATGAAGATGGAAGGGTCCTTGCTCCAACTGTGGCTACTCCCGTAGTTGAAAAGGATTCCTCCTTCTCCTTCTCCTTGAATTGCTCCTTCAAGGTATATACTCCTCCTGGAAAGCCCTAGATGGGGTGTGCCTTAGCTCCTCCACAGGTGAATGGTTTCAACCTCAAAAGCTCCTCTAAAGGTGGGCATGTACCACCCTCAAGACCTCCAAAGGTCCTCCTTGCCTGGATTCTTCCTTTGGCTGGCATGGACACAAGAGAGAAGAGAAGAGGGGAAGGCACTATTGAAGGTGAAAAACTACGCATTCGTAGTTGGATTCGAAAACCCGTCATTGTAGTTTGAGTCACGAATCCATAAAGAAGTTCCAAGTCAAACACAGGGAGGCTACGTCGATCTCAAAATTTGCAATTATATTTTTTTGTATTTTTGTTTAAATGGCAAAACAATCACAATGGAATCACTATAGACAATAAAAGAGAGAGAGAGAGAGAACAATCACTTGATATCTGAAGAATGTTTTACAACTAAGAAAGCAAGAAATGATTACACTAGAAAGCGGGAAATTGTTACACTAGAAAGCGGGAAAATTCTACTCTAGAAAGAAGAAAAAGAAGGGAGAGAGAAGTTATCCTCCTATACGAATGCTTGAAGGATGAGCCGGATGGAGGTGACACCTGGAAGAAGGAGGACGAGGCGGCAAGAAGGAGGATGTAGTCAGAAGAACGGGATCCACTTCCAGAACGGGGGCGAAAACTTGGTTTTAGCTCTTGAGGAGCATCTCGGGTGTGGGATAAGCTTCTCTTAAGCTTTGGAGAGGGAGAGAGAAGGAAGGGATGGGAAATTCGTAGGGTAGGGGTCTCCTTTTATAGTTGCAAGGAGTACGGGCATTTTGGACATTTTAATTTCAAAAGCATTAATTCAGGGCATTTAGTGATGGATTTATCCCTTACTAAAGGCCTGAACGTGGCCAACGTGCGTGTGCCAAGCGTGCCTGGTCCTCTTCCACGCCCTAATGCTTGCGCATGTTTGGATTGATCTCAACCATCTAATCGTGAGATTGGATGGTCGAGATCGATCCTCGCCCGCGCCTCCTCTTCAGCTTTACCCTCGTTAGATCTGGAGTGAGGCAAGGCGTCTGATCCCATGTACGGCTGATTTTGCAATTAGTGTCATCTGCAGCCGATCGTGCGATCATGAATATTCGCTCATGTGCTGCGGATGCAGATTCGAACGCACATCGTGCGCTCGCGCAACGCGCCCGACCGCTGTGCTGCAGCAGCAACTTTGTCAAGTAGAGGATTTAAGGCATGCATGCTTGCAACCATTGGATCAAGATCCAACGGCCCAAATCGCACGTTGAAAACCTTTTATTGATGAAGTGGCAGTCCTAAGGACCAATTGGGCGGCTAGGATGGCACCACATGGCACCATCTTGGCTGTCCATCTTCTGAGTGTTGTAGACGATGCCACGGTGTCAGATTGGATTGATTTTCGCGTTGTTAGGCTGCAATCATCGATTTGAACCCATCTGTGTGGTCGGATTTGTCATCTGAAGTGTGGATTGGCACCATCTTGGCCCTTGATCTTTAGGGTTCCTCGATCTCTATCTGGTGCTGCGGATGTCCGATCAGGGTGATATTGGAGTCGTTGAACTCCAATCGTCACCCTGATCAGATCCGTATGGTTGGATCTTTGATCTGAGGCCCAGATTAACAAGTTGCCCTGTCCCTAACCATAAAAGGAGATAATTACTGACGAGTGATTTTTTGCTTTGAAGTCGTTTGTAGTTTTATGTGGTGGAAAAATCGACTAATCAATATTTAAAAAGAAATAACCACTCGCAGAAGAGCAGGTCATATCCATAGGGAGGCAATGATGTATTTAAATTTGCACCAGTTAAAAATGTTTGTTCGTAGTTAGTTTGGACAAGAATCAAGCTAAAATTGCCTTCAGATTAAGGTTGAAGCAAGAAACAATGCTGAAATAGCAATTTTGAGTAACTACAGGATATTTGTCTTAATGCAGAATCAATAAAATATTATTAAAAATTGACAATGGCAGGAAAATGTAATTATTAATAGCCCGGTTACTATTGCAAAACAGGGGATTTTTTCCCCTTTGCCGTGCGCGACGAGGAGTGGACGGCCGGATGCGGGAAGTTCAGAGGAAGTTCCTTGGACTGAGGGCTTCGAAACGGTGGTGGCGTCATGTCACGCGGCAGCTAGAGTCGGCCGGATGAGCTCCGGCGGAGGTGGCTGCAGCCGGTGTTGCAGCTACTATTGGCGTGCGTTGCAGGCGGGTGCGAGAGTGTGCGTGGCCTGTTGGCGGTTCTGCCGACTCTGCTGTTGTGTGCTGGCTGGACGCGTGGGCATGCACTGCAGCCTGTGAGCGCTCTGTTGGCGGTGAGAGCGGGTGCTGCAGGCGCGGGAGGAGGGCGTGCGCAGTGAGGTGCACGCGGGACTACTGGCAGGAGGGTGCTAGCGGTGAGGTGCTGCAGGCTGAAGGTGTCGCAGGTGCGCTGTAGGTGGGTGCGCACTGGTGAACGATGAGGTGCAGGCTGAAGGTGAGAGGGTGGCTTCAGACGTGTGTGCAGGTTGGAGGGCGTGGAGATGGCGCTGGAGGTGAAGTGGGCAGATGTGGTTTCAGACGTGTGCGCAGGCTGGAGGGCGTGGAGATGGCACTGGAGTTGAAGTGGGCTGATGTGGTTGTGTGGGTACGGCTGCAGGCGGGGGTGCGTAGGCGGGTGGTCGCGATGAGGTTGCAGGCGGAAGGTGAGCGGGTGGCTTGAGACATCTGGGAAATTTCCTAGACGTCTTAACTGACTGAGAAGGTGATTGCACAGTGGTTGCGGCGGTGGTTGTTGGTGATGACGGCGAGGCAGATGCACGCTAAGGTGCTCACGGTAATGCGGACGAGCTCCAGATGGCGGTGTGGCCTGTCACACCACACGCCCACGGTGGTGGAGACTCGTCGCCACAGTTGAGGCCGACGGTGTGGGATGGAAGAGAGAAGATCTCTCTACACAGTGATGGGTCGGTGGTGGAGGCCTGCCTCGCTCAGCATCCTCTCTCCTCCTTTTGTAGTGGCCTGCACAAATTTGAAATCAGCTGCCCGACGATATCCAACACATCCGCTCCTCCTTGAATCAGTTCTTCACTGCGGCAGCTGGTTGCGTTGGAGCGGCAGCCAGCCGTTCCTGCAAGAAGAAGAATAAAGAAAATAATGTTAAAATATTATGGTTATTTATATACAGACCCTCAACTTTTATGTTAACCTAAATTAATGCATGCAATGTACCTAATTAGTTAACTAATGCAATTCTAAGTTAATTCTAAATGCATTTAAATATGAATAAGATGCATGAATTATGTAATTGAATTAGAAATATGAATTAATCTATTTACATCCTAATTTATGCTAAATAAATGTTAGAATTAACCTAATGTCTAGGCACTTAAATACTTAAATAGCCCACAACAATGGGCTAATCAATTACTATACAACTTATACAACTTGATTTGCCATAGGCTTTAGTGAAATCAACTTTCCATAGGAAAGCCTTGGATATTCGCCTTTGCCACCCCATCACCATCTCTTGTGCCATGATAAAGATTCTTATAGAGACCTCCGAGGTAGAAAGGTACATTGGACAGGCATAATCAGATCTTGTAATACATCACGAATTTTGTTGGCTAAAATCTTGCTAATAATAAGATAGATGAAGTTCGACAAAGCAATGGGTCTATAATATGAAAAATTCTCTGCACCCGAGTTCTTTGGTAGCAAAAATAAATAGAACTTATTCAATCTTTTAAAACCAAAGTTTCTCATTTCAAACTCATGTATAACATCCATCACATCCTTCTTAAGAACTTTCCACATTTCTCTGTAAAAGAAGACCTGAACCCCATTCGATCCAGGAGCTCCCTCATTATTCAAGTCTTTGAGTTCTTTCACTGTTTCTTGTTCAGTAATAGGAGCAACTAACATGGCCATATGATCATTGCTGACACTTGGGAAGTCAGCCGAGGCCATCCTCCATGAACCTCTTGGTGTAGCCTTGGCTAACTCTTTAAAATATCGGCCAGCTTCACATCTGATTTCACTGGTAGATGTAATGGTTCTCTCACCCATTTTAATGGATGAAATTAGATTAAACCTCCTCCTAGCACTAGCAGCAAGATGAAAGAATTTTGTATTCGCATCACCTTCCTTGAGCCACAGTTGTCTAGATCTCTCATGCCAGTCCATTCTTTCTTCAAGTCCTCCTCCCCAACGACCTGCTGCATATACTGTCTTTGTTCATGCTCCTGAATACTCAGAGCCTACCTACACTCCTTCAGATCTAGTCTTTGGATCACTGCCAATGCCTCAACCCTCTTCTGCTCTCTGATGGTTGCCACTATCTGACCATATTCCTTCAGCATAGAGTGCATATCTGCCAACTTAGATGCAAGCTACTGTGTGGCCGAGCCATTCACTGCCTTATTCTGCCACCAGTTGGACAACATAGCAGCAAAACCCTCCTCCCTAAACCAAGATTTCTTAAGTTTGAAGTATCATCCAACATGAACATTCACCCCACTGTCCCACACAATTGGTGTGTGGTCAGAAAATGGCCTGTCAAGGCTCATAGCAGATGATAGTTGGAATCTCTCCAAGAGGCTTGGGTTGCTAAAGAATCTGTCCAACCTTGATGTCTGTTGTTGAAGCTACAAGTTACCATGCTAACATATTTGGTTTTGAAAAACCTGTCGTCACAGTTGAAAGTGAAGAACTCATCTTCAACAAATAAAATTTGTACTGGAATAGAAATCCTGGGTCGAACATAGGGAGGCTACGTCAATCTATATTCGCAATTATATTTTCTTAGAGTTTTTGTTGAAAAGCAAAGCAACGTAATTACAATGAAGCAATATTAATAATAAGAATAAATGAGAAAGAGAGAGAGAGAGAAAACATGCACTCAATATTTCAAAATGTTTATACAATAAAACCAAAGAAGAATTACACTAGAAAGCGGGAAATCAACTACACTAGAAATCAGGAAAATTCTACTCTATAAAGCTGTAAAGAAGAATGGGAGAGAGAAGTTATCCTCCTCGACGATTGCTTGGAGGACGAGCCAGACGAGATGTCGCCTGGAAGAAGGAGGACGAAGCAGGAAGAAGGAGGTCGAGGCAGGAGGAACGAGAACGGGGCAGCACATCGTCGTCGCCACGGGATCCACATCCGAAATGAGGGTGACATTTTGACTTTATCTCTCGAGGAGCATCCCAGGTGTGGGACACGCTTCTCTTGAGCTTTGGAGAGGGAGAGAACAGAAGGAAGGGATGCCCATTTCGTATGAAGGGGGTCTCCTTTTATAGTTGCAAGGAGTGAGGGCAATTTGGTCATTACAATTTCAAAATATTAAATAAGGGCCTTTAGTGACGATAAAACTGTCGCTAAGGCCCCAGTCGTGGGCGATGTGTGCTGCCTTCTCACCTTCCACGCCGCACATCCATCAAGTCTCGGCCATTCAATTGCGAGATCGAATGGCTGAGATGCACCCTCCTGCGCCTCTTCAAGCCACAATTCCTGCATCTGATTCCATGTCGCGCATGAGCGTGTGATAGCGCGTGGGTGCTATTAGGTGCTCGCAGCCGCTCGATCGCAATCAAGCGATCTCAAAGCCCACTCGCCCACGCCCCAGCAACTACTCCTGAAGGTTCAAACGTGCACCTGCGCTTCACATAAGCGCTCTCACCCGTAGCACTACAGAGGTTTTTATGTCGCGGAAAATCTTTGTGCGCGTGCATCCATAGCCATTGGATGCGCATGCAACGGCACAGAAGCAGCACTCAAAATGAAGAAGAGACGGAGCGATGGGTGCAGCAGTTGGTTAGGCAGCTGAGATGGCGCCACATGGCACCATCTTAGTCGTCCATCTTCTGATTGATGTAGATCGTGCCGCGATTGTCGGATTGAGTCAATTTTTGCACTGTTAGACTACGATCGTCGATCCGAATCCATCCATGTAGTCGGATTTGTTGTCTGGAGTGCAGATTCACACCATCTTGGCCCTTGATTTTCTATGATTCCTTGATCTATATCTGATGCTATAGATGTCTGATTTAGGCGATCTTGGAGTCGTTGAACTCTAAACATTGCCCTGATCAAATCCATACGGTTGGATCTTCGATCCAAGGCCCTGATAAAAATTTGCCCTATCCTTGAACATAAAAGGAGACAATTAACCGCCATTTTATTCAAACTAATCTAAATGTAAGATGATGCATGCTATGCAATATTTATAGTATGCAATGCAATTCTATGCTTAAGAACATGCATAAATAGACATCTTATGTAGTGTAAACATGTTTACATCACACCCCCTTGCCTATCTTTTGCTAGTCCCTAGCAAAAACTATATGCTTTTTATAAAAGAATTAGGTTGGATTATTTGGGCATGAGTTATTTTCAATCATTAAGAAAATGTTTACTTAGGATCAAAACTTTCAAAGACACAACAGTGCCTGGGTATCTGCCAAAATGCAAACTGCCTCAAGCCCTCGCCTTATTTAAAGAAAAATTTCTTTTTCTCTTTTTCTTCTTTTCTAATTTATTTTTGGATTTTTGAGTTTTAGGGTTTAAGTGTGGCTTTCCACAGCCATTCAACTTACCCAAGATTTGATGAGAACCCTAAGTTCTAAGCATCTTTATTGTGAATGTGATAGACTCGTTGATCGGTAGTTAAAATGGATTTCGAATTTCTACGTCTCTCGGTGACCTTAAAAAGAGAATTCTGCCTAAAGGTGTATCTTTACAATCGGTAGCTTTCTCCCTACTTTAATTTTTATGGGGTCAACACAAGGGTGAATCCAGTGTATATCTCCGCAATTTGTTCTACTTCTCTGCTTCTTCCTAAGTGTTTTGGGAATTTCAATGCATTTATTGAGCTGGGTTCTAGACAACCGGTCGATGAGCTATTACCACTGACAACTTGCCAGCTATACTCGTGAGGTGAAGTGTGGCTTATTTCATTTGCTTTCTATTTTCTTTTTTCTTTTTGACTTTCTTTTTCTCTCTTTTCTTATGTAGGTGGCTTCCCTGGTCTAAGATTTACCTAAAGGCAGCAAGAAGGGAATGGTCCAGTGACTGGGCTCTGGACAACCTACCTATGGGCTATTACCCACAATAACTTGCTAGCCATATCACCCTAGAAGGTTCATTAGCTACCCAATTTCCATTAAAATCGTCGAACAAAGTGTGTAGATGCTTAAAACTCAAAGTTCCCTCAAATCAGAGGGTGGATTGATAAGTCGTGTACTTATCACCCAACCTTATTTACTCAAATTACAATAGAATTAAGATGGCGAGGGCTCAAAAAACAAATCCACATTTTAGTGGATACACAGGCCGATTAAGTCCAAAGACTTGAAGCATCTTTGTGTTCAGATCCTAATGTAATATTTCCTATGATTGAAAAGTCCTAATGTCCAACTATTCCTTCCTAATTCAAAATTTTTTTAAATGTATAAATAACAATTTACATGAATTTCACAAAGCTGACCAGATGATTCAAAAATGAATCCACCCCCTTATGCCTAGCTGATGCAATGTCCACATTGAGAAAGAGACATGAAAGAAAGGGTAAAGTATGAAAGATGTCACCTGAATATGAAGCTCGTGTCAGCTTTGTGTCATATATACAACTACTAAGTTTAATGCCATTAGCTAGGTGAAGTCTAGCCAAAGAAGTCACAGAATGGCTAGAGCAACCGTGTCTGAGACTGGTTCTGGAAGAGTACAGTCAATGACAGGCTTCAGACATTGACCGTTGACTTTAAATGTGTTACCCATCTTTGGGTTAGAAATCTAAAAGTCTCCATTTGGAAAAATCTAGTCAATTATGAATGGGCCATTCCATTTAGATCTAAGTTTGCCAGAAAAGAGCTTAAGTCTAGAATAGAATAACCAGGCCTTCTGGTTCGGCTCAAAGCTCTTGCGGGAAATCAATTGATCATGTAGAGCTTTGATCCTAACCTTGTAGATCTTGGCATTCTCGTATGCATCATTTCTAAGCTCTTCCAACTCAGATAGTTGGAGATTCCTGATCTTCCCAGCTAAATTCAGATCTAAATTGCATTGTTTGATCGTCCATAATGCCCTGTGTTCAATCTCTACTGGTAGATGGCATATGTTTCCATACACCAAACGAAATGGAGGCATACCGATGGGCATTTTATATGTTGTACGGTAGGCCCAAAGAGCATCCTCAAGCTTTTAAGTCCAGTCCTTGCGATCAGGACTAACCATTTTCTGTAGAATGTTCTTGATCTCCCAATTGGAGATCTCGACTGTCCATTCATCTAGGGATGGTAAGGTGTGGAAATTCGGTGATTAACCCCGTATTTGGCCAACAAATTCCGGAAATGGGAATTAATAAAATGAGTGCCACTGTCATTGATGATTGCCTTCGAAATCCCGAACCTACTGAAGATATTTTTCTTGACAAAATCAATGACCACCTTGTGGTCATTGGTTTGGGTGGGAATCGCCTCAATCCATTTGGACACATAATCAACAGCAACGAGAATGTACTGATGTCCAAATGAAGGGAGAAAGGGTCCCACGAAATCAATTCCCCAAACATCGAAAACTTCGACAGGAAGAATTGGGTTTAGGGGCATCATATCTCTCGTAGTTATGCTCCCAAGTGCTTGACATCGAGAACATGACCTTGAGAAATCTTGGGCATCCTTAAATAAAGATGGCCAATAGAAGCCAGATTGCAAGATTTTTGCAGCCGTCTTTTTCTCGAAGAAATGTCCACCACATGCAGATGCATGGCAGAACTCGAGTATACTGTTGAATTCATTCTCCGGTATACATTAGCGAATAATCTGATCAGAGCCAGTGTGCTACAATTCAGGATCCTCCCAGAAGTAGTATTTCGCCTCAGATTTGAGTCTATCCCATTGTTGCTTGGCCCAATCCTGGGGGATTTGACCAACGGCCAAATAGTTAACAATATCAGCAAACCACGGGGTTTGGACACCTGAAACTGTAAGGATAGCTTCATCCGGAAAAGTGTCAACAATCGAGATGTCCGAACGAGAAGAATCACCTATGAGTCTCGACAAATGATCGGCCACTACATTTTGTACCCCGATTTTATCCATGATTTCAAGATCAAATTCTTGAAGCAGAAGAATCCAACGAATAAGTCGGGGTTTGGCATCCTTTTTGGCCAAGAGATGTCTCAAAGCTGAGTGGTCGGTATAGATGATAACATGAGACCCTAAGAGATAAGCCCTGAATTTTTCCAAAGTGAACACTACGGCTAGTAATTCCTTTTCAGTAATAGTGTAATTCCTCTGGGCTTCATCCAGAGTTTTACTAGCGTAGTAAATGGCAGAGGGCTTTCTGTCAATTTTCTGACCCAAGACAACCCCGACCGCGTAATCAGAAGCATCGGCCACGATCTCAAAAGGGGTTATCCAAATTGGTGGTTGCAACACTGGAGCCCAGGTGACTGCCGTTTCTAGGAAATCAAATGCCTTATGACATGATTCATCGAAAACAAACGATGTTTCTTTGGTGAGAAGATTGCTCAAGGGATGAGCAACCTTCGAAAAATCCTTGATGAATCTTCGATAGAATCCCACATGACCAAGAAATGATCGGATTTATTTAACAAATGTGGGAGGGGGAAGTTTAGCAATAGCATCAACCTTAGCTTTATACACTTCGATTCCCCGTTTAGAGATTACTTGACCTAAGACGATGCCTTCTTGGGTCATGAAATGACTCTTTTCCCAGCTATGGACCAATCGTATTTTGATACATCGCTTAAGAATCATTTCCATATTAGCCAAACAAGAGTCAAATGATTCTACGAAAATAGAGAAATCATCCATGAAGACTTCCATAAACTCTCCCACCATGTCAAAGAATATGGCTAACATACACCTTTGAAAAGTCACAGGTGCATTGCATAAACTGAAAGGCATCCTACGGAATGCAAAGGCTCCATAGGGATAGGTGAAAGTAGTTTTTCTTGATCCTCGGGATGGATAGGAACTTGGTTGTATCCCGAGTAGCCATCAAGAAAACAGAAGTACTTATGCCTGGCTAGTCTTTCCAAGATTTGATCAATGAATGGCAGGGGAAAATGATCCTTTTTCATGGCTTTGTTCAGCTTCCTGTAATTAATACAAACCCTCTAAGTGGAAGCTACACGAGTTGTGATAGATTCTCCTCTCTCGTTAGTCACAACGGTAATCCCAGCTTTCTTTGGAACAATCTACATGGGACTTACCCAGGGACTATCAAAGATTGGATAAATAATTCCTACATCGAGCCACTTAATGATTTCCTTTTCGAGCACTTCTTGCATATTTGGATTTAATCTCCTTTGCATATGGCAAGAAGGGCGGGATCCATCTTCCAAGAATATTCTATGATTGCAGTAAGATGGCTCGATCCCCTTGAGGCCATGAATGGTCCAATCAATTGCCTCCTTGTGTTCCTTCAAGACCTTGATCAATTTAATCTCTTGCTCCTTTGTTAATTTAGCACTGATAATCACAGGAAGCATCTTCTGAGGTCCTAAAAATTGATATTTGAAATTCTCAGGCAATGGTTTCAGTTCAAGTTGGGGCGGGTTGATGGTAAGGAAGATGCTGAAGACTCAACAAGAGGAAGAGGTTGTGAGTGAACAAAATCAATAACCTCTTCAGAAGATGGCAGGTCTACCATATAGGGATGCAGGTCCAATTCGTCATCAAAGGAGGAACTTTCAATTGAAGAAACCATCAAACAAGTTTCAATGTTTTTATTATCCTCCTCAAGTTTCTCAATAAATCCACAATCCACAAATTTATTAATCGCCTTAAAAATATCCAATTTCATTCGTTGATCCCCAAAGGTGATTTCCATACTACCGCTTTCAAAATTAATGTTGGCCTTAGCGGTAGCCAGGAACGGACGCCCCAGAATGATGGGCGTGTTCCTCAGATTTTCTGGTACATCCATGTCAAGGATAAGGAAATGTACAGGAAAATAAAAATCCTTGACCTTAACTATAACATCTTCAATAACACCTCGCGGATTTGTGACCAAGCGGTCCACTAACTGTAGCGTTATTGAAGTTGGACGAAGTTCACCTAATCCAAACTTCTCGTAAAGAGAAGTCAGAATTAGGTTGATGGATGCACCCATATCCAAAAGTGCTCTATCAAACGTGTAATCTCCGATGACACAAGAAATCAACGGAGCACCTGGATCTCTCTTTTTTTAAGGGAGGTGGTGCAAGATAACAGAACTAGCCAGCTCGGAGAGTAGGACTTTCCTCAGAACAGATTCTCTCGACTTACACTTTTGTGTACATAAATCCTTTAAAATTCTCACATAAGCCGGTATACGCTTGATAGCATCGAGGAGCGGGATATTGATCTCAACATTCATAAATATATTCAGAAGCTCCTCATTGCTATCAACAAATTACTTTGATTTGATCAAGGCTTCAGGAGAAAGAACACAAGTCAGATCTATGGAATCAGGTTCTTGAGCCTTGATTTCTTCTCCAGATTTCTCTCTCTCCTCAGGTTCTTCAGGATTCAGTAGATTAGAACAGTGTAGTTATGGATCCTAAGTCTATTTACCACTCCTCAAGGTGACCAAATTTGCAGATGCATAAGAGTTTGGGTCATGGGGAGGGTTAGGAAAGATTGGAGGGGCTTGATTAGCCAGGAATTGTTGATTTGCAGAAGAAGAAGAAGAGGAGGAGGGACCCTGCTCAACCACCTGATCATGTGCATGTGGGTCCCTCCGATTTCTGTACCTATGGGCTTGGTTGCTGATGTAAACACATTTACACTACTTAAAATGTCTATTTATGCATGTTCTTAAGCATAGGATTGCATTTCATGATATAAATATTGCATTACATGCATCATCTTGCATTTAGAGTAGTTTGAATAAAATGGAGGTTAATTGTCTCCTTTTATATGCTTGGACAGGGCAAATATTTTATCGGGGCCTCGGATCAAAGATCCAACCGTATGGATATGATCAGGGCGACGATTGGAGTTCAACGACTCCAAGATCGCCCTAATCAGGCATCCGTAGCATCAGATAGAGACCGGGGAACCCTAGAAGATCAAGGGCCAGGATGGTGCAAATCTGCACTTCAGATGGAAAACCCGACCACACGGATGAATTCGGATCGACGATCGCAGCCGAACAACACAAAAATCGAGTCAATCCGACATCCGTGGCACCATCTACAACTTCCAGAAGATGGACGGCCAAGATGGCGCCACGTCGCCATCCCAGCCGCCCAATCGGCCGCAGGAGTCTTGTGAAGACCGCGCACCGTCTCCTCTCCGCCGTTGGATCTCGATCCAACGGCTGCGGTCGCTCGCGCTTAAAAACGTCCGCGCGACCATTTCGCCCACGTAGCGCAGCGGCGACGCAGCTGCAGGCGAAGCGGAGGTCGCGGGTTCGAGCCGCGGTGAGGGGGTGGAAGGCGCGGGCGAGCGGGCGCGCACGAGCGTCAGATGAAGATCCAACGGCCGCGCGTGCCCGATAGCGCCGACGCGCAATTGGACGCTCTGGTGAACGCGTGATCACACGCGGGCGGTGCGTAACACAGCGGGCGCGGACGCGTTCTAAGCCGTCCGATCTCGCGATCGGACGGCTGAAAATCAAGCAACGTGTGTATGCGTTACGCGCGCGGCCAGCCGAGCGGGCTCGCGTGGGCACGGCGGCGACGGCGACGGCGGGGCTTTAGCGACGATTTTATCCGTCACTAAAGACCCCTTATTTATTATTTTGAAGATGTAATGTCCATTTTGCCCCCACTCCTTGCAACTATAAAAGGAGACCCCCTCCATACGAAATTTTCATCCCTTCCTTCTCCTCTCTACCTCTCCAAAGCTCAAGAGAAGCTTGTCCCACACCCGGGATGCTTCTCGCGAGATAAAGTCCAAATTTTCGTCCCCCTTCGGAAGTGGATCCCGCGACGACGACGGCGTGCTGCTTCGTTCCCGTTCTTCTGCTTCGTCCTCCTTCGTCCCGCTTCGTTCTCCTTCGTCCAGGCGTCGTCCCGTCCGGCTCGTCCTCCAAGCGACCGTCGAGGAGGATTCTCTCTCCCTATTCTTTTTACTGCTTTCTAGTATAGTTTACTGCTTTCTACAGTAGTCTATTCGTCCTCCGAGCGATCGTCGAGGAGGACATTTCTCCCTCCATTCTTTTAATGCTTTCTAGAGTAATTGTTTTATGTTTTCTAGTTGTAACGATCGAACTCTTTTATGATAAATTCCTTGTCTATTCTACATCTCATTTTGATTTCCATGTATAGTATTCTTTCTCTCTCTCTTACTCCCTCTCTCTCTCTTATTTGTTGTAAATACTTAGATAGTTTAAATTGAATTTCTTCGTGACAAAATAAAAAGAAACGCGAAGTTTTTAAATCAAACGTTCGCCTCCCTGTGTTCGACCCGGAATTTTAATTTCGGTATAAATTTTATTTGTTGAACTCGAATCCTTCGCTTTCGAACTACAACGACAGGTTTTCCAAAACCGAACACGTTAGCGTAGGTTCGTAAAAAAAAGTTCAACAGTTGCCCAGATTCATAATATTTCGCGGGTTGGGCATGGGTTGGGATGGTAGAGATCTGGTCTACAAGTTCTCCAGTGAGGTTTTCATTTGCTACATGAGCTGTAGCATCGATCCTTTGATCTCTACCATTTGTTGGTTCAAATCAGCTTGCCCTACAGGTGGGTGGGCATTCCAAGCTAGCTGATTGACCTGATTTGGAAGCAACTGAGTATACACATGACCCTGACCCATTGGTCGTTGCGGAGCATAGTTGCCAGGTCGGAATTGGGTCTGTTGCCTCGGGTTTTTCCAAGAGAAGTTAGGGTGGTTTCTCCAACACAGATTATAAGCATTAGAGTAGGGGTTGGATCTAACATTCTCTTGTACAACACAGACATCATCATAGGGTGAGGATGGAGAGAAAGAAAGGGAAGGATAAAAAAAATTGGGTTCAAAGCCCCAGTTTGGAACCTGTGAGGTTCCGAAAAATGCTAACTCATAGGTTGAGCCGCATCGAGTTGATCCACGAACTCCTGTCCAGAAGGAGCTCATGAAGATTGGAATCCTGAATTTTGGGATTGAGTGGATCGAGAGTTGTTCATAGAATTTCCAGCCATCCACTCTTCCATTCTCTTAGCAACCAAGTCCACCTTGTCAAGTTTGTTACAAATCAATTCCATATCAAATGAGTGAGAGTCATGGACTTCATTGACTTTTGATCTGGGTTGTTGGGACCAGTTAAATGTATCCATGGAGGCATGATTGATTGAATTCTCTCTCATTTCCTCAAATAAATCGTGTGCACTATCTGCGTCTTTATTGAGGAAATTACCTCCGCAAGAAGCATCTACATGATTTCTGAGTTGCTCAGTCAACCCATGATAGAAGATCTATACTAGTTGCCATTTCGGCACATCATGGTGTGGACACCTCCACAATAGGTCCTGGAATCGCTCCCAGGCCACATGAAACTGCTCCCTCGGCTGTTGGGTAAAGGTAGTGATTGCTCGTCTCAAGGCATTGGTACATCCGACTGGGAAGAATTTCTTCAGAAAGGCTAATTTCAACTCATTCCAAGTTGCAATTGGTCTTCCTATTGTCCTGTACCAATGCGCGGCCTTATCCCTAAGAGAGTGGGGGAAGAGCCTCATGATCATTTGCTCCTCGTTCATGTTTCATGCCTTGGTGGTCTGGACCAAATTGGTCAAGTCCTCCCAAGTGCTGAAATGGATCTTCGGAGCCAAGCCCATGGTAATGTTTGATCAGGCTTAACACCTGGGGCTTGATTTCTATGTCACCGGTTAGAGCCTGGACGCCAGGACGTTCCCCGTAATTTGAAGGATCATAAAAATCCTTCAAGGGTTGAGCACACTGCATTCTCTGCATTTGTTCCAGCTACCTTCGGAATTCTTCCCGTGGATCACCAGGCAGAGGAGGTTGTTCGTTAGCCACGGGATCAATTTGACCAAAATCCAATTTGCGCCTCCTAAAATACTCTAATGGTCCTTCTAATCGGGGATTCAATGACCGTCTTCCCAGCATAAACTAGGAGAAGGTCAGAAGGATTGGGGATAGGGACCTTGCAACACAACAAAACAAGGCTGTCCTTAAGTGGGTTAGCCTAAGGATCTACTGACTCCCAAAACCCACCTTAAGATTGTAAATGATTTACTCTACTTGCGTCTTCTCAATCCAACCAGTTAGAAGGTGGGACTAGGGAGAAGGTTCTTCCTTCGGCTTTCGCCTCTGGTTCCTAGTGTACCCCCCAGCTGCGATCGTTTGATGCTACTCCCTTAGCTGACATCAAATTAATCAGTACAAGTAGGTTAATCAAAGACAATCTCAGACTAGGCCCTGAAGAGCTAATCATTCCTTAAAGCCAACATCTACTCAATTTTATTAAGGCTTGGGATTGTGGTGCTTATGGAATGTGATGGGCCCTTAAAATGGGTTGTGCCCTTAATGATTGATTGAGAATTGTGTAGGTGTGTGCACAACAAGGGTTTTCAAGCAAAATTATTTGTGATGTGTGAATTTTAATGTTCAAATCTTGCTTAAGTAGCTTTTAGGGTTCAAAATTAGGTTGATTGCAATCAAGTTTCAAGGCAAACCAAGTTGTCAAATATGGGTGAAGATTGCTTTCCTTTAAAACTAGAAATAAAGTGGAGTGCCTGGAATAGACCTAGATTGAAAACCGTAAGAGGAGCTACTTGATGAGTTGATTTTAAGTAGAGTGGTGCGGCGCAAACAACTCAAACAACTGGCCACAAATGCACCACTATGTTAGGCACACAAAGATGGTTAACCTAGAATGATTTCTACTCTTTTATATGTTGCTTTGTGTGTACAGGTTCCACAGATCAGAACCCGATTGAGTAGAAACAAATAATTAGGTTAAGTGCCTTGAATGTGGGTGTACGTTGTGTATCTGTTGAAAATTACCTCACAAGATTATCTTTTTGTTGTTTTTTTATAAATGGGGGTGGAATGAATGTGAGTGAGAATCCAAACAACCAAACTATTCCTCGGATTTATGCAAACACCTAGGTTAATTGGAATTTAATTTAATGTGAGAAATGAAATCTATGGAGGGGGGAAGAATTGGGAGCACTTACAGTTGTCTTCAACTGTACTTTACTCCAATCTACCGCTTGATGATTCCTTGATGGAGGTCTCTGCAAAACAATAGACACAAGAGAAAGCAAGTTAGAAGATAATAAAGTCCGTGAAATGTGAAGAGAAGATCGGAAATCGTTGCCTCCATGACAACGACACCAAAATGTTGAAGCTGCGAGTTACTACGCAAATGTGCTTGATTTTGAAAAACCTATCGTCATAGTTTGAAAGCGAAGAACTCATGTTCAACAAATAAAATTTGTATCGGAATAGAAATCCTGGGTCGAACTCAGGGAGGCTACGTCGATCTATATTCGTAATTATATTTTTTTAGAGTTTCTGTTGAAAGGCTAAGTGACGTAATTACAATGAAGCAATATTAACAATCAGAATAAACGAGAAAGAGAGAGAGAGAAAACATGCACTCAATAATTCAAAATGTTTATACAATAAAACCAAAGAAGAAATACACTAGAAAGTGGGAAATCAACTACACTAGAAAGCAGGAAAATTCTACTTTAGAAAGCTGTAAAGAAGAATGGGATCGAGAAGTTATCCTCCTTGACGATTGCTTGGAGGACGAGCTAGACGAGACGCCGCCTAGAAGAAGGAGGACGGAGCTGGAAGAAGGAGGTCGAGGTAGGAGGAACAAGAATGGGGCAGCACATCGTTGTCGTCGCGGGATCCACTTCCGAAATGAGGGTGAAAATTTGACTTTATCTCTCAAGGAGCATCTCGGGTGTGGGACAAGCTTCTCTTGAGCTTTGGAGAGGGAGAGAAGAGAAGGGATGCCCATTTCATATGGAGGGGGCCTCCTTTTATAGTTGCAAGGAGTGAGGGCAATTTGGTCTTTACAATTTCAAAATATTAAATAAGGATTAGGGGTCTTTACTGACAGATAAAACCATCGCTAAAGCCCCAGTCGTGGGTGATGTGTGCTGCCTGCTCACCTTCTGCGCCACCCACGTCCATCAAGTCTCGGTCGTTTGATCGTGAGATCGAATGGCTGAGATGTGCCCTCAACGCACCTCTTGAAGCCGCAATGCTCTCGTCTGATTTCACGTCGTGCATAAGCATGCGATAGCGTGTGGGAGCTATTGGGTGCTCACAGCCACTTGATCGTGATCAAGCGGTCGCAAAGCCCACTCCCTGCACCCCAGTAGCTGCTCCTGAAGGTTCGAACACGTGCCTGCACTTCGCGTAAAACTTTGTGTCGTGGAAAAACTTTGTGCGCATGCATCCACAGCCATTGGATGTGCATCCAATGGTAGAGAAGTAGCACTCAAAATGAAGAAGAGATGGAGCGGCGGGTGCAGCTGCTGGTTGGGTGGCTGAGATGGTGCCACGTGGTGCCATCTTGGCTATCCATCTTCTGGTTGAATTAGATGGCGCCACAATTGTCGGATTGAGTCGATTTTCGCATCATTAGATTGTGATCAACGATCCGAATCCATCCATGAGGTTGGACTTGTCGTTTAGAGTGCGGATTCACACCATCTTGGCCCTTTATCTTCTAGGATTCCTCGATCTCTATCTGATGCTACAGATGCCTGATTACGCGATCTTGGAGTCATTGAACTCCAATCGTTGCCCTGATCAAATCTGTACAATTGGATCTTTGATCCGGGGCCCCAATAAAAATTTTGTCTGTCCCTGAACATAAAAGGAGACAATTAACCTCCATTTTATTCAAACTAATCTAAGTGCAAGATGATGCATGCTATGCAATATTTATAGTATGCAATGCAATTCTATGCTTAAGAACATGCATAAATAGACATCTTATATAGTGTAAACATGTTTACATCATCTGTCCATTACCATTTCTCCAAGTGAACTCCACCCCACTGACAGGGTATTCAGTGATACCCAATCTCTGCATAGCCAATTGGAATCCAGCCATTGCACTATCAGATCTGCTCCCAGGTCTGTCACCACTTGAAAGAGGGCAGTTGAAATCACCACCAGCAAGCCATGGTACCTCCTGGACTCTTTGATGCACTGTTGATAGGTCTTCCCAAAGTTCTACCTACTCAACAGCTGCACAAGGCCCATAAATGCATGAAATAAACCAATCCAGATCCCCTTGAAGGTTCTGACATGTACAAGTAAGTACATGTCTGTCACGAAGGACTTCAGTTACTTTAAAGCAAGATTTTTTCCACCATATGGCCATCCCACTAGACCTGCCAGCTGCAGCCTTCCCCACACAGTCTGCTCTCCCAAACAGTCTTAGAGAGTCCCAGGCAGGGCCACTTTCCTCCTCCTAGTGTGTCTCTTGAATGAGAGCACAATCAATTTCCCACTCAACAAGATATCTAATAAGAGAGATGCCCTTCTCACCTTGTTGCACAACCCACGCACATTCCATGTTAGAACTCTCATCCCTTGCATGGCTGATCCCCTTGAGCCAAATTATCCACATACTCAACCATGATCGACTTTGCAACAGTTTCCTCCACTATAGGAATCAAGTTCTCCTTCCTTCACCTTCTGAGCATGTAAGGGGAGTGCCCAAGCCCCCTTTTCTGATTTGTCCCTTTCCCAAACTTCAGTTCATCAAGAACAGAGAATTGCACTTGATTCACCTCCTTAAGGGCACTTCTACCACTGCTGACTATAATTTCCATACCCAACTTTACCTCCTCATTTCTAGTAGAATTGCCTAAGTCCCTCTCTAAGACATTAGCATCGGCTGTAGAGCCCTTGCCTTTGGCCACAAGGGTTTGGTTGCCACACCCCAAGGTAGAATCATCATCCATAGTCATCAGGTCCCTCTCTGAGGTTTCCTTGTGACAATCCTTCCTCTTCTTTGATTCAGGGGCCTCACCTGAGGACTTACGACCCACCAGTTTAACCTATTGTGCCTCCTCAGACCTAACAGTAGACATCTTAACATGACCCTATTCTAGTAACACAGAATCCTGCCTAACCACAGATAGATGAATGAGCCACGAGGAGCCCCCACACCTGAGAATGACTCTGTCTGACAGTGACCCACTTCTAAAGACTTCAGCCTCAAATTGAAGTGAACGGGCATCACCTTCCCCAATTGTGATTTCAAAGTCTTCGCATACGGATGCAAAGCCTGCAACCATCTTGGCAACCACCCCTCGAGATCTCAAGTGCAGAGGTAACCCTTTGATCTCAAGAATCACCCTCCTAGTTCCCATTATCTGGGGGGGACGTTCAGGAAGTGCCCCATCAAAGGGGGAGACCAGCCTCCACAACACATTGATGTTCTTGAAAGAACTCTATCAAAAGTGTAGCCTCTCCACATCTATCATACCCAGACCAAACACAAGAAAGCGAGTCTGGGATAGCACTACCACCTTCCAACCCGATGACATAAGGGTAAGGGAACTCACCAATTATTGAAACCTCTCGATAGAGGGATTGCTAGTCATGACCTCATCGATCAGCGCGCCCCTCAGCATGATCTCCGCAGAGACAATATCCTCAGAGAATGGAATCTCCACATCAATCGTGTGACTACCAAGTGCCGACAGTGGGGGTAGTCGGGGATCCTTTATCACCTCCTATTCAGGGCACAGAGGGATCTTCTTTGTGTGCGGTGGCTTCACCCTTAGGCATGAGTCACGCTTGTGACCTTCACCCCCACATGTTAGACAGACGAGGGGATTTCTACACACCGTAGCCATGTGACCTCTTCGTCTGCATCTATAGCACAAAACCTCTCCATTGGATCTCCTCCAACCCCCTCTTGGAATGAATTTGAATGCCCTACCATCATGCGACTGCCATCCCCTCTCCCTCCTTCTCCAATTTCTTGATCTCCAAGTCTTCCACTCACCCCCATCCTCAACCCTAGCAACTTCCTCATCATCTCCTCCTATCGCCCGACACCACACACCTTCTGTCCCTCTCTCCCTCTCTCGTTCTCCCCCTTTATTTTTCTCCCCCTTTTTGTCAATCACAAAATAAATGAAGAAATATCATACCCTAAAGTTTGTCAATGGTAAAATGATGAATGTAGGTACCAAGCTCCATTAGGCCATCGTTCTTGGTCTTCATTTAACCTATAGAAAGGTTGAAATGTTCCATTGTGTGCCTTGAACACCCACTGATCTCTTTGATCTATTCCTGCAAAACAATGTAAAATATCTTTCCTAGGTACCCATTTTCTTGTGGGTCATTTCAAGTTAGTACCTTTTAAACATTGAGATTTATTGATCTCTTTTGTGTTAGATCTATAACTCTTAGGATTTTTGGCCTTTTGGTACATCCATGAATTCCTATTTGCATGTGATTTAGTATGCGTATTCTTTTTATTCTGAAATTTTGATTTTATAGCTTCACAAAATTCATTATTTATCCTAGTTGTTGTTTTGAGATTATTTAAAGTACCTTCAAAGTGCTCATAAATATCTTCTAATTCTACTATCTTTGCATGCAACTGATTGTTAGTCACTTTTGACATTTCTATTTCCATTTCTAAACATAATTTATCTATTTCTAATATTTGATAATTATTCTTTAAAACCTTATTTTCCTTTTCAAATAACCTAGCTTTATGATATAATTCTTCATAAGCTTCTAATAATTATTCCAAAGAAAAATCAGCATTTACCTCATTGTCTATATCTTCCGTAGTTGCTGCCAAGCATAGATGAGCGATCTCGTCATCATCCGATTCGCTAGAGTTGGTGTCCATGTCGGAGTCGCTATCATCCCATGTTGCTTTTAAAGCTCTTCTCTTCTTCTTCTTGACTTTTTTTGTGTCTTTCCTTTTGTCTTCCTTCTCTTTATCCATAGGGCAATCCTTCCTCAAGTGCCCCTTTCTCTTGCACTCATAGCAAATAATATTAGTTGAAACTTTATTGATTTGCTTACGTTGCTTCTGAAGAAATCTCTGAAACATCCTTGTAAGTATCTCCATCTCTTCATCTTCGAATTTCGAGGTTGTTGAGCCTAAGTCCTCAATTGCTCTAAAATCAATATTCTTCCTTTTGCTTGACATCTTCTCCTCGCTCTTCTTCATGCTCTCCAATTGGACCTCATACACCATGAGGCTTCCAATCAGATCATCCAAGGCGAGAGTGGATAGATCCTTCGCCTCTTGGATCGCTGTGGTCTTTGGAGACCAATCACTTGCAAGAGATCTTAAGATCTTCCTTACAAGCTGCTCTTCTGTGAACTTCACTCCAAGGTTCTTTAGGGGGTTAACTATTTCCCCAAACCTTGTGTACATGTCTTTGATCGTTTGTCCCATGGTCATCCTAAAACACTCATAATTTTCAGCTAGAATTGAAATACGAGTTTCCTTTACCTTGTTTGAACCTTCGTAGGTGACCTCGAGAGTGTTCCAAATTTTGTATGCGGATTCGCTTGCTGAAATTCGGTTGAACTCTTCTCTTGACAACGCACAATAAAGTACATTCATCGCCTTTGCATTGCCCACGATCCTTTTCTTCTGATCCATTGTCCACGCTACTCCTTCTTGTGGCTCCAGATCCGAGTACTTCTCCTGAATGAGGGTCCAAGCCTCCTCATCCATTACTATGAGGAAGACTTGCATCCTCCTCTTCCAATACCTGAAGTTCATCCCATCAAAATAGGGAGGATGGGTGGATGACTGTCCTTCAGTGCGCCTTGATGTAGATGCCATTACGAGTTGATTTGTTACGTCTTCTCTCAACCTCGCTCTGGTACCACATGTAGGATCTAATAAATAGGATATGGCTATGCGCACAAATACTCAAGAACAATATTAGTAATAACAAGAAAGATTTGCACAATCAATCCAAACCACAAAGAACACAAAATATATAGTGATTCCCCACTCACGTGGGTACTCCACTACCTAAGCCTCCCAGCTTAGGGTTTTTAACCCGATTCCCTCATCCCAGAGGGAATCAATTTACTAAACCAAGGTAATTAACAAGTTACCTCAACCTAAGTACAAAAATGGGTTCGTTACAACCCAACGAGCAACAAGCTCAAAATACAAATAAGAACTAGTGTAAGAAGAACTCTTACAATAAGAATTCCCTATGACTCCCAACAATAATTAAAATGAATACCAATTTGAGAGCCTAGGATGGACGTGAATCGCTTCGTAGATGTGTGAGAAAAACATGTCGTTGAGCTTGCAAGAATGTAGAGAGAGTGAATGACAAGCTTCTTCTCTCTCTTGAAAATATGGTGGAAATTTGAAATACAGCTCTAGGAATTTTTCTTCTCTTTTCTTATGTGCAAACTAAGGGTCGAAGGGTTTATTTATAAAGTTAGGACATAGTTGGGATGTCTACTAGATGTTGGGGTTTAAATCCCAACATTCATATAGCCAAAATTAATTTTCTAGCCATTCAATTTTTAGCCAATGGCTACCTGGTACCGGTACTAAAGTATGGGTACCAGTACTCGTTGCTTCCAGATTTGGGTTTCAAACTCTTAACACAAATCTGTTACCCACTTGTACCGGTACTGATCATTAGTACCAGTACTCGTTACCTTCAGTATTGTTATTGATCATGAGTACCGATACTCACGGGGTACAGGATTGCTTTAATGAAAAAAACCAAACCTGTAACTCACATGTACCGATACTTGTGGGTTAACAAGTATCTTTTTTAAGTGATTTAATCAATTACGTTCTTCGAAAATGATCACAATATTAATCCTAATTTATCTCTAATTATTTTTACGATCTAAGTTAAATTCCTTTGTTAAGAGGCATATACAATCTATAAATATAAAATCTAAACTAGAGAAACTAAAGGTTGAAGAAGATCTCCTCCTCGACTCTTCCTTGTCATCTTGCCTCCTTCATGACATGATCTTTTTCTTCTCACCATCATGCCTCCATCATTTCCTATTTGCCTTGCTTCTTCACCTAAATCTGAAAAACACTTAATGGCAAACATTAACCCATAATAATTTTGTTAACACCAAAACAAGATGTGGAACAAGGTTCCAACAAAGGGTTGATGGTGGTAGGGTTAGGTGGCATGTTGGACATGTGTAGGGTTAGGGTGGTGGTTGATGTATAGGTGGTGGATATAAGGTGGTGCCAAGTGAGGGGTTGTATGAGGTGGTGGTTGGTGTGGGTTTAGTAGAGTTGGCACCTCTTTATGTTGTTTAAGTGAGAGGGTTAGGTGGTGCCACTAGATGAAGGGTTAGGATAGGTTGTGGTGTTGATGGAGTGGTGGAGATTTAAGGTGATGTTGGTGCCAACATGATGGGGTGTGGGTAGGAGTTTTTGGTGCCAACTAGAGGTAGTTTAGGGTTGGTTAGAGGTGGTTAAGGTTGGCGCCACCTAAGACTTCTAGAAGGGGTTTATGTGTAGGGTGGAAATAGCCTTAGGTGGTGATGTGTAGGGTGGAGATTAAGGGGTGGTTGATGCCATTTTGAAGGGGTGTATGTGGCTTGTTTGGTGCCAACATGAAGAGGTGTGATGGGGTGGTGGTTGATGAGGGTTGGGGCCAAAAGTAGGTAGGTTAGGTTAGGGTTTATTTAGGGTTAAGGGGAAAGGGTGGATGGCCATGGAGGTGGAGCTAGTTGGGAGCTAAGCTAGCTAAGCTAGCTTAGATAATAGAGTAGGGTGGATGGCCATGGAGGTGTGGTGGAGCTAGGGTTTTATGAAGGGAGCTGGAGAAAATAAATCTAGAGCTAGTGGATGCTACATGTGGAGCTGGATCTGATGAGGTAGCTTCATGTGGAGCTCAACTACTTCGCTAAGCTACCTAGTTCTTATGCTAGTAGCTAGGCTTGGGTAGTTAAGCTAAGTTGAGCTGGCCTCAACCTAGCTGGAGCTAGGTTGAGCTGGAACTACCTCAGATGAGAGCTCTGGAGCTAGCTAAGCTACTAGTTGACAAGTAGTAGCTCAACTATCATGCAGTCCAACTGCCATGAGTTGGGTAGAGCTAGAATGAGCTGGGGCTAAGTTGAGATGGACTCCTGTCAACTCATTTGAGCTAGCTAGTGCTCTAGTGAATTGATGCTCTAGTGAATTGATGGGAGCTGAGATGGGCTAGACTAAACTAAGTTGAGCCAGATCTAAGCTGGCTTGAGCTAGGTTGAGCTAAGATGAGCTGCCTTGAGCTACCATTTAGCTAAGGTGAGCTGAATGGAGCTGAATGGAGCTAACTCTAGTCTGAGGAAGCTGGTATCCAACCATGATGAGCTGGAATTAGCTGAGTCATAGCCTGATTGAGCTTCCTCTTTACCAGTTGCCTTCAAGAGTGTTAGGGTTTTAGGGATCTGTTAATCTATTTATCCCTAACACTCCAAGAAACACATTAAAAACATAATAAAAAATGCAACGCATGCCTAACCTAATTAATGCCTAAATGCAACCTAAAACCAACTTGTAGAGCAAATTCCTAAGAGCTAGGTTTGTTTTAATGCATAAGAATAATGATAAATTGGCGTTTATCAACCAGTTCTATACATAACCTTCAATTGAAACTTCTTCAACAAAAAAGACAACTTTGACATTTTCGTAACACTAGGAGCAATAGGATCATCAGCCGCCTTAACAACATCATAGAATGGATCACAACTGAATAGATCTTCCTCATCTGTATTTATATCCTCTCCTGCTCTCATCTCAATCAACATTTCTTGTATTTCTTCACCTCCGCTATCAACAATTTCCTCGTCAATCTCTTCATCAATAGTGTTCTCATTGTTAATGATTTTCTCAATCATCTCCTCTCCATGAGCTACCCAAGTAGTGTAATGCTACCACCACCCATTACAAATCAAGTGCCCAAGCACAGTATTACGATCATGCAAGGAACCATTCAAGCATCTTCTGCATGGGCAGAAGATATTATCAAGTTAACCTCCTTGCCTAAAAGTCTTCCTATTGTCCTTAAAGGCCCAATCCAAGAATGAAATTATTCCATCCTTATATCTAGTGTAATTTGAACCTTGCAATCCTATCCAAGATTTATCCATTGTAACCTAAAATTTAGTGTAAACAAATCACTTATTAGGAAGAGAAAGGACTGAAAGATGTGTATCTTGATTAAGATTTTCACTTAATAGCCTATCTTCAAAGATTTGATTACAACTTAGGTTTGCTCGTTACATGTAACCTTAGTGAGGTGAAATTTTAGCAATATCTCCCCACACTTCTCTAGTATACCCCCCAACACTAACCTTAGATAGATTTCCTTTAACACCCAATTAAGGGCACCGCAGGAAACTAGATAAGATTAGTTGGTATACCAGAGAAGAGTGGGAAGAAGCAACTGAAATTTCACTGCACAAGGTTACATGTAACAAGCAAAACTAAATTGTGATCAAATCTTTAAGGACCTTTAGTTTGGCACTTCACCGAACTAAAGTTGATTGAGTCTTACGATATGCTACAAGGACAACACATCATGAATGTAAGTGAGGTATACATGCACTTCCTCCATTATTTGTATAACATGATCATAAGTCTCGATGGGCGAGTAATTTGGACACAATTTGACTCAGAGGACTTTTACCTTATGGGTTAGAATACCTAATGTTTGGCCTCATGGGCAAATATCTTCTTTAGCAAGTGTGTGTACCTAAAATAACACTCATAATTGCAAAGAAATTGACGTAAACATAAGCAATCAACTGATAAAAAATAAAATTATTTTTATTGAATGCTAAAAGGAAATGTACAAAAATGTTATTTACTCCTTGTTAAGATCGCCTCCTTTATTGAATACTCACATTGTTGTAATATGTACAATTTAGTTTTAACTACAAAAAATAGGCAAATAACAAATGAACCAATTCAATCTCACTGAGAAAGATATGTTCAAATCACACTTTAATGGAGATGATGTTCTACCAATTAAATACCTACAAATGCAATCAACTACGAACGTAACTAAATGCACTAGAATATAAATCTCGATATTCAAATCAATAAGAAATTGTGCATCCTAAATTCCTAATTAGAACATACAAGCTCCTAATATATCATCAAGTGTTTCACACTATATGAGACTAAATCCAACAACCCACGATGTATATGTCCTCCAACATTCTTGAGTAAGAGCACTAGATTAGCATCGCTAACCTTAGACCAACCCAACCACCCTAACCCTAGCCCAACTCAATCCCTAAACCCTATCCCAACCCAACAACCCTAACCCTATACCCAACCCATTACCAAACCTAAACAACATATATTAAACCCAACCCGACACAAATCAATCATCATCCAACCCAAACCCCAACCGTAAGTCTTAACCATTCCAACCATAACCTAACCATCATCCTACCCAAATCCTAACATAACCTAACTAAAGCTCAACCTAACCCTAAATCCCCAACCAACCAATACTTTAAACATTAAAGAATTTTAAAAATTTTGACACAGTTTCCTCTTAAATTCTATTTTTTTCATAAACCTACGTATCAAAATAGCACACATAATAAAAGTGGGCACACCCCACAATAACAGTGTATCATATAAAAGCATAAAGTGCATAAAAGTGGGCACACCCCACCATACATTAAAAAAAATGACAATATGTGGGCACACCCCACATCTAATATAGTCTTAAAATATCATAAAAATAAATTATAAAAAATGAAATTATACCTTCGATGTACTACAGCCTCTAAGCGTGACCATCACCAACAATATGTAAATTCAATAGTGCACAATAAATTAAATAATAAATCGTTATGTTATTAATAACTTAAGTAATTAATTTGATATAAGGAAAGGAAGATGAGAAGGGGATGAGGAGGAGGGGGCAGGTGGAGGAGGATAAGGAGGGTGGTAGTAGGGAGGAGAGGAGGATGGGGGATGGCAGTTGGGAGGAGGAGGAGGAGGAGGAAGGGAAGGGGCAGTGGAGGAGGAGGAGGAAGGGAAGGGTAGTGGAGGAGGATGAGGAGGAAGGGAATGAGAGTTGGGAGGAGGAGGAAGGTAAGGCACAGTAGTAGCAATAGCAGCAGGAGGAGGGGATGACAAGTAGAGGAGGAGGGAGGGTAGGGGCCATCAAGGAGGAGGAGTCAAGTAACCGACAACATATCTCATTTTTCTAGTAGTGTAGACAAGTACACCCTATGCATGCATAATTTTTTGTACTCAAATATTTTTACAATTTAATTTCTAAAACTATCAAAAGCTAGATTATGAACACAATGTGAAGAATTGGTTAGCTCCTGAAGTTTGAGTAACATCATAAAGAGATATGATTCTTGAGAATGAAGATAAGTAGATCAAATAGAGAATCAAAAGGACTAGATGCTATCAAATTGTATTAGTGGCTTTGAATCAGATTTGGCCTACTATTTCAACTATATCTCTAGGTAGCACCTCTATTTTTTTGACATTCAAGGACTTCGAAGTTAGGTAGGGGTAGCCAACACCTGATTGGAGATGGATGACTATCTTGGTCTCTACTTTGGTCTTGTATTTCTCCTATGTCAATCTATAACTCATTTTTCTCATTTATTCTTATTCATAGAAAATCAAAATAGTCATACACATGCTAACTACCAAAGAAATGCATTTGTTTGGAATGCACTAGTAGAGATTTGTAGTTGTATTTAGAGTATTATAACATAAGTTAAAATATAAAATTATTCAACCATTTTACTAAAGTCATATGGGATTTAGTAAGGAAGGGAAGGGGCAATGGAGGAGGGGAATGGGCAGTGGAGGAGGATGAGGAGGAGGAGAATGGGAGTTGGGAGGAGGAAGGGAAGGCACAGTAGGACGAGGAAAGGGATGACAGACGAAGGATGAAGGAGGGTAGGGGCCATCAAAGACGAAGTTGTTGGCAAGGAGGAGAGGAAGAGGAGAAGGAGGAGGAGGGGAGGAGGAGGGGGCGGTAGGAGGGGATCGGGAAGGAGGAGGAGGGTGGTAGGAGGGGTCAAGGAGGAGGAGGAGGATGACAGGAAGGGGAGGAGGAGGAGGGGGTCAGGGAGGAGGAAGGGGGTGGAAGGAGGGGGTCGGGGAGGAGGAGGAGGGCAGTAGGAGGGTATTGGAAAGGAGGAGGGTGTCTGAGAGGAGGAGGAGGAGCATGGGGATAGCAAGGAGGAGGAGGACGACCCTGTCGAAGAAGGAGGAGGAGGGTGTTGCGCAGAGGAAGGAGGACGATGAGGCCATCAAGGACGACGAGGAGGACGATAAGGAGACCATTGGAGAAGGAGTAGGAGGGTGTTGGGGAAGAGGAGGAGAAGTTACTTAAGGAGGAGGAAGATGGGTGGCGAGGAGAGCTCCAGCAACACTGTGGGAGGAGGGTTTGGGTTAGGTTTAGGGAAGATGAATAGTGATAGGTCAGCCCATACATTATAGATGAAGTGATCTATGCCATCGGTTCTGTCAGAAACCGACACCAAAGGATAACTTTAGTATCTCCTCCATCATGCCCAAATTTCGGCCGCTATTTTAAACTACTTTTCACTACCACTAACCGACGGCAAAAGTCACTAATCCCGCCCAAATTTTAGGTGCAAATTTTAATTATCTTTTCACCCTCGCTTTTTAAACTAACCAATGGAAATGGATAACTTCAATCACTCCTCCATCACAACCAAATTTTGGCTGCTAATTTTAGTCCACTTTTCGTCATTGCTTCTTCCACTAATCGACGACAGAAGTCACTAGTCCCTCCCAAATTTCAGGTGCTAATTTTGGCCATCTTTTCACCATCACTTATTACACTAACCAATGGGAAAAAATATATTTGTCGTCACTTAATCAATCGACGGTAAATATTAATGACCACCGCGTGCCCAATTACTTTTCTTCAACTGATAGTAGGTCGAGTATAGGCCTTCACCATTGCTTATTTGAATAAGTGATTGTAAAAATCTCATTGTCGTTGGTTTATAAAACCGATGGCAAGTAACCGATGGCATATCCAATTTTTCCTGTAGTGTTGCCATATTTTCATAGTAAGATCATTTAAAAGCAAAGTTTCCTGACTTGAGAAATTGATTGATATCTGATTGAAGTTGAGATGATTTTCATGAAGAGATCCCCATCCGGATTTCCTGTACCTATTAAGGATTTACGCTTAAATTCTAGACATCTTGGACTATTCACGTTCTTGTTTGAGTCAAAGGCACCATATTTGTGATCAAATTGGACTCGAAAATAGAGCCAATTAGGGTTTCCACATTAGGGTTCTAAAATGTTAGTACACATTTGCCTTCAATAAAGGAAACTAATCTCCCCACTTTTGTGTGTCACTGATGGGAACACCATCATAAGCCCTAATTAGCTCATTTTGACCTAAAAAAGAGAGGAAAAGCTCCTACATAACCAAGAGAAGAGCCTAATTCAAGGAATAACTGTTCTGAGAGGAAAATAAGAAACAAAGGATAAAATTGCAAGTTTACCATTGCAGTACAATAACAGGATTTCTCAGGCGTGAAACATAGATCAATTGGTGTTAACAAGATAAAAAGTGAGTTAGTTCAATTTGAAAAGGGTTAATGTGCAACCTGGGAATTAAATGACTTCTTGTAACTTTAAAACAGACCCACTTAATTCAACAAGGTTCTGGTCAGGATAAAATTCACTAAAACCCTCTAAAATTCATGGAAAAATATCCTCTAGGGTTTATAACCTTCAATTTAGCCTTTGGAACCTATTTTGACCTAAATAGGGGTCCTAACTAATTATTTGCCCTGAATTGGGTTTTTGTGTAAAATACCTAGTCAAATGTAGTCAAACCTAAAATCCAACTTCATCATTGGATTCCTTAGGTCCAAATTAGGTTTATACCAAAATTTGGACCTAAGGGGAGTTCACCTTGACCTACTTTGCAAAACAGTCCAACCCAATTACTTTTAGACCCCTAACTTTTGAAAACCTTGCAGAGACCCCCTAGCTTCCTCACCACTCCTTGCAATCAGGTCGCTCTGCCATTACAGCGGAGGAGTCCTACTTCGGCAAGGATTGCAGAGAGGATTTCTCCCCAATTCCTCAGAGACTCCCTCTCAAATTTGAAAGGGAGATTCTCTGAGGAATTCCCGATCATCTGAACGCAATCCCAAGCCCTAATTGTCACCCAATTTCTCATGCGAATGCATGAGAGATTTGGGTATTTCTAGCTTTCCAATTTTGGCGAGGATACTCATGCTTGGAAGCTTGTCTTCCAAGCACAAGGCCCTCTACTTGTGCCTATAAAAGCTTCCCCTGATTCGACTGCTCATTTCCAACTTGGTTTGGCTGGAGACAACCCTCCAATTTTGTCTCTTCTCCTCCGACCAAATATCTAGTGAGCTCCGGAGACCTACTCCTCGCTCTTCTCGTTGCTCTGTCACAATACCGGTGGCAAAGACATCTCTGCCTCCTTCATCCGCGTCGCACCGTACCTGCACACACGCCAAATATCCCCTCGCCCACTCGCCTCATCTGTGCCCACCACTACGTGGACCTGGCTGCCTGACCCGATAACCCTGCACTCCTCACGCATCACCCACGCCAGTGCGCTTGGACCCGGGTGCGCTAGCCCGACTTGTATACTCGAGAATGGCTTTTGGAGAGCGAACCTAGGAGAGAAAAAGAGAGAGAGTTCGTAGGGGAAGGGTGGGGGTAGGTTTTGCAATTGTGCGCAGGGAAAGGAAGAGGAAGCTGAAGGAGAAGCTAAGGAAAGAAGGAAGGCTTAGGTGTAGCTGCAGAGAAGAAGGAAAAGCAAAGGACTGAAGGATGAAGCTGAGGAAGTAAAAGGAATGAAGAAGGAAGGAGAAGGCACGGCTGAAGAAGGAGGGAGAAGGTAGGAAGGATCAGAAGCTAAGGAAGAAAGAAGGAAGGAAGAAGAAGACAAAGAAGAAAGAAGCCAAGGACCAAAGCTAGAGGATGAAAAGAAGGACCGAAGAAGTAGAAAAGCCAAAGAATAATAGAGAGGAAAAAGCTAGAGAAAGAAGAGAAGCCAAGAAGGAGAAGTCAGAGAACGAAAGAAGCTTAAGAAGAAAGAGAAGAGCCAAAGGAGGAAGCAATAGGAAGACAAATCAAACACTTTTATCCAACCTTCCCAATTTCTCTTTTATGCTACATTTTATTATTCATAAACTCCTGTTTTATATTTTGAATTAGATTTTGAGTAGCTTTAAGTGTTCAAATGGCATCCATTATTGAGATTAGTATAATTCCATTTGCCCCCTGTGTTCAAACTTAGACTTAAAATTCGAGTAATAAAATTTATTTATTTTCAAGGAAATTTCAACTATACTACGATGCATCATTTATTTTTTTAACCTGATCTCGCCTCTGCAAACATTTTGGCACCCTTGCCAAGGAGCAATGCGCAATTCATCACTAGTCTCTCCATTATTTTGATTATATCTGAACACTAACTTGCCCTATTTGTTTTGTTGTGATCTTGTAAGGTATTTCACGAGGAAATCTCCCATGCAAATCAACCACTCCAGGGTAGGTAATGTCTCTTCTTCCCTAATCCATCTTGTAATTCTGGGAAGACAAAAAGGAAGCAATTAAAGTAGGAATCAACTGCCTTCTTTCTATAGTAATTAGCAATTTTGAAGGCAAAGTTTCTAGATTTCGCAAAATTTTTTTCAAATCTTATTGAAGTTGAAGCAATTTTTAGAGATCCTACCCCACAAATTCTTGTGCCTATTAGGGATTACGTGAAAATCTCCACAGACTACACACTTCTTGTTTGAAAGTCCAAAGAGAACTTATGAAAATCAAAGAGGATTGGAAATAGAACCAAATTAGGGTTTCTATAGTAGGGTTTGGAGTGCTAGTTCACACGTGCTTGCAAAAAAGATAAAAACCCACTCGCATCTGTGTGCTACCCAAGCCCTTGATTGAAAGGATATAACCAAGACAAACGCTAAAATCAAGCTATAAAATCACTTGAACCTTAGAAACCTTGGACCTAATAACCTGGGAGTCAAATCAGGGTGATTTCTAGGTCTTGACCTAGAATCATTCTACCATCTTTAGGGCAGGTTAGGTGAAGTTGACCCCTTGTTGGGTCAACCAACCTTGAAATTTGGTCACAAAACCAAAACATCTAACGTTCAAGTGGAATCCTAAGCACCTGTAATCTGAAATAAAATTGGTAGACTTAAGAGGTCAAGGTCCCCATTCTGGTCTACCTGGAATCTCAGTGACAAGAGAGGTTAGGTGGGGGAAACCCTATAACCCTTGGGAACGCTCTACCGTGTAGGGGTCTTTATGGGACTCTCCCTCTTTGGTTGCCCAGGTAATTCTCAGGTGGACGAGTTTCCGATCTAGGGGTATCATCAGCTTCGAACCTACATAGTCATCCAAACATCTTTGGGTGCCTTGATTGGGTCAAAAACACATCCAGTCCCTCATCCCTTCTCGTTAGAGCACACATATAAATTTTCAGTGGGACTCTCTATTCAAACCTAATCACTTCACAACTTGATTCTACATCTTGATCCAAATTCTGATTCTACATCTTGATTCCACCATCTGATCTAAATATGCAGCCTAGTTACTTAGGATTACCATTCAAGAAACCTGACTCATAGAGATCCATGAGAGATAGGATGATTGAGGATGCCCTTGAATTCTTTGAAATTGAATACAAAACCTCAACACCAGTAGAAGACATTCAGGTTAATGTACCAACAACCACAAATTTCATTATAAACTGTGCCCAAGTACTACTGACAGAAGCCACCAAAGGATCAACACGAGGCATTCTCATAACAGGATACATTGAGATAGAAAAATTGCACAACTTTGAATACCTTCAATGCATGACAAATCCTGTACTATGGGAACAACACCAAGATGATCTTGAAAAATGGGAAGAGATGATGAGATTATTGAAATAAGTCATCGATCAGAAACACCCGTACATGCCCTAAACATATGATAAACCATCTTGGAATAGTATTGAGGATCAATCCAATTTCCCAAACTCCAGGTTTAAGGCATAGAGTTGTTATGGATTCCCAACCCAGATGGAAAACAACATGCCTAATATTGAATTAGGTTGGGAAGTTCCAATTGTAGGAGAACACAATGTTGAGCCAATCCTAGACCTTGGATCACCAAGCATAGAATTCCAAGACTCCTGCAATGATGAAAGTAGAACTAAACCTCTCGAGGGTGTAAATCCTGCCCCTTATTCTGATAAGGTGACCCTCGAAGGTTATTCGGACCTAGATTCTAGTGATTCGACCCACATCCTAAGCCTAGAATCTAGATCTGAAATGTATTCGGAAGATTACAAGGCTCCATATGACACAAATCAAAGTTTCAATGAAAAATATGATTCCGGGCCTCTATTTGATGAATATCCCTCTCCAACATCCTTAGAGATACAAATCGATTTTTCAGAAGTCACGCCAATTTATGATACAGAAATCGAGGACTTGGACGAGTGGGGTTTTGATTGGGTCTTTCCTACCAGCATATTACTTGAGCGTAGAACAAATAAGAACACATTTTTGAGCTCAGAATTGACATATAGGCTAGACCCCAGTCAGGCTGCTAAATCTACATCATGTGATATATTCTGTGGTGGAACCCATGATCTTGAATCTAAGTTAGAACTTGATTTTCGCAATATCTCCGATGATTTCGAATCTTACCAAGATTTCAAAGAGAATCTGCTTCCTGAATACAACGAGCCAATCTATGACCTCAGCTCACACGATTCATCCTTTGACTCCAACTCTAAGGTTCTGGTTCCCAAGATCATTGATTTAAGTTCAGGTTCCAGCGAGATGGAATCATTTCTTTTCGATCCTCAGGAAGCAAAACCAGAAAATGCCAAGAGTGACTGCAACCCAGAGTTCAAATCTTTTCCCAACTCAAATTTCCATCATCCTATAGACACTCTTCAGGCATTCACTTTTGACTTTGAAAGCTACTATGAGGATTCTCTACATGAAACCACCTGTAACTCCTTTCTCGAAGAGTCCTCATACACAATTCTCATTGAAGCCACCTCTTCCACACATGCAGAATCCATCCAAACCCATTTTCAACCTCGACAGGCAACCGGACTCAATTTCTATTCTGATTCCCCTCTCACTAAGCCAATTGCAAATGATTCAACTCTACATCTATACCAGGTTTCAGACATTGATCAGACTGAAAACCATGCTCCATCATTCTCTGATCACCCCTGTAGGGCTTCCCCGTCATTCACTGATCATTTTACGGATCCCTACTCGGACCAGGCTGATTCAGCTCAGCCAAACCTTGAATTTACACTTCCACATCCATCCGAGTTCCATAGCATATGATGGGTTCCCCATCTCTTGATCTATATTTATCAACCCACTAGATTAATAGGGTTTGGGTTACATCATCAGCCTGTTGATATCAACAAGCACCTAGTTCGACCAACCAGTCTCTTAATCAAGGTGCTTGTTCTATAAAACTCTACTGATTTGACCACTCCCTCTCTATACCATTTCCCACTCGGCTGAAGGCATTGAATTTATCACTTAACAAGAGGTAGCCCATCATTCCAAAAGCCCGAGATCCATCTGATTATCCATCTGTACTCCACATCTATTGCACCCTGAGTTCAGTCTTAGAATAGTCGATCCCACCTCTGGCACACATGCCAGAGCTTGAAATCATTCGCATCAGCAACACTGTTTCACACCCTCCATTTACAATGAGGACACTTCCAAACTTAGGCATGGGGGGGTGGTAAAGTGCAAACATACAGAAATCAAGAAAAGTCAGAAGGATTCTCACAAAAAATTACATACGTCAAAAATACCAAAAAAATAAAAAATTGTGAAAAAGAACAAAAAAATTGGAGGGAGGAAAATTTTGAAGCCATACAAAACATGAGGAGGAAAAGAGTAAAATGACAAAAAAGGAGCATAAAATGAAAAAAAAAAGAGATAGTCATTAGTAAGAAATTAAGGGATTAACCAAAGTTCTAGACCTTATCAAGGAAAAGAATAAATGAAAAAAAGTGCTAGTGAGACACAAAGAGAGATTAGCAGGAACGGTGATCTTAGGCCGTTTGGGGCTAGACTCTTAGGCTTAACAATTCAAGTATCCACTAAGATCTGGATAATCCTCAAGAGGTTGGGGAAAATGCAAAGCTTAAGTATTAGGTCTGAGGCTTAGGGAGTATTCAGCCTCATTAACTAACCTTCTGTTTACGGGACTCGGTAACCTAAGCACCCCAATCCACACATAGTTTGGTTCAATGTGAATAACTATCAAAATCATGCAAAATCATTTAAATGTTTTGAAAAAAGTTGCCTAGATTAGGAATGGCTGAACAACACAAGTTGATTTGGGCGAGTTCTCAGCGTGGAGAGGTGGGAAATTCCCCTCGAAATGCTTAACAACATATCGTCTCCTCGGTGCTCGACTCCTAGGATATTTACATATCCAACTGGGGCACGTAAGCACCCTGCTGGTTCAGATGACATGGCCGGCATTATCACAAAATGTCGATTGCTAGGGTCTGGATTTAGCTACGGAATGTCAATGGTGGGATTATCTCGAAATCTTGAAAGCTAGGGTTCTGGGGGTTGCCTTGGGCGGTGCTATCACGAAGCATCGATTGCTAAGGACCTTTGAGGATTAATGATGGGGACGAGGAATCCGATACAGATTATGTTAAGAAGCCAACCCGAAGCGAGAAAAAAAAAAGAAAAGGGAGAGAAAACTCTCCAAACAAATAAATCCTCTATCTCTCTCTTACAAGAAATGCACTGCAAACTGAACCAAGGCTAAAATATGTCTCAAGCACAGCTGCTTTAAACCACAAAGTCCAATGGACCGTAGGATAGTTCCTACAAGCCTTGAAAACCTTCATCGAGGATCGAGGCTAGAGCTGGTCAAGTCCGGATCTTGGTTGGTACTTGAGTACCTCTAAGCCTACTGTCGGCATTCTAACCTAATCGAAAAGAAAAAGAATAAAGCACTTATCATAAATTGTGACAGAAGCTCATGGTCTAGAATAGAAGTTAAAATCTTGAAAATTTATTAAGAGACTAGCAAAAGCTAGCCATGGGGGTATGATGGGAACACCATCATATGTCCTAACTAGCTCATTTTGACCTAGAAAAGAGAGCAAAAGCTCCTACATAACCAAGAGAAGAGCCTAATTAAAGGAATAACTATTCTGAGACGAAAATAAGAAACAAAGGATAAAATTATAATTTTATCATTGCAGTACAACAATAGGATTTCTCAGGGGCTAAACATAGTTTAATTGGTCTTAACAAGATAAAAAGTGAGTTGGTTCAATTAGAAAAGGATTAATGTGCAACTTTGGAATTAAATGACTTCTTGTAACCCTAAAACAGACCCACTTAATTCAATAAGGTTCTGGTCACGATAAATTTCACCTAAACCCTCTAAAATTCATAGAAAAATATCCCCTAGGGTTTAGAACCTTCAATTTTGCCTTTGGAACCTATTTTGACCTAAATAGAGGTCCTAGCTAATTATTTGCCCTAAATTTTATTTTTGTGTAAAATGCCCTGTCAAACATGGTCAAACCTAAAATCCAACTTCATAACTAGATTCCTTAGGTCAAAATTAGGTTTATAACAAAATTTGGACCTAAGGGGAGTCCACCTTGACCTACTTTGCAAAATAGTCCAACCCAATTACTTTCAGACCCCAAGCTTTTGAAAACCCTGTAGTGACCCCCTAGCTTCCTCGCCATTCTTTGCAATCAGGTCCCTCTACCATTACAGCGAAGGAGTCCTACTCCGACGAGGATTCCAAAGGGGATTTCTCCTTGATTCCTCAGAGACTCCCTCTGAAATTTGAAAGGGAGATTCTCTGAGGAATTCCCGATCATCCGAATGCAATCCCAAGCCCTAATTGTCACCTAATCTCTCATGTAAATGCATGAGAGATTTGGGTATTTCTAGCTTTCCAACTCCAGCGAGGATACCCGTGCTTAGAAGCTTGTCTTCCAAGCACAAGGCCCTCTACCTGTGCCTATAAAAGCTTCCCCTGATCCGACTGCTCATTTCCAGCTTGGTTTGGCCAGAGACAACCCTCCAATTTCGTCTCTTCTCCTCCAACCAAACATCCAGCGAGCTCCGACGACCTACTCCTCCCTCTTCTCGTCGCCCTGCCACAATACTGATGGCAAAGACATCGTCGCCTCCTTCGTCCGTGTCGCATCGTACACGTGCACGTGCCAAATATCCCCTCGCCCACTCATCTCATCCGTGCCCACCACTACGCGGACCTGGCTACCAGACCCAATAACCCTACACTCCTCACGTAGCACCCACACCAGTGCGCCTAGAATCGTGTGCGCTAGCCCAACCCGTATACCTGAGAATGGCTCTGGGAGAGTGAGCCTAAGAGAGAAAGAGAGAGAGTTTGCAGGGGAAGGGTAGGGGGTAGGTTTTGCAATTGTGCATAGGGAAAGGAAGAGGAAGCTGAAAGAGAAGCTAAGGAAAGGAGGAAGTCTTAGGTGTAGCCGCAGAGAAGAAGGAAAAGCAAAGGACTGAAGGAGGAAGCTGAGGAAGTTAAAGGAAAGAAGGAAGGAGAAGGCACGGCTGAAGAAGAAGGAGGGAGAAGGTAGGAAAGATCAGAAGCTAAGGAAGAAGAAGGAAGGAAGAAGAATAAGACAAAGAAGAAAGAAGCCAAGGACTAGAGCTAGAGGAAGAAAAGGACCGAAGAAGCAGAAAAGCTAAAGAAGAATAGAGAAGAAAAAGGTGGAGAAAGAAGAGAAGCCAAGAAGGAGAAGTCAGAGAAGGAAAGAAGCCTAAGAAGAAAGAGCCAAAGGAAGAAGCAACAGAAAGACAAATCAAATGCTTTTATCCAATCTTCCCAATTTCTCTTTTATGCTACATTTTATTATTCATAAACTCCTATTTTATATTTTGAATTAGATTTTGAGTAGCTTTAAGTGTTCAAATTGCATCTATTATTGAGATTAGTATGAATTCCATTTGCTCCCTATGTTTTACCTCGGACTTAAAATTCGAGTAATAAAATTTATTTATTTTCAAGGCGATTTCAACTATACTATGACGCATCATTTATCTTTTTAACCCAATCTCACCTTTGTAAATAGACACCCAAGCCCTTGTCTAAGTTGATCTATTCAAGTAAACCCTAAAATCAAGGCTTTAAATTCAGTTAAACCACAAAATTTGGACCTAATAACTTGAGAGTCAATTCAAGGTAACTTGGGTTTTGACTGAAATTCATCCTCAACCTTAGGACAGGTCAGGTGAAATTTGTCCACCTTATGGGTCAACCAACTTACAAATTAGGTTACAATTTGAATCAACTTCTTAATCAAATGAAATTCAAGGCACAAATTAGGGCTAAAATTGGTAGACTTAAGGTCTCAATTCGCACATTCCGGTCTACCTGGATTTGCGGTGACAAGGAAGGTCAGGTGGGGGAAACCCTACAACCCATGGGGTGCTCTACAGTGTAGGGGTCTTTGTGGGACTATCCCTTCTTGGCTGCTCAAGTAATTCTCAAGGCATGGATTTTTGATTCAGAGGTATGAACTATCTCGAAATATCCTTAGTCATCCAAAAAAAAAAAATTTGGTGCCTTTATTGGGTCAAATTCACATCTAGTCCCTTATCTATTTTATATTGCACTTACACAGGAAAGGTCCCTAAGTTTGACCTAGAGGCCTCCATTAGAGCTGATCTTTTGGGAAAATCTGATCCAATCTAATCAATTCAATCTGGATCTGAATTTGATTCTACATCCCTATCCACCAATTGATTTGAAAATGCAACCTAACAACATAGGAAGAATGTTTAGGAAACTTGAATCCCATATGAGCATCAAGGAAAAAATGATCAAGGCTGCTCTTAGACATTATGATGAGTATTACAAAACCTCAGATCCATTTAGGAACATTGATTGGGTTTTTGCGTGGTTTGTAAAATTAGGGTTTTATTGTTGTAACGCACAAAAATCAAGTCTCTTTTAAATTTGTAATCCTAGATAGGGAGAGTGTCTAGGGTCATCCAAGGAGGTCAAATGTTTGCAAAATACATCTCTTACTTGAAAACTGAAAATCACCTTTTTTTTTGGTATTTTTCAATATATAATTTTTATGGTTTTTGAAATAACGACAATATGCAGAGTTGTTGATAAAAAGAGACTACACCTACTTTAGCAACTAAGTGACAAAATTGATCTTTTCCCAAGCTCACCCTAAGCAAGTGAAAGTGTAGGATAATTGGGAAGAAGGTGTGAAAGTGCTAAAAACTCAAGCAACAATTGCAACAAGAATTAATTGAAAAAGAGGCAAGTTTAATTGATGGGCAAAAAGTGTTTACAAAAAACCCTAGTAGAGGAATGCTTTTACTACTAGAAATTAAAGTGCAAATTAATGAAAGACACTAATTATCCTAATGATGTTGGTGAAGAAGAGAGCCCTTACTCCAGGGCTTGAAAAGAGGCTCTCCAACTCCTTCCTTCAAGAACACCTCCAAGGTGGTGTTGTCTTCGAATGCAAGCTCAACGAGAGGGGGGCGTTCTCTATGCTCCTCCAAGGTGGATGGTACCACCTTCAAATCTTCTCCAAGGGAGGGCATGCACCACCCTTCTCCTCCAATGACTGACCGTCCTCCAAGTTGGAAACTTGCTCCTCCTTGTCATAGCACATAGAAGAAGAGAGAAGGAAAAGAAGACACTAAGGGGGCAGGTAGGATGCCCCCTTAATCTTCTCTTCTTCTCATTCCTTGGTCGCGGGTTAGGGTGGATGTAGGGTAGAATTAAACTAAATGGAGGATGGGTAATAGTGGTGGTTAGATGGGGTATTTATAGGGTCGGAAGGGGGTGGTTGGCGTAACTTTAGGTGTAGGGCTAGGATTAGGTTTAGGATGGTGGTCAGTGATCTTAAGGCTAAGGATGGTTGGCACCACCTAAGGGGTGCTAGGGAGGTGATTTTGGGTGGCCAAAGGGTACTTAAAAGTGGCGCCAACCATGGAAGAGTGCCATAGGTTGGCACCAACTTGAAAGCTTCTAGAAGGGGGGTGAGGTGGATAGTGGATGTGGCTTGGAAGGGGTAGGTGTATGGTGGATATAGGAGGTGAAGTTGGCATCAAAGAGGGGGGTAGTTAGGGTGGTTTTGGTGCCAACTATTTGATGCCTTTTGGTGGTGGTTGAGGGGTGAAGGGTGGTAAGTAGCTTGGTGCCAAATGGAGTAGGGGTGGAGCTAGCTTAGGTGGACCTAAGTAGGTTTAGTTGGAGGAGCTGTTTAGGTAGGGTTTTAGGGTGGTGGATGGCCAAGGGAGCTGGAGCTTAGCTAAGTTAGGCTAGGTAAGCTAGCTTATCTAGTAGTAGGGTAGAGGAATAAGCATCTGGAGCGAGGGTTTAGAGGAGAGGAGCTGACGAAAGTTGTCTGGAGCTGAACTAGAGCTTGTAGTTTCTGAAGAAGGTGGCATGGAGCACTTTAGCTGGCCTAGCTTGCTAGTTCCTTACTAGCTGCTAAGCCAAGCTAAAGCAAGTTGGCTCCTGTAGAAATATGCTGAGGTGAGCTCGGTCTGATATTCCTGGGGATGACCTAGCTAGTAGGAGTAGCTAAGGCAACTTAGCTCAATTAAGTTGAGCTAAGCTGAATCCTCAGGAGCTAGACTTGAGCTTCCTAACCTAAGATGAAGTCATCTTCAGCTGGCTGGGTTTGAGTGGAGCTGGATGTAGCTGGACCTGAGTTAGTGTGAACTCTAGTCAACTCAGCTGAGCTAGCTAGAGCTCCCAGTGAACTAATGGGAGCTGAGAAGAGCTAGACTCAGCTAAGTTGAGCTACATCTGAGCTAACTTGAGCTAAGGTGAGCTAAGATGGACTCTCTTGAGCTACCATTATGCTGAGATGAGCTGAATGGAGCTAGGATGAGCTAACCCTATTTCAAGTGAGCTGGAATCCAATTATGGTGAGCTAGATCAAGTTGAGTTCCAGTTGATTTGAACTTCTTCGTCACTAGTTGCCTTCCCGAGTACTAGGATTCTTGAGATTTGATTATCTATATATCGCTAACACTCACAAAAACACATCAAAAAGACAACAAAAATGTGTGATGCATGCCTAACCTAGTTTATGCTTAATACAACCCAAAAGCCTATTTGTGGAGTTAAAATCCTAAGAGCTAGGTTTGGTTTAATGCATAAGAATGTTGATAAACTAGTGTTTATTGCACCCCCATGCTTATCTTTTGCTAGTCTCTTAGGAAAACTTTCATTTTTACAAAATTCAATTTTGGGAAATTTATTTTTTTTCACTTTTGAGGAGAAAGAGATTATAGGATCTTGGTTGATCTAAACATAGGAGGTACAAGATTTGATAAAGAAAAACATCAGGATTTGTTATCGAGTCCAAAAATTAGATGAATCGGGATCAATATATCCACAAAAAAATTCACAAATTAACCCCTTGTTAATTCTGATGACTCAAACTTTTTGTGCTTAGGATTTTTCTGACTCTTGAATCTGATTCGCAACTTGCAATAGCCTTTAAAACCTTGTGTTTGTGCTTGTGAAAGGCCAACATTTGTAAGCGCATGTTTTGGCTTAAAACTTTTTTTCTCTCTCCCCCATGCTTAGTTTTGCTTAGTCTTACAACAGATGTGTCAGGATCATCAATCCTGTTACCAATCCTCGAGGGGGCTCTGGCGCCAATACTTCTAGATAGCACTATCCATGACATCACTTAGGAGCTCACAACCTCAAAACACAATGCGGTGCAAAGGGGTGCTCCAAGCAAATGCAAGCTCTTGCTCCGACACTACAGGTAGAGCACTGTCCAAGACACTTGAGCTGCAAAAATGCACTTTTAACGCTCCATCTAAAGATATGCAATATAGATATAGAGCAGCGTCAAGGCGATAACATGTTGACATTGCATCCTCAAAGGAGGCATTTTCCTCCTCGTTGATGGGAACTCAATCCAATGATCAGCTTCAGACTTTTACTAAGGCCAAACAAGGGGGTTTCTCTAATTTTTAGTTGTTTTTAGGTGTTGGCTTGTGTGTTAATTTTTACACAAGAAATTTTGCACGAGATGTAATTTTTTGAATCAAAAGCTAAGTCGGATACTTTCCAAATTACAAAAAGAGGATCAAGTTACTTGAACTATCATGAGTTCAGGTGGAATTTTAGAGAAGGATATTTGATCTAGTCTAAAGGTAAGCCCTGAAATTCTAATAATCAGACTCGTATCTTTATCCCTAGTCTGTTAAAGATAAAATCCCATTGTACCTCAAAGTGAGTTTTCAACCTTAGTCCCGATTTCAAAATTTTCCTCAGAAAGGTTTTCAACATTTATATTTTTTTGGGTATGCATGTAGGAAAATAAAACAAAATGACAAAATAAAATGCATTTTTTTCAGTTTTGAAAATCCTAAATCGATCGAAAAAATTTAAAAACACCCTCCATGCTTATGATATGCAATGTCAACATGTATTAGGAGGGAAAAGAGATCACCTTAGTGAAAGGCGATCGGGTTTAGGATGGTCGAAAACCTGGAAAAAGAAATAGAAAAAGAAAGCAGGAAAAATGATGGGTTACCTCCCATCAAGTGCTATCTTTTACGCTGTTCAGTCGGGCGTGAAGGTATGCATGGAAGATGAAATATCATGTAAGTAGTTTGACACTTGAATGCCCACATAAAAAGGGTCCTCTTATGGATCCCTAGAAAGTTGAGTTGTAAAAATATGAGAATCAAAATTTGATGGAAAATGGTAAGTAGTACCCGAGTCTAGCCATGGTTTTAATTCAGGATGAATTCTAAACTCGGTGTAGGTCCAGGTGAAAGGGGGTGGGAGAGGAATGATGGAATGTTGGTGAAGTTAGTGTGCAAGGGTGGGTTGAGAGAAAAGTGGGTGGGTCAGGGGAATAATCAGAGGGATCATCAGGAATAGATTTTTGTGGAAGACAAGTCTCCAAATCATAGATTTCACAGACCACTAATTCTGAGTCAATTTCCTCAAAACATTTGTGATCGGGAAGGGTATCTACCAACATTGTCTCCACCAAATTTGAAATTTCAGTATTCAGTCCTCAAAAAAGTTATCATCATGGAATCTCTCGGAAGATTTGAAAAGATCAAGGGTGATAGTTTGGCTTGCGTAGGTGATATCCATTTCGCCTGTATGGCAATTGATATTTGCCTTTGTAGTGGCCAAAAAGGGTCATCCAATAATTATTGGGGCATTCAATAAAGATTCGGGTACCTCAATGTCAAGGACCAGAAAGTCTGCATGGAAGACACAATTCGGGACCTTGACCAAGACATCCTCGACAATCCCACGAGGTTTGATTGTAGATTGGTCGACTAATTGAAGGTTAACCTCAACAGGTTTTAATTCACTGATATGAAATTCTTGAAGTAAAATCATGGGAATGATATTGACTGAGGCACCAAGACAAGAAGGATGCAATCAATGTCATCAATAATCAATGAAATTAAAGGCACGCCTGGATCTTTCATCTTAGGAGGCAGCTTACTTTGTATGATAGAGCTTACTGTCTCCAAATGATGCACTTATCCTAGAATTTTAGCCTACCTTTCTAGAGTATAGATCTCCTTCAAAAATTTGGCGTAGGCAGGTATATATTTGATTGCATCTAGGAAAGGGATATTAATTTGAAATTGCCCAAATAAATCCATGAGTTCTTCAGTTGTGGGCTCAGATTTCTTTTTCCGATTAGTAGTAGGGTGGAGAGCTTGTGGAGAAGGGATAGGAGTCGTGTCTTGAGATTTTTGTGTTTCTTTTTCTTCCTGATGTGGGAGTTCAAAGTCAATTTGCATAGGAATGTGGATTTCACGAGGTTGTTGTGAAGGCCTGCGATCAGTGGTGGTTTTCCCACTCCTCAACGTAACTACATGTGAAGTTAGATTATTATTTGGAGGAGGTGGGGGGGCCTATTGTTGTGAAAGTTTTGATTTCTGCCTAGATATTGGTTCCTAGGGTTGGGCATGGGTTGGGATGGAAGATGTCTTGCAGGTCTTTGAGTAGGAATAACCCCAATTTGATTATTCAGATTTGTGATGGTGCAGGTTACTTCCGTCATCTTATTCTACATATCCTAGAGGGTTTTCATCATTTGGGCATTTATGTCTTGTTGAGATGGCCCAGGATGAAAGGTCAGATTCGACCCATACCCATGAAATTGATTTGAAGGTTGGGGAGGAACTTGATTGTTCCAGGAGTGGTTCGGGTAATTCTTACAATTGGAAGAATTTTTAAATTGCTCCTGGAGGGCAGAAAGATTTTTAGTGGGGTCAGGGTTTGGAAAATTGTAATTGCCTAGTGCATCATAGAAACCCTCTGAATATTGATGATAATTAGCAAGGGTAGTGTTTAGATTGTGTAAACATTCTCGTCGTGGAATGTCAGGTTGGGTGAGATGTGAAATATGTGGAGCTTGGGTTGGTGTGGTGAGTCTTTCCTTAATTTTCTTTTGTGTGATCATTCGAGTTTTTGTGTGATCATTTGAAGATTGTCTTGGGTTACAGGAATAGATTGAGTGCCTACTTCATGAACATCGAACTGCAAGGTTGAAGTTCTGCAAAATGTGTTCATGGAAGCTTGATTAAATGAGTTTTCACTCATTTCTTCAAATAGGTCATAGGTACTTTTAGCATCCTTATTCAAGAAGTTGCTGCCAAACGAGGCATCGACGAAAAGTTGAATTTGATCTTCTAAACCATGATAGAAGATTTGCATAAGCTACCAAAAGGAATCTCATGGTGCGGACAACTTCTTAAGAGATCTTGCAATCTTTCTCAAGAATCATGAAAGCTCTTGCCAGCTTTTTGTTGGAATGTCGTAATAGATCTTCTTAAAGAATTTGTACGAACTATAAGAAAGAATTTTTTGAGGAAGGCACTCTTGAGCTGAGGCCATGTGGTAATGGGTCGACCAAGGGTCCCGAACCAGTAAGCAGCCTTATCGTTAAGAGATAATGGAAATAGACGCATCAGGCATAAGTCTTCTTGCACATTTCGAGAACAGGTTGTTTGTGCAAGAAGAGTTAGTTCTTCAAGGTGGCTTAACGGGTCTTCCCTAGGAAGGCCATGGAAATGTTTGATCAGGTTTAGAACCGTCAGCTTGATTTCGAAGTCCCCTTCAGGTAAGACTGATAAACGCCAGTTTATCATCATTCTTATGCATTAAAGCAAACCTAGCTCTTAGGATTTTACTCCGCAAATGGGTTTTTGGGCTGCATTTAGGCATAAATTAGGATAGGCATGCATTGCATTTTTTATTGTCGTTTTAATGTGTTTTTGTGAGTGTTAGGGATGTACAGATGCACAGATCCTTAAAACCCTAGCACTCAAGAAGGCAAATGGTGAAGGAGAAGCCCAGACTAGCTGGAACTCAGCCTAATCTAGCTCACCTCAGCTTGATCCAGCTCACCGCAGCTGGAACCTAGCTTACTTGAACTAGGGTTAGCTCATGCCAGCTCCATTCAGCTAATCTCAGCTGGATGGCAGCTCAAGAGAGTTCATCTTAGCTCACCCTAGCTCAAGTCAGCTCAGATCCAGCTCAACTTAGCTGAGTCTAGCTCATCTCAGCTCCCACTAGTTCACAGGGAGCTCTAGCTAGCTCAGCTGAGTTGACAGGAGTTCACCCCAGCTCAGATCCAGCTACATTCAGCTCCACTCAACTCCAGCCAGCTGAAGAAGAATTCATCTCAGCTCGGGAAGCTCAAGTCCAGCTCCCGGGGACTCAGCTTAGCTCAACTCAGTTGAGCTAAGCTACCTTAGCTGCCTCAACCAGCTTGATTCTCCCCGGGAGCACCAGACCTAGCTCACCTCAGCTCATTTGGGTAGAAGCTAGCTCACTTTAGCTTGGCTTAGCAACTAGCAAAGAACTAGCAAGCTAATCCAGCTAGAGTAGCCCCATGCCAGCCTCTTCAGCAGCAGCCAGCTCCAACTCCAACTCCAGACTTCTTCTCCTCAGCTCCTTCCTCCAAACCCTAGCTCCAACACCTTCTCCTCTACTCCTCCATTAGCTAAGCTAGCTTAGCTTAGCTTAGCTTAGCTTAACTATGCTCCAACTTCCTTGGCTTGTACCACCCCAAAAACCCACCTACCAACTCCACCCAACTAGCTCCACCTAAGCTCCACATAAGCTAACCTACTTGGCACCAACCTAACCTACCCACCACCTCCAAAAGACACCTAAAAGTGGTGCCAAAAACTAACCATAACCACCCCTTAATGGCGCCACTTTTCCCTCCAAAATCCCCCCTCATCTCCACCACACAATCCCCCTTGAATCCATCTCCGCCATCCACCTAACTCCCCTTCTAGAAGACCCCATGTTGGCGCCAACATGGGGGTGTCTCTCCACCACCAAAAGACACCAACACCACCATAACCACCCCCTTTAACACCCCTTGGGTTGGCGCCAACTCACCCTAGCCATAGGATCACCAACCACCCTCATCCTTCCATCCTAGCCCTCCATTTCAAGGGGCACCTTAACCCCCCATCCTATTCTATAAAAAGCCACCACCTACCACCATTTTGGGGCATCCTCCTTTAGTGTATTTTCTACCTACATCCACCTATACCTACGCCCAAGGAGGAGTAGAGAAGGAGATTAAAGGGGCACACCACTAGCCCTTTTGGTGCCTTCTTCTCCCCACTCTCTTCAACTTGGGCCACGCCAAGGAGGAGGACTCTCCCACTTCAAGGAGGACGGCCAGGCAAAGGAGAAAAGCTTAGGGTGGACATCCACCCTTGGAGAGAAACTTAGGGCACGCCCCCTTAGGGCTTGCCTTGTAGGTCATCACCTTGGTGAAGTTCTGGAAGGAAGGAGTTGAAGGATTCTTTTCAAGCTTGGGAGCCACCAACCTTGGAGCAAGAAGCCCTCTTCTTCACCATCTATCTAGAGGATTTGTGTTTTATTTTCTTATTTGCAATTTTCTAGTAGTACAAGCTTTCCTCTACTAGGCCTTTTGTAAAACACTTTATCAATTATCTAGTTGCCTTCTTTGCAATTTTTTTGTTTGCATTTCTATTAGCTTATTTTCAGCATTCTTCACTCCCTCTCCCTAATTATTCTAGGCCTCCACTTGCCTAGAGTGAGCTTAGGGAGAGGTTCTGCTTGTCACATAAAAGTAGTATTTTAATTCGAAGTGTAAACACTTTTCCCGCCATCAGTTCGCATGTTGCCTTAGTTTAAAAATAAAAAAATGATATATTGAAAAATACCAAAAAGAAAGTTGAGATTTATATTCCTAGCAAGAGAATCACTATTGCAAACATTTGGCCTCCTTGGACGACCCTAGATACTCCCCTATCTAGGAATATAAATTTAAGAGTTGATCGGTTTTACGCGTTACAACGACGTATTTTAACAAACCGCGTGAAATCGCTGTCACTTTTTGGCACCGTTGCCAGGGAGGCACGGCTTTGCATTAACTCATTTTCTCTTGCTTGAAGTGGATCTCATCCCCTTCTCTTTCTGTCTTTTGTGTGTGTAGGAACTACAACGGGAAAGCGGGAATCTGGAAGCGAGAGCTTAAAGATCCTTTTCTTCCTGCGAAAATTCAGGTTGGTTCCTCGTTCTAGTCACATAATTAATTAAAACTACCAAAAATATATTAAACTTGGCTTTCAGGACCCTAAACACTTAAATTAAGTGGAGTGGTGCATTTTAAAATCCATTGTTTGCTTGTATGCTTCTTTAGCGCCATTCCATTGCAAGTATTGGTGTTCTATTTTTCGGGTCCAGATTTATGTCCAGACTTGAAAAATCGATTCCTAACACCACAGGCCTCTTAAAATCATAAAATTTCATAGAATGATTCCCAATTAAGTTTGGAACATCTGTTCCAAATTTCAGATCAATTGGATTTGTATTTAAATTTTAAAAATTCGTGGATTACAGAGGGGTCACACCCTCTAATCTTCCTATTTTGCTACTGTCCGCGAATTTTCAGAATTTTTATACTCATCCAATTTTTGTGGAATTTATCTTGTTGGAATCCCTGTGAAATTTTACATGTCATATAAAATCATAAAAATTTTATGAGGTCGGTGGTGATACTAAAAAGTCTATAATACCCACGGGTATTATTTCTGGACTTTGACACCAGTATAATTAAAAATTCAAAACTATTATCAAAAAAATTCCTAAAATTTAAAAAAAATCTTTTCTGGAATCCTTGTTTGATTTTATTCAAAGTAGTGGTGTTGTTTAACTTGTTTGGACCACTACTTAATTCTGAAAGCTAAAAATAATTCATTGGTAGTTAAATTTCTGTCTTAGGGATAATTGGCTTAGGGTTTCTTCTTTCTCTTTAGAGACTCAATTAAAAGGAAATATACAATCACACATACAACTTGTCTTTCCTTTGATTGTGAACTTTCAAACTTGTTTGAAAACTTAAAGAGAAAAACCCTAAAATTCATTTAATTAAATCACATCCTAAAAGACAAAAATACAAAAAAATTGTGTGACAACTTGACTTTCATTGGTGCCACTCTCCAATTCCTGCACACAAAAAAAAAAAATCAAATAACAGGGCAACATCCCAATAAACGCCCTCCACATTCCGTGTGCACTGTAGTATCCTATACCTAACTAAAATTTGTAGCAATTTGATCCCTAAGGTTTCATCAATTTAGGCTTGCTATATAGGATTTAAGTTTTCTCTAGTTAATACCAATTCTGTCATCTACATCTGGTGTTCAGGCTGAGGGGCCGTGTCAAATGACCAGGCGCGGGTTTGTACAAGCACCTGAGGATTTTCCTGGGAAACGCTTGGGCCCAAACCTCCCCTTAAGCAACTTGGCTAGATTTGTTGACAGAACGGGTATTCACTATTGATTACTTGTTTCCTAGGTAGACCAAGTCTTAGGTTAAATTCTAGGGAGTCACAATTAAGTTAGGTCTAGAATTTGATTGCTTGTGTGCACACTTCTCTCATCCCCATCTCTTCTCCTCCCCTGCCATTTCTTCCATTTTGCACGGGCGGCGGTCCAAAACTCCACACTTGGAGGGACCACTTGATTTTGCCTCCCCAAAAAAAGACTTTTCCTGCATTCTTCCTCTTCTCTCAAAATGGAAAATCAAAATTGGTCCTCTAACCCGCATGCTAATTTTTCTTTCCCCTATTTTTCCACCCAGGAGCTACTTAATCAGGCCCCTCCACCTAATCTCTACTCTATCATGGCTCAGCTACAAGTTAAGCAACAACAGTTGCATAAGGATTTAACAAACCTAGCCAACCAAGGGAGTCCTGCCACACCTACCCAAGCTCCACACATTCCACATCTCACCCCTTTAAACACCTGCAAGAGAGAAAATCTACATAAATCTCGTGCTGAGTATAATTATTATTCTGAGGCTTTCTATAGTTCAACAGGGAATTATGTTTATCCCAATCATCACCCCACCCAAAATGTCCCTACTTTCCAGGAGAAATTGGAAAATTCCTCTAATAGGGGAAATTATCCAGCTCACTCCTGGACCAATCCGGTTCCACACCAACAACAAAACCCGTTTGGAGGGTATGATCCTAGTCAGACTTATCAATCTGGGCAATCTCCAGAAGACATTAATGCCCAGATGATGAAAACCCTGTAGGAGTTACAAAGAAAAACAAAGGAAACAACCCGTCTTATTAACAATCTCAATGATCAAATTGGGGATATTCCAACTCAAAAACCTGCAGGACACCCACCATCCCAACCCACACCAAACATTATTAATCCCAGGAACCAACACCCAGGTGGATACCAACATCAGAACCACATGGTTCAGCCTCCTATTAACCCAATATCACAGCACCAACCCAGTTTCTATCAAAATCAGCCCCCCCATCTCCTCCCAGTGACCACCAAGCTGCGTATGCAGAGACTTTGAGGAGTCAGGAAACCAACATGGATTTAAGGCCTTCACATTCAAATGATGAAACTGATTCTCAACCAATGCAGATTGACTTCCCTAACCTCAATAAGGAAGAAGAAAAAGAAATCCCAAAAACACCTGATTCAAACCCTATTTCCCACTCTCAAAAACTGCAATCCAACAATCCAAAATCAGAGCCCTCTGACCACAATCCTTTGGACTTATTTGAGCAAGTCAAGAGGAATATTCCCCTCCTAGATTCTCCCCATGCCTCTAAAAAATTTACTTCAAAAAGTCATGATCAGAATCTAGAAAGGTTGGTCCTTTCTAAGATAGCCAGCTCAGTTTTTCAGAGCATGCTGCCTTTCACAAAAAAGGACCAGGGCACATCGCTCATCTCAGTTGTCATAACTGACACCAATTTTTTTTCGCGCCCCTCTCAACTTATGTACCCCTAGTAATCTCATCCCCCCAGTCTTATTTGAGGAATTTCGATTCAGTGATTTAAAACCTCCTAAGGTTCAATTTCAATTGGAAGATCGATCTACCATTCAACCGCGGGGAGTTGTTGAGGATAGTATTATTAAGGTCGGAAATTGTCTATTTCGGGTAAATTTTCTAGTCCTTGACATAGAGGTACCTAAGGCTCTCATTAATACCATTCTTGGAAGACCCCTTTTGATTACCACAACATCTAATATCCATTCTCATTCTGGGAAAATGAATATAAGTTGTAGTAACCAGACCTTCTCATTAGATTTATTTCTAGCTTCCAAGAGGTCCACTGATCATAAAATTTTTGAGGATACTAATAATAAAATGGAAGCAGTATTTGAAAAGTATATGTTGATCCAATCTCATTCAGCTTTGACCACTATTGATCTAGATTTTATTGATTCTTATTCTAAGGATAATTATGTGGTCCAAGACTTTCCAGATCAACTAGGGTTTGACTTTCCCCCTTTTCATCTTCCTGATTTTTCACCAAAAATATCCACACTAACTTCACACACCCTACATCTCATTGACTCCATTCCCCATCCCTTTCCATTGGACCTATCACTCGACCCACCAGAATCTGGCAATTTACAAGCACTTAAACCATGGCCAGATCCGGGTCATTTTTCCATTTCTCTATTTTATTTTGATCCCTTTATCTTTACCACTCATCTTTTTAGGGATCTTGAGGAAGACACTTTTATTGCGGACATTCAAGTGTCCAATTATTTACATGATCTTACGTCTTCCGTGCATACCTTCACGCCCGGCTAAATGGCGTAAAAGATAGCACTGGATGGGAGGTAACCCATCATTTTTTCTTGCTTTCCCTTTTTTCTTCTTTTTCCAGGTTTTGTTCCTCCTAAACCCAACCGTTCTTCACTAAGGTGATCCCTTTTCCCTCCTAATGCATGAGGACATGGCATATCTTAAGCATGGGGGGGTGTTTTTAAATTTTACGATCGATTTAGGATTTTCAAAACCTAAAAACATGCATTTCTGTTTAATTTATTTCCTGCTTGCATACCCAAAAAAAAAAAAATGTTCAAAACTTTTTGAGGAAAAATTTTGAAATCGGGACTAAGGTCGAAAAATTCACTTTTGGTACAATGGATTTAATCTTTAACAAACTAAGGATGAGGATATGGATCTGATCATTAGAATTCCAGGGTCTATTTTAGACAAGATCAGATATCTTTCTATAAAATTCCACCTGAACTCATAATAGTTCAGGTGACTTGATCCTATTTTGCAATATGGAAATTATTTGACTTAGCTTCTGATTCAAAAACTTGCATGTTTTGAGAAACTTCTTGTGTCACTCTTCACACACAAGCCAACACTTAAAAATAACTAAAAATTTGAAAAACTCCCTTGTTTGGACTTAGTGAAAGTCTGAAGCAGATCATTGGTTTGAGTTCCCACCGCCGAGAAGGAGGAAAATGCCTCCTTTAAGGACGCGATGTCAACATGTTACCACCTCGGCGTTGCTCCATATCTATATTTCATATCTTTAGACGGAGCATTAAAGCGCATTTTAGCAGCTCAAGTGTCTTGGACGGTGCTCTACCTATAGTGTCGGAGCAAGAGCTTGAGTTTGTTTGGAGCGCCCCTTTTCACCGCATCGTGTTCTGGGGTTGTGAGCTCCTGGGTGGTGTCATGGACAGTGCTATCTCGAAGTACTGGCGCCAGAGCCCCCTCGAGGAATGGTAACGGGAATGATGATCCCGACACATCTATTGTATGACTAAGCTAAAAATAAGCATGGGGGAGAAAAAAAAAATATATATATATATAAATAATTAACACGCCCTTATAAATGTTGACTTTTCACAAGCACAGCCACAAGGTTTTAAAGGATTTTGCAAGTTGAGAATCAGATTCATGAGCCAAAAAAATTCCTAAAAACAAACATTTCAAGTCATCTGAATTAACAAGGGGTTAATTTGAGAATTTTTTGGAAGATATATTGATCCCGTTCTATCTAATGGTTGAATTCAAAAACAAATCTCGATGTTTATCTTTAACAAATCCCGTACCTCCAGTGTTTTTAATCTACCAAGGTCCATTGATCTCTTTTTCTCCTCCAAAGTCAAAAAAATTAGATTTCCCAAAAATTCCATTTTAAGTTTTGCTAAGACACTAGCAAAAGATAAGCATGCGGGTGTGATAAATGCCAGTTTATCATCATTCTTATGCATTAAAACAAACCTAGCTCTTAGGATTTTACTCCGCAAATGGGTTTTTGGGCTGCATTTAGGCATAAATTAGGATAGGCATGCATTGCATTTTTTATTGTCGTTTTAATGTGTTTTTGTGAGTGTTAGGGATGTACAGATGCACAGATCCTTAAAACCCTAGCACTCAAGAAGGCAAATGGTGAAGGAGAAGCCCAGACTAGCTGGAACTCAGCCTAATCCAGCTCACCTCAGCTTGATCCAGCTCACCGCAGCTGGAACCTAGCTTACTTGAACTAGGGTTAGCTCATCCCAACTCCATTCAGCAAATCTCAGCTGGATGGCAGTTCAAGAGAGTTCATCTTAGCTCACCCTAGCTCAAGTCAGCTCAGATCCAGCTCAACTTAGCTGAGTCTAGCTCATCTCAGCTCCCACTAGTTCACAGGGAGCTCTAGCTAGCTCAGCTGAGTTGACAGGAGTTCACCCCAGCTCAGATCCAGCTACATTCAGCTCCACTCAACTCCAGCCAGCTGAAGAAGAATTCATCTCAGCTCGGGAAGCTCAAGTCCAGCTCCCGGGGACTCAGCTTAGCTCAACTCAGTTGAGCTAAGCTACCTTAGCTGCCTCAACCAGCTTGATTCTCCCCGAGAGCACCAGACCTAGCTCACCTCAGCTCATTTTGGTAGAAGCTAGCTCACTTTAGCTTGGCTTAGCAACTAGCAAAGAACTAGCAAGCTAATCCAGCTAGAGTAGCCCCATGCCAGCCTCTTCAGCAGCAGCCAGCTCCAACTCCAACTCCAGACTTCTTCCCCTCAGCTCCTTCCTCCAAACCCTAGCTCCAACACCTTCTCCTCTACTCCTCCATTAGCTAAGCTAGCTTAGCTTAGCTTAGCTTAGCTTAACTATGCTCCAACTTCCTTGGCTTGTACCACCCCAAAAACCCACCTACCAACTCCACCCAACTAGCTCCACCTAAGCTCCACATAAGCTAACCTACTTGGCACCAACCTAACCTACCCACCACCTCCAAAAGACACCTAAAAGTGGCGCCAAAAACTAACCATAACCACCCTTAATGGCGCCACTTTTCCCTCCAAAATCCCCCCTCATCTCCACCACACAATCCCCCTTGAATCCATCTCCGCCATCCACCTAACTCCCCTTCTAGAAGACCCCATGTTGGCGCCAACATGGGGGTGTCTCTCCACCACCAAAAGACACCAACACCACCATAACCACCCCCTTTAACACCCCTTGGGTTGGCGCCAACTCACCCTAGCCATAGGATCACCAACCACCCTCATCCTTCCATCCTAGCCCTCCATTTCAAGGGGCACCTTAACCCCCCATCCTATTCTATAAAAAGCCACCACCTACCACCATTTTGGGGCATCCTCCTTTAGTGTATTTTCTACCTACATACACCTATACCTACGCCCAAGGAGAAGGAGTAGAGAAGGAGATTAAAGGGGCACACCACTAGCCCTTTTGGTGCCTTCTTCTCCCCACTCTCTTCAACTTGGGCCACGCCAAGGAGGAGGACTCTCCCACTTCAAGGAGGACGGCCAGGCAAAGGAGAAAAGCTTAGGGTGGACATCCACCCTTGGAGAGAAACTTAGGGCACGCCCCCTTAGGGCTTGCCTTGGAGGTCATCACCTTGGCGAAGTTCTGCAAGGAAGGAGTTGAAGGATTCTTTTCAAGCTTGGGAGCCACCAACCTTGGAGCAAGAAGCCCTCTTCTTCACCATCTATCTATAGGATTTGTGTTTTATTTTCTTATTTGCAATTTTCTAGTAGTACAAGCTTTCCTCTACTAGGCCTTTTGTAAAACACTTTATCAATTATCTAGTTGCCTTCTTTGCAATTTTTTGTTTGCATTTCTATTAGCTTATTTTCAGCATTCTTCACTCCCTCTCCCTAATTATTCTAGGCCTCCACTTGCCTAGAGTGAGCTTAGGGAGAGGTGCTGCTTGTCACATAAAAGTAGTATTTTAATTCGAAGTGTAAACACTTTTCCCGCCATCAGTTCGCATGTTGCCTTAGTTTAAAAATAAAAAAAATGATATATTGAAAAATACCAAAAAGAAAGTTGAGATTTATATTCCTAGCAAGAGAATCACTTTTGCAAACATTTGGCCTCCTTGGACGACCCTAGATACTCCCCTATCTAGGAATATAAATTTAAGAGTTGATCGGTTTTACGCGTTACAACGACGTATTTTAACAAACCGCTTGAAATCGCTGTCAATGACCACCCTCGGCCTTTCCTCATAATAGGAAGGATCATAGAAATCTTTTAGAGGAATGATAGGCTACTGACGGAGTGGTGGGTTTGGCCTTTGGTTGGCTAGGTTTGTGATATTCCTAGTCAACAATTGTTGATTGTCATGAAGTTGAGTAATCTACTTTGCCATCAAGGAGTAGATTAGGTGGGGGGGCTTGTTGTTAAGATTGAGGCAAATCAGCATTAAGATGCTACAAGCGTGGGAACTCAAAGGTGTGGGGGTTGTTTTAGGTGGATGGATCAGAATTGGGATTAGAAGTAGGGTTAGAGGTTGAGGTGGAAGGGTTAGTGGAGCTATTTTGTTGATTTTCCATATTTTTAGAAGAAGATGGAAAAAGTGGTCTTTTAGCATTGGGGGCAAAATCAAAAGGTCCCTCCAAGTGCGGATTTTGGGACCATCGCCCGTGCATAAAAGGGAAGAATGGGAGGTGAGGAGAAGAGATAGAGATAAGAGAAAGTGTGCAATCAATCAATCAAAATTTTTTGACCTAGCTTAAGTGTGACTCCCTAAAAAATTAACCTAAGACTTGTTTTACCTAGGAGATAAGAATTCAATAGTGAATACCCATTCTGTCAACAAATCTGGCCAATTTGAATAAGGGGAGGGTTGGGCCCAAGCACATCCCTGGAAAATCACTGGGGGCTTGTGTAAACCCATGCCTGGTCGTTTGACACGGCCCCTCAGTCTGACACCAGATATAAATGAATGAATTGGTATTAACTAGAGAGAACATAAGACCTAAATAGCAAGCCTAAGCTAATGAAATCTTAAGGGTCAAATTGCTACAAATTTTAGTAAGGTCTAGGAGACTAGAGTGCACACGGAATGTGGAGGGTGTTGATTTAGGTATTAACTTGTTATTTTAACTTTTATGGTGTGTGCAAGAATTGAGAAGTGATTCCAATATCAAACAATTTGTCACACAATTTTTGTCTGTTTTCTCTGTTTTAGGATTTAATTTAACTTAATGTGTTTTAGGATTTCCTTATTAAAGCTTCAAACAAGTTTGAAATTCAACAAACAAAAGGAAATCAGATTGTATCGGTGAAGATCAATTTCCTTTAATTTGTTGGTCTCTAGAAATTAAAAAAAACCTTAATCAATTTAATCCTAAGCAAAAATTTAACTACCAATGAGTTTGTCTTTTACTTTCTTTCTAGGTAGTGGTCCAACAATGAAAGCAACACCACTACTGTATGTAAAATCAAATAAGGATTCCAAAAAATAGTTTTCAAGATTTTAGGAATTTGTTTGATATTTTTAAAATATTTTTCTTTGTGCTGGTGTCAAAGTCCAGAAATGGTACCTGAGGGTATTTTTCACTTTTCAACATCACCACCGACCTCCAAACATTTTTTTGAATTTATATGATGTGTAGAATTTCACAAGGATTCTAGAAAACTAAATTTCACAAAAATTAGATGAGTATAGAAATTTCTAAAATTCAATGACAATAGCAAAATAGGAAGATTAGATGAGATGACCCCTTTGTAGTCCACGAATTTTAAAAAAATTTGTAAAAATATAATTGCTATAAAATTTAGCAAAAATGTTCCTTATTTAATTTTGAATCACCAAATGAACTGTTAAGATTTTTAAAGCATGTGGTGTCAGGTATTGATTTTTGAAGTTCGAATAGAAGTCTGGACCCGAATATCAGAATACCAACACTTGAAGTGGAGTGGTGTTAAGTGGTGCAAACAAGCAACAAATGGGTTTTAATTTGCACCACTCCACTTAATTGAATTGTTTGAGCTTTTGAAAGCCAAGTTTAATGTGTTTTGATAGCTTTTTAGGGATATGTGAGACTAGAAAGAGGAACCAACCTGAATTTTCACGGGAAGTCAAGGAATTTCAAGTTCTTCCTTCTAGAATCTCACTCTCTTCCTGTAGTTCCTGCACACATGAGAGAGAATAGAGACAATGAGATGAGATCTACTTATCAAGGAAGAGAACAACAAGTGCATAGTTGTGCCTCCCTGGCAACGGCGCAAAAAAGTGATTGAGTTTTTGCATGGTTTGTAAAATTAGGGTTTTATTGTTGTAATGCACAAAAATTGAGTCACTTTTAAATTTGTAATCCTAGATAGGGAGAGTATCTAGGGTCGTCCAAGGAGGCCAAATGTTTGCAAAATAAGTCTCCTACTTGAAAACTGAAAATCATCTTTCCTTTTGATATTTTTCAATATATAATTTTTGTGGTTTTAGAAATAACGGCAATACACGAAGTTGATGATAAAAAGAGACTACACCTACTTTAGCAACTAAGTGAAAAAATTGATCTCTTCCCAAGCTCACCCTAGGCAAGTGAAAGCCTAAGATAATTGGAAAGAAAGTGTGAAAGTGCTATAAACTAAAGCAACAATAGGAATTAATTGAAAAAGAGGCGACTTTAATTGATGGGCAAAAAGTGTTTACAAAAAACCCTAGTAGAGGAATGCTTTTACTACTAGAAATTAAAGTATGAATTAATGAAAGACACTAATTGTCCTAATGATGTTGGTGAAGAAGAAAGTCAGTGGCTCCTGTGCTTGAAAAGAGCCTCTCCAGCTCCTTCCTTCAATAACTCGTCCAAGGTGGTGTTGTCTTCCAAGGCAAGCCCATCAAGAAGGGGGTATGCTCTATGCTCCTCCAAGGTGGATGGTACCACCTTCAAATCTTCTCCATGGGTGGGCATTGATTGCATAGCAATCATAGATCTTAATTGACCTAAATTAGGCTAGAACTTAGCAAAAGCTAGTGTAATTAATGCATGCATAAGCATTATTTGCATCTTTACTGCTTTCCTTTAGCTATGCATGAAATAATGATATAATGTACTAGTTAAGTGTATTATATAAATTGCTGGTAATACGAAGCTCAGAAGCTGGATTTGAAGCTGGACCTGAAGCTAGTGCTGCAACAGAGCTGGAGCGGAAGACCCTAGAATAAGTGTAATAGAGAAATAATGTAAGGGTTGAGGTATGCTATTCTATTATGTAAGAATAAGGCAGAGTTAAATTATGAAGAACTTAGGTTCATTCCTAACCCTAGGATAGCCCTAGAAGCCTTCCTAAGCCTTAGCCACCCATAGATTAGGTAACTATAGCATAGGGAGCCTTAAAACCCTAGTTTCAACCCTTATCTGGACGTCTAGATAAGTTATTGGATGCCTAGGACCCTTAGCCACAACCCGCACACCTTAAACCCATGTGTGCAGTGTTATTGGAAGTCCAGACACTTGGTCAAACATCCAATTTTTGTAGAATCCCCAAGACAGAACCCTGACTCTTCCCTGATTAAAATTGGACATCCAGACAAGAGGTTTGGACTTCTGATTTTTGAGTATAAGTAGTCTAATACTTAAATTGGATGTCTGGAACTGCTCTCCAGTTCCTGTTTTGGAATTGAAGCTTGGATCTTGAGTTCCTAGGTCCCTAAACCCAATTCTAACACCCTGGGAACCTAAATTAAGGTACCCTAAGCCTAGTACACCACCTCTAGACCTTCATAAGAACCTAATTAGGTTCTCACTAAGCCTAATTGACTTGGATCATAGTCAATTACAATTGCCTAGTCTATTGGACTCATAGAGTCCAATTGAAAACAGATCTCAACCTACACAAGTTCAATTGGACTCACTGATAGTCCAGTTGACCTAAGACCAACTTAATTGAGTTATTTCACTCTGAATTAAGTTCACACTCACTCAATTAAACTTATGTCAATTTTAATTACATTTTCTCCTTAGCAAATTAGGGTTTGCAACCCTGATTTGAGACCTACCCTAACCCAAACCCAAGAGGACCAAACCTAGACCACTTAGCCACCTAGGTCAAACCCACACACACACACACATTCATTCATGCACTCCCACATGACCTAGAGTATTCTAGGTTATTCCAAAGGTGGCACCACTTTGGTTGCCAAAAATAGCAACCAAGGATGGGTCTTCTCTTAGATCCACTTTTGGTGGATCTAAGAACCACCTCTCACCTCCCTTGGATGACCACCACACTTTTCTAGAGAGTCTCCCTTGGGTCTATTTAAAGGACCCTTTGGTGGCCATTTGCACCAATCTTGGCTTAATCTTGGTTTTATCAGCCACCCATCACCATAACCATCTCCCCCTCCACCTTCATGTGCAGCTCCATGAGCTCCACCACCATGACTCCACCACCTCCATACCAAGCCAGGGTCATCTCTCCCTCCTTCCTCCAAGGTCTGGCCTAAGCACCATTGGCTACCCCTCTTTCTTCTCCCTACCTCCACTTAAAGGCCATTGGAAACCACCTCCGAATGCCCTTCTTTCTGATAACTTTGCTAAGTTGTTCTTCTAATCTCTCCGATTTATTTATGCTTAGTAGTGTAGCTCTATATTCTCCCTCAATGATGCAAGTGTAATCCCTCCATAGATTCACTCATGCAGTCATTTTCTACTAGATTGTTTCCTGCTTTCAGTCATTCATGTACAAGCTTTCCACTAGCTTTTGCTCTATAATTTCCCTGATGTAATCAATGAAAAATTATTTATATATATATATATCTATGTGTTGAAAAATCACCATTTGCTTGCATGGAGTACTTTATTGTGATAATAAGTTGCCTACTTTGATTTTTGATATTATTCCAACAGCATGTCGTGCATGAATACCTAAATAATTACAATTTTGCATGCAATTTTAAGCGAGTAGAGCAAGCGAGATCGAAATCATTTCCATAACACCTCCCATAAATGAACAACTGCAACACAAAGTCTCGTTATTTTCAATATTTTTGATCGAGGGTTTCACGTGACTATACTACAAGCTACAACATTATTTTCCTAAAACACGTGAGAAACTGCTCCCATCAAGCGTGCACCACCCTTCTCCTCCAATGCCTAGCCATCCTCCAATTTGGAAACTTGCTCCTCCTTGGCGTGGCACAAGGAAGAAGAGAGAAGGGGAAGAAGGCACCAAGGGGGCAGGTCGGATGCCCCCTTAATCTTCTTATCTTCTACTCATTCCTTGGTCGCAGGTTAGGGTGGATGTAGGGTAGAATTAAACTAAATGGAGGATGGGTAATAGTGGTGGTTAGATGGGGTATTTATAGGGTAGGAAGGTGGTGGTTGGCATAGCCTTAGGTGTAGAGCTCGGATTAGGTTTAGGATGGTGGTTAGTGATCCTAAGGCTAAGGATGGTCGGCGCCACCTAAGGGATGCTAGGGAGGTGGTTATGGGTGGCCAAAGGGTACCTAAAAGTGGCCCCAACCATTAAAGGGTCCCATAGGTTGGCACCAACTTGAGGGATTCTAGAAGGAGGGTGAGGTGGATGGTGGATGTGGCTTGGAAGGGGTAGGTGTATGGTGCATATGGGAGGTGAAGTTGGCGCCAAAGAGGGGGGTAGTTAGGGTGGTTTTGGCACCAACTATTTGGTGCCTTTTGGTGGTGGCTGAGGGGTGATGGTTGGTGAGTAGGTTGGCACCAAATGGAGTAGGGGTGGAGCTAGCTTAGGTGGACCTAAGTAGGGTTTAGTTGGTGGAGCTGTTTAGGTAGGGTTTTAGGGTGGTGGATGCCCAAGGGAGCTGGAGCTTAGCCAAGCTAGGCTAGGTAAGTTAGGTTAGCTAGTAGTAGGGTAAAGGAGTAGGCATCTGGAGCGAGGGTTTAGAGGAGAGGAGCTGGAGGAAGTTGTCTGGAGCCGAACTAGAGCATGTAGCTACTAAAGAAGGTGGCTTGGAGCTACTTTGGCTGGCTTAGCTTGCTAGTTCTTTGCTAGCTGCTATGCTAAGCTAAAGCAAGCTGGCTCCTGCAGAAATATGCTGAGGTGAGCTGGGTCTGATATTCCCAGGGATGACCTATTTAGTAGGAGTAGCTAAGGTAGCTTAGCTCAACTAAGTTGAGCTAAGCTAAATTCTCGGGAGCTTGACTTGAGCTTCCTGAGCTTAAATGAAGTCATCTTCAGCTAGCTGGAGTTGAGTGGAGCTGGATGTAGTGGGACTTAAGCTGGGGTGAACTCCAGTCAACTTAGCTGAGCTAGCTAGAGCTCCCAATGAACTGATGGGAGCTGAGAAGAGCTAGACTTAGCTAAGTTGAGCTGAATCTAAGCTGACTTGAACTAAGGTAAGCTAAGATGAGCTCTCTTAAGCTGCCATTCAGTTGAGATGAGCTGAATGGGGCTAGGATGTGGTAACCCTAGTTCAAGTGAGCTAGAATCCAGCTATGGTGAGCTAGATCAGGCTGAGATCTAATTGGTTTGAACATCTTCTTTGCTAGTTGCCTTCCCAAGTGCTAGGGTTCTTGTGATCTGATTATCTATATATCCCTAACACTCACGAAAACACATCAAAAGGATAACAAAAATTTGTGATGCTTGCCTAACCTAGTTTATGCTTAATGCAACCCAGAAACCCATTTGCAGAGTTAAAATCCTAAGAGCTACGTTTGTTTTAATGCATAAGAATGATGATAAACTAGCATTTATCAAACATTCATGTTAATGTACTAGAAACAGCAACCCTCATTATGAACCGTGCCGAAATGATGTTTGCACAAATGATACATGGTTCAACACAGGATAAGCTTTTATCAGAATATAGTGAATTGTGGAGACTACATAATACTAAATATATACAATGTCTGACAAATCCATCACTTTGGGAAATACACCAGGGTCTCATTGAGAAATGTGGGTATATGCTAAATACATTACACCAAGCCATTGATCAGAAATACCCATATCAAAATTTAGAAATTGATGAGACATCTTGGAGCAATATTAAGGATCAATATGTTTTCCCGAAGCCCAGGTTCAAAAATAGAGGTTGTTGTGGACACCCAACCCGAATGGAATCTGATTCGAACTTTGTGCAGAATAACATACTTGAACAAAATATGGATTGGGTGGACCCGATTGCAGGTGTTCCCGATATGAACCAACTATAGAGAGCCATGAAGCTGGTCCATCATGCCATGATTTACCAAACACTTGTGATGAGCTTGAGTCCGAAACTCTCAAGGATATACTTCCCACACCTTATCCTGTTAAGGTTATCCTCAAGAGTGACTTTGACATCCTAATAGAATCATGCCCAGATTTTAGTGACCTAATTCCTACCCCTAACCTAGAATCAAGACTTGATCCTATTTAGGATGATCATGAGGACCGATATGATAAAAACTAGATTTTAGATCTGAATTATGATTTTGGGCCAGTATTTGATGACCATACCTCTCCAGGCTCCTCAGATGAACAAATTAATTTTTCAGAAGTTGTACTGATTTACGATACAAAAATCGAGGAGTTGGAAGAGTTGGGATTTGATTGGATCTACCCCAGGTGCGTAAAATCTAAGCCTATGCCTAGTAAGGATATCCCTTAGAGCTTCGAATTTGAGACTAGGTTAGATCAAAGTTAGGTTATTGATTCCATGCATCATGATTTATCTTGTGGTGGAAATCTCAATCATGAATCTCATTCAAAAAATGATTGTCACAAATTCTCCAACGATTTCGAATCATACTCTGATTTCAGAGAACCTTTGTTTCCAGATTATTATGAGCTAGTTTACGACCTCAGTACCCACAATCCATTCTTTAATTCTGATTTTTAGGCCAATGATTTGAACCTCGAAGAAGCCACACCTTCCAATCTAGCGCTAGAGTCTTTCAAAATCCAATCCCAACCTTGATCCGCCACTGGAATCAATTTCTACTCTGACTCACCTCTTTCTAATCCGATTGCACATGACTCACCTCCATCTTTCGATCGGGAATTGGACAATGATCAGACCATCAACCATGTCTTATCCTTCTCTGATCCCATTAGTAGGGTCCCTACATTTTTCATAGATCCATTATTGTTGTAAGACGATAGAGGAGTTTTAAGATGCATTCATTGTAGTACACTCCTCAATCACACAACAAGACATTTAAATTTATATACTTAGAATCTAAAGTGGAGTCTAAGGTTGTTCGCAGGAAGCAAAATGGAACTCACGCAATAATATTCATTTAAAATAGATGAGCATAATCAATTGATCACAATAACAGATATTCAATAATTAAAATTGATCAAATTGATATTCAATATAATCTAATATCTCAGAAGATCATGGAATCAAAAAGGAAAGAGAATAAAAACAATGGTGATTTGAATCATCACTTATTCTCTTTAATTAAGCATGCATTCAATTACTCGAATTATTCGACAATAATCCTTAATCAGAATTCAATGTAAACTTAAGTACTCAAATAAATCAATAGTGCTCAGAATAATCCGCAATCAGACGACAGGAATATAGCATCAGACGACTTAAGTGAGCACAAGCACAAGGCTCTTTAGAGAGCCTTCTTCTTCTCTTCTTCTTCTCAAGGCTTCCCTCTCAAGCCTTTCCTTCCTCAAGCACATAGCGGCAACTTTCTCAGAGGCTAAGTGTCGGGAACCTCTCTTTCTCTTTAGCACAGGGGCACAAGGATGGTGCAGCAAAACCCAACCCCCTCACTCTCAGAAATCCCTCTTTCCCTCTCTTCTCTCTCAAACGCAGGCAAAATCGGATCATATAGTTGGGTTATTGGGTCATGTAGATTGGGCAGACCCGTGGGCGTGCATCGCAGATGAAGTGTGGGGGCGAGTGTGTGTGGAGGGACTTGACCCCTCGCGTACTAGGCGAGGGGCTGGTGGCACAAAATCAACTTATACCGCTCAAGTGGTTCTTCCACTTTCGAGGTGGGACTATGTCCCACCCTCTTTGCTTTGCAAGTAGCAGCAGGTACTACTGGAGGAATTGAGGGTGTCATGGCTACTATTGCCTTCAATTGAAGCTGCAGATGCCTTCCTTGGTTAAGACTGCAACACTTGGTCGTAATAACATGGTCAAAGCCGAGCGGACTTGGTTGGGGAAGATGTTGGTGATGACGGCAAACGACGATGACCTGAAACAAACATACGGGCTTATAGCCCCAATCAAACAAGCTCACAAGTATCGCAGGGAAATGAGGAGTGTGTTGGTGGTGTTTGCACGACGTAGGAGTGCGTATGGAGGCCTAACAACCACGGGGAACTAGTGCGGTGGAGCTCGAGTTCGATGGGTGGTTTATGAAGCCAATCCCCACAATTACTAGATGGGTTTTGGTAGGCGAAGGATGGCAAAGCGTTTGCAACCAGTGGCATGGCGTGCGGTGGCTTGTGGAGGGCGGTTGGCCTCGTCGGAGCTTAGCTAGACGTGGAGAAGGTGGAGGGGTCGAGGGTGAGTTGTTGGTCGAAATAGAAAGGAGAGGAGCTTTGGGCGATTAAGAAGGAGAAAAGGGAGAGGAGAAGACCTAATTTTTTGGATGAAAGGGTGAGGGAGGCGCCAGCTCCATTTGCTGGCGCTGAAGATGATGAATCCTCTGATGAGGGAATGGCAAGAAAGAAGGGGCTCTAGATGCTCTTGATTTGGCTGTCGAGGAGTGGAAAAAGGAGATGAAGACGATCCCCTTGCCTTTGGTATGTGGCAGAGGGCAATGAAGGAGTTTGGAGGAGACTCGCCGAAGCTACGGCAGAGGCGGCCGATTTGAAGTGGGGAAGGAGTGGTTCTAACCAAAAAGAGAGAAAGAGTTTGGCCTAGTCTAAGGAATGAAAGGGAGGAATTTGGCACCGGCTATGATTAGCTGATGATGTAAACTTGTTTACACTACTTAAGATGTCTATTTATGCATGTTCTTAAGCATAGGATTGTATTGCATACTATAAATATTGTATAACAAGCATCATCTTGCATTTACAGTAGTTTGAATAAAATGGAGGTTAATTGTCTCCTTTTATGTTCATGGACAAGGCAAACATTTTACCGGGGCCTCAGATCAAGGATCCAATCGTACAGAAGTGATCAGGGTGACGATTGGAGTTCAACAACTCTAAGATCGCCCAAATCAGACATCTGTAGCATCAGATAGAGATTGGGGAACCTTAGAAGATCAAGGGCCAAGATGGTTTGAATCCACACTTCAAACAACAAATCCAACTACACGAATGGATTCGGATCGACGATCACAACCTAACGACGCAAAAATCGACTCAATCTGACAACCGTGGCACCATCTACATCATCCAGAAGATGGACGGCTTAGATGGTACCACGTGGCGCCATCTCAGCTGCCCAACCGGCCAAAGCATTCGCCACACCTTCTCTTCTTAAATTAGAGCATCGCTTCTCCATCGTTGGATGCGCATCCAATGGCTATGGATGCACAGCCTATTTCATCTGCACGACCATCTCGACGACGCAGCGGAGCGGGCGAGAGCACTATCGCGAGCAAGCAGCGCGTGATCGACTCCACACGAGTGGGTGCTGGAGCGTGGCTGAGCAGGCTTCGCGACCACTCGATCGCGATCGAGTGGCTTCAGGTGCCCAATCCATCCCAAGCACTATTGCATGCTGCGCCTCACGCAGAATAACACGTAGGCGGGCGCGCAAAGGAGGCGGGTGGTAACGCGATCTAAGCCATTCGATCTCGCAATCGAACGGCTGAGAGCGGCTGGACGTGCACGTGTGCTATGCGTGAGGAGGTGAGCGAGCGCACGCGCTGCCTACGAAGGCCACGTTCAGACCTTTAGCGACGGTTTTATCTGTCACTAAAGGCCTGAATTAATGTTTTTAACGTTGTAATGACCAAATTGCCCCCACTCCTTGCAACTATAAAAGGAGACCACCTCCATACGAAATTCTCATCCCTTCCTCTTCACCTCTCCAAAGCTCAAGAGAAGCTTGTCCCACACCCGGGATGCTCCTCGCGAGATAAAGTCAAATATTCGTCCCCCTTTCGAAAGTGAATCCCGCGACGACGACGATGTGTTGCTCCGTTCTCGTTCCTCCTACCTCGATCTCCTTCTTCCTACTTCGTCCTCCTTCGTCCAGGCGACGTCTCATCCGGCTCGTCCTCCAAGCGATCGTGGAGGAGGATAACTTCTCTCTCCCATTCTTCTTTACAGCTTTCTAGTGTAGAATTTTCCTGCTTTCTAGTGTAGCTGATTTCCTGCTTTCTAGTGTAATTCTTCATTGGTTTTATTGTATAAACATTTTGAATTATTGAATGTATGTTTTCTCTCTCTCTCTCTAGTTTAGTCTAATTGTTATTATGGCTTTATTGTAATTACATTGCCTCACTTTTCAAGAAAATTCTAAAAACATATAATTGCGAAGATAGATTGACGTAGCCTCCCTGTGTTCGACCCAGGATTTTCATTCCGGTGTAAATTTGATTTGTTGAACATGAGTTCTTCGCTTTTAAACTACAATGATAAGGTTTTTCAAAACCAAACACGTTAGTGTAGCAACCCGTGCGTTCAACATTTTGGCACCGTTGCCGGCGAGGCAACGATTTCTGATCTTCTTTTCACATTTATTGCACTTTATTATTTTCTAACTTGCTTTCTCTTGTGTCTATTGTTTTGCAGAGACCTCCATCAGCGAATCATCAAGCGGTAGACCGGAGTAAAGTGCAGTTGAAGACAACTATAAGTGCTCCCCATTCTTCTCCCCTCCATAGATTTCATTTGCCACATTAAATCCAAATTCCAATTAATCAAGGTGCTTGATAAATCCTAGGAATAGTTTGGTTGTTTGAATTCTCACTCACATTCATTCCACCCTCATTTATAAAAAAAAATAACAAAAAGATAATCTTGTGGGGCAATTTTCAATAAACACACAACATACACCCACATTCAAGGCACTTAACCGAATTGATTTGTTTCTACTCAACCAGGTTCTGATCTGTGGAACCGGTACACACAAAACAACACATAAAAGAGTAGAAATCATTCTAGGTTAACCATCTTTGTGTGCCTAACTTAGTGGTGCATTTGTGGCCAGTTGTTTGAGTTGTTTGGGCCGCACCACTCTACTTAAAATCAACTCATCGAGTAGCACCTTCTTAGGGTTTTCAATCTAGGTCTATTCCAGGCACTTGATAACACTACACATGGGGGTGATAATTCTGTTAAATAGGGCCCATCTTAAGAATAAAAGTCACAACAAAAGTAGAATGGGAGCATTGCATGCATCATATACCAAGATTGCTTATAAAACTGTATTAATGGCCATTTGTGTAAGCACTTGTCAAAGTAGGCCTCAGATGAGGAATCAGACCACATGGATGGATTCAGAACGACGAACAGAGTCCAACGGACTCAAGATCAACCAAATCCGACATCCGGAGCTCCTACAATGGGCCCAAGAAGTTCTGACCGTTGATCTATTGATCAATGGCCCTCGTTGCGCCACGTCACCCCCGCTCCACTGCACGCCACTCTTCCTTCAGATGAGATCAAATCTCGGTCGTCGATCTTTGATCGAATGGCCGAGAACCGCGCACCTGCCCGCAGTCGCCATGAAAAAGCGCGGGCGTGGTGCAACGGTTAGCATGCACGCCTGCACACGCGCGATGCAGGTTCGAGCCGTGCGGTGCGTAAAATTGAAGACGAAGGAGGGCGTGGCGAAATTGGGCCACCCGATCAGCAGCAGGTGGCTGAGATTGCTCCACGCGGTGCACCCTCAGATCGCGAGCGCCCACGCATGCGCGCACGCTGGGCGACAACGCTCGAGCACACACACGCTGGGCGACAACGCCCGAGCACACGTGCGCCCGAGGCACGATCTGAGCGCATCCAAGGGAAGATCTCAACCGTCCTATCTTCGATCGGACGACTCTCATGCAGTAGCCGCGGATCGGGTGCAAAGAAGAACTGCATGGGCGGTTGATTGGCGGGCTGGAGGGCTTCACCGACGCTTTTGGAATGGTTTTAGCGACGTCCCGGACGTCGCTAAAGCCCCTTCTTTGAGAAAGCCCTTCTCCCTATTTAAACCCCCTCCAACCACTCATTCAAGGCATTCACTTCCCTTGCAACTACTCTACCCCTCTCTTAGCTAGCTTTAGGCCCTCTTGTAATCACCGGAGACGACGAGCCACCGACGGAGCCTCCTCCACCGTCATGGCTACCTCACCGATCTCCCCCCTCTCTCTCTCTTCCTTTCTTTTAAGCTTTTCTTTACTTTTGTTTGAGCATGTATTTATTGTTGTAAGTTATGAACTAAAGCTGCATGATTAATGAAGTACTTTCTGTTCAGTTGTTTTTTTTAATTCCTGTTTAAGTTGCATGATCAAGTAAGAAACAACTCTAACCCTAATCTCTCCCTCTCTCTCTCTATCTCTCTCTCGCTTTTCAAATCGCATCTTTCGCAAGCAAAACTCCGCACTTTCCGTGACAACGAGTGATAAGCAAAATCTGATTTTCACGCCTCCCTGAGACCGACACTCGAACTCACCTCCATTTCTTTACTTTAAAACTGGCATTGCAAGTGCGACTATAACTATACTTAACACACACGCACAAGCGCATGTCAGTTTTTGGCACCGTTCCCGGGGAGGCAATGGATTTGTTTTGTCACCTCCATTCCACATCCATTCTTACATCGTCTAATGCCTTGTTTCCTTTTTACGTGATAGTTGTAGGAATTCGGTGCTTGGACGGCGAAGCGATGCATCCCACGATGGTAATAAGGGAGTAGGTGCAACAAGGACCGATAGTGAGTAATTCTTCACTCATGATTGTTTGCTTGCATGAAAAAAAAAACTAAAAAAAAATTATAAAAATTGGAAAAAATTGCCATGGTGTATGATTGCTTGACTCACATCCTTAACACATCACCCCACAAAAAGAAAATGTACACTCTAACATTCTGAATAAATTCTTGGAGTGTTCTTTTCTTTTTTGAGTGGTGTTTGCGAAGCCACCGTGTGTTGACCTGGGCCGCACCACTCAACCCTAAAACTGACTCATCTAATAGAAGCTGCATGATCATTAGGATGAGTACATTAGGGTTTTAGAGCCTCTACAGAATAAAAGGAAATCTACTTTCACCGAATTGTGTGCAGAACTTGACGTGCCCACTGAAACTTGTCTGAAAACATTAAGACACATCAACCCTAAAAAGCACTAAAGTAAGGATGAAATACTAAAAGTCACCACATCTTAAAAATCCTTGCTTGAAAACCATGTTTGGATAGAAGCACACACCTTGAAAGTGGAAAATTAAGAGGCACCACCCCAATCAACGCCTCATCACATAACCCTAGCACAAGCACTATCCTAGCCCTTTAAAACTGAGTAGACGTGCCCTAGGTATGATTGAGTTAAGTCTCAAAAGGCAAGGTTTTGTTCGCTAGGCACTTGGCTTTCATTCCCTTGGTAGAATCTGGTGACTAGGCTACGGGGTAGTGTCAAACGACCGCGGTTGTGGGGTCTACGGAACCGGGGGCGCAAGCCAAAGGAAGAACCTTCCTTGCAATCCCCTCGTAATCAACCTGGCCAAATTAGCCTTAGGAAGGGGAGTCCAGTGCTTACGGACTTAATTACCCTTTGTGAGATTTCTAGGTCTCCTAAGGAATACACCATAAGGACTAGGCTTGTGTGCTTGATTGAAACACATTTCTCATGTCTGTTGCCCTCCGCACCCCCTCCTGCTCTTCTCTAGTGTATGCACGGGAGACTCTCACTGCTCCCCGAGTTGTGTGTTTTGGGGCAGGAATCTAGGCGAAATGATTCTGTTAGAAACATGGCTGAACCTTGGGTAGATGAGGCTGAGGATCAACCCCCACCAGACGCAATGGCCATCATCCAAGCCCAAATTAATGCAAACCACCGGCTTCAGCAGCAACAAATCCACACCATCATGCAGGCCATGCAACGGTTATAGAACCCACAAGAACAACCACCACCACCTTTCCAAGGCGTACAAGAGCAACCACCACTCGATATACTACCATTTCAGGATCAGCCGAGGCCCCTCTGCGATTTCTATAATCCCTCCGCTATTAAAGTCGAGCCGCACCTTAGGATCCCCGAAGGGGGAGATGATTTTGAGCTGAAACTGAATGTCTTATGTTTGATCCAGAACCACTTTCATGGAAGCTCAAATGAGGACCCCTTCCATCATCTAGAGGATCTTGACTGCATAGCACGAAATGTGAAACCTAGGAAAATCAACCTTGTCATTGTTCTAATTAAGATGTTTCCCTTCTCATTAAGAGACAAGGCTTCTCATTGGCTTAGAACCCTAGGTAGACCCATCACCACCTGGGAAGAACTGAGGCATGCATTTTTACAGAAATTCTTCCCCATAGGAAAGACCAATGCCCTCAGAAGAGCTATTACTACCTTTACACTCCAGGGTGGGGAACAGTTTCATGAGGCATGGGAAAGATTTAATGAACTCTTGAGGAAATGCCCACACCACGAAGTACCAAGGTGGCAATTGGCCCAGATTTTCTACCATGGTCAGGACAGCAACCTACGAAACTTCGTCGATGCCTCATGCGGGGGGAACTTCCTAAACAAGGACGAGGAGAGCATGTTTGAGCTCTTTGAGTCTATGAGCGAGATTTCGCTCAACAATGCCTCCATGACCAAGTTTAACAGGTCCAGTTAACCCCATGGTGGGATTTATGAGGTGTAAGCAAATTCTAGAATGGTTGACATGGATATCATTGCCAAGAAAATGGATCGAGCGGAATTGGTGGACAAAAAGATTGATGAACTACTGAACCAGACCAGGAACCCCTTACAGACTTCTCCCTAGAAAAGGGAGCGCATAATGTTGACCTGGTCCAGCCCTTAACCCAACTGAACCTAGAACAACCCCTAACCATGTTCCAGGGAGGGACCTTTGCTCCCTCAACCCATGATTACTCCCTTCCCTCTTCATCAACATCGGCTATCCTAGAAGATGTGTAAGCTGTCCAAGGTTATGCGAAACAGGACCCTTTCTCCAACACTTACAACACTGGCTGGAGTAACCACCCCAACTTTGGTTGGACAAACCAGAAACCATCGCAATTCCAAAATCAGCCTAGGCCAAACCAACAGCCACACTTGCCCCCTATCAGTAAGGACCACCAGTTAGACCCCAATATAATCGGAATAGGGCGACCCCTCCCCCACAAAATCAAATGGACACCCAAATAAAGATGATGGCTGACATGAACCAGAAACATCAGGAGGAAATGGCCTTGGTAAAGGGGTAGTTAAGCCAACTCTTGGACTGTAAGCAACAAGGATCCCTACCTTCCCAGCCACAACTGAACCCGCAAAACATAATTAACAGAGGCCCCAATTCGCAAGGGTTCCAAGGCAATCCTGGGTAGGCTCACATGGTCCAGCCAGCCCCACAAATACCCCCTGGGTTTGGTTTTTCTTCGTCCTTGTTTTCTCAAGGATCAACCCATGGCCCCAATGCCTCTGCGAATGCGGTGACCTTGAGAAACGACACCAAAACCCAGGATCCCAAATGGCCAACTCTCCCTGAGACTTCACCCGCTGAAATACCCAACTCAGAAGAGGCACCAACCAAGGACCTAGAAATAGAACCAATCCACATTCAGACACCCTACCCTGAGGCCTTGGAAACAATCAAGAAAAAGAAGAATGTTGTGGAAACTGAGTTGTTGGAAATCTTTAAGCAAGTACAGATTAATACTCCGCTCCTTGAAGCCATCAAGCACATCCCAGCTTACGCCAAGTTTTTAAAGGATGCCTGTATACCCAAACGTAAGCCAAGACCTCAAGAACCTAGGAAGGTTGTGCTCTCCGAACAAGTAAGTTCCGTAATATCAAGCAACCTTCCGCTCAAGCGAACTAACCCAGGAGCACCCCTGATTTCCTGCAATATCAGGGACATGACATTTGATAGAGCGCTCCTGGACTTAGGTGCTTCTATCAATCTGATTCCAACCACCCTGTACCACTAATTTGATTTTGGAGAGTTGACACCAACCCCTGTCACCATCTAGCTGGCTGAAAGATCAGTGAAAACCCCGAAGGGGGTTATCGAGGACGTGATTGTACAGGTCAAGGACACTTATTTCCTGGTCGACTTTTTGGTGCTTGACATGGAAGTCCCTGAAAAATTACATAACGCACCCATAATCTTAGGCAGACCTTTCCTAGCTACGGCTAAGGCAAACATTGATTGTGACACGGGATGTATGGAAATCACCTTCGGGGACAGAAAAATGCAATTGGATATCTTCCGAGCGACAAAGCCTTTTGATTGTGACTGCATTGAGGAACATGATCCCATGGAAACTCTGGTCGAGGAATGCCTCACCCTTAGTTCTGTCTCAGACCACCAAACTCGTAATGACTATTCTAACCTATCACCATCACTACCCGTGGACCTCTATATGGCTGAGTACCATCATGCAACACCATTTGAGGAGATCGATGTTGATCAACTCCTTCCCTTTCCCTTTCCATCAACTGTGCTTCCACCCGCACCTAAACTTAAACCATTGCCCGAGAACCTCAAGTATGTCTTCCTGGGACCTGACCAGACCTTCCTAGCGATTATTAATTCTCATCTAACCAAGGATCAGGAACTCAGGTTGATTGCGACCCTTTCAGAAGATCGGGCCGCCATTGGTTGGACCATTTGTGACTTAAGAGGAATTAGCACCACCTATTGACCCATAAGATTTACCTGGAAGACGGGGCACGACCCTCTCGCCAGATGCAGAGACGTTCAAACCCAAACATGCGGGAGGTCATTAAGAAAGAAATTAACAAGTGACTTGATGCCGACATCATCTATCCTATCTCCGATAGCCCCTGGGTGAGCCCTACTCAAGTGGTTCCCAAGAAAGCTGGGCTCACCGTTGTCACCAATGATCATGGCGAATCCATCCCCACCCGCACCACCACCGCATGGCTAGTGTGTATTGATTATAGGAAGCTCAATGAAGCCACTAAGAGGGATCATTTCCCCTTGCCATTCATTGACCAAATCCTTGAAAGATTGGCAGGGCAGAAGTATTTTTGCTTCCTGGATGAATATTCAGGATATAACCAAGTAGCAATTGCTCCAGAGGATCAAGGAAAGACCACATTCACTTGCCCATACGGCACGTTTGCATTCCATCGAATGCCGTTCGGGTTATGCAATGCACCTGCGACCTTCCAACGTTGCATGCTAGCCATTTTTTCAGAAATGGTGGGTGAATACTTAGAGGTCTTTATGGATGATTTCTCTGTATTTAGGAATTCATTCGACCACTATCTGAGCAACTTGGAGAAAATCCCGAAATGATGTATCGAGGTTAGTCTGGTGTTAAGTTGGGAAAAGAGCCATTTTATGGTTCAAGAAGGAATTATCCTTGGTCACATCGTATCGCATAGGGGCATCGAGGTAGTTCGGGCTAAGGTTGATTTGATTTCCAAACTTCCTCCACCTAGCTCGGTCCGACAGATTCGCTCATTCCTAGGACATGTTGGCTTCTACCGAAGGTTCATTAAAGGCTTTTCCAAGCTTTCCAAACCCTTGACCAACCTTCTAGCCATCGACACCCTATTCCACATGTCTTCTTATTGCATCAAGGCTTATCACACCCTTCGGGACTTAGTCTCCACCGCACCCGTACTTCAACCCCCAGATTGGTCCCAAGTCTTTGAGATTATGTGTGATGCATCAGATTTTGCCATAGGTGCTATCTTGGGACAAAGGCAAGATAAGAAGACTGTGGTGATCTACTATGCGAGGAAAACGTTGGACGAGGCCCAACGAAATTATACGGTCACAGAGAAAGAGTTGCTCGCTATAGTCTTTGGACTTGAAAAGTTTCGATCGTACCTGCTGGGATCCCACGTGATGATTTACACTGACCATTCAGCCATCCGGCACCTATTGGCCAAGAAGGATGCAAAGCCCAGGCTCATCAGATGGATCCTGCTTTTGCAGGAATTTGACCTGGAAATTCGAGACAAGGCCGGATCGAAGAATGTGGTGGCTGACCACTTGTCTAGACTTCATCCAGACCACATTGGACCCTCCCAACCTCTATCTGAAGCCTTCCCTAATGAACACATCCTGGCTGTGCAAGATAAGAGAATGCCATGGTATGTTGACTATGTCAACTACCTGGTGTTGGTGCTAGAGCACCATGATCATTTATTTTGATGATAACAAAACACGTGTTATTTAACATTTGCAATTTGAATCCTAGATTTTAGGTCAAATGCAAATGTAGATGTGCTTAAACGGAGTTCGAGCTCGCATCCAGGATGGATTGGAGGAGCTTGACGGAAAACAGAGGAGGTTCGCGTGGAGAGACAGATTGAAGATAGAAGACAAAAAGAATAGGATAGATTCTTTTTAATCCTTTCTTGTATCTCTTGTCTTTATTTTCTTGCTCTTTTTATTTTCCTTAGAATATTATGTTAAAGAGCCTCAAAGTACCCTAACAGTAGTCCTAGGAATACCTGCACAATCCTAGGATACATAGGTTTTCTGTAGAACACTTAGAAAACCAATATAGGGTTCAAACAGCACTTCCAGACGTCTAATTCCCAAATCATACGTCTGATAAAGTATTTTAAGACATCTGACTGTTGTTTCAGATGTCAGATATCTGTTAGGCTGGACATAGCTAGTTCTGTCTGATGAAATCAGACGTCCAGACCTTAGACCAGACGTCTTAGGAGACGTCTGATGGACTTGCCAGACGTCCAGATAGTGGACTGTTGGCTAGCTTAGCAGGCACTGCAGAATATGACCATCAGAGCCTTATCAGACGTCTTTAGGCCTTTCCAGACGTCTGATAAATGACCGTTTTGCCTCGGCTGACCCAAAATCTCTTCTCAGAGATTTTCTAGCCGTTGCAACGTTTGGAAATCAATTCCCACAGTAAAAGTAGGTTTCCAGACATCCATACATAGTGCCAGACATCCTGTATGTCGTCTGATGGACTTGCACAAAAACCCTGTTTAGATCTGATCCAAGTCAGGAAGAGACCCGCCCAAAATCAGACGTCTGACCTTGGAATCAGACGTCTTAAAGTGGCCTTCCAGACGTCAGATGCCAGAGTTAGACGTCTGATTACCCTGTCAAGTGCAATCATTGTCCTGATTTCGGCCTGATTCTCTTGGGCTTTGTTCCCAACGGCTATAGAACCCTTCCTAAGCCTTCCAAAGCCTTCCTAAGGCCTCTATAAATAGAGGGGAACCTTTGCAACACAAAAACACTAAGAACACACACCTAGATACACAAGACACACTTGGCTACACACTTTCACACTCTCTTGTGTCTTAGCTAGCTCTTGCTCTCCAAGCTCAAGCTCCATTCTCTTAAGAGCATCAAGCTTTGCGCACCCGCTCTCCCGCCGTTGTTCACGAGAGCGAAGTTCCGCCGTCGCGTGGCTCACGCACCACGTCATCAACTCGACGCACTCATTGCAAAGGGGAGTTTCCTTATTCCTATAGAAGCTAGGTTCATAATTACTTTGTTGGCTCTATAGGACTTGTTATTTCTTTTATCTTTGTTATTTGGTTGGGTATTCGCTTTGTGAATTCCCGTCTCCTTCGTGGGACAAAATCCTTCTCGTGGAGAGAAGGGGTTGAGGTACGCTACCCTCGTTTAAGTAGTGTGGTTGTACTGAGGTTGAATCAACCTCGTTTTAAAGTGATTCGGTTAGTGGATTTGATCAACTAGGTTGATCGGAAAATCCTAACTCGAGAGGGTTAGGTGGTGGTTTTCACCCGCTTTGGGTTTCCACCTAAAAAATACTTGTGTACTTGTGTGTTTGTTTATTTTGTGAGATTGTTTATATTTATTTCCGCATTTTATTACGTCACCCCTCTTCGAAGGGAAAATCTACAATGGTATCAGAGCAGGTTCTTGCGAGATCGGAGTAACACCCGGCAAGAAGATCATGGAGGGAAGCTGTTCCACAAGCAGGATTTCCGAGGGGCAGTCCACCGTCCGACCACCCTATTTCGACGGGAGGGACTTCGGATATTGGAAGTTGAGGATGAAGACGTGGCTCCAAGCCATTGAGTTCGAGATATGGGGATGTTGCGAAACCCCATACGAGATCCCGAAGCGACCCCAAGGAGGCTACTCACAGCTGCAGATTCGAGAGCTTTCACTCAACGCAAAGGCAATGAATGCCCTGTATTGCGCATTGAGTCCGAAAGAGTTCGAGAAAATTCAATAGTGCACTACCGCCCACGAGATATGGAGGAAGTTAGAAGACACTCATGAAGAGATGAGCTCGGAAGATCTCGAGAAGGAGGAAACCGCTTGCTTTGGTTTCATGGCTAGAGGAAGCAATAGCGACAACGAAATCAGAAGCGACTCCGACAACGAGGTAAATCTCGATCTACAAGAAGCCTTTAATGAACTTTTTGAAGTTAGTAAATCACTAAAAATAGAAAACAAAAGTATTAAAAAGAACCTTAGTTTTCTTAAAAATGAAAATGATAGGTTAGAAAAATAACTTAAGGACATAGAAGCTAGTCCTAGAATTGATAACCTATTATTAGAAAATCAAAACCTCATCAATGAAAATAATAAATTGATTGAAGAAAATGATAGTTTAAAATTAGAAATTTCTGACTTACAGACTAAGATGCACACTATAGAAAGAGAAATTGCATGTCTTAAGGAAAACTCTAACAAACTAATCAACAAAGTAGATGATTTATATAGCCCTAAGATTAAGAAAGGATCTCCATCAAGGAGACCCGCTAACAGATCCGAATCCAAGCTCACTTGGATACCGAAGAAAGAATTAGAATCTTGTTTTGTTGGGTTCAGGGATAATTACAACACAAAGGACTGGACCTACAAACTCAAGGCTGGTCAACTCGAGTTGGGAGAACCAAGGAGTAGACCAAGGAGGAGAACAAGAAGACCGACAAGACGGCGAACAAACGATGGACCCGCCGCATGTCGACCGCCAGACTGGAGACCGGCGCCGATGCCCGGGCCTCCACGCTACGGATGGGAGCCCCATCCGATGTGGCATCCACCACCACCATTCGGGCCATTTTATTGGCCATGGTAGGTGAGGTAAAAATTCTTGACCCTATCTTTGTTTATCAGTAGCATTTAGATAAGGGGAATTAAAATTTATGAGCTAATTATCAATTTTTAAGGGGAAGATATAAGGTAGCTAAATTTCCTTTAGAAAGGGGGAGAAAATAATAGCTATCTTGTTGTTATAAAAAAAGGGGGAGGCATTACCTTTGTCAAAAGAAACTTATAGAGGAGCATGTCTTAAGGGGGAGCTATAGGAGATCTAAAATCAATCAAACCTTTTTGATAATGTCAAAAAGGGGGAGGATTTTTTTACATTATTATTTATGGTTTGGTCATCATCAAAAGGGGGAGATTGTTGGTGCTAGAGCACCACGATCATTTATTTTGATGATAAAAAAACACGTGTTATTTAACATTTGCAATTTGAGTCCTAGATTTCAGGTCAAATGCAAATGTAGACGTGCTTAAACGGAGTTCGAGCTCGCATCCAGGATGGATTGGAGGAGCTTGACGGAAAACAGAGGAGGTTCGCGTGGAGCGACAGATTGAAGATAGAAGACAAGAAGAATAGGATAGATTCTTTTTAATCCTTTCTTGTATCTCTTGTCTTTATTTTCTTGCTCTTTTCATTTTCCTTAGAATATTATGTTAAAGAGCCTCAAAGTACCCTAACAGTAGTCCTAGGAACACCCGCACAACCCTAGGGTACTTAGGTTTTCTGTAGAACACTTAGAAAACCAATATAGGGTTCAAACAGCACTTCCAGACGTCTAATTCCCAAATCAGACGTTTGATAAAGTACTTTAAGACGACTGACTGTTGTTTCAGACGTCTGATATCTGTTAGGATGGACATAGCTAGTTCTGTCTGATGAAATCAGACGTCCAGACCTTAGACCAGACGTCTTAGGAGACGTGTGATGGACTTGCCAGACGTCCAGATAGTGGACTGTTGGCTAGCTTAGCAGGCACTGCAGAATATGACCGTTAGAGCCTTATCAGACGTCCTTAGGCCTTTCCAGATGTCTGATAAATGACCGTTTTGCCTCGGCTGACCCAAAATCTCTTCTCAGAGATTTTCTAGCCGTTGCAACGTTTGGAAATCAATTCCCACAGTAAAAGTAGGTTTCCAGACGTCCATACATAGTGCCAGACGTCTTGTATGTCGTCTGATGGACTTGCACAAAAACCCTGTTTAGATCTGATCCAAGTCAGGAAGAGACCCGCCCAAAATCAGACGTCTGACCTTGGAATCAGACGTCTTAAAGTGGCCTTCTTGACATCTGAAGCCAGAGTTAGACATCTGATTACCCTATCAAGTGCAATCATTGTCCTGATTTCGGCCTGATTCTCTTGGGCTTTGTTCCCAACGGCTATAGAACCCTTCCTAAGCCTTCCAAAGCCTTCCTAAGGCCTCTATAAATAGAGGGGAACCTTTGCAACACAAAAACACTAAGAACACACACCTAGATACACAAGACACACTTGGCTACACACTTTCACACTCTCTTGTGTCTTAGCTAGCTCTTGCTCTCCAAGCTCAAGCTCCATTCTCTTGAGAGCATCAAGCTTTGCGCACCCGCTCTCCCTCCGTTGTTCACGAGAGCGAAGTTGCGCTGTCGCGTGGCTCACGCACCGCGTCATCAACTCGACGCACTCCTTGCAAAGGGGAGTTTCCTTATTCCTATAGAAGCTAGGTTCATAATTACTTTGTTGGCTCTATAGGACTTGTTGTTTCTTTTATCTTTGTTATTTTTTTGGGTATTCGCTTTGCGAATTCCCGTCTCCTTTGTGGGACAAAATCCTTCTCGTGGAGAGAAGGGGTTGAGGTACGCTACCCTCGTTTAAGTAGCGTGGTTGTACTGAGGTTGAATCACCCTTGTTTTAATGTGATTCGGTTAGTGGATTTGATCAACTAGGTTGATCGGAAGATCCTAACTCGAGAGGGTTAGGTGGTGGTTTTCACCTGGTTTGGGTTTCCACCTAAAAAATACTTGTGTACTTGTGTGTTTGTTTATTTTGTGAGATTGTTTATATTTATTTCCGCATTTTATTACGTCACCCCTCTTCGAAGGGAAAATCTACAATTGGTATCAGAGCAGGTTCTTGCGAGATCGGAGTAACACCCGACAAGAAGATCATGGAGGGAAGCTGTTCCACAAGCAGGATTTCCGAGGGGCAGTCCACCGTCCGACCACCCTATTTCGACGGGAGGGACTTCGGATATTGGAAGTTGAGGATGAAGATGTGGCTCCAAGCCACTGAGTTCGAGATATGGGGATGTTGCGAAACCCCATACGAGATCCCGAAGCGACCCCAAGGCGGCTACTCGCAGCTGCAGATTCGAGAGCTTTCACTCAACGCAAAGGCAATGAATGCCCTGTATTGCGCATTGAGTCCGAAAGAGTTCGAGAAAATTCAAGAGTGCACTACCGCCCACGAGATATGGAGGAAGTTAGAAGACACTCATGAAGAGATGAGCTCGGAAGAAGATCTCGAGAAGGAGGAAACCGCTTGCCTTGGTTTCATGGCCAGAGGAAGCAATAGCGACAGCGAAATCGGAAGCGACTCCGACAACGAGGTAAATCTCGATCTACAAGAAGCCTTTAATGAACTTTTTGCAGTTAGTAAATCACTAACAATAGAAAACAAAAGTATTAAAAAGAACCTTAGTTTTCTTAAAAATGAAAATGATAGGTTAGAAAAATAACTTAAGGACATAGAAGCTAGTCCTAGAATTGATAACCTATTATTAGAAAATCAAAACCTCATCAATGAAAATAATAAATTAATTGAAGAAAATGATAGTTTAAAATTGGAAATTTCTGACTTACAGACTAAGATGCACACTATAGAAAGAGAAATTACATGTCTTAAGGAAAACTCTAACAAACTAATCAACAAAGTAGATGATTTATATAGCCCTAAGATTAAGAAAGGATCTCCATCAAGGAGACCTGCTAACAGATTCGGATCCAAGCTCACTTGGATACCGAAGAAAGAATTAAAATCTTGTTTTGTAGGGTTCAGGGATAATTACAACACAAAGGACTGGACCTACAAACTCAAGGCTGGTCAACTCGAGTTGGGAGAACCAAGGAGTAGACCAAGGAGGAGAACAAGAAGAACGACGAGACGGAGAACAAACGATGGACCCGCCGCACGTCGACCGCCAGACTGGAGACCGGCACCGATGCCCGGGCCTTCAAGCTACGGATGGGAGCCCCATCCGATGTGGCATCCACCACCACCATTCGGGCCATTTTATTGGCCATGGTAGGTGAGGTAAAAATTCTTGACCCTATCTTTGTTTATCAGTAGCATTTAGATAGGGGGAATTAAAATTTATGAGCTAATTATCAATTTTTAAGGGGGAGATATAAAGTAGCTAAATTTCCTTTAGAAAGGGGGAGAAAAATAATAGCTATCTTGTTGTTATAAAAAAAGGGGGAGGCATTACCTTTGTCAAAAGAAACTTATACAAGAGCATGTCTTAAGGGGGAGTTATAGGAGATGTAAAATCAGTTAAACCTTTTTGATAATGTCAAAAAGGGGGAGGATTTTTTTGCATTATTATTTATGGTTTTGTCATCATCAAAAAGGGGGAGATTATTGGTGCTAGAGCACCACGATCATTTATTTTGATGATAACAAAACACGTGTTATTTAACATTTGCAATTTGAGTCCTAGATTTCAGGTCAAATGCAAATGTAGACGTGCTTAAACGGAGTTTGAGCTCGCATCCAGGATGGATTGGAGGAGCTTGACGGAAAACAGAGGAGGTTCGCGTGGAGCGACAGATTGAAGATAGAAGACAAGAAGAATAGGATAGATTCTTTTTAATCCTTTCTTGTATCTCTTGTCTTTATTTTCTTGCTCTTTTTATTTTCCTTAGAATATTATGTTAAAGAGCCTAAAAGTACCCTAACAGTAGTCCTAGGAACACCTGCACAACCCTAGGATACTTAGGTTTTCTGTAGAACACTTAGAAAACCAATATAGGGTTCAAACAGCACTTCCAGATGTCTAATTCCCAAATCAGACGTCTGATAAAGTATTTTAAGATGTCTGACTGTTGTTTCAGACGTCTGATATCTGTTAGGCTGGACATAGCTAGTTCTGTCTGATTAAATCAGACGTCGAGACCTTAGACCAGACGTCTTAGGAGACGTCTGATGGACTTGCCAGACATCCAGATAGTGGACTATTGGCTAGCTTAGCAGGCACTGCAGAATATGACCGTTAGAGCCTTATCAGACGTCCTTTGGACTTTCCAGACGTCTGATAAATGACTGTTTTGCCTCGGCTGACCCAAAATCTCTTCTCAGAGATTTTCTAGCCGTTGCAACGTTTGGAAATCAATTCCCACAGTAAAAGTAGGTTTCCAGACGTCTTGTATGTCGTCTGATGGAGTTGCACAAAAACCCTGTTTAGATCTGATCCAAGTCAGGAAGAGACCCGCCCAAAATCAGACGTCTGACCTTGGAATCAGACGTCTTAAAGTGGCCTTCCAGACGTCTGATGCCAGAGTTAGATGTCAGATTACCCTGTCAAGCGCAATCATTGTCCTGATTTCGGCCTGATTCTCTTGGGCTTTGTTCCCAACGGCTATAGAACCCTTCCTAAGCCTTCCAAAGCCTTCCTAAGGCCTCTATAAATAGAGGGGAACCTTTGCAACACAAAAACACTAAGAACACACACCTAGATACACAAGACACACTTGGCTACACACTTTCACACTCTCTTGTGTCTTAGCTAGCTCTTGCTCTCCAAGCTCAAGCTCCATTCTCTTAAGAGCATCAAGCTTTGCGCACCCGCTCTCCCGCCGTTGTTCACGAGAGCGAAGTTGCGCCGTCGCGTGGCTCACGCACCGCGTCATCAACTCGACGCACTCCTTGCAAAGGGGAGTTTCCTTATTCCTATAGAACCTAGGTTCATAATTACTTTGTTGGCTCTATCGGACTTGTTGTTTCGTTTATCTTTGTTATTTGGTTGGGTATTCGCTTTGCGAATTCCCGTCTCCTTCGTGGGACAAAATCCTTCCTGTGGAGAGAAGGGGTTGAGGTACGCTACCCTCGTTTAAGTAGCGTGGTTGTACTGAGGTTGAATCACCCTCGTTTTAAAGTGATTCGGTTAGTGGATTTGATCAACTAGGTTGATCGGAAAATCCTAACTCTAGAGGGTTAGGTGGTGGTTTTCACCCGGTTTGGGTTTCCACCTAAAAAATACTTGTGTACTTGTGTGTTTGTTTATTTTGTGAGATTGTTTATATTTATTTCCGCATTTTATTACGTCACCCCTCTTCGAATGGAAAATCTACAGCTGGTTGTAGGACAGACCCTACACAGCTGGTCCAGACAACAACGGGACAGGTTCTTGGCTGAGGCCAAGCACTATTTTTGGGATGATCCCATGCTATTTCACCTCTGTGCTAACCAGATCATCAGGAGGTGTATCCCTGAAGATGAAGTTCAGAGTGTGTTTTGCTTCTGTCATGACCAGGCTTGTGGTGGCCACTTCTCTGGAAAGAAAATAGTTGCAAAGGTTTTGCAGTCTGGATTTTACTGGTAGTTGTTTGCACCTCAAAACACGCTTGTAATAATGCCTTCTTGTGCTATTTTCTAGCATTAACATTGCATAATAGGATCCTGTAATCGCATTTGTAAAAACGCTTGCATGCATGCATTTAATCAAGAGAAGAAGAGGAGTGAAACAATGGCTTGCATAGTTACATTTTATCCCAAGTGCCTCCTTACAAATTCCACTTCTTTTTATTTTTTTTCTCTCTTGATTTCTTCTTTTCTTCTTCCCGCGGCTGCACTTCTTCTAGCAGCAGCTGCATTTATTTACTCCATGTCACTTCTCCCTGCCAACGCTGCTCCCTACAGCTGCAACTCCTGCACCCTCTCCCTGCTGCAGCTAGCATACCACTCTCTCCTCCTCTATAAGAAGCTGCAGCTTCTTCCTCACGAGAGATGCTGCTGGACAAAACAAAAAAAACCCACAGCCACCTCTTCCACCGTCTTCCCCTCCCATACGTCGGCCCTCCGTCGAGGAGGCATCCGGCAAGCAGGAGAACCCACTGTGGTGCTCACCACCACAGTGGGAACACCACTGCCCAGCTCTTCAACGAGCCGGTGGGCGTGGTGTCTTCTTTTCTTTTCGTTTTCGTCTCCACGCCATTGCTGCCACTTCAAGCTCCGAAGCTTGAAGCAGTAGCAGCAGCAGCCAAACCGCGGCGGCGACAGTAGCAGCAGACCTCCTCGCCTCCTCCGCGACCTTCCCCGTAGGCGCTCAGCCCTCCACACGCGCCTGCAGGGCACTCTCCGCTCAGTTCTCCGCTCTGACGACTCCGCCGTTGCACCGACAACCGGCCGCTGCAGTGCTGGCCAACCGTCGTCCCGCTCCCCTGCCAACCTCTGCAACCCTCCGTGACCGACTGCAGACTCCTCGCTGCCCTCTCCAAGCACGCCATCGCCCGCTCTCCTTCCTCGCACCTGGCCTGCAGACGCCTCACCTTCTCCGCACGAAGACGCGCCTGCATCCGTGACCATCAGACGTCGGGCGCCTTCTGCAGACGACTTAACCCGCGGCTCTCTCCTGCGTCCGTCCGCTCCTGCCCGCTCTCTCTTCTGCTCTCTGTCTTTTTTTTTATCTCTCTCTCTCTTTTTTTTTCACTTACTCACAGCAACACACACACACACCTTCACCGACGCACACACACCTTTACTCACACATACGCACACACACACTTATAGTAACATACATATATATACAATATATATACATATATATATAATATATATATAGCTACTTATATATATCTATATACTTATACATATATATATATATACATATATACTTATATACATATATATATATATACATCTATATTGTATTATATATATATATACTTATATACATATATACATAGCTATATACATATATACATACATATATATATATACATATACACCAATATATATATACATATATATCTATATATATCTATACATATATACCTATACATATATATATATATAAATATATTTACTTATATATATGTATATATACTTTCACGTTATTTACTATACGCTGTATCGCGGGAATATCTGCACCAGTTGCTGATATTCTCCGATACACGCGTACAAAAAAAGTGTGGACATATTCATCATCCATCCTCCATCCACACTCCACGCGGCACATAGTCACGTTGGTTGCGTCTTTCTAGACGACTACCGACTCGACACGGTGCTACACTCCATCGCCACCTCCACCCCCACCCCTTTATATATATACTACATATAAATATATATCTATAGCTATTATATTTACTTTCTGTCTGTTAGCTTCCTTCTTAGTAAAAAGATAAAAAAATACATAAAAGAGAAAAGATAATCTTTGACTTACAGGTACTTCGTCTTGCGAGTAGCAAGACCTGTTTTTGACCCTGTTTTGGCTCAAAGCCAAGAACCCATTTTCGAGGGTGTGCCTCAAGGACAAGGATTACTAGAAAAAAATCTAAATAAGAAAAAAAAACAAAAAAATAGAATAAACGAACGAAAGAGACGCGTTTTAAGGAAAACATAGAAACTCGACTTAAACCCCACTTCCCTGAGTTCGACCCTGGGCCTAAAAGTGACAAGATAAAATCAATTAAGCCAGGTTAAAAATTTTGTAAAGAGATGGTTAGGTCCGAATTAGGCTAATCACTATACACATTTCAACGATAAAATCCCCATATTAACAACCTATCCGGGCCGACCCATCAGCCGTCCCTATTTAAGGATGCACACAACTTTGCCATGACTTGCTCACGCTGCCAAACGCTAGGGACCATGACTAAGAAAGATATGATGCTCCTCCAGCCCATTTTGATTGTAGAAATCTTCGACGTTTGGGGTATCGATTTTATGGGCCCCTTTCCACCATCCAACGACTTTGAGTACATCCTGGTCTCGATAGACTATGTTTCCAAATGGATTGAAGCCGTCGCCACCCGCCGATGCGATCACAGAACTATCATGAACTTTGTTAAGAAGAACATCTTTTCTCGGTTTGGAATACCCAAGGCATGATCAGTGATGGTGGAAGCCATTTTATCCATTCCCAATTCCGTGCCCTACTTAGAAAATACGGGGTGAACCACCGTATTGCTACCCCATATCATCCGCAAACAAATGGGCAGACCGAGGTCTCAAATAGAAAAATCAAGAACATTTTATAGAAGACTGTGAGACCTGACAGGAAAGACTGGTCCACACGACTTGATGATGCCCTGTGGGCATACAGGACAGCTTTCAAGACCCTGATAGGCATGTCGCCCTATCGCCTGGTCTTTGGTAAAGCCTGCCATCTTCCTGTCGAATTGGAACACCGAGCTTACTGGGCTGTCAAGCAATGTAACAGGATTCCCAGTTAGCCGGTGCGTAGAGGATCCTCCAATTATCTGAGCTTGAAGAAATTCGTCGGGATGCCTTTGAGAATAGTCGACTGTATAAGGAGAAAATGAAAGTCGTCCACGACCGACTCATCCATAGAAAAACCATTGACCCTAACCAGCAAGTCTAGCTATTCGATGCTTGCCTAAAACTCTTCCCGGGGAAACTTAGGTCCAAATGGACAGGACCATTTCAGGTGGCCAAGCCTTACTCTAATAGGGTGGTTGAAATCACTGGCCCAAACACCATGCACACTTTTACAGTTAATGGTCAAAGATTGAAACATTTCCTGGCCCAGGTTACCCCAAAGGAGAGTGTCACCCTCGTTGAGGGATGACACGAAGCACCGCTCAGCTGGAGGCGTTAAACTCAGCGCTTCCTGGGAGGTAACTCAAAGGATTCAGACTGATCCAGTATTTTACGTCACTCAGGTACTATCTTTTTGAACCCCTGTTGCATCCATGTATTTGCCAATGAGAACATTGTCCAACTTAAGCATGGGGGGGTGGTAAATTGCATAATCCTGAGCTCATTTAATCAGTCTGAATAAAATAAAACAAAATAAAATAAATTGAATTTAGGAAGAAAACTTAGGCATTAGAAACTTGTCAATAGTGGGAAATAATACAAAAAGAACTTAAACAGTTAGACTTTTTAGGCCTTCAGGCTTAATTAGCCCTGGTTTCTGTTAAAATATGGATTTAGCTTCAAATCCTTGCAACCCTAAGCTATTCTAATCCACCTACTAAATAAGGTGATAAGTATACGGCTTATCAACTAACCCTCTAACTCAGAAAAACTTTGAGCCTAAGCATCTGCACACAATTTTGCACAGACTCACTTCTCGGAGATTTTGATAGAAAATGGGTAGCTAACGAACTCTCTAGGGTGGTATGGCTGGCAAGTTGTCATGGGTAACAGCCCATTGGCAGGTTGTCCAGAACCCAGCCACGGGACCACTTCTTCTTTATTGCCTCTAGGTATATTTGAGATCAGGGAAGCCACCTACGAAAAAAAAAAAGAAAATAAAATAAAATAAACCACACTTCACCGCACGAGTATGGCTGGAAAGTGATCGTGGGTAACAGCCCATTGGTCGGTTATCCAGAGCCCAGCTCAATAACTGCACAAAAGGAACCAAAACACTTAAGGAAGAAGCAGGGAAGTAGTACAAGCCAGGGAGATATACACTGGAAAAATCATTGTGTTGACCCCAATCAAAACAAACATAGGGAGAAAGCTACCAATCGAACAAATACACCTTCATGCAAATATATTTCCTTTTTCGATCACCTCGGGGCGTAGAAACCCGAAGTCTGTCTAAATTACCATTAAGTGAGTCTATCACAATCTACAAACCAAGATGCTTACCACTTAGGGTTTTGACCGAGTTTTGGGTGGGTTAGGTAACCGTAAAAAGTTACCAACCCACACTGAATTCCGAAAAAAATTATAAATATATATATATATACATATGTATAGTTATATAAATTAAAGCAAGGATTCGGGCGATTCATATTTTGGCAGACACCCGGGAGTTGCTTAGTCTTTGTAGATTAAGATCTTGGTATATTTCCTCCTATTGACAAGTGACTAAGTGTCTAAGCAATTACTTCTTAAATTCTGAAAGAAAATAAATGCGAGAATAAACCTTGCTAGGGACTAGCAAGGAGTAAGCATGGGGGTATGATAACACTGCACATGGGGGTGATAATTCTGTTAAATAGGGCCCATCTTAAGAATAAAAGGCACAACATAAGTAGAATGGGAGCATTGCATGCATCATATACCAAGATTGCTTATAAAACTGTATTAATGGCCATTTGTGTAAGCACTTGTCAAAGTAGGCCTCAAATGAGCAATCGGACTGCATGGATGGATTCAGAATGACAAACGGAGTCCAACGGACTCAAGATCAGCTAAATCTGACATTCAGAGCTCCTACAATGGGCCCAAGAAGTTCTGACCATTGATCTAGTGATCAAAGGCCCTCGTTGCGCCACGTCGCCCCCGCTCCACCGCACGCCACTCTTCCTTCAGCTGAGATCAAATCTCGACCGCTGATCTTCGATCGGACGGCCGAGAATCGCGCGCCCGCCCGCAGTCGCCGCGAGAAAGAGCGGGCGTGGCATAATGGTTAGCGTGCATGCCCACATGCACGCGACGTGGGTTCAACCCGCATGGTGCATAAAATAGAAGATGAAGGAGCACGCGGCGTGCCCTCGGATCGCGAGCACCCATGCTCGCACGCACGCCGGGCGACGACGCCCACACACACAAGCACTAGAGGCGCAATCCGAGTGCATCCAAGGGAAGATCTCAGCCGTCCGATCTTCGATCAGACGGCTCTCATGTAGCGACCGCTGATCGGGCTCAAAGAAGAATGGCGCGGGCGGTTGAGCAGTAGGTTGGAGGGCTTCACCGATGCTTTTGGAATGGTTTTAGCGACGTCCCTGACGTCGCTAAAGCCCCTTCTTCTTTTAGAAAGTCCTTCTCCCTATTTTAACCCCCTCCAACCACTCATTCAAGGCATTCACTTCCCTTGCAACTACTCCACCCCTCTCTTAGCTAGCTTTAGGCCGTCTTGTAATCGCTGGAGACAACGAGCCACCGACGAAGCCTCCTCCACCACCATGGCTGCCTCGCCGCTCTCCCCCCTCTCTCTCTCTTCCTTTCTTTTAAGCTTTCCTTTGCTTTTGTTTGAGCATGTATTTAATGTTGTAAGCTATGAACTAAAGCTACATGATTAATGAAGTACTTTCCATTCAGTTGTTTATTTTAATTCCTGTTTAAGTTGCATGATCAAGCAAGAAACAACTCTAACCCTAATCTCTCCCTCTATCTCTCTCTCGCTTTTCAAACCGCACCTTTCGTAAGCAAAACTCCACGCTTTCCGTGGCAACAAGTGATAAGGAAAATCTGATTTTCACGCCTCCCTGAGACCGACACTCGGACTCACCTCCGTTTCTTTACTTTAAAATTGGCGTTGCAAGTGCGACTATAACGACACTCTTAACACACATGCACAAGCGCACATCAACACTCGACTTTCTTTCTGGTTTTAAAGGAAAACAATCTTCACCTGTGTTTGACAACTTGGTTTGCCTAGAAACTTGATTGCAATCCACCTAATTTGAAACCCTAAAAGCTACTTAAGCAAGATTTGAACATTAAAATCCACGCATCACAAATAATCTTGCTTGAAAACCCTTGTTGTGCATGCACTTACACAAATCTCAATTAATCATTAAGGGCACAACCCATTTTAAGGGCTCATCACATTCCATAAGCACCACAATCCCAGGCCTTAATAAAATTGAGTAGACGTTGGCCTTAAGGTCAGATTTGCTCTTCAGGGCCTAGTTTGAGATTGTCTTTGATTAACCTACTGTACTGATTAATTTGATGTCTACCTAGGGGAGTAGCATCAAATGACCGTGGTTGGGGGGTACACTAGGAACTAGAGGTGAAAGCCAAAGGAAGAACCTTCTCCCCAGTCCCTCCTTCTAACTGGTTGGATTGAACAGACACAAGTAGAGTAAATCATTTACAATCTTAAGGCAGGTTTTGGGAGTTAATAGATCCTTAGGCTACTCCACTTAAGGACAGCCTTGTTTTGTTGTGCAGTAGGGTCCCTATCCCTAGTCCTTCTGACCTTCTCCTAGTTTATGCTGGGAAGACGGTCATTGAATCCCCGATTGGAAGGACCATTAGAGTATTCTAGGAGGCGCAAATTGGATTTTGGTAAAATTGATCCCATGGCCGACCAACAGCCTCCTCTGTCTGGAAATCCACAGGAAGAATTTCGAAGTAGCTGGAATAAATGTAGAGAATGCAGGGCAGTCAGCCCTTGAAGGATTTTTAAGATCCTTCAAATTACGGGGAATGTCCTGGTGTCCAAATTCCAACATGTGACGTAGAAATCAAGCCCCAGGTATTAAGCCTGATCAAACATTATCACGGGCTTGGCTCCGAAGATTCGTTTCAGCACTTGGAGGACTTGACCACTTTAGTCCAGACCATCAAGTCACGAAACGTAAACGAGGAGCAAATGATCATGAGGCTCTTCCCCTACTCTCTTAGGAATAAGGCGACGCATTGGTATAGGACAATAGGAAGACCAATTGCAACTTGGAATGAGTTGAAATCGACCTTTATTGAGAAATTCTTCCTAGTCGGACGTACCAATGCTTTGAGGCGGGCAATCACTACCTTTACCCAGTGGCCGGGGGAGTAGTTTCATGTGGCCTGGGAGCGATTCCAGGACTTATTGCGGAGGTGTCCACACCACGCGGTGCCGAAATGGCAATTCATGCGGATCTTCTATCATGGGTTGACTGAGTAACTCAGAAATCATGTGGATGCTTCTTGCAGAGGTAATTTCCTCAATAAAGATGTAGATAGTGCACATGATTTATTTGAAGAAATGAGTGAGAATTCAATCAATCATGCCTCCATGGATACATTTAACCGGTCCCAGTAGCCCAGATCAAATGTCAATGAAGTCCATGACTCTCATTCATTTGATACGGAATTGATTTGTAAAAAACTTGATAAGGTGGACTTGGTTGATAAGAGAATGGAAGAGTGGATGGCTGGCAATTCTATGAACAACTCTTGATCCACTCAATCCCAAAATTTGGGATTCCATTCTTCACGAGCTCCTTCTGGATGGGAGTTCGTGAATCAACTCGATACTGCTCAACCTGTGAGTCAGCATTTTTCGGAACCCCACGGGTTCCAAACTGGGGCCTTTGATCCCAGTTTTTCTGATCCTTCCCTTTCTTTCTCTCCATCCTCACCCTATGAGGATGTTTGTGTTGTACAAGAGAATGTTAGATCCAACCCCTACTCTAATTCCTATAATTCGGGTTGGAGAAACCACCCTAACTTCTCTTGGAAAAACCCAGGGCAACAGACCCAATTCCGACCCAGGAACTATGCTCCACAACGACCAATGGGTCAGGGTCATTTATATACTCAGTTCCCTCCAAATCAGGTCAATCAGCTAGCTTGGAATGCCCGTCAACCTGCAGGGCAGGCTAATTTGAACCGACAAATGGCAGAGATGTACGGATCCATGCTCCAGCTCATGCAGCAAATGAAAACCTCGCTAGACAACTTGCAGTCCAGGCTCATTGCTAACTCTCGTCAACCCGGATCTCTACCATCCCAACCCATACCCAACCTGCGAAATGTTATGAATTCAGGCAACCAAACCCATGGGTACAGAAATCAAAGGGACCCACATGCCGATGCTCAGGTGGTTGAGCAGGGTTCCTCCTCCTCTTCTCCTTCCTCTTCTACAAATCAACAATTCCTAGTTAATCAAGCCCCTCCAATCTTTCCTAACCCTCCCCAAGACCCAAATTCTTATGCATCTGCAAATTCTATTACTTTAAGGAGTGGTAAGCAGACTCAGGATCCACAACCACACTATTATGATCTTTTGAATCCTGAAGAACCTGAGGAGAGAGAGGAGAATTCTGGAGGAGAAATCAAGGCTCAGGAACCTGATTCCAAAGATCTGACTCATGTTCCTTTTCCTGAAGCCTTAATCAAATCAAAGAAGAAGTCTGTTGATAGCAATGAGGAGCTTCTGAATCTATTTAAGAATGTTGAGATCAATATCCCGCTCCTTGATGCTATCAAGCACATACTGGTTTACGCAAGATTTTTAAAGGATTTATGCACACAAAAGCGTAAGTCGAGATAATTTGTTCCGAGGAAGGTGGTACTCTCCAAGCAGGCTAGTTCTGTTATCCTGCACCACATCCCTCAGAAAAAGAGAGATTCAGGTGCTCCGTTGATTTCTTGCGTCATCAGAGATTACACATTTGATAGAGCACTTTTGGATCTGGGTGCATCCATCAACCTAATTCCGACTTCTCTTTACGAGAAGTTTGGATTAGGTGAACTTCGGCCAACTTTAGTAACGCTACAGTTAGCTGACCACTCGGTCACAAATCTGCGAGGAGTTATTGAAGAAGTTATAGTTAAGGTCAAGGATTTCTATTTTCCTGTAGATTTCCTTGTTCTTGACATGGATGTACCTGATAATCTAAGGAACACGTCCATCATTCTGGGGCATCCATTCCTGGCTACCGCTAAGGCCAACATTAATTATGAAAGTTGTAGCATGGAAATAGCCTTTGGGGATCAATGAATGAAATTGGATATTTTCAAGGCGATCAGTGATTTTGAGGATTGTGGATTTATTGAGGAACTTGAGGAGGATAATGAAAACATTGAAACTTGTTTGATGCTTTCTTCAATCGAAAGTTCCTCCTTTGATGACGAATTCGACCCACAACCCTCTATGGCTGACCTGCCATCTTCTGAAGAGGTTATTGATTTTGTTTACTCACAACATTTTCCTCTTGTTGAATCTTCAGCATCTACCTTACCATCAATCATCAACCCACCCCAGCTTGAACTGAAACCATTGCCTGAGAATTTGAAATAGCAACTTTTAGGACCACAAATGACGCTCCCTGTGATTATTAGTGCTAAATTGACAAAGGAGAAAGAGATTAAATTGATCAAGGTCCTCAAGGAACACAAGGAGGCAATTGGTTGGACCATTCATGACCTCAAGGGGATCGAGCTATCTTACTGTAATCATAGAATATTCTTGGAAGATGGATCTCACCCTTCTCTCCAGATGTAGAGGATATTAAATCCAAATATGCGAGAAGTGGTCAAAAGGGAAATCATCAAGTGGCTCTATGCAGGAATTATTTATCCAATCTCTGATAGTCCTTGGGTAAGTCCCATGCAGATTGATCCGAAGAAAGCCGGGATTACCGTTTTGACTAACGAGAGAGGATAATTTGTCACAACTCGTTCAACTTCATCTTGGAGGGTTTGTATTGATTAGAGGAAGCTGAACACACCCACTAAAAAGGATCATTTTCCCCTGCCCTTCATCGATCAAATCTTGGAAAGATTAGCCGGGCAGAAGTACTTCTGTTTTCTTGATGGCTACTTGGGATACAACCAAGTTCCTATCCATCCCGAGGATCAGGAAAAAACTACTTTCACCTATCCCTACGGAACCTTTGCTTTTTGTAGGATGCCTTTTCGGTTATGCAATGCACCTGTGACTTTTCAAAGGTGTATGCTAGCCATATTTTATGACATGGTGGGAGAGTTTATGGAAGTCCTCATGAATGATTTCTCTATTTTTGGAGAATCATTTGACTCTTGTTTGGCTAATTTGGAAATGATTCTTAAGCGATGTATCAAAACACAATTGGTCCTTAGCTGGGAAAAGAGTCATTTCATGACCCAAGAAGGCATTATTTTCGGTCATGTAATCTCTGAAAGGGGAATTGAAGTGGATAAAGCTATGGTTGATGCTATTGCTAAACTTCCTCCTCCCACATCTGTTAAAAAAATTCGATCATTTCTTGGTCATGTGGGATTCTATCGAAGATTCATCAAGGATTTCTCGAAGGTTGCTCGTCCCCTGAGCAATCTTCTTGTCAAAGAAACGTCGTTTGTTTTTGACGAATCATGCCGAAAGGCATTTGATTTCCTAAAAACGGCAGTCACCTGTGCTCCAGTTTTGCAACCACCAATTTGGATAACCCCTTTTGAGATCATGACCGATGCTTCTGATTACGCGGTTGGGGCTGTCTTGGGTCAGAAAATTGATAGAAAGCCCTCTGTCATCTACTATGCTAGTAAAACTCTGAATGAAGCCCAGAGGAATTACACTGTTACTGAAAAGAATTACTAGCTGTAGTATATGCTTTGGAAAAATTCAGGGCTTATCTCTTAGAGTCTCACGTTATCATCTACACCGACCACTCGGCCTTGAGGCATCTCTTGGCCAAAAAGGATGCTAAACCGTGGCTTATTCGTTGGATTCTTCTGCTTCAAGAATTTGATCTCAAAATCAAGGATAAAACCGGGCTACAAAATGTGGTAGCGGATCATTTGTCCAGACTCCTAGTGATTCCTCTTGTCTGGACATTCCGATTGCAGACACTTTTCCAGACGAAACTATTCTTACAGTTTTAGGTGTCCACACCCCAAGGTTTGCTGACATTATTAACTATTTGGCCGTTGGTCAAATCCCCAGGATTGGACCAGGCAACAACGGGATAGACTCAAATCTAAGGCCAAATACTACTTTTAGGAGGACCCTAAACTGTACCACATCGGCTCTGATCAGATTATTCGTCGATGTATACCGAAGAATGAATTCAACAGTATACTCGAGTTTTGCCATGCATCTGGGTGTGGTGGACATTTCTTCGAGAAAAAGACGGCTGCAAAATTCCTGCAATCTGGCTTCTATTGGCCGTCTTTATTTAAGGATGCCCAGGATTTCTCAAGGTCATGTTCTCGATGTCAGGCACTCGGGAGCATAACTAAGAGAGATATGATGCCCCTAAACCCAATTCTTCCTGTCGAAATTTTTGATGTTTGGGGCATTGATTTCATGGGACCCTTTCTCCCTTCATTTGGACATTAGTACATTCTTGTTGCTGTTGATTATGTGTCGAAATGGATTGAGGTGATTCCCACCCGAACCAATGACCATAAGGTGGTTATCAATTTTGTCAAGAAAAATATCTTTAGTAGGTTTGGGATTTCGAGGGCCATCATCAGTGATGGTGGCACTCATTTTACTAATGCCCAATTTCAAAATTTGTTGGCCAACTATGGGGTTAATCACCAAATTTCCACACCTTACCATCCCCAGATGAATGGACAAGCCAAGATCTCCAATTGGGAGATCAAGAACATTCTGCAAAAAATGGTTAGGCCTGATCATAAGGACTGGACTCAAAAGCTTGAGGACGCTCTTTGGGCCTACCGTACGGAGTATAAAACACCCATCGGCATGTCTCCATTCCATTTGGTGTATGAAAAGGCATGCCATTTACCGATAGAGATTGAACACGGGGCATTCTGGGCGATCAAGCAATGCAATTTAGATATGAATTTAGCTGGGATGACCAGGAAACTCCAACTATCTGAGTTGGAGGAGCTTTGAAATGATGCATATGAGAATGCCAAGATTTACAAGGCTCGGACCAAAGCTCTACATGATCAACTGATTTCCCGCAAGAGCTTTGAGTCGAACCAGAAGGTCTGGTTATTTGATTCTAAACTTAAGCTCTTTCCTAGCAAACTTAGATCTAAATGGAATGGCCCATTCATAATTGACCAGATTTTTCCAAATGGTGCTGTTCAGATTTCTGACCCAAAGATGGGTAACACATTTAATGTCAACAGTCAACATCTGAAGCCTGTTATTGACCGTATTCTTCTCGAACCCGTCTCAGACACGGTTGCTCTAGCCATTCTTTGACTTGTTTGGCTGGACTTCGCCTAGCTGACGACATTAAACTCAGTAGTTGTACATATGACACAAAGTTGATATGAGCTTCATATTCAGGTGACATCTTTCATACTCTACCCTTTCTTTCATGTCTCTTTTTCAATGTGGACATTGCATCAGCTAGACATGGGGGGGTGCATTCATTTTTGAATCATTTGGTCATCTTTGTGAAATTTATGTAAATTATTTTTCTCTTCTTATTTATACATAAAAAAAAGAATTAGGAAGGAATAATTGGTCATTAGGACTTTCCAATCTTAGGAAATTTTACATTAGGATCTGAACACAAAGATCCTTCAGGTCTTTGGACTTAATCAGCCCGTGTATCAACTAAAATGTGGATTTATTTTTCGAGTCCTTACCAACCTTAATTCTATTCTAATTTGAGTAAATAAGTTTGGGTGATAAGTACACGACTTATCAACCCGCCCTCTGATTTGAGGAAACTTTGAGTTTTAAGCATCTACACACTTTCTTTGCACTGACTCGTTATTCAACGATTTTAACGGAAATTGGATAGCTAATGAACCTTCTAGGGTGATATGACTGGCAAGTTATCATGGGTAATAGCCCATAGGTAGGTTGTCCAGAGCCTAGTCACTGAACTATTCTCTTTTTGCTACCTTTAGGTAAATCTTAGATCAGGGAGGCCACCTATTTTAAAAAAAAAAATCAAAAAGAAAAGGAAAAAAGAAAAAAAGAAATAAGCCACACTTCGATGCACGAGTATGGCTGGCAAGTTGTTGGTGGTAACAGCTCATCGACCAGTTGTCCAGAACCCAACTCAATAAATGCACTGAAAATTCCTAAAACACTTAGGAAGAAGCGGAGAAGTAGAATAAATCGGGGAGATATACACTGGATTCACCCTTGTGTTGACCCCATAAAAAAATAAAAGTATGGAGAAAGCTACCGGTTGAAAAGATACACCTTTAGGCAGAATTTTTTTTAGGTCACCTAGAGGCGTAGAAATTCGAAGTCTGTTTTAACTGCCAGTCAATGAGTCTATCACATTCACAATAAGATGCTTAGAACTTAGGGTTCTCATCAAAACTTGGGTGAGTTGAATGGCCATAGAAAGCCACTCTTAAACCCTAAAACTTGAAAATCCAAAAAAAACTTAGAAAAGAGAAAAAAAAAAAGAAAAAGAAAATTTTCATTGAATAAGGCGAGGGCTTGAGGCGGTCTACATTTTGGTAGATACTCGGGCACTGTTGTGTCTTTGAAAGTTCAGATCCTAAGTAGACATTTTCTTAATGATTGAAAATAACTCATGCCCAAAAAATCCAACCTAATTCTTTTATAAATAGCATATAGTTTTTGGTACGGACTAGAAAAAGATAGGCATGGGGGTATGATGTAAACATGTTTACACTACTTAAGATGTCTATTTATGCATGTTTTTAAGCATAGGATTGCATTGCATACTATAAATATTGTATAACATGCATCATCTTGCATTTAGAGTAGTTTGAATAAAATGGAGGTTAATTGTCTCCTTTTATGTTCATGGACAGGGAAAACTTTTCATCGAGGCCTCGAATCAAGGATCCAACCATACAGATCTGAGCAGGGCGACGATTGGAGTTCAACAACTCCAAGATCACCAAAATCAGACATCGGTAGCATCAGATAGAGACTGGGGAACTCTAGAAGATCAAAGGCCAAGATGGTGTGAATTCGCACTTCAAACGATAAATCCGACTACAAAGATGGATTCGGATCGACGATTGCAGCCTAACAATGTTAAAATCGACTCAATCCGACAACCGTGGCACCATCTACATATATCATTCAAAAAATGGACGGCTCAGATGGTGCCACGTGGCACCATCTCAGCTTCCCAACCGACCGAAGCATTCGCCGCACCTTCTCTTCTTCAATCAGAGCATCGCTTCTCCGCCGTTGGATGCACATCCAACGGTTGTGGATGCGCACGCCTGATTTCATCCGCGCGACCATCTTGACGACGCAACGTAGCCGGCGAGAGCACAATCGCGAGAAAGCGACGCCCGATCGACTCCACGCGAGCGGGTGCTGGAGCGCAGGTGAGCGGGCTCTGCGATCGCTTGATCGCGATCAAGCAACTGCAAGTGCCCAATCCGTCCCACGCGCTATTGCACGCCGTGCATCACGCAGAATCGCACGCAGGCGGGAGCGCAAAGGAGGTGGGCGATAGCGCGATCTAAGCCGTCCGATCTCGCGATCGAACGGCTGAGAGAGGCTGGACATGCACGTGTGTTACGCGCAAGGAGGTGAGCGAGCATGCGTGCGTCGCCCATGAAGGCCACTTTCGGACCTTTAGCAACGGTTTTAACCATCACTAAAGGCCCTGAATTAATGTTTTTAGAGTTGCAATGACCAAATTGCCCTCACTCCTTGCAACTATAAAAGGAGACCCCCTCCATACGAATTTCTCATCCCTTCCTTCTCTTCTCTACCTCTCCAAAGCTCAAGAGAAGCTTGTCCCACACCCGAGATGCTCCTCGCGAGATAAAGTCAAATTTTCATCCCCCTTTCGGAAGCAGATCCCGCGACGATGACGACGTGCCGCTCCGTTCTCATTCCTCCTACCTCGATCTCCTTCTTCCCACTCCATCCTCCTTTTTCCAGGTGGCGTCTCGTCCGGATCGTCCTCCAAGCAATCGTCGAGGAGGATAACTTCTCTCTCCCATTCTTCTTTACAGCTTTCTAGTGTAGAATTTTCCTACTTTCTAGTGTAATTTTTCTTTGGTTTTATTGTATAAACATTTTGAATTATTGAATGTATGTTTTCTCTCTCTCTCTCTAGTTTAGTCTGATTGTTATTATGGCTTCATTCTAATTACATCGCCTCACTTTTCAAGAAAAATTCTAAAAAAATATAATTGCGAATATAGATCGACGTAGCCGCCCTATGTTCGACCCGGGATTTTCATTCTAGTATAAATTTTATTTGTTGAACACGAGTTCTTCACTTTCAAACTACAACGACAAGATTTTTCAAAACCAAACACATTAGCGTAGCAACCCGTGCGTTCAATAGCCGATGCTGGGGATGACGAAGTCTCCAATGGGGAAGAACGGCGAAGATGAAGGAGTTGGGCGGCTCCTGCTAGTATTGCGAGAAGCGGACAATGGAGGGAAGATATTTCCCTCTGCCTATGGTATGTAGCAGAGGGTGAAGACGGTGGTTCGAGGAGCTCACCAAAGCTATGGTCGAAGGCGGCCAGGGAGGGAAATTTGTGAAGATATGTGGCCTGAACCATGCTATGGAGTTAGGCGGGTGCTTTTATAGAGCTCGAGCAGGCTCTCAAGCTTGGAACTAGGCTTGAAGAGCTTAAAAAATTAGGGAAGAAGATTCCTGAAATCCTAAGGGTTCACACGAGCTTCTTGGTCCAAATCTGAGTCTAAGATGCGATTTAGGTGATTGGGGACTTCCTCATGATCATCCCTTCCAATTTTGGAAGGGATTGGTCGAGAAATCAAGGAGGTATCCCTGATTCAAGGTCGCCTCTTTTTGGTTCACACCTACCATGGCAGCAGGGACCCTTTTGTGAAGAAGATGACAAAATTTGCGGGGCAATTTGTAAATAATTCGAAAGCTAAGGGCTTATATGTGAGAGAAAGAGTCTGACTAAACTAAAATGCAAACTAGGTCAAGATGAACTCTGATTGGGCCTAAATTTTGGTACAAACCTAATTTGGTCCCAAGAAATCTAGTGATGAAGTTGGATTTCAGTTTTGATGAAGTTTGGATGTGTAATTTATGTAAAATCCAAAATTATTGTAGAACTGTGTTTGTGACTCTGTTTAAGGTTAAAATAGGTTCCAAAGGTCAAATCAAGGGTACCAAACCTCGAGGAATATTTATCTATAAATTTTAGAAGGTTTAGATGAGTTTTATCTTGACCAGAACCTTTATAATTCAAGCAAGTATGAAATTAGGATTTTGGGTGCTGTATTGGTTCTCAAAATGCGTGAAACCCTATTTCTGTCTATGTGTACCCTCTTATTAGACGTCAATGCTCATTAGACCTTAGATAATACCTAGGAAACTCCTTGGGTATTCTGCTTTCATGATATGATGTTAAACTACAAAATTAACCCTTATTTAGTGTATTACTCTCAAAATGGATGTGCAAGGAATTACTACCCTCAAGTGATTTTGTAGGAACTTTTATCAATTAATCCTGACTAATTAAAGCTAGTTCTGGTTCATGATGATGTTATCATCAATCATTTGGGAACCCCTACTTTGATTAGGCTAAGCCGATTCAGCCAAACCCTAGATTTACGTTTCCATATCTTTTTGAGCCACAAAGCATTTGGTGGGCTCCATACCTATTGATTCACATGAATCAACCCACCAGACTGATTCGGTTTGGTCTGCATCATCAGCCTGTTGATTTGAATAGGCACCTGGTTGGACCAACCAAGCTACTCATTAAGGTGTTTGTTCTGCAAAATTCCTCTGATCTAGCCACCCCTTCTCCTTGATCACCTTCACTCGATTGAAGGCATTGAATTTAGAGCTTAACAGGAGGCAATTTGTCATTCCAAAAACCTGAGACCCTTCTGATCATCCTTTTGAGCTACACTCCAATTGCACCTTAGGGTTCAACTTTAGAACAACCGACTCCACCTTTGTACCTGTATCAAAGCTAGAAATCGTTCACATCAGTCATCCCGACCCGGTCACCCACCCTTTGACTTTGTTCTAAACCTTGAACCAAGTTGAATTCGTACCCACCTAGTTTACAATGAGGACATTGCAATAATTAGGCATGGGGGGCCGTTAAGGTACAAACAAATGAAAATTCAATTCTTTGAGGGGTTCTCACAAAAAAAAATACATATTAAAAAAAGTGGAAAAAGGGGAGGAAACTTTTAAGAAATGATTGAAAATGTTTCTTGAGGAGGAAAAGAAGAGGAAGTGCACAAAATTTCAAAAAGGAGCAAAATCTAGAAAAAATCAATAGTCATAGCAATTTATTATGAGCTTTACTTAAGTTCTACACCAAATCAAAACAAGGATTAAGTCATGAAGTGCTAGAGACAAGGAGATTAGTAAGAATGCTGATCTTAGGCCTCTTGGGCTTATTGTAGGAAATAAACACTCACGTACCTATTAAGATCCAGATTAGTCCCTAAGAGATTAAGGAAATTATGAAACTAATGTATTAAGTCTAAGGCTTACGGAGTATTCAACCCCGTTTCCTACCATTTGGTTTGTGGGACTTGATAACCTAAGCACATAAAATCACACACTAATCTAGTTTAGTGAACATAACAAAGAAATAACGCTAAAAGTCTCCTATTTTGAAAAAGTCTTCTCGAAGATCTGGCTTAGGAGCGGCTCGAAGTTACAAGTTGGTTGGACAAGTTCCCGGTAGGGTGAGGTGGAATGAAACATACTCCCCTCAAAGATGCATAATAACATATCGTCTCCTCGATGCTTGTCTCCTAAGATATCTAAATATCCTTCAGAGGGCATGTAAGCACCTTATCCTGATTCAGGTGCCATGGGCAGGATTAACCCGAAATGTCAATTACCAGGGCCTGAATTTAGCTATAGAATGACATGGGCGAACACTGTCTCAAAGTGTAGAAAGCCAGGGTTCTAGGGGTTCCCATGGGCGGTGCTGTCCTGAAGCATCGAAAGCCAAGGACCCTTTGAGGATTGATGGTGGGGACAAGGAATCTAATATAAACCGTGTTTAGGGCCAATCCGATACTAGATTTAGGGAAATATAAAAGGAAAAAGAGAGGAAAATCCAAAAATAAAAAATCCTTCATCATCTCTCTCTTATCGAAATGTTGATAAACACGTATAAATTCATTGTACAATGCTTATTTGTGATAGTTCCTAGGCTTAGCACTGCATATCATGATATAAATATTGCATAGCATGCTTCATTCTGCATTTAGAATAGTTGTTTATATTTTAGGTTAATTAGGTCCTTTTTATGGTCAGGAGAAAAGAGGATTTATTTCAAGGCCTCAGATGGACGATCAGACCATACAGATCTGATCAGGACGACAATCGGAGACTAACGCCTCTAAAATCATCCAGATCGGAGTCCCGTAACATCACATTAAGCCCAAGGAAGATCAACGACCAGGGGGCAATGCGACATCCATATGGGTTTCGGATGGAAAATTTGACTATACGGATGGATCCGGAGCGACGATCGCAGTTTGGCATCGCAGGAATCATCTTGATCTGAGCACCGTAGCACCCTCTACAAGAAGATGAAGATGGATGGCCTAGATGGTGCCACGTGGCGCCATCCAGACCGCCCAACACTAGCCAGCAGCACTGCCCCAACTCATTATTCATCTGCGCCCCTCAATCCTAGCCATTGGATTAAGATCCAATGGCTGCGAAGCGGACGCACCAAGCCGCTCCACATGACACAAGGGAGGGGTTGCCGCAATGGTGGTAGCGCTGGTTTGCAAAGAGGGGCACGGGTTCGAATCCCCGCAACCCCCCAATTTCCAATTTGGCCTGCCACGCAGCGTGCAGCAGCAACAACACAGCGTACGCGCACGCACATGCCAGTGCATGCCAGCACACGCGCGACATGGGTGTGCGAAGCGCACAGCGCCAACAGGGCGGGTGCAAGCAGGGCAGGCGCGGATCTTCAGTGATGCACCTTTAGTGACGCTTGTAGCTATCACTAATGGTCTATGCACGCTAGTAAGAGGATTTGATAGGTGGATCTTCAGCGACAGCTGTAGCGACGTTTATGGACGTCACTAAAGGCCCGTGCGTGCCAGCATGAACAATTAAAGTGCGGATCTTCAGCGATAGCGGCAGCGACGTTTGTGGATGTCAGTAAAGACCCAAATACGATTTTTGCCTCTTCTCCACCACTATAAAAGGACCTACACCCCCTCCCTTCCAAGCCATCTCTACCTACTCTACTCCTACCTACTCCCAAGCTCTAGCAAGCCTACCAACTCTCCATTAGAGCTTGTTCTCAAGCTCCCAAAGTGCCTATTAGTGTAACGAACCTTTGCCCCACCAAATACTCCTCCATCTTCCCATCTCCCTTCATAGGTCACCTTGGAGCCATCCTCTCACCTCCATTCCCGTAGTAGATCAACTTCGTCTTCTTACCTCCATTCTGGAGCTACGCCGAAGCTTTCCTCAACCCGACGTCCTCCAGCATCTCACCTCCGTCGTCCCGCTCCTCACTTCCTTCGTCCGAGCTTTCGCCAAGCACTGTTGTCTCTCCGAACAACTGATTCGGGAGATTTCCTCTCACCTCCCTCTCTTTTTATGCTTTTATAGTTCATTGTAATTGACATTGGCTTGATATATATATCATATTTGTTCCATTTCTATCTTGCGATTCATTCTACTTGTCTTTTATTTCAAAAATACAAAAAAATAACAAAACCCCAAAATACTAAAAAAGAAACAAAACAAAGTGTGGTTTTCAAGTAAAGTAAACGTTGCCTCCCTGTGTTTGACCCGGGACTCCCTTGAAGTTTTGGTATAAATTTTCTTTGATCGACGTGTTTTGCAACTACGACGACAGGTTACTTGTAACCTCAATTTCTAACACGCGAAACACGACACAACCATTTTGGCGCCATTGCCGAGGAGGCAACGGAATTTACTTTATTGTTTATTGCACTTCTTTGCATTTACATAGCACCAGCCCTACTTGTCTTTGATCTACTATCTTGCAGGTACCCTAGCATGGAGATCCAAGTGCGGTAGATCTAAGTAAAGTGTGGGTAGAGTACTCTATAAGTGTCCCCCACTTTCGCCCCACTAGTTCATTTCGCCACAATCATAACTAATACCTAATCTACTTAGGTGTTTGCATAAACCCTAGGATAGAATTGTTTATCTTGTTTGCCACCTTTATCCACCTCAACCCCACATTTAGAAAAAAAAGAGAGATACTTGCTGTGGGATGAATCAATATACACACTCTATGCACCCACATTTGAGGCACATAATCGGACTTGATTTTTATCTACTCAATTGGGATTCCGACCTATGGACACAGTACACCAATTCAGCACATAAAAGAATAGAAATCATATAAGGTTAATCACCTTTTTGTGTGCCTTAATCGGTGGTGCATTTGAGCCGATTGATTGAATTATTTGTGCTGCACCACCTAATCTAAAAGAGGTTCATTGTGTAGCTACCCCATAGATTCAATTCTTAGGTGAAGCCAGGCACTCCATATTTTCTTGATTTACAGAGGAAAAATACTTGAACTCGTGCTTTCAAAACTTGGATTGCCTCACAAACTATGTTTGAAAACACCTAATATTTGAATCCTAAAACTAACCTCATCATTAATAATCTTACTTGAAAACCTCTTGGTTGTGCACATTCACACATTATCAAACGAATCATTAAGGGCACAACCCATTAAGGGCCCATCACATTCCAAAAGCACCAATATCCCAAGCCTAACTAAAATTGAGTAAACGTTGGCCATAAGAACTGGTTCACTCTACGGGATCCAGATTGAGATTATTCATGATTAACCTACTTATACGAGTCAATCTAATGTCTAGCTAGGGGAGTACCGTCAAACGATCGTAGCTGGGAGGTACACTAGGAACCGGAGGTGCAAGCCAAAGGAAGAACCTTCTCCCCAGTCCCTCCTTCTAACTGGTTGGATTGCCTGGACATAAGTAGGGTAAATCGTCCATAATCTTAGGACGGATTCTGAGAGCCTGTAGACCTTTATGCTACCAAACCTAAGGACAGGCTTGTATTTTTGTGCTGCAGGGTCCCTTCCCTTCCTCGTCCTTCTGACTTCCTTCCAGTGTATGCTTGGAAGGAGGTCATTGAACCCTCGTTTGGAAGGACCTTTAGACCATTCCCGAAGGCGGGGGTTGAGCTTTAGCCAAGTCCATGGTTGATCAACAACCACCTCCCCCGCCTCCGAACCAACAGGAGTTGATTCAGAGGCAGTTGGAAGAATTGCAGCAAATGCAACAATGGTTCCAACGAATGAATGGTCAAGGCACTCGTCCCTTGAAGGATTTTTATAATCCTTCAAATTATGAGGATCGTCCCGGTGTTGTGATCCCCGCTTGAGATGTTGAGATCAAGCCCTAGGTTTTTAGTCTATTAAACACTTTCACAGGCTTAGCTCAGATGACCCATTCCAACTTTAGAAGACCTGATCACTCTGGTTCAGACTACCAAATCGCAAAATGTGGATGAAGAATAGATGCTCATGAGGCTTTTCCCCCATTCACTCATGGATAAGGCTGCACATTGGTATCGTACCATTGGATGATTGATTACTACTTGGAAAGCTTTGAAATCGGCCTTCCTGAGGAAATTCTTCCCAATTGGGCAAACCAATGCATTGCGACGGGCAATTACCACTTTTGCCCAGCGGTAGGGGAAACCGTTTCATGAGGCTTGGGAGAGATTCCAGGATCTGTTGCGGAACTGTCCACACCATGAGGTGCCTAAATGGCAGCTTATGCAGATTTTTTATCACGGGTTGAATGATCAACTCCGTAATCATGTGGACGCTTCTTGCGGAGGCAATTTCCTCAACAAGGACGTAGATAGCACGTACGATTTATTTGAGGAAATGAGCGAAAATTCTTTAAACCATGCCTCCATGGAAACCTTCAACCGATCCCAACAAATTAGATCAAATGCCAATGAGGTCCAAGATTCTCATACATTTGATATGGAATTGATTTGCAATAGATTAGATAAGATGGATCTGGTTACTAAATGAATGGAAGAGTGGATGTCCGGAAACTCTAATTTTTCTAGATCTGCTCAATCCCAGGGATCGGGATTCCATTCTTTGCAAACTCCTACGGGACAGGAGTTTGTGAACCAACTAGAGACGGCTAGACCTTCGAGCCAACTTTTCTCGAAATCTTATGGGTTCCAAACTGGGGCCTTTGATCCCAGTCTTTTTGATCCTTCTTCATTCTCATCTTATGAGGATGTTCACGCTGTGCAAGAGAATGTTAGGTCCAACCCTTATTCGAATTCCTACAATTCTGGTTGGAAAAATCATCTTAACTTCTCTTGGAAAGATCAAGGGCAGCAAACCCAATATCGACCCAACAACTATGTACCGCAAAAACCAATGAGTCAAGGTCATGTATATACTCAGTTGCCCTTGAATCGGGTTAATCAGCCCATGTGGAATGCTCAACAACTCGCTGAGCAGGCTGACTTGAACCTGAGAATGGTAGAAATGCAAGGGTCAATGCTCCAGCTCATGCAATAGAAGAAAACTTCGCTGGACACCTTGCAATCCAGACTTAGTACAAACAACTGGCAACCTGAATCTCTACCATCACATTCTATACCAAACCCAAGGAATGTTCAGAACTGAGGTGCTGGGCCTCAAGGTTTTGGTAATGATGGGGATTAGCATGCTCAAGCTCATGTTATCTATCAGGCTACCCCAGCCCCTCCCGGAGCTAACCAAGTTCCTACCATAATCAACCGGGAGCCTCTTGTTCTGCCCAACCCTCCCCAAGGCACTAACCAACAGCATTTTTCCACGGCAAACACCATCACCTTGAGGAGTGGTAGTAAACGCAAGGGACCTACCCAACTGCATGTCAACCCCATTAGGCCCCGTAGCAAGAATTCCAAACTCAAACTCCCAACTAAGAATGTGATCAAAAAAACATCAAGGTCTGATTAGAGAGTATGTTGTTGTATGGGCAAACAGAAAAAGTCAGAGGAGAAATTGGAGGAAAGGATGTCCTTACTTCAGGTTTTCAAATTAACAATCATTTTACACCTCGCGACTATCGGATCAATCCCTACCTACACCATAGGTTTACTGAATGCATATAAAGAAAGGCGTAGAGCAAAATCTGAAATCAATAGGAGAGTAGTTTTGTTCGATAACACAAGCACATTGATCATAAACAAGCTACCTCCTAAGAAGCAGGACCCGGGAGCCCTGCTGATTTCCTGCACAATAGGAAACGTTACTTCTAACCGGGCCCTCCCCGACTTAGGCGCTTCCATTAATGTGATCCCCACCTCACTGCACATGGAATTGGGTCTAGGCTACCTAAAACACACTAACATAACCTTGCCGTTAGCCGACAGATCCATTACAAAACCAAGGGGTATTTTGGAGGATGTTTTAGTCAAGGTTAATGATTTACATTACCTTGCTGATTTCATGGTCCTGGACATGGAAGCCCCAAAATAGCTCAACCACACCCTGATTATTTTGGGAAGACCTTTCCTGGCTACTGCCATGGTGAGGATTGATTGTGAATCGGGAAATATAGAAATGGCCTCAGGGGATAAGACAAATCGATTCAATATTTTCGAGGTCTCAAAGAAGAATAAAACTAAGTGTGGTTCGATGGAGGAGCTTGGTAGAATAGAGGAAGTAATGGCTATACATACCTTAGACAACCTTTTAATGGACAACTCAACCCAAACTCGGGAAGAAGATCACACAGTTGCTGAAATAATTGAGGACAAAGCAAAAATGCAACCAATTGTAGCAACACAGGATGAAGAAGATATAGATGAAATCAAAAAATTGTTGGATGATTCACGTGATCAAGATAAAATCCAATAATATCCTTATCCTGAATGCTTAGAGTTTGAGGTCCAACTTGTGGGTGGAAATTCTGAGGATCAGGATGGTTGGCTTAAGAACCTAAAGTGTGAGGATGAAATTGAACATTGGGGAAGAACTCTTCAAACATTAGGTATTCTAGAGCACCCACAAATCCCCAGCACATCACAAAACCCTCATCGTCGTTTTTCACCCAACCACTGCATAAATTCTATACCCAACTACACTTCCTCTGTAATAAATCAACAAAACTCCTATTGGAGACCATTTGGGCTCTCCCTGCACCACCAGCTTACCACTTTCATTGTCATCTCTTTGGTAAGCCCATTTTCACTCTCCGGGACCCATACCTGGGGACCTGGAAACTGTATTGTTGTGGCCTCAATGTTTAGTTATTGTTGATTGAGAACCTCGCCTAGCTAAAGGCATTAAACTTACCACATGTAAACACTGTTCCAAGATGACCAGTGTCTCACGGAAACCAGGTGCTATTCTTCCACTTCTACTCTCTTGCATGCTTTCATTTTCTTCATAATGAGGACATTGCAAAAGCTAAGCATGGGGGGGTGGACATATTTTATAACCTTTTTGTCAGCTGTAACAATAATTTCCTATTATTTGATTCTTGTTAAAAAAAAACTTAGAATTAGCAGATGAGAACTTAGGCATCAGGAGTTGTAAACTTTAGGAATTGATTCTTGAAGACCTGAATACTTAGACTCTTCAGGTCTTCGGGCTTAATTAGCCCAGGTGTCCACTCGAATGTGGATTTAGTCTTGAGTCCTTGCCAATTAAAATTTATTTTACTTTAGTAAATAATTTGGGATGATAAGTATGTGACTTATCAACCTGCCCTCTGATTTGGTGGAACTTTCAGCCTAAGCATCTGCACACATTTTTTTGCACTGACTCACTTTCTGGCAGTTTTTATGGAAATTGGGTAGCTAATGGACTGACTTGGGTGGTATGGCTGGCAAGTTGTTAGCGGCAACAGCTCATCGGCCGATTGTCTAGAGCCCAACCACAAGACCATTTTCGTTGTACTACCTTTAGGTAAATCTTAGATCAGGGAAGCCACCTACTTAGAAAAAAAAAAAGAAAAAAAAAGAAAGAAAAAGGAGAAAATAAAAAAATAAATAAAACCACACTTCAACGAACGAGTATGGCTAGCAAGTTATCGGTGGTAACAGCTCATCGACTGGTTGTCCAGAACCCAACTCACAAAAAAATAAATGCACAATAATTCCTAAAACACTTAAGGAAAAAGCGGGGAAGTAGAATAAATCGGGGAGATATACACTAGATTCACCCTTGTGTTGACCCCATAAATAAAAGTAGGGAGAAAGCTACCGATCGTAAAGATAAACCTTTAGGCAAGGTCACCTAGGGTCGTAGAAACCCGAAGTCCATCTTAACGGTCGTTTTGTGTGTCTATCACTTTTTCACAAAGATGCTTAGCACTTAGAGTCCTGAAGTTGTTGGGTTCAACCGGGTTTTATTGTTATAACGTTGTAGTATAGCCAGTTATTACCAACATTTCAAATATATAAATTTTTTACTCGGAAAATAAAAGAGTTCCCGAGGTCGAACTCAGGGAGCAAGTTGTATTCTAGAGATATACATGTTTCTTTTACAAAATAAAGAAAGAGAGAGGGAAAGAATTTGTTGTTCTCTTTGTTTTCTCCTCGTGATGTTCTTCTTTCTTTCTTTCTTCAGATCTCCTTCTTCTTCTTTGTTCTGCAGAGGTGATGCTCCTCTTTCTTTCTTCAGATCTCCTTCTTCTTCTTCCTTGGTTTCTGTCTTGGCCTCTCTTCTTCTTTTTCTGCAGTCTCTTCTGTGAAGGTTTCTTCTTCCTTGGTTTCTGTCTTGGCCTCTCTTCTTCTTTTTCTGCAGTCTCTTCTGTGAAGGTTTCTTCTTCCTTGGCTCTGCTATACTTCTTCTCTGCAGCCTTTCCTCTTCTTCTGCCTTGCTCAGCCACTTCTTTAGAGTTTCTTCTTGTTTCTCCTCCCTGCGGCTAAGTGTCAGCTTCTTCTTTTCTTTTTCAGCTAGGGACGTCACCCCTCCTTCTTTCTTCTTTTCCCTTCAGGCCGTCGTCTGATTTCCAAATCAGACGACTTAAACTACCTGTTGCTACAGTCAGCTTCCTTCTTCTTCCGCGGGTCTTCTTCTTTGCCTGTGCCTGCACACTTCAGAGTTTTTCGTCAGAGGCAAAACCTACTCTACCCTCCACCCCCGCGTCTCTCTCTCTCTCTGAAACCACTCTTGGGAAAGCTCTCCCAGAGCTGCCGGGTAACCGGGTTCGGGTCAGGCCCGGGTCCAGGCCCACCGACGTGCGTGGTGGGCGAGGAGTGCAGGACAGTCTTAAGTCGGGTCGGGTCGGGTCAGGTCCGCGGGGCGTGAGCGCGGACGAGACCGGGTAACCGGGCGGGTGAAGGGGACCTCACCCCGTGTGCTGAGGCAGTAAGCCTCCAGCACTTTTGCATCTTATATCGCTGCGCCTCTTCAGGCTTTTCCGAGGTGGGACTAAATGTCCCACCTCAATTGCGCGCCCGCAGCAGGGAAATCAGCGGGAGATCACGGCGTCACGCGAAGCCTTCTGCCTTAGCTGCGAGCCTGGTGTTTTGTCGGAACGCCTCGCAAGGCCTGGGAGTTGAATCTGGGCGTGGCGCTGAGCGTGGCGCGCCTGTAGCTGCAGGCGGAAGCAGTTCCTCCTGCACGGCAATGGCGGCGGAGGTCGGGTGGCCTGTTCACAAGAAAACGGCCTCTCGGCCTAATCAGAAAGTGCCAGGAGCTTCGCCAGGGTGCGGCGAAGCTCGTGTGGGTGGTGGCGAGGCGCGGGGCGGCGTGCAAGGGCTGCCCTAGGTCGGACTGTGGGTCGGAGGATGGGTTTGTTGGGGGAAGCGTTACGGAGGTGTGGAGTGGCAGTGAAGGGGTGGGGGGTGCTCAGTGTGATGAGGCGGAGGTGCGGTGAGGGTCGACGAGCCGTGTGGGTTGCTGAGGTGATGGGAGCGGCTCGCCGGGGGGGTGGCCGGAGACGAAGGGGGTGACGATGGTCAGGGTCGGTCGAGGGCTTAATTGAATAAATTGAAAGCGGGGAAAGAAAGAGGAGAAGAAGGGGAGTAGCTCTAGCTTACTTGCAGGGACGAAGGGGGAGGAACAGGGCGACAGTCGTATCGACTGTCGCCGGAGAAGACGATGCTCAGGGAAAGGGGCAGCGGCGAGTGGAGAGCCAGAGAGGCGCCAGCTGGGTGCGGCGTGGCGCGGGAAGAGCAGGGGAGGAAGTCTCTGCTGCTGGTATTGCGGCAGAGCGAAGAGGAGAAGGGGGAGGAACCGCCGGAGCTGGTGAGCGTCTGCCGGAGAGAGAAGAGAGGAAAGTTGGGGATTTTCTCCGTCAGATCCAAGCTGCCCCGGTCGGTGGAGCAACGGGGGGTATTTATAGGGATCAAACAGGGAGGAAGGCGGAGGGAGACGACGTGTCTCCCTCGTCGGAGGATGGCCGGAAACAAGAACCCGTACCATCCGTGCGTTCGCACGGCCGGTATGGTGGGTTATAACGACCAGGGGGGTGTCCCTGCGACGGCTGACGACGTAGGGCACCCCCGGTTTACTTGCCAGGTCCCCCACCTCACCCTGCGCGGCGCCATGCTCCGCGCAAGGTCGCCGGAGCATGGTGCTGGCAGGTTTTGCAGGGGGGACCTGATCGCAAAGAACGAAGGAGAGTTAGGGGCCAAAATGCAAGGGTTCAAAAGTTGAGGGCCAAAGAGTAAATATATGAGGACCAAAGTGTAAAGTCGGTCAAGGAGGTTTCTTCTTAGGCTCAAGTTTTTATACATGACTAATTAGGACCTAAGGAATCTGATGGTGAATTTCATTTCTATATTAAACCTTGTTTGACCGATCAATTTACGCAAAAACCCAAATTAAGTTATTAATTGGGCATGGTTCTCAATGTAGGTCAAAATGGGTTCTGAAGGCCAAATTGAAGGTTCTAAACCCTAGAGATTATTTTTCTATGAATTTTAGAGGGTTTATTCTATTTTTACTTTGCCTCGAACCTTGTGAATTGAAGTGGGTTGTTTTAGGGTTACAGATTATCATTTAGTTTCTTGGAATTGCTGTAGCCCTCGCTAGATCATTTCATCCCACTTTTATTCTTATTAAGCTGCTTTGACCTATGTTTGGGCCCTGAATTACCCTGTATGCAGATTATACTGGTAAAATTGCATTTTTACCCCTTATGACTTGTTTTCTTCTTAAACTCAGAATTCTCTGAGTTAAGCCTTTCCTTGAGATATGTAGGAGCTTTTATCCTTTGTATTAGGTCAAAATGAGCTAGTTATGGCTCATGATGAGGTTCTCATCAAGTCCTTTTCGAGTCTTGGGTGGGTCGGGTAGCCATAAAAAAGTTATCCCGTAACTCTCAAACTCCAAAAGTACAAAAAAATTAGAAAAAAAAAATTATCTTCTCGAATATGGCGAGGGCTCGGACGGTCTGCATTCTGGCAGGCACTCGAGCACTGTTGAGTTTTTGTAATTAGGTCTTGGGGATGAAACTTTCTAAAGAAATCAATGAATTTTCCCTAAATACTCGAACCCTGATTCTACTGATATACATAGCATCTTGTTTAATTTTATTAGGGACTAGAAAAAAGTAAGCATGGGGGTATGATAAACACATATAAATTCATCGTAAAATGCTTATTTGTGATAGTTCCTAGGCTTAGCACTGCATATCATAATATAACTATCACATAGCATGCATCATTCTGCATTTAGAGTAGTTGTTTATATTTTAGGTTAATTAGGTCCTTTTTATGGTCAGAAGAAAAGAGGATTTATTTCAAGGCCTCGGATGGACGATCAAACCATACGGATCTGATTGGGACGACGATCGGAGACTAATGCCTCTGAAATCGTCCAAATCGTAGTCTCGTAGCATCACATTAAGCCCGAGGAAGATCAACGGCCAGGGGGCAATGTGACATCCATACGGGTTTCGGATGGAAAATTCGACCTTACGGATGGATCCAGAGCGACGATCGCTGTTTGTCATTGCGAAAATCATATTGATCTGAGCACCGTAGCATCCTCTACCAGAAGAAGATGGACGACCCAGATGGCATCACGTGGTGCCATCTAGACCGCCCAACACCGGCCAGCAGCACCGCCCAACTCCTTCATCCGCGCCCTTCAATCCTAGCCGTTCGATCAAGATCCAAAGGCTGGGAAGCGGATGATAAACGCCAGTTTATCATCATTCTTATGCATTAAAACAAACCTAGCTCTTAGGATTTTACTCCGCAAACAGTTTTTTAGGCTGCATATAGGCATAAACTAGGTTAGGCATGCATTGCATTTTTTATTGTCATTTTGATATGTTTTTGTGAGTGTTAGGGATGAACAGATATACAGATCCCTAAAACCCTAGCACTCAAGAAGGCAAATGGTGAAGGAGAAGCTCAGACTAGCTGGAACTCAGCTTGATCCAGCTCACCACAGCTGGAACCTAACTCACTTGAACTAAGGTTAGCTCATCCCAGCTCCATTCAGCTAATCTCAACTGAATGGCAGCTCAATAAAGTTCATCTTAGCTCACCATAGCTCAAGTTAGCTCAGATCCAGCTCAACTTAGCTGAGTCTAGCTCATCTCAGCTCCCACTAGTCCACAGGGAGCTCTAGCTATCTCAGTTGAGTTGACAGGAGTTCACCCCAACTCAGACCCAGCTACATCCAGCTCCACTCAACTCCAGCCAGATGAAGAAGAACTCATCTCAGCTCAGGAAGCTCAAGTCCAGCTCCTGGGGATTCAGCTTAGCTCAACTCAGTTGAGCTAAGCTACCTTAACTGCCTCAACCAGCTTGATCCTCCCCGGGAGCACCAGACCTAGCTCACCTCAGCTCATTATGGTAGAAGTCAGTTCGCTTTAGCTTGGCTTAGCAGCTAGCAAAGAACTAGCAAGCTAAGCTAGCTAGAGTAGCTCCATGCCAGCCTCTTCAGCAGCTGCCAGCTCCAGTTCCAGCAGCAGACTTCTCCTCCTCAGCTCCTCTCTTCAAACCCTAGCTCCAATACCTCCTCCTCTACTCCATAGCTAGCTAAGCTAGCTTAGCTAGCAACCAGCTCCTTGGCCATTCACCACCTTCAAATTCAACCCTAGCTAGCTCCACCAACTTAAGCCCTACCTAAGCTAGCTATCCTACTCAAGTTGGTGCCACCTCCTAACCACCTCTTCACCCCATTATCACCACCAAAAGGCACCAATTTTGGCGCCAAAACCTAACCCTAACTACCCCTTTTTTTGGCGCCAACATCCACCCCCACATCCACCATACACCTAACCCTACAACCCATCCTAGCCACCCACCTACCCCTCCTTCTAGAACCCTTCTTGGCGCCAACTAAGACCCCCTTCTAGAAGCCATTTTGGTGCCAACATCAAGGGGTGTCACCACCCATAACCACCCCCTAGGTGTCCCTTTGGTTGGCGCCAATTGACCTTAGCCATTGGATCCCCAACCACCTCCATCTCTCCATCTTAGCCCTCCATTCCAAGAGTCACCTTAGCCCCCTTCCTATTCTATAAAAACCCACCACCTACCACCATTTGAAAGCATCCTCCATTAGTGTATTTTGCTACCTATACCACCTACACCTACGGCCAAGAAGGAGTAGAGAAGGAGATTAAAGGGGCACATCACCAGCCCTTTTGGTGCCTTCTTCTCCCCACTCTCTTCAACTTGGGCCACGCCAAGGAGGACTTTTCTACTTCAAGGAGGATGACTAGGCAAAGGAGAAGGACCTAGGGTGGACGTCCACCCTTGGAGAGAAGCTTAGGGCACGCCCCTTTAGGGCTTGCCTTGGAGAACATCACCTTGGCAGAGCACAGCAAGGAAGGAGTTGGAGGACTCTTTTCAAGCTTGGGAGCTACCAAGCTTGGAGCAAGAAGCCCTCTTCTTCACCATCTATTTAGAGGATTTGTATTTTCTTTTATTTATTACAATATTTCTAGTAGTAGAAGCATTCCTCTACTAGGCTTTTTTGTAAAACACTTTTTCATTAATCTAGTTGCCTTCTTTGCAATTTCTTTATTTGCATTTCTAATTGCTTGTTTTTGGCATTCTTCACTCCCTCTCCCTTATTATTCTAGGCCTCCACTTGCCTAGAGTGAGCTTAGGGAGAGGCTCTACTTGCCACTTTAGAAGTAGTATATTGAATTTGAAGTGTAAGTCACTTTCCCGCCACAATTTCACATGTTGCCTTAATTTCAAAAACAAAAAAAAATGATACATTGAAAAATACCAAAAAGAAAGTTGAGATTTATATTCAAGCAAGAGAATCAATTTTGCAAACATTTGGCCTCCTTGGATGACCCTAGATACTCCCCTATCTAGGAATATAAATTTAAAAGCAAAAACGAATTTACGCATTGCAACGATACTAAATTACCTAATTAACAAACCGCGTATTTTCTCTATCAGCGGACGCACCAAGCCGCTCCACACGACACAAGGGAGGGGTTGCCGCAATGGAGGTAGCACTGGTTTGCAAAGGAGGGGCACGGGTTCGAATCCCCGTAGCCCCCCAATTTCCAATTTGGCCATCCGCTCAGCAGCAGCTACGCAGCGCATAGCAGCAGCAGCGTAGTGTACGTGCATGTGCATTCCAGCGCACTCCAGCGCACATGCGAATGGGTGCGCAAAGTGCGCAATGCCAGTGGGGTGGGCGCGGATCTTCAGCGACACACCTTTAGTGACGCTTGTAGCTGTCACTAATGGTCTGTGCATGCCAGCAAGAGGATTTGATAGGTAGAACTTCAGCGACAGCTACAACGACATTTATGGACGTCACTAACGGCCCGTGTGCGCCAACAAGAACAATTGAAGGGTGGATCTTCAGCGACAGCTGCAGTGATGTTTGTGGATGTCAGTAAAGACCAAATACGATTTGTCCCTCTTCTCCGCCACTATAAAAGGACCTACACCCCCTCCCTTCCAAGCCATCTATACCTATTCTACTCCCACCTACTCCCAAGCTCTAGCAAGCCTACTAATGCTCCATTAGATCTTGTTCTCAAGCTCCCAAGGTGCCTATTAGTGTAGTGAACCTCTGCTCCACCAAATACTCCTCCATCTTCCCATCTCCCTTCATAGGTCACCTTGGAGCCACCCTCTCACCTCCATTCTTGTAGCAGATCAACTCCATCTTCTCACCTCCATTTCGGAGCAACGCCAAAGCTTTCCTCAACTCAACGTCCTCCAGCATCTCACCTCCATCATTCCGCTCCTCACCTCCTTCGTCTGAGCTTTCGCCAGGCACCTTCATCTCACCGAACAACCAATTCGAGAGATTTCCTCTCACCTCCCTCTCTTTTCATGCTTTTATAGTTCATTGTAATTGACATTGGCTTGATATATATCATATTTTTTCTATTTCTATCTTGTGATTCATTCTACTTGTCTTTTATTTTAAAAATACAAAAAAAACAAAACCCCAAAATATAAAAAAATAAACAAAACGAAGCACGATTTTCAAGTAAAGTAAACATAGCCTCCATGTGTTCGACCCGGGACTCCCTTGGAGTTTTGGTATAAATTTTATCTGATCGACGTGTTTTGCAACTACGACAACAAGTTACTTGTAACCTTTATTTCTAACATGCGAAACACGACATGACCATATGGGTAAACTGAACTTTGGACACAATATGTCTATGCACAGGTGCTTTAACTGCTGGGGTCAACGGAACTCTAGGTAGTTTTTGCAGGCCTTAGAAACCTTTATGGCAGACCCAAGGGTGAAGTTTGTTAAGTCTGGATCTTGGCTGGTAGTTGAGTACCTCCAGGCCTATTATTGATATTCCAATCTAATTTCTAAAGAGGCACAAAATAGGCATCAGAACATCAAAGCATGGTATGGAGATCTAGTTCTTAACATAAGATTTTGCTAAGGACTTGCAAAAGCTGGGCATGGGGGTATGATGGTAAGACCATCATTGATAACACTGCATATGGGGGTGATAATTCTATTAAATAGGGCCCATCTTAAGAATAAAAGGCACAACATAAGTAGAATGGGAGCATTGCATACATCATATGTCAAGATTGCTTATAAAATAATATTAATGGCCATTTGTATAAGCACTTGTCAAAGCAGGCCTCAGATAAGCAATCGAACCACACAGATGGATTCAGAACGACGAACGGAGTCCAACTGACTCAAAATCAGCCAAATCAGACATCTGGAGCTCCCATAATGGGCCCAAGAAGTTCTGACAATTGATCTAATGATCAACGACCCTCGATGCACCACGTGGCGCCCACTCACCGCGTGCCCACTTCCACCTTCAGCTGGAGATCAGATCTCAGCCATCGATCTCTGATCAGACGGCCGAGAACCGTGCGCACGCCTACGATCGCCACGACAAAGCAGCGGGCGTCGCACAGTAGTTAACGTGCACGCCTACACCCACGCGATGCGGGTTCGAGCCACGCTGTGCGGAAATCAGAAGATGACTTCGCGCTTGGGCAAAAGTGGGCAGCCCGATCATCAGCGGGCGATCGAGATAGCTCCACGCGGCACGCCCTCAGGGAGCGATCGGCCATGCGCACGTGCACGCCAGACGGTAATGCTCACACGCACGCACGCTCAAGGCGCGATTCAAGCACACCCGGGTGAAGATCTCAACCGTCCGATCTTCGATCGGATGGCTCTCATGCCGTGCCCACGGATTGAGTGCAAAGAAGAATGGCGCAGGTGAGCGACCGACGGGCTGGGGACTTCACCGACGCTTTTGGAAGGGTTTTAGCAATGTCCCGGATGTCACTAAAACCCCTTCATCATTTGGAAAGCCCTTCTCCCTATTTAAACCCCTTCCAACTACTCATTCAAGGCATTCACTTCCCTTGCAACTACTCTACCCCTCTCTTAGCTAGCTTTAGGCCCTCTTGTAATCGTCGGAGACGACGAGCTACTAATGGAGCCTTCTCCACCACCGTGGTACCTCACCACCCTCCCTCTCTCTCTCTCTTTCTTCCTCTCTTTTAAGCTTTACTTTATTTATGTTTAAGCATGTATCTAATTTTGTAATGTATGAACTAAAGCTGCATGATTAATGAAGTTATTTTCCATTTAGTTGTCTATTCTATTTCCTATCCAAGTTACTTGTTAAAGAAAGAAACGACTCTAACCCTAATCTCTCTCTCTCTCTCGCACTCGCTTTTCTCCTGCACCTTTTCGCAAGCAAAACTCCACGATTTTCATGACAATAAGTGATAAGAAAAGCCTGATTTTCATGCCTCCCTGAGACTGACACTCGGACTCACATCTATTTCTTTACTTTAAAATCGGTGTTGTAAGTGCGAACTATAACGACACTTCTTAACACACGCACAAAAGCCATGTCAGTTTTTGGCACCGTTGCTGGGGAGGCAACGGATTTGTTTTGTCACTTCCATTCCACATCCATTCCCACATCGTCTAATGCCTTGTTTCCTTTTTACTTGATGGTTGCAGGAATTCGGCGCTTGGACGGCGAAGCGACGCATCCCATGACGGTAACAAGGGAGTAGGCGCAACAAGGATCGGTAGTGAGTAATTCTTCACTCATGACTGTTTTCTTCAATGAAAAAACTAAAAAATTGTAAAAATTGAAAAAAATTAGCATGGTGTATGATTACTTGACCCACATCCTTAACACATCGCCTAACAAAAAAATGTACACTCCAACATTCTGAATAAATTCTTGAAGTGTTCTTTTCATTTTTTGAGTGGTTGATGTAAACACGTTTACACTACTTAAGATGTCTATTTATGCATGTTCTTAAGCATAGGATTGCATTGCATGCAATAAATATTGCATAACTTGCATCATCTTGCATTTAGAGTAGTTTGAATAAAATGGAGGTTAATTATCTCCTTTTATGTGCTTGCATAGGGCACATTTTTATTGAAGATCCAACCATACAGATGTGATCAGGTTGACGATTGGAGTTCAACGACTCCAAGATCGCCCTAATCAGGCATCTGTAGCATCAGATAGAGATCGGGGAAGCCTAGAAGATCAAGGGCCAAGATGGTGTGTATATGTACTTCAAATGACAAATCCGACCACACGGATGGATTCGGATCGATGATCACAGCCTAACGGCATGAAAATCGACTCAATCCGACAACCGTAACACCATCTACATCATCCCGATGATGGACGACCAAGATGGCGCCACGTGGTGCCATCTCAACCATCCAACCCGCCCTCAGGTCCACCGCTACCTTTCCAAAGAGAATCTAATGCACGATCTGGGCCATTGGATCTCGATCCAACAGTCCTGAACGCGTGTTCAAAACTTCAGTCGCCTGCCCCATCCACGTGCGCAGCGCAGTGGATAAGGCACTCGGCTGCCTTCAGATGCGCGATCGAGTTTTCGCGAGCGAACGAGCAGCGCGGGCGAGTGTCGGATTGCAATCGAATGGCTGTGCGCACCCAATAGCACCCACGCATTATTGCACGCGCAGCAAAGACACGGGATCGTACACAGGTGGGCGCGTAGTGAGGCGGGCGAAGGTGCAATCTAAGTCGTCCAATCTATCGATCGGACGGCTGAGGATGGCTGAACGTGCGCAAGCGTTGTGCGCGCAGGCAAGCGAGCGAGCGCACGCATGCTACCCACTATGCCCATGGTCAAACCTTTAGCGACGATTTTATCCATCACTAAAGGTCCTGAATTAATGTTTTTAAAGAGGTAATGACGAAATTTCCCCCACTCCATGCAACTATAAAAGGAGACCCCCTCCACACAAAATTCTCATCCCTTCCTTCTCTTCTCTACCTCTCCAAAGCTCAAGAGAAGCTTGTCCCACACCTGGGATGCTGCTCGCGAGATAAAGTCAAAATTTTCATCCCCGTTCGAAAGTGGATCCCGCGACGATGACGATGTGCTGCCCCATTCCCGTTCTTCTGCTTCATCCTCCTTCATCCTGCTCATCCTCCAAGCGATCATCGAGGAGGATAACTTCTCTCTCCCATTCTTCTTTACAACTTTCTAGTGTAGAATGTCCGTGCTTTCTAGTGTAGCTGATTTCCTGCTTTCTAGTGTAATTCTTATTTGGTTTTATTGTATAAACATTTTGAATTATTGAATGCATGTTTTCTCTCTCTCTCTCTCTCCCTTTTTAGTCTGATTGTAGTTATAGCTTCACTATAGTTACATCGCCTCGCTTTTCAAGAAAAAAATTCTAAAAAAAATATAATTGCGAATATAGATCGATGTAGCCTCCTTGTGTTCGACTCGGAATTCCAATTTCAGTATAAATTTTATTTGTTGAACACTAGTTCTTCACTTTCAAGCTACAATGACAAGGCTTTAAAAACCAAACACGTTAGCGTAGCAACTCGTACGTCCAACATTTTGGCACCGTTGTCGGGGAGGCAATGATTTCTGATCTTCTTTTCGCATTTCTTGCACTTTATTATTTTCGAACTTGCTTTCTCTTGTGTCTATTGTTTTGCAGAGACCTCCATTAGGGAATCATAAAGCGATAGACTGGAGTAAAGTGCAATTGAAGACAATTGTAAGTGCTCCCCATTCTTCCCCCCACCATAGATTTCATTTGCCACATTAAATCCAAATTCCAATTAACCTAGGTGTTTGCATAAATCCTAGGAATAGTTTGGTTGTTTGGATTCTCACTCACATTCATTCCACCCTCATATATATAAAAAAAAAGCAAAAAGATAATCTTGTGGGGCAATTTTCAACAAACACACAACATACACCTACAATCAAGGCACTTAATCAAATTGATTTGTTTCTACTCAATCGGGTTCTGATTTGTGGAATCGGTACACACAAAGGAACACATAAAAGAGTAGAAATCATTCTAGGTTAACCATCTTTGAGTGCCTAATTTAGTGGTGCATTTGTGGCTAGTTGTTTGAGTTGTTTGGGCCGCACCACTCTACTTAAAATCAGCTCATCAAGTAGCTCCTCCTTAGGGTTTTCAATTTAGGTATACTCCAGGCACTCCACTTTCTTGCTTGTTTTAAAGGAAAACAATCTTCACCCGTGTTTGACAACTTGGTTTGCCTAGAAACTTGATTGCAATCCACCTAATTTGAAACCCTAAAAGTTATTTAAGCAAGATTTGAACATTAAAATCGACACATCACAAATAATCTTGCTTGAAAACCCTGGTTGTGCACGCACTTACACAAATCTCAATCAATCATTAAGGGCACAACCCATTTTAAGGGCCCATCATATTCCGTAAGCACCACAATCCCAGGCCTTAATAGAATTGAGTAGATGTTGGCCTTAAAGTTTGATTCACTCTTCAAGGCCTAGTCTAAGAAAGTCTTTGATTAACCTACTTGTACTGATTAATCTAATGTCTAGCTAGGAGAGTAGCGTCAAACGATCGCAGCTGGGGGGTACACTAGGAATTGGAGGCGAAAGCCGACGGAAGAACCTTCTCCCCAGTCCCTCCTAACTGGTTGGATTGAATAGACGCAAGTAGAGTAAATCATTTACAATCTTAAGGTAAGTTTTGGGAGTCTGTAGGTCTGTAGGCTAACCCACTTAAGGACAGGTTTGATTGTTTGTATTGCAGGGCGCCTTTCTTCCTCCCATCTCTCATGAATCCTTCCTCATATTACACGCATTCTCGCTCTTTCCCTCCTGTTTTGAATTATCCACAACATGACGATTATCCCGACTCGTACTGTAATCAACCATCAGTTAGTTGGGATAACTTGGATTGGGGATACAGTTCCGAACCTCCGTGTTTAGGGTCAAACCCTGAACACTATGAATATGATTTCTATCCTTCTCAAAGCCACATTGATTTTAGATCGTCAACCTTTCATGAACAACCTAATACGATCTACAATCAAGAAGGATACACTGATCCTTACCCATCCTCTGATTACACTGCCTATAGGTCATCACCACCTTTTGAACAATCTGAAATGACCTATTATTAGGAAGGGTGTAATGAATCTCAATTTGTTAATTCCCCTGCTTTGACCCCAAACCCGCCCAACCCTGGACCAACTCATTTGGTTCAGGGTAACCAGGTTCAAGATAAGGTTCTGGCTAACTTGAGGAATATCATTCAATCTTTAGAAGTTCAACCAATACCTTGCATTGTGGAGCCCTGATTGAAATGATTGATGATTTGGACAAGTCTTTGTTGGATTGGCTCCAAGATGTTAAGGATAAGAACTCGGGTGCGCTTCTACTTGGGAAGTTAGCAAAATTGAGAATGAGATTTGTGGTCGCTTTGATTCAATCATGGGATGATTCCCAGGATGAACCCATTTCAGGAGAGCTAATTTCAGAACCCATTCAGGCACCTATTAGGGGGGACACGTGTTACGAGGCTGACCAGATTGAATTAGAGCAACCAATTAAGGAAGATCTGATTTCTTCACCTGTGATCCCTGAGCCAGGGTACGAGGAAACGTATGTCTCCATGGACCCGGAAGTGAAGATGATTTTGGGACATACATTAATACGGATGTTGATTTCCTTGATTCTGATGGTGAAGATTTAAGTTGCAAAGTCTCACGCGAGTTTACAGAACACGATTTTTGTGACATGATTGGGCCTGAGGAATCTGAAAGATCATTTGATAGCCTAAGAACTGAGGAAACTGATCCTATTAGGGCACACATTACGGATCTAGAATCACATTTTCTAGAGGATTCAATTCATTGCCCTGATTGTCAGTTACACACCGTTGAGCTTATCGATGATTCTATTTTTGAGATAATTAGACCCAAGTCAATTTTAATTCAAGCACATCATTTAGACTTGGAGATTTCAAATGGGGTGATTAATATGCAAGAGGTCCTGGAATTTGACATGCTGAATGAGGAGGATAGGAGCCAGGAAATTTTGATTTGGGAAGTAAGTTCTAGAGGAAGTACAAGACTGAGTCGAAGGGTTCCTATTAAGCTGAAATCATCAAACCAGGACCCTTACGACATCTGTTTTGAGGATGTCCAACCCAAGCACACATTCAATGATTATCCTTTTGAGCTTGAATTCTCTGTAACCCGACTTTTGGTCTTGGGTTGCATCCTCATAAATTGCAGGCCCAACCCCGCTTGCATACTGATTTTAGATTTTGGGCAATTTTTATCCAGGACCTAAGATATTCTCGATTATGGGGTATGGGTCTGCACCATAATCAGGTCCACATCTGTGGACCTCTACTGACAGGTCGGAGGTTTCTTCTATTTATTCTGATTCTGACCTACACCTATGAATTCTTCATTTCTTTTCTTTGTATAATGTGCCTAGCTGAAGGCACTAAATTCAACACATATACGGTTCTTTTTAGTTTCTATCTCGGAGCGGACCTGACATTCACGCAATTTAGGTGCTTTTTACATTATTCCACTCTATTTTATGTCTTTTTAATACAATGAGGGCATTGAATTAGATAGGCATGGGGGGGTGGATATTCATCTCTGAATTTATTCGTCAGCTCCATAGATTTGTTTATTTTTATTATAAAAAAATGTGGAATTGGGAAGGAAAACTTGGGTTTAAGAAAATTTTCAATCTTATGAAATACTACATTATGATCCAAACACAAAGACCCTTCAGGTCTTTGGACTTAATTAGCCCGTGTATCCACTAAAATGTGGATTTGTTTTCAAGTCCTCGCCAACCTAAATTCTATTTTAATTGGAGTAAATAAGTTTGGGTGATAAGTACACGACTTATCAACCCCCCTCTGATTTGAGGGAATTTTGAGTCTTAAGCATCTATACACTATCTTGTCACTGACTCGTTGTTCGATGATTCTAATGGAATTTGGGTAGCTAATGAACCTTCTAGGGTGATATGGCTGGCAAGTTATCATGGGTAACAGCCTATAGGTAGGTTGTCCAGAGCCCGATCACTGGACCTTTCTCTTTTTGCTGCCTTTAGGTAAACCTTAGACAAGGGAAGCCACCTACTTAAAAAAAACAAAGAAAAAAAAATCAAAGAGAAAAGGAGAAAAGAAAGAAAAGAAATAAGCCACACTTCGCCGCACGAGTATGGCTGGCAAGTTGTCGGTGGTAACAGCTCATCGACCGGTTGTCCAGAACCCAGCTCAGTAAATGCACTAAAAATTTCCAAAACATTTAGGAAGAAGTGGAGAAGTAGAATAAACCAGGGAGATATACACTGGATTCACCCTTGTGTTGACCCTGTAGAAAAATAATATAAGTAGGGAGAAAGCTACTGGTTGTAGAGATACACCTTTAGGTAGAATTCTTTTTGAGGTCACCTAGAGGCGTAGAAATCCGAAGTCCCTTTTAACTACCGGTCAACGAGTCTATCACATTCACAATAAGATGCTTAAAACTTAGGGTTCTCATCAAATCTTGGGTGAGTTGAATGGCTGTAGAAAGCCACTCTTAAACCCTAAAACTTGAAAATCCAAAAAAATTAGAAAAGAAGAAAAAGAGATTTTTCTTTGAATAAGGTGAGGGCTTGAGGCGGTCAGCATTTTGGCAGATACTCGGGCACTGTTGTGTCTTTGAGAGTTCAGATCCTAGGTAGACATTTTCTTAATGATTGAAAATAACTCAAGCCTAAATAATCCAACCTGATTCTTTTATAAATTGCATATAGTTTTTGCTAGGGACCAGCAAAAGATAGGCATGGGGGCATGATGTAAACACGTTTACACTACTTCAATTGTCTATTTATGCATGTTCTTAAGCACAGGATTGCAATGCATGCTATAAATATTGCATAACATGCATCATCTTGCATTTAGAGTAGTTTGAATAAAATGGAGGTTAATTGTCTCCTTTTATATGCTTGGATATGGCAAACTTTTTATCAGGGCCTCAGATCAAAGATCCAATCGTACAGATGTGCTCAGGGCGACGATTGGAGTTCAACGACTCTAAGATCGCCCTAATCAGGCATCTGTAGCATCAGATAGAGATCAGGGAAACCTAGAAGACCAAGGGCCAAGATGGTGTGTATCTGTACTTCAAATGACAAATCCGACCGCATGGATGGATTTCGATCGATGATCACAGCCTAACGATGTGAAAATCGACTCAATTCGACAACCGTAGCACCATCTACATCATCCAGAAGATGGACGGCCAAGATGGCACCGCGTGGTGCCATCTCAGCAGTCCAACCGATCCTCAGGTCCACCGCTGCCTTTTAAAAGAGAATCCAATGCACGATCTGGGCCATTGGATCTCGATCCAACGGTCATGAATGCGTGTTCAAAACTTCAGCCACCTGCCCCATCCACGCGCGCAGCGTAGTGGATAAGACGCTCGGTTGCCTTCAGACGCACGATCGAGTCTTCGCGAGAGGGCGAGCGACGCGAGAGAGCGGGTGCGGGCGAGTGTCGGATCGTGATCGAATGGCTGTGCGCTCCCGATAGCACCCACACGCTATTGCACGCGCGGCGAAGACGCGAAGTTGTACGTGGGTAGGCATGCAACGAGGCGGGCGAAGGTGCGATCTAAGCCGTCCGATCTCGCGATCAGACGACTGAGGATGGCTGAATGTGTGCAAGCATTGACGTGTGGGCAAGCGAGTGGGCACGTGCGCACAACCCACTACGCCCACATTCAGACCTTTAGCGATGATTTTATTCGTCACTAAAGGTCTTGAATTAATGTTTTTAAAGATGTAATGACCAAATTGCCGCCACTCCTTGCAACTATAAAAGGAGACCCCCTCCACATGAAATTCTCATCTCTTCCTTCTCTTCTCTACCTCTCTAAAGCTCAAGAGAAGCTTGTCCCACACCTGGGATGCTCCTCGCGAGACAAAGTCAAAATTTTCGTCCCCATTCGGAAGTGGATCCTGCGACGACGACGACGTGCTGCCCCGTTCCTATTCTTCTACTTCATCCTCCTTCGTCCTGCTTCATCCTCCTTCATCCAGGCGTTGTCTCGTCCGGCTCATCCTCCAAGCGATCGTCGAGGAGGATAACTTCTCTCTCCCATTCTTCTTTACATCGTTCTAGTGTAGAATTTTCTTGCTTTCTAGTGTAGCTGATTTCCTGCTTTCTAGTGTAATTCTTATTTGGTTTTATTGTATAAACATTTTGAATTATTGAATGCATGTTTTCTCTCTCTCTCCCTTTTTAGTCTGATTGTAGTTATAGCTTCATTGTAATTACATCGCCTCGTTTTTCAAGAAAAAAATTCTAAGAAAATATAATTGCGAATATAGATCGATGTAGCCTCCCTGTGTTCAACACGAAATTCCAATTTCGATATAAATTTTATTTGTTGAACACGAGTTCTTCACTTTCGACCTACAACGACAAGGTTTTAAAAACCAAACACGTTAGTGTAGCAACTCGTACGTCCAAGAGTGGTGTTTGTGAAGCCACCGTGGATTGATTTGGGCCGCACCACTCAACCATAAAAATGACTCATCTAATAGAAGTTGCATGATCATTAGGATGAGTACATTAGGGTTTTAGAGCCTCTACAGAATAAAAGGAAATCTACTTTCACCGAGTTGTGTGCAAAACTTCACGTGCCTATTGAAAATTGTCTGAAAACCCTAAGACACGTCAACCCTAAAAGACACTAAAGTAAGGATGAAACACTAAAAGACACCACATCTTAAAAATCTTTGCTTGAAAATCATGTTTTGGTAGAAGCACACATAATGAAAGTGGAAAATTAAGAAGCACCACCCCAATCAACGCCTCATCACATAACCCTAGCACAAGCACTATCCTAGCCCTTTTAAAACTGAGTAGACGTGCCCTAGGCAGGATTGAGTTAAGTCTCGAAAGGAGAGGTTTTGTTCGCTGGGCACTTGGCTTTCATTCCCTTGGTAGAATCTGGTGACTAGGTTGCGGGGCAATGTCAAATGACCGCGGTTGTGGGGTCTACGGAACCAGACGCATAAGCCAAAGGAAGAACCTTCCCTGCAATCCCCTCATAATCAACCTGGCCAGATTAGCCTTGGGAAGGGGAGTCCAGTGCTTACGGACTTAATCACCCTTTGTGAGATTTCTAGGTCTCCTAAGGAATACATCATAAGGACTAGGCCTGTTTGCTTGATTGAACACACTTCTCGCATCTATCGCTCTCCGCATTCCCTCCTGTTCTTCTCTAGTGTATGCATGGGAGATGCTCAATGCAGCCCGAGTTGTTTGTTTTGGGACGGGAATCTAGGCGATGTGATCTCGTTAGAAACATGGCTGAACCTAGGGTAGATGAGGCTTAGGATCAACCCCCACCAGACACAATGGCCATCATCCAAGCCCAGATTAATGCAAACCACCAGCTTTAGCAACAACAGATCCACACCATCATGCAAGCCATACACCGGTTACAGAACCCACAAGGGAAACCACCACCACCTTTCCAAGGCCCACAAGGGCAACCACCACTTGATGTACCACCATTTCAGGATCAACCAAGGCCCCTTCGTGATTTCTATAATCCTTCTGCTAGTAGAGTCGAGCCGCACCTTAGGATCATCGAAGGGGGAGATGATTTTGAGCTAAAACCAAATGTCTTAAGTCTGATCCAGAGCCACTTCCACAGAAGCTCAAATGAGGGCCCCTTCCAGCATCTAGAGGATCTTGATCGCAGAGCACGAACTGTGAAACCTAGGAACATTAGCCTTGACATTGTTCTAATTAAGATGTTTCCCTTCTTGTTAAGAGACAAGGCTTCTCACTGGCTTAGAACCCTAGGTAGACCCATCACCACCTGGGAAGAACTGAGGCATGCATTTTTAAAGAAATTCTTCCCCATAGGAAAGACCAATGCCCTCAGAAGAGCTATTACTACCTTTACACTCCAGGGTGGGGAACAGTTCCATGAGGCGTGGGAAAGATTTAATGAACTCTTGAGGAAATGCCCACACCACAAAGTACCAAGGTGGCAATTAGCCCAGATTTTCTACCACGGTCTGGACAGCAATCTACGAAACTTCTTCGATGCCTCATGCGGGGGGAACTTCCTGAACAAGGATGAGCAGAGCTCATTTGAGCTCTTTGAGTCCATGAGCGAAAATTCGCAAAACAATGCCTCCATGACCCAGTTTAACAGAACCAGTCAACCCCATGGTGGGATTTATGAGGTACAAGCGAATTTTGGAATGGTTGACATAGACATCATTACCAAGAAACTAGATCGAGTGGAATTGGTGGACAAAAAGATTGATGAGCTACTGAGCCAGACCAGGAACTCGTTACAGACCTTCTCCCTAGCAAAGGGAGCACATAATGTTAACTTGGTCCAGCCCTTAACCCAACTAAACCTGGAACAACCCCTGACCATGTTCCAGGGAGGGACCTTTGCTCCCTCAACCCTTGATTACTCTCTTCCCTCTCCATCGACATTGGCTATCCTTGAAGATGTGCAAGCTGTCCAAGGTTATGCTAAACCTGACCCTTTCTCCAACACTTACAACACTGGCTGGCATAACCACCCTAACTTTGGTTGGACAAACCAGAAACCACCGTAATTCAAAAATCAGCCTAGGCCAAACCAGCAGCCACAGTTACCCCCCATCAGCAAGGACCACCAGTTATACCCCCATATAATCAGAATAAGGCGGCCCCTCCCCCACAGAACCAAATGGACACCCTAATAAAGATGATGGCTGACATGAACCAGAAACATCAAGAGGAAATGGCCTTGGTAAAGGGACAATTAAGACAACTCTTGGACTGTAAACAACAAGGATCCCTACCTTGCCAACCACAACTGAACCAGCGAAACATGATTAACAGAGGTCCCAATTCGCAAGGGTTCCAAGGCAATCCCAGGTAGGCTCACATGGTCCAGCCAGGCCCGCAAACACCCCCTGGGTTTAGTGCTTCTTCATCGTCGTCTTCTCAAGGATCAACCCATGGCCCCAATGCCTCTGTGAATGTAGTGACATTAAGAAGCCTCACCAAAACCTAGGATCCCAAATGGCCGACTCTCCCCGAGACTTCACCCACTGAAATACCCGACTTAGAAGAGCCACCAGAAAAACCCAAGGACCCAGAAATAGATCTAATCCACATTCAGACACCCTACCCTGAGGCCTTGGAAACAATCAAGAAAAAAAAGAATGTTGTGGAAACTGACGAGCATTTGGAGATCTTTAAGCAAGTACAGATTAATATTTTGCTCCTCGAAGCCATTAAGCACATCCTAGATTATGCCAAGTTTTCAAAAAGGATGCTTGTACACCCAAGCGTAAGCCAAGACCTCAAGCACCTAGGAAGGTTGTGCTCTCCGAATAGGCAAGTTCCGTAATAACAAGCAACCTTCCGCTCAAGTGAACTGACCCAAGAGCACCCCTGATTTCCTGCAATATCGGGGACATGACATTTGATAGAGCGCTCCTGGACTTAGGTGCTTCTATCAATCTGATTCCAACAACGTTGTACCACCAATTTGGTTTCGGAGAGTTGACACCCACACCTGTCACCATCCAGCTGGCTGATAGATCGGTGAAAACCCCAAAAATGGTTGTCGAGGACGTGATTGTACGGGTCAGGGACTTCTATTTCCCAGTTGATTTCTTGGTGCTCGACATGGAAGTCCCTGAAAAATTATAGAACGCACCCATAATCTTAGGCAGACCTTTCTTAGCTATGGCTAAGGCAAACATTGATTGTGACATGGGATGTATGGAAATCACCTTCGGAGATAGGAAAATGCAATTGGATATCTTCCCAGTGATAAAGTCTTTTGATTGCGATTGCGTTGAGGAACATGATCCCGTAGAAACTCTGGTAGAGGAATGCCTCAACCTTGGTTCTATCTCAGACCACCAAACCCGTCATGACTGTTCTGACCTATCACCGTCACTACCCATGGACCTCTATAAGGCTGATTACCATCACACAACACCATTTGAGGAGATCGATGTTGATCAACTCTCGCCTTTTCCTTTCCGTCAACTGTGGTTCCACCCGCACCTGAACTTAAGCCACTGCCCGAGAATCTCTAGTATGTCTTCCTAGGAACTGACCAGACATTCCATGTGATTATTAATTCTCATCTAACCAAGGATCAAGAACTTAGGTTGACTGTGACCCTTTCAGAACATTGGGCCGCCATTGGTTGGACCATTTCTGACTTAAGAGGAATTAGCCCCACCTATTGCACCCATAAGATTTACCTAGAAGATGGGGCACGACCCTCCCGCTAGATGCTGAGACGTCTAAACCCAAACATGCGGGAAGTCGTTAAGAAAGAAATTATCAAGTGGCTTGACGTCGACATCATCTATCCTATCTCCGAAAGCCCCTGGGTGAGCCCCACTCAAGTGGTTCCAAAGAAAGCTGGGCTTACCGTTGTCACCAATGATCATGGCGAATCCATCCCCACCCGCACCACCATCGCATGGCAGGTGTGTATTGATTAGAGGAAGCTTAATGAAGCCACTAAGAAGGATCATTTCCCCTTGCCATTCATTGACCAGATCCTTGAAAGATTGGTAGGGAAAAAGTATTGTTGCTTCCTACATGGATATTTAGGATATAACCAAGTCGCAATTACTCCGGAAGATCGAGAAAAGACCACATTCACTTGCCCGTACGGCACATTTGCATTTCGTTGAATGCCGTTCGGGCTATGCAACGCACCTGCTACCTTCCAGCGTTGCATGCAAGCCATTTTTTCAGAAATGGTGGGTGAATACTTAGAGGTCTTTATGGATGATTTCTTTGTATTTTGGAATTCATTCGACCATTGTCTGAGCAACTTGGAGAAAATCCTGAAACAATGTATCGAGGTTAATCTGGTGTTAAGTTGGGAAAAGAGCCATTTTATGGTTCAAGAAGGAATCATCCTCGGTCACATCGTATCACATAGGGGCATCGAGGTAGATCGGTCTAAGGTTAATTTGATTTCCAAACTTCCTCCACATAGCTCGGTTCAATAGATTCACTCATTTCTGGGACACATTGACTTCTACCGAAGGTTCATTAAAGACTTTTCCAAGCTTTCCAAACCCTTAACCATCCTTCTAGCCAATGCGCCATATTCCACATGTCTTCTGATTGCATCCAGGCTTATCACACCCTTCGGGACTTAGTCTCCATAGCACCTGTGCTTCAGTCCCCGGATTGGTCCCAGGACTTTGAGATTATGTGTGATGCATCAGATTTTGCCATAGGCGCTGTCCTGGGACAAAGACAAGACAAGAAGCCCATGGTAATCTACTACGCGAGCAAAACGTTGGACGAGGCCCAACGAAATTATACGGTCACAGAGAAAGAGTTGGTCGCTGTAGTCTTTGGACTTGGGAAGTTCTGATCGTACTTGCTGGGATCCCACGTGACCATCTATATTGACCATTCAGCCATCCGGCACCTGTTGGCTAAGAAGGACGCAAAGCCCAGGCTCATCAGATGGATCCTGCTCTTGCAGGAATTTGACCTGGAAATCCGCAAGAAGGCCGGATCAAAGAATATGGTGGCTGACCACTTGTCCAGACTTCATCCAGACCACATTGGACCCTCCTTACCTCTATTTGATGCCTTCCTCGATGAACACATTCTGGCTGTGAAAGACAAGAGACAGCCTTGGTATGCTGACTATGTCAACTACCTAGTTGTAGGACAAACCCCACACAGTTGGTCTAGACAGCAACGAGACAGGTTCTTGGCTGAGGCCAAACACTATTTCTGCGATGATCTCATGCTGTTTTGCCTCTGTGCCGACCATATCATCAGGAGGTGTATCCCTGAGAACGAAGTTCAGAGTGTGCTTTCTTCTGTCATGACCAGGCTTGTGGTGGCCACTTCTCTGGAATGAAAACTGCTGCAGAGGTTCTGCAGTCTAGATTTTACTGGCCGTCCCTATTTAATGATGCACACAACTTTGCCAAGACTTGCTCACACTGCCAAATGCTGGGGACCATGACCAAGAAAGATATGATGCCCCTCCAGCCCATTTTGATTGTCGAAATCTTCGACGTTTGGGGTATCGATTTTGTGGGCCCCTTTCCACCATCCAATGGCTTCGAGTACATCCTAGTCTCGGTAGACTATGTTTCTAAATGGATTGAAGCCGTCGCCACCTGCTGATGCGAGCACAGGACTGTCATGGACTTTGTCAAGCAGAACATCTTTTCCCGTTTTGGAATACCAAAGGCCATAATCAGTGATGGTGGAAGTCATTTTATCCACTCCCAATTCCGTGCCATACTTAGAAAATACGGGGTTAACCACCGCATTGCTACCCCGTATCATCCGCAAACAAATGGACAGACTGAGGTCTCAAATAGACAAATCAAGAACATTTTACGAAAGACTATGAGACCTGACAGGAAAGACTAGTCCACACGACTTGATGATGCCCTGTGGGCATACAGGACAGCTTTCAAGACCCCGATAGGCATGTCGCCCTATCACCTGGTCTTTGGCAAAGCCTGCCATCTTCCTGTCGAATTGGAACACTGAGCTTACTGGGCTGTCAAGCAATGTAACATGGATTCCCAATTAGCCGGTGCACAGAGGATGCTCTAATTATCTGAGCTTGAAGAAATTTGTCGGGATGCCTTTGAGAATAGTCGACTATATAAGGAGAAAATGAAAGCCATCCATGACTGACTCATCCATAGAAAAACCATTGAGCCTAACCAGCAAGTCTAGCTATTCGACGCTCGCCTAAAACTCTTCCCGGGGAAACTCAGGTCCAAATGGACAGGACCATTTCAGGTGGCTAAGCCTTACTCTAATGGGGCGGTTGAAATCACTGATCCAAACACCGGGCACACTTTTAAAGTTAATGGTCAAAGATTGAAACATTTCCTGGCCCAGGTTACCCCAAAGGAGAGTGTCACCCTCGTTGAGGGATGACACGAAGCACCGCTCAGCTGGAGGCGTTAAACTCAGTGCTTCCTGGGAGGTAACCCAGAGGATTCAGACTGATCCAGTATTTTACGTCACTCAGGTATTATCTTTTTGAACCCCTGTTGCATCCATGTATTTGCTAATGAGAACATTGTCCAACTTAAGCATGGGGGGGTGGTAAATTGCACAATCATGAGCTCATTAAATCACTTTGAATAAAATAAAATTAAAAAAAAATAGAATTTAGGAAGAAACTTAGGCATTAGAAACTTGTCAATAGTGGGAAATAATACAAAAAGAACTTGAACACTTAGATTTTTCAGGCCTTCAGGCTTAATCAGCCCAGGTGTCTATCAAAATATGGATTTAGCTTCGAATCCTTGCAACCTTAAGCTATTATGATCCACCTAATAAATAAGGTGATAAGTATACAACTTATCAACTCACCCTCTAACTCAGAAGAACTTTGAGTCTCAGCATCTGCACACATTTTTGCACAGACTCACTCCTCAGAGATTTTGACAGAAATTGGGTAGCTAATGAACTCTCTAGGGTGGTATGGCTGGAAAGTTATCGTGGGTAATAGCCCAATGGCAGGTTGTCCAAAACCCAGCCACGGGACCACTTCTTCTTCATTGCCTCTAGGTACATTTGAGATCAGGAAAGCCACCAACAAAAAAAAAAGGAGAAGAAAAGAAAACAAAATAAACCACACTTCATCGCACTAGTATGGCTGGCAAGTGATCGTGGGTAACAGCCATTGGTCGGTTATCCAAAACCCAGCTCAGTAATTGCACAAAAAGAACCAAAACACTAAAGGAAGAAGTGGGGAAGTAGTACAAGCCAGGGAGATATACACTGGAAAATCCTTGTGTTGAGCCCAATTAAAACAAACGTAGGGAGAAAGCTACTAATTGAACAAATACACCTTCAGGCAAATATATTTCCTCTTCCGGTCAACTAGGGGCGTAGAAACCCAAAGTCTGTTTGAATTACCGTTGAGTGAGTCTATCACAATCTTCACAGCAAGATGCTTAGCACTTAGGGTTTTCACCAAGTTTTGGGTGGGTTGGGTAGCTGTAAAAAGTTACCAACCCACTCTGAATTCCAAAAAATTCTAAAAATACATATATATACATATACATATGTATAGTTATATACATTAAAGCAAGGATTCGGGTGATTTGTATTTTGGCAGACACCCGGGCGCTGCTTAGTCTTTGTAGATTAAGATCTTAGTATATTTCCTCCTATTGACAAGTGACAAAGTGTCTAAGCAATTACTTCTTAAATTCTGATAGAAAATAAAGGCTAGAATAAACCTTGCTAGGGACTAGCAAGGAGTAAGCATGGGGGTATGATAACACTGCACATGGGGGTGATAATTCTGTTAAATAGGGCCCATCTTAAGAATAAAAGGCACAACATAAGTAGAATGGGAGCATTGCATGCATCATATACCAAGATTGCTTATAAAACTGTATTAATGGCCATTTGTGTAAGCACTTGTCAAAGTAGGCCTCAGATGAGCAATCGGACTGCACGGATGGATTCAGAATGACAAACGGAGTCCAACGGACTCAAGATCAGCTAAATCTGACATTCAGAGCTCCTACAATGGGCCCAAGAAGTTCTGACCATTGATTTGATGATCAACATCCCTCGATGCGCCACGTGGTGCCTGCTCACCGCGTAGCCACTTCCACCTTCAGCCAGAGATCAGATCTCAGCCATCGATCTCTGATCGGATAGCCAAGAACCGCACGCACGCTCGCGGTCACCACGACAAACCAGCGGGTGTGGCGCAGCGTTAACGCGCATGCTCGCACCCACGCGACACAGGTTTTGAGCCACGCGATGCAGAATTCAGAAGATAACTTCTCGCTCGGGCAAAATTAGGTTGCCCGATCAACAGTGGGCGATCGAGATAGCTCCACACGACGCACCCTCAGGCAGCGATCGGCCACGTGCTCGCGCATGCCAGACAGCAACTCCTACGCTCACGTGCGCTCAAGGCGCGATCCAAGTGCACCTGGGCGAAGATCTCAGTTGTTCGATCTTCGATCGAATGGCTCTCATGCCACACCCACGGATCGAGCGCGAAGAAGAATAGTGCGGGCGAGCGACGGACGGGCTGGGGACTTCACCGACACTTTTGGAAGGGTTTTAGCGATGTCCTGGATGTCTCTAAAATCCCTTCTTCATTTGGAAAGCCCTTCTCCCTATTTAAACCCCTTCTAACCACTCATTCAAGGTATTCACTTCCCTTGCAACTACTCTACCCCTCTCTTAGCTAGCTTTAGGCCCTCTTATAATCATTGGAGACGACGAGCCACTGACGAAGCCTTCTCCACAACCGTGGCTGCCTCATCGCCCTTCCTCTCTCTCTCTTTCTTCCTCTCTTTTAAGCTTTATTTTATTTATGTTTAAGCATGTATCTAATGTTGTAATGTATGAACTAAAGCTGCATGATTAATGAACTTGTTTTCCTTTCGGTTGTCTACTCTATTTCCTATCCAAGTTGCATGTTAAAGAAAGAAACGACTCTAACCCTAATCTCTCTCTCTCTCTCGCTTTTCTCTTGCACCTTTTCGCAAGCAAAACTCCACAATTTTCGTGACAATAAGTGACAAGAAAAATCCGATTTTCACGCCTCCCTGAGGCCGACACTCGGACTCACATCCGTTTCTTTACTTTAAAATCGGCATTGCAAGTGTGAACTATAATGACACTTCTTAACACACGCACGAAAGCCACGTCAATCATTAGCCATAACTAGCTTGAATGAGCCAGAATCAAGAGATAAATGCCTTTGAATAATTGCCTAAAGAACATAATTCCACTTAAATCAGTTCTGAGGAGAGAATAATAAAATAGGGTTAATTGTACAATTTTAACATCACATCATCAATGTAGAGTAATCACAGGGTTGCTCGAGGTTAATTAGAGGTTAATTGAGCATTAAAGACCAAGGAGTGGGTCCACACTGGCAGAAATAGGATTCCACGCATTGCGAGGGAAGAAACAGTACACAAAATCCTAATTCTCAACCCCACTTGAATTGAAGAGGTTCTAGTCAGGATAAAATTCATCTAAACCTTACAAAATTCATATGAAAATATTTTAAGAGGTTTAGCACCCTTGGTTTGACCATCTGAACCTATTTTGACCTAAAACATAGCTTTAGATAGGATTCTACCCTAATTTGGGTTTTGTGCAAATTGCTGAGTCAAATGTGGTCCAACTCAAATCCAACTTCACCATTAGATTCATTGGGTTCAAATTAGGTCAAGACAAAAATTTGGGCCCAATCAGAGTCCATCTTGACCTAGTTTTCACTTTAGCCCTAAATGCTCTATTCTTCCCATCTAAACCCCTAGCTTTCAAAATTTCTTGCGTTCATGTCCTAAGTTCTTCATCTTCTTCACAGTTATGCTCCTACCACCATCAGCAGTGTAAATGGCGATCAAAATCAAGCACTGCCACCTTTTATCAATTTGAAATACTAGTAAATTAACACCTAATCCCACCAAATTTTTGTGGGATTACTATTCACACGATAGAGAATCAAATCAACCTCATTACAAAAGTTGTGATTGATCTTCGAGCTCAAGAGAGCTCGAGAAATTCGTGGGAATTTGGGTTTCCTAATCTCTGACTAACTGGGCTTCTTTCCTCAAATAGGGCTCAATTTTGAACTCTATAAGAGCTCCTACCTTAGTTCCAGGCCAAAAGCCTCTTCCTCTTCTTCCTTGGCTACCTTCGACTGTAGCTCCATCAACCCTCCTTGACATCTTCCTCAAACTGACCAACAGCCAAATTGGCCAGTCCTCCTTTCCCAACCTCGTTCGCTTCTCGCCGGTCACAGCAGAAGCTCTCCAACCCTTATCCTCGTCATCGTTCTCACCATAGAAGGATTCATCGTCTTCGATGTCGGCCAATCAAGCCAGTGACAACTCCCTCTCTTCATCCGTACTTAGGTTCTCTCTTCCCCTCTTACTCTCTAGTTTAGATTAGGACCCTTTTCACCTCAATTTTGCCGTCGTTCACTACTCTCCCCCTGTGTCTTCTTCTCTTCTAGCAAAGCTCTAGCAAGCTTCGCCCGGCCGCTAAACACACGAACACAACTCGCAACCACCACCACCCCTTCCTCTCATCCCAGGGATCAAAAGCCATTACTATGTTGAAGCTTTCAACTCTTGGAGACTACTGTCAGCCAAACCCATAATCTGATACCCTCTTTGACTTCACCACACCACTACAGACATCCAACCACCACACCGATACCACCATCGTCTTCCTCACCTCACGGTGACTCAACTAAACATGCTAATTGGGGCTTAGCTCCCATTCTTTTTGTTGCAAGTTGCCATTGAATCGATGCCGTCGCCACCAACTTCTCCAACTATGTTCACTCCACTCCGGCCACCATCCATCCAACCATTGACCTCACTCAAAGCGGACTCGTCCGGTGAACCCTTTCAGGCCTTCAACCGAGCACAAGCAGCGAAGCAACAACCCAATTACTTGAGACATCCATCTGAAGCTCACGTGAAGAAGATGGCTTGGATGATAGTCCCACTTCATGTGGGATGAAATCAGAACAACACAAAAATTAAGTTCTCTGTCGTGGGCTCATTGCCTCAGACACTAGGGGTGAGGTCCGCTCACGTAGTCCTCACTCCTCGCTCATCTCACATGCTCAGTGATTGCAGTGGATTTGCACCCGAAAAGGTTCGGGCTTGGAAAACCCGTCATCGTAGTTTGATTCGTGAGAAAATCTATCAATCAGATAAAATTTATAACCAAAACTCGAAAACTGAGTCCCGGGTCGAACACGGGGAGGCGAACGTTTAGTTTTGAAAATCCGTGTTTTGCTTTTATTTGTTTTTGTCATTTTTTCTTTTCTAATTTTTTTGGTATTTTTAATAGGGCAAAAGATCAGGTCGATGAAATCTAGCTAATCTACTTTCAAAATAAAAAGAGAGAGACAGAGAGAGAGAAACATTCATGTATTTTTATAATGAAATATTTATTACAACTAGGAAAGCAGGAAAACTATACTACGAAAGCAATAAAGAAAGAGATAGGTGAGAGAAACGCCCCTCGACAGTTGCTTGGAGGATGACTCACTCTGATGTTGCCTAAAGGAAGCTGGTGAAAAGTAGGACGAATGAGGATGAAGTCGGAGGATGGAGGGTGGGGCAGGACGGCATCGTAGCGAGGATCTTCTTCCTGAAGGGAGGTGAGAAGATGACCACGAGATGCTCCATGAAGGGGGATGAGAGGTGGGAACAAATGTTTGTTTTCAACTCTAGAGGAGCATCTCGAGCTTGGGACAAGCTCTCTCTAGAGCCTTGGAGGTGGTGAGAGGAAGAAAGGAAGAGATGAAGAAGGGGAGGTGTATGGGTCCTTTTATAGTGGAGGGAAGAGGCCAAAATAGGTAGAGGGTAATTAGCGACCTCTAGGATGTTGCTATGGCCTCCAGCTCACGCTCGCTTGTAGCTGTCCTCAAGTGTCCACCTTCTCACCATCAGCTGCTCGATTGACGGTTGTGATCACACAAGTATTGCGTGCTCTGCTGGAGTTGGATGGCATGTAAGAACGTCCATTGAGTTGGGTGTTGGATCGCACAGGCGTATCCACGATAATCCGTGCAACCATGTGGAGACTCTTCGCCATTCGATGAAGATCGTGTGGCACAATTTGGCGCTCATGTTGGTGATTTTGTGCGCTCGTGGGGATTCGACCACGTGCCTACAACTTGAGAGCACCCCTCGAAACCAATGCGCTGTAGGCACTTTTGTGTCTTAAAGATGAATTGAGTGCACGGGCGTGGAGGCATCCCAGCTGTTGGATCTTGATCCAACGGCTCAGATTCGAAGGCGCGAAAGATGAAGGGCATTGCCGGTTGCTACTGGCTGGTGTTGGGTGGCCTGGATGGTGCCACGTGGTGCCATCTAGGTCGTCCATCTTCTTTCAGTTGCAGAGGGTGCCATGGTGCTTGGATCAACGAGATTTCCACATTATCGGACTGTAATCGTCACTCCGGATCGATCCATATGGTCAGATTGTCCATCTGAAGCATGTATGGATGTCCAATCCCCCCTGGCCGTTGATCTTCCTCGAAATTCATATGATGCTATGGGACTCTATTCTAGACGATTTTGGAGGCGTTAGACTCTGATCGTCGTCCTGATCAGATCCGTAGGATCCGATTGTCCATCAAAGGTCCTGAAATAAATCTTCCTCTCTCCTAGCCATAAAAAGGACCTAATTAACCTAAAATATATACAACTACTCCAAATGCAGAATAATGCATGCTATGTAATATTTATAATATGAAATGCAAATCTAAGCCTAGGAACATGCATGATTTTGCATTTTAACCTGAATAGATGTGTCTATATCAAACCCCCATGCCTATCTTTAGCTAGCCCCAAGCAAAATTAAACTACATGCTGTGTATAAAAACAGAATTAGGACTCGATCGCTTTGGCCTAAGTTGTTTATTAAAACTAGAAAATTTCAACTCAGGTCCTAAACTACGAAGACTTAACAGTACCCAGGTGTCTGCCAGAATGCAGACCGCCCAAGTCATCGCCTTATTTGAAAACGGAAGATACTTTCTTTTTTTTTGCTTTTTCTTCTTTTCTCAATTTTTTGGACTTTTGAACTTTGAGTTTCAGGATAACTTTTTACAGCTACCCGACCCACCCAAGACTCGAAAAAGACTCTAAGTGCTAGGCATCTAGTGAAGAGAGTGAAAGACTTACTAGGTGGCCGTTAAAATGGACTTTGGGTTTCTATAACCTTAGGTGACCTTACCTAGAGGTTTATCTTTTCGAACGGTAGCTTTCTCCCTACTTTTATTTATGGGTTTAACACAAAGGCGAACCTAGTGTATGTCTCACTGGTTTATTCGACTTCCACGCTTCTTCCCTAAGTGTTTTAGGAATTATTGTGCATTTTTGTGAGCTGGGCTCTGGACAACCGGCCAATGGGCTGTTACCCATGCCAAGTTGCCAACTATACTCGTGTAGTAAAGTGTGATTTTATTTGTTTGTTTTTTTCATTTTCTCCTTTATTTATTATTATTATTTATTTTTTTTAAGTAGGTGGCTTCCCTGATCTAAGATTTACCTAAAGACAGTACGAAGAAAATAGTCTTGTGGCTGGGTTTTGGATAACAGGCTGATGAGCTATTACACTAACAACTTGCTAGCCATACCACCCTAGATGATTCATTAGCTATCCATTTTCTGAAGAAACTATCGAAAAGTGAGTCAGTGCAAATAGTGCGTAGATGCTTAGACCTAAAATCCCCTCAAATCAGAGGGCGAGTTGATAAGTCATGTGCTTATCATCCCAATTTATTTACTAGATTGAAGATAAATTTGAATTGGCCAGGACTCGAGACTAGGTCCACATTCGAGTGCACACCTGGTGATGTAAACATATTTATTGAGGGTAAAATGCCTACTCATGCATGTTCCTAGGCTTAGATTTGCATTTCATGTTATAAATATTACATAACATGCATCATTCTGCATTAAGAGTAGTTGTATATAATTTAGGTTAATTACGTCCTTTTTGTGGTCAGGAGAGAAGGATATTTATTTCGGAGCATTGGATTGACGATCCGACTATACGGATTTGATCAAGATGACAATCGGAGTCCAGCGTCTCCAAAATCGCCTCGATCGAAGTCCCGTAGCACCATATGCAGTCTAAGGAAGATCAACGGTCGAGGGACTAGGTGACATAATTTGGATCTTCAAATGACAAATCCGATTGTGCAGATGGATTCGGGTCAACGATCGCAGCCTAGCGACGTAAAAATTGACTCAATTCAACCTCTATAGCAGCCCCTAAAACGAAAAGAAGATGGACTACCCAGATTGCGCCACGTGGCGCAGCCCAAGCCGCCTATGCGCACGCATGCGCCACCGCACGTGTGAGGAGGCGTGCATGTGCATAGCACAGTGCCAACGCGGGAGCGTGCGCACGTGCTCCAGAGGCGGGACAGCACGTGCTAGTGACTCAAAAGCTGGACCTACAGTGATGCATGAGCTAGACTTACAATGACGCTTACAGCCATCACTAATTCTTCAAGCACCAGCAAAGCCAGCTATGGCCATGAGTAGGTGTGAGCGAGCATAAGCTACCTACAGCAATGCTTCTAGCGATGGCCTGGATGTCACTAATGGTCCCATATGTTGGACCCTAGTTCCATCTCTCTTCTGTGTTTTGATGTTAACAAAACCGTTTTAAAATCTAATATGTTTATGAAGTGATTACAGGTCAAAAGAATCTATGGATGCAAGCAAAAAGATTGCACATGAAGGAAAAAGTTTTTTGAAGATTTTAGTTTTTATTGTATCTTAGAATTTTTGCATGTCTCCAAACAAGTAAAATATAATCTAGGTATTAAAATCAAAATAGAGATAACTAGGATTCAAAATATCATCCATTTTCTCAGTTCTTAACTCAAAGTTGACTCTTTCAAAACAAAGTCGCCTAGAGTAGATTGGATTTCTCAACTGATTAACATTAATGATCTTTAGTACTTGCTTGGCACAGGTTTGGACCTAAGTTGCAAACTGTGAATATCAATTACCGGTACTCATGATGAGTACCGGTATCAAGTGGTCACAGTTTTTGAACTAGGTTTTTGCTTGGACCTTACAAGTACCGGTACTCATCATGAGTACCGGTACATGAAAGTCACAAGACCCATGATTGCGCATTACAAGTACCGGTACTCATCATGAGTACTGGTACATGTAGGTCATAGGACCCAAGACTATGCGTCACAAGTATCGGTACTCACAATGAGTACCGGTGCCCAGTGATTTGGCTGTACTGACTGTATGTAGTCAGTACCAGTACCAACTAACCGTTTTGACCAGTCTAAACGGCTAATTTGCAATTAGTCGTAACTCTAATGTTCCTAAAATACCCCTAACGGCTAGAATTCGTGGGAGAGGTGATTAGTGGTATATAAGCACTCTTTGAGTGTTGTTTTAGACACATCTCAAAAAGAGAAATATACTCTTGCCTACACCTTCAATTCTCCATTTTCAAGCTAAAAGAGAGTTTGTTTTGTTGCATACATTTCAAGGCATCTCATCATTTGCAACAAATCTTCAAAGGCGATCGTATTTTTTTTTGTAATCAATCGTTTGTTTTACGCCTTAGTTTTCTCGTTAGATTTGATTATACTTGTTATAAGATATATTCTTGTTGGAGACTTAGGAAATAGTCGTAAGATTCTATTTACATTTTACTTACACCTATATCTTTATCTTTTCTTCATATCTTATAATTGGGTTGAGGTAACCCGTTAATTACCTCTGATATTAGTAAATTGATTCCCTCTGAATTGAGGGAATCGGGTTAAAAATCCTAAGTCGGGAGAGCTAGGTAGTGGAGTACCTAGGTGAGGGGAACCACTGTACATCTTGTGCCTTTTGTGGTTTGATTTGTCTTGCAACTTTTTATTTCCCACACTATTCATCCCCCCTTCTAGTGTGCTTGTCATTTACAGATCCTACACCATACCTATTTTTGCCTCTTCTCCTCCACTATAAAAGGACCTACACCCCCTCCCTTCCAAACCATCTCTACCTACTTTACTCCTACCTACTCCGAAGCTCTAGCAATCCTACCAACGCTCCATTAGAGCTTGTTCTCAAGCTCCCAAGGCTCCTATTAGTGTAGCAAACCTCTGCCTCACCAAATATTCGTCCATCTTCTCATCCCAATCATAGGTCGCCTTGGAGTTGTCCTCCCACCTCCATTCCAGTAGCAGATCATCTCCGTCTTCTCACCTCCATTCTGGAGCCATGCCAAAGCTATCCTCGACTCGACATCCTCCTGCATCTCACCTCCATCGTCCCGCTCCTCACCTCCTTCGTCCGAGCTTTCACCAGGCACCGTTGTCTCGCCGAACAACCGATTCAGGAGATTTCCTCTCACCTCCCTATCTTTTTATGCTTTCATAGTTGATTGTAATAGACATTGAAGTGATATCTATACCACTTTTGTTCCATCTCTATCTTGTGATTTGTTTACTTATTTTCTTCTTACAAAAATACAAAAAAATAACAAAACCCTAAAATACCAAAATGAAATAAATCGAAGTGTCATTTTCAATTAAAGTAAATGTCGCCTCCCTGTGTTCGACCTGAGACTCCCTTGGAGTTTCGGTATAAATTTTATCTGATCGACATGTTTTGCAACTATGACGACTGGTTACTTGTAACCCCGATTTCTAACACACGAAACACATGCGACCACCTAGGGTAATTAAGCCTGAAGGCCCAAAGAGTCTAAGTGTTTACGACTTATCGTATCATTTCCTAAAGTTAATAACTTCCAAAAGCCTAAGTTCTCTTCTTCCTAATTTCTTTCTTTTTTATCTGTTTGAATTTTCATTTTCTTAAAGAAACTAAAAGAAATTCTATGGAGTTAACAAAATGATTTTAGGAATTAATTATCCACCTCCCCATGCCTAAATGATGTAATGCCCGCATTGTAAACATAAAGACATGAAAAGGCGGAGTAAACAGAATATCACCTGAATAATGTGAAAATTCGGTCAACTCCGTAGAGAACGTGGAATATAAACACGTGCTAAATTTAATGACTTCAGCTAGGAATAACATACATACAAGGAAGAAATTGAGAATTCACAAGTGCGAGTCAAAATCAAAATCAAATGATTAGTCCTCAGACCCACCAGCAGAAGATGTCCACAGACGTGGACTAGATTATGATGGAGACCCATTCCCCAAGGTCGAGTGGTTCTCAGGTTCTGGATGAAAACCACACAAAACCAAAGGTTGTTAAACTTGCAGGGTCGGGCTTATGGTTTTGTGGTGTGCAACCCAAGACCAAAGTGTTGGACAATGGGTAAAGATGGTTCAATAAGTGCGGATGTCCACTTAATGTTTAGCTCAGAAGAATAATCAGTTATTTCAAGCTTAGGTTTCATGTGAAATATATCGTAAGAGTCCTGGTAGAAAGTAGGTGGTTTTAGGCCAACAGGAACCCTTAAATCCAAACTTGTTTTTCCCTCAGAATTAACCTCACAAATTTTCATTTCAACATTTCTATCCTCCAACATCAAGTGCTTAGGCTCCGGGACCTCTAGCTTACCGTTCACCCCATAATATTTACCCAAGTCTAGAAATCGTGGATGAATCAAGATTGGCTTGGGCACAATGATCTCAAAAGTTAGCTCTTCTGGGTGCGGTTGAGGAATGGTGCTACTGATTGAATCATCAAGATTCGGATCATCCAAGTTAGCCCCAATCAAATCAGAATCTTCAATAGTTGGGCTATCAAATGGTTTATCAGATTCCTCAAGCCCATTTGTCTCACTAAAATCATTCTCCTTAAGCTCAAGTTAGACTTTACTAAGAGATTCCTCACCCTCAAAATCAAAGAATTCATGATCCTCATTTATATATGTCTCAAAATCATATGTCATTTCATGGTCCATGTAGACATATTTTTCGTCATTCCCTGGCTCTAGGATCTCATGTAAGAAACTCGGTTGATCCTCAATGGGTTGCTTTAGACCAACTTGGTCATCACCAATATCAGAATATGTATTCCCCCAGACAGGCGCCTGAGCGGGTTCTGACATTGGCTCTCCTGAAGGGGGTTCATCTTGAGAATCATCCCAAGATTTGACTAGGGCAACCACTAATTTCATCCTCAACCTCGATAATTTCCCAAGAAGAAACTCACCCAGGTCCCTATCCCTAATGTTTTGGAGCAAATCCAATAGAGAACTATTAAGTTCATCAATCATTTTGATCATAGGCTCCAATGCTTCAGTGCATGGTGTTGGTTAAGCTTCCAAAGATTGTATAATGTTCCTCAAATTATCCAACACCTTGTCTTGGACCTGGTTCAGCTGAACCAAATGGTTTGATTCAGGTTTGGGTGGGTTTGGGTTAAATCTAGGGGAGTCAACATATCGAGGTTCTCGAGTCCCTCCTTGATAGTAGGTCGTTCTAGGTTGTTCAAAAAATGGAGGTGACCTATATTCAGTGGAATACTGGGGAGGGTAGATGTTATAATCATCATATCCTTCCTGATTGTAGATCGGGTTGGTTTGATCATCAAAGGATCGAGATATATAATCATTGTAGCTTTGGGAAGGATAGTAATCATAGTCTTATTGTCTAGGGTTAGGCCCTAGACACTGAGGTCCTGATTCATATCCCCAATCAAAGTTATCCCAGCTAGTGGATCGGTAATTACAAGTCAAGTCGGGATTGTAATCATCTTGGGGATAACTGGTGGTAGGAAGGTGTTCTTGTGCGAAAGTGAAATCGGGTTTGTAAATATCGTGTTGCAGCATAGGTGAAATCACTTTGAAGAACAAATAAGAATTTGTTACTTGAAAAATTGAGAATCTGAGGTCGAACATGGGGAGTAAATTGGCATTTAAAAACTAAAAACACAATCTCAAATTGATAAAATGTGATGTTCAACAATTTATGAAACAATAGAATTAAGTTCAATGTATATAAATGCTAAAGAGATGAATAGGGATGTAAAAGGAAATAGAATTAATCTCTGTCTATTCTTTCTCTTCCTTTTCTTTTTTCTTTGATGTCTTCTTCTTTCTTCTTCTCTTTTCTTCCTTCTCTAATTTCTTCTTCCTTTCTCTACGGCTATCATTTCTTTTCTCTTCTTCTTCTTTCTTTTCTTCTTCTGTGTTTCTTTCCTTCTTTCCTCTACCTTGGCTTCTTTTTGCTTCTTTCTTCTGCCTTTGGCTTCTTTCTTCTGCCTTTGGCTTCTTTCTATGATTCCTTCTTCTCCTTTAGCTGTGTCTTCTCCTTCCTTCAGCTGTGCCTTCTAGTCTTCATCTTTCTTCCTTAGGTTCTCTAGCCCTTAACCTTCTTCAACTTCCTTCCTTAGCCTCTTTCTTTTCCACAACTCTTTCCCTCAGCTTCCCTTCCTTCTTTCTCTTCCTACACAGAAGTGCAAAACCTACCCCTACCCTCCCCTCTCTCTCTTAGGTTCACTCTCCCAGAGCCAATAGAGTATGCGGGTCAGGTCAAGCGCACTAGGTCTAGGCACACAAGTGTGGGTGGTGCGTGAGAAGTGCAGGGTAAATGGGTCAGGCAGCCTGGTCCACGGAGGAGTGAACGCGGATGAGGTGGGTGATCGGGTGAGGGGACCTCACCCCGTGATCTGAGGCGATAAGCTAATATCACAAAAACAATATAAATCACTCACCTATGCCAAAAGTTACCAAGGTGGGACTAAAGTCCCACCCGCTTCTTCGCATGCCCGTAGGAGGATGCCTGCTCAATTGCTACAGCTGCAGATGGTATTGGCTTCGATTACTGGGTGCGAAGAGGTCGTAAGATATTTTTGCACATCTGGGCCTCTACTTGCTGGAGCGTCGCGACCTGGAGCAAGCTTTGCTCCTGCTCCAATGGTGACAGGGGGACGAACCTACAAATCATGAATATGGCCTCGCGGCCCTGTGTTGGTGAAAACGTAGATCGCATTTTTGATAAAAGCGTCGTAGTATAGTTGCGAAATGCGATCCAACAAAGATATTGTTTTGTAAAAATAACGACTTTGAGTCCCGGTCGTTTGTCTCTAGGAGGCATTGTTTTTGCTTTTGAAATCGATCTTAAAGCCACTCTACTTTATTTAAACGACATGCTGGTGCGTAATATATAGGCAATTAAAGAACAGGCACTTAAATCACGTAAATATGATAATCATTTAGCTCAAGGTGATTTCAAACACATAAGAGATATATATATAAAATGAAATTTCATTCATCGCGGGAGAGTTGTTCCACAAGGAAATCTAGAGGAAAACTTATACATGAATGCTTAAAATTAAATCTAACTACCAGAAAATGATTGCATACAAGAATCAATGGGGGGACTTCGCATGCATCATTGGGGGAGAAGTAAGACTACTCTACTAAGCAATAAGTGAAAGCAATAAAAATTATGAAGAGCATGATCTAGGGCTAGAAGAATAAAGGGCATTCAGGGGTGGTCCCCGATGGCCTTGGAGTGGTCGAGAAGAGAATGAGGGGCGGCCAATGTAGCTTAGGCCGACCCTTGGAGAGAAGTAGGGTTGATCCAGCATCCCGGCATGGTGTCCTCCATGGTGGTGGTAGTGAGCTCATGGAGGTGGAGTGAGTGGCTAAGTGGAGGTGGCGTGAATGGCACCAATGGAGAGCAATTGGCAAGGGAGTGAATGGGTGCCAATGGCCACCCAAGGGGTCTTTTTATCGACCTAAGGGAAGCTCTCTAGAGAATTATGGAATTCTCTAGAGAGGCCTATGGTGGGAGCTTGTGGGAGAGTGAGAGAGAGAGGGTGGATGGTGGTTTTTAGATCCACCAAATGTGGATCTAAAAATTGAATGGCTCTTGGTTGCTATTTTTGGCAACCAAGGCAACCACACATGGTAGAGAGTTCTAGAGAACTCTAGGCTAGATATTTTCGTGTGGATGGTGTGTGTGGGTATGTGTGGGTCGAAACTTAGGTGGCTAGGTTGATTAGGTTGGGTTCTAGTGGGTTTAGGTCAAGGTAGGTCTCAAATTAGGGTTATAAACCCTAATTAACTAAGGTAAAGTGCAATTAAACTTAATACAAGTTTAATTGGGTGTGTGGAAACTTAATTGAGAGTAAAAAAACTCAATTAAGTCAGGTCTAGGTCAATTGGACTCTCACTGAGTCCAATTGGACAGTGTATGCTGAGATCTGGGCTCAATTGGACTCAATGAGTCCAATTGAATAGGCTGATGGAATTGACTAAGATCCAAGTCAATTAGGTTTAGTGAGGACCTAATTAGGTCCTTAGGGAGGTCTAGAGGTGATATATTAGGGTTATGGCACCTTAATTTAGTTTCCTATGGGGTTGGAATTGGGTTTAGGGACCTAGAGATCCAAGATGAAGGCTTAAATCTCAAAACAGGAATTGGAGAGCAGTATCGGACGTCTAATAATAGAATCAGACGTCTTATACTCAAAAATCAGAAGTCCAGACTTGTTGTCTGGATGTCCAATCAGAGTCAGAAAGTATTTCGGGTTCTATTTTGGGTATTCTGCAGAAATTAGACGTCTGACAAAGTGTCTGGACGTGCAATAACACTGCAGAAGTGGGTTTGAAGTGTGCGGGAGTTGGCTAAGGGTCCTGGACATCTTAAAACTTATCTGGACATCCAGAGAAGGGTTGGAACTAGGGTTTTAGGGCTTCGTAGGGAGTTGTGACCTAATCTAAGGGTGGCTAAGGCTTGGGGAAGTCTCTAGGCTATCCTAGGGCTTAGATGGACCTAAGCTCTTCACATTTTACTGCTTTATTTCTACTTAATAGAATAGAAAACCTCTAACCCCCTTACATTATTATTCCTGCATCTAAACTAGGCCTTCTGCTCCAGCTCTGCTACAACTCCCGTTATTCTTGATCTAGCTTCATATCCAGCTCCTGATCAGCTTCTTCCCTGCAATCGACATAATGCACTTAATCAGCACATTATAACAATATTTTATGCATAGCTAAAGGAAAGCAGTAAAGATGTAGATAATGTGTATGCATGCATGAATAACCCTAACTTATGCTATGTCCTAGCTTAATCTAGGTCAATTAAGACCTATGATTGCTGCGCAATCATACCCCCTTGCCTAAATCTTGCTAGTCCCTAGCAAATGCAAGACTAAACTATTTACAGCAAGGGTCCCTAAGGGACTGGTTATTTTATCAAGTGTTTTCATAGAGATTTTTCTCCCTTTTGTTTTCATCCTATGCTCTAGAAATCCAGACAATCGTGAAGGTGTAGCTATGTAGCTTTTGCAATGGGTTCGAGTGAAAACTAATACACCTCTAAAGCCTGTACTTGACCCCTAATAAAAATTCTAGCGGGATAGGTGGATTTCTTCCCTCAGGGTATTCAAGATATTTTATGAATTCCACCCTAGCTTTGGCTTAGGTAGAGAATCTCTGAGGGAAAGAATTGTATATTTGGTGGCTCATTCTCACTTGGTGCTACATAGAGACTAGTACTACAGAATCCAGATTCCCGAATTACTAAGTAACTCAACTCAGAGAAAGACGAGAAAAACTATGCTCCCTTTTGATTCCTTTGTATTCATTCTCTCTTGCTCTTTTTCTTTCTTTTTCTTAGAGCTCACAACCTCACCAGATTCACACATATGTTCTGTATTTGGTGGTCTCACTAGGCATTAACATTTTAATTGAGTTCTCATAATCCTAACACTAAGTCAGGATTCCTCAGCTAGTATTTGGGCAGTCAGAAACACAAGAAAAATAGGTTAAATCCATATTTGGTGGAGCTCAATTTTATTTGGTGGTATTGCCTCGATGAAATAAACACTAAATATTCGTTCTTTTCTTTGCTTTTTCTTCTCTTTCTAATATTTTTTTTTCAATTTTTTTTCAGTTTTTCTTTCTTTTCATCATTCTTTTTCTTTTTCTTTTTCTTTTTCTCATTTTTTTTTTAATTTTTTTTCAGCATAACACAACTGGCATACATCCATGAACTTTATTAAGGAGGCATTATTGGAGATTGGTGGTACTCAAAAGACATTGGGTGGCTTATTTGGTGGAAGTGCCTACTCACGGCACCGGGAGAGATGGATAGGACGGTGTATTTCTGACCTTGACATCAATACCCTCCTACAGCCGAGGATTCTGTAAGGAATGGTCGTAACCATCCACCTTAGCCCTAGTTTTATGAAAACTCACTGTCCGCGTATTTGCCTTATTCGGTGGCTCTCACATTTTTGCACAAAAATGTATACGCAGGAACCGAGAGCGAAAACTATGTCTAATCTCAGAGTATCATCACCTAATTATCTAAGATTCCAGATTCCTTGCACTAATCTTAGAGCACCAGTATACTCTACTCTCTCACACTATTTGGTGGATTTTTGGAGGAAAATCTGCCTGACTCCCAAAACATTGTCCAAGGGTTCAGGAAAAGAAGCACTGCTTCTTCTCGACAGACTGAAGACGTTTATCAGCCTGCACCGTGAATCCATTGCAAATTCTACGTGTGTGTGAAAAGTTGTACTGGATTCCAGATTACAGGAATCAACTGAAGGATAAAAATCACTAATGCATTCTCTTAATAAAATAATCTTATTCATGAATGCAATATGTATATATGTTATATAACCTCACATAATTTGTTCTTCGTGAATTTCTCGTATCGGGTTACAATCAGCTTGACCCTAAATTTAGAACAAAAGGTGAGCGGTTGAGTCGGAATCGGTTATTACGAACGATTTCTAGCTCCAATGCGAGCATTGGAGGTGGAGTCGGTTGTTCTTTTATTTAAGGTCCTAAAGTACGTTTTGCATGCAGTTCCGAGGTTTTCAAGTGTTGGCAAAAATTTTTTTTTCAGTTTTTCTATATCTACCCCCCAATGCCTAAGTTCTTGCATGTCCTCATGCATGAATGTAAAAGAAAATAAATGATACAGGGAGAGAATGAGTAGAAATCACCTGTAATTGCTCCTGAAATTATATTCAGCACTGGCCAACCTGTTAATATGCAATATAAAAGGGAAATATGCTAAAACAAAAATATGCTATGTATGAAAATGATGGTGGAATGTGGGGCAAATGGTATCTATATGTGCTGAGTTTAACGCCTCCAGCTAGGCGAAAACTCAATCAGATGTGTCATTTCTAGCATAGGAGCCGGTTAAGATTAAGAGAAAGATATGCTCGTATGCTCCCAGAATCAGTGGTCCGGAGATACGAACCAGCTGATTGTGCTCCCCTACTCCAAAAAGTCTAGCTATAAGAAAGTGAGGAGTGGTAGTGGAAAATAGAGGATAATCAAAGGTGGGATTATGATGTTGATTTAGCTGATTTATCATGTCCCACAATTCAGCAGGAAGTTGCTGAGGGAGTAGATCAACATGTATCTCAGAATCAGAATCTGAGTCATAGGGATCCTCATAATGATAATTGACATCAAAGATCATGCCCTCTCCAGGCTCTGGATCATATGGGGGTATCCATGAAAGTAGAAGATCTGTGGGGAGGTCCCTAAAATCCTCGTCAGAAATTACTTCATCCTCATTAGTACCCATCTCTGATTCATCGGAGGCTGACTCTTCAGGCTCGGGGTCGAGCCATCTATTAGATTGACTAGGATGATAGGTGCGTCCCCAGCTCATTCTACTTGAAGCTTCACCTTCATATGCATTGGGCTCCTCAGGAATTCCTACCTCAGGTAGCATATTTATTTCTTTGTTCGAGTTATCCATAGCTACTTCTGGTTTTCGGATGTCAGGATCAGGGATAGGAAGTGTCGTCTCAAAATCTCTAGCATCTAAATTAGGGATGTAGGTGAAAGAAGAAGAGTGCAGATCAAAAGATGTTGGCTCTAGTACAGGTTCACCTACAATGGGAAGCGGTCTAGATTGATCAGTAGTGTCGCATGTAATGTCTGCCTTAGGATGCATATCCTCAATTGGATCTACTTCCCTTGTCTCGATTGGGTCGTCTTACCCAAAAGGTGTCTCCCAGGATTCAGGATAATCTTATTGCGGCTCAGTCCTGGAGATATCAGTCCTTTCCTCAATTTCAGATGAACCCATTCGGCATACTTCCTGCTCCTGTCTCATATCCAGGCTAGATTCTTTTTCCCCTGAGTGATCTTCGGGTATCTGCTCCCGAGAGTCTTCTGTGTGTTCTTCCGGTGTAGTTGTTTCAGATTCTTCGAGGTCTTCAATGCTATTTTCCACTTGATATCTCAAAAGCAATAGTTCTTGAGTTTCCCGATTTTGTCCAATCCACCTTATTATCTCTGTTGTTTCCTGAAGGAGCTCCATCACAGCTTGTTGATGCTGAATCCAGCTTTGTCTTTGGTTCGGCTCAATGATAGCCTGGATTTCGCGTAGATAGGATGCAGCCTTTTCCTTAGCGCTCGCTATAGCTCTCTGTATTCTATAATGTGGCTACATATGCACCGATAGCTCTTCAGGGGTTCTAGGGTGTGAATCAGGTCTACCCATGTTCCATGGGTGAGAAGCAGGAGTATGAAATCCATATCCTGGGTTATAAGATGCGATCCTTTGAGGGACCGACTGGTATGGGTCATAATATCCAGGGTTAGGATATGGGTTAACCATTTCGGTAAACCAAGGAGAATGATCAGGCGAAGTGAAAAGTCATCTTCGCCGCCTTGGGTTCTGATCCCAAGGTTGAGCTAATTCAGTGACTCGAGCTCTCAGATAAGCTCGTGGGTCTAGCTCTTCTGGATCCTGATTAGGTCCAGATCCAATGTTAGCCATTGCGGCTCAGTAGATAGAAGAAATGGGGAGAGAAGATGGTCCGAGCGAGGTGACTCGCCTCCTTGGGAGTGGCTCCCAAGGTCCAACCAAGTGAGGTCGAAGTGACCTCCTTCCGTGCATACACCGCCCAACCCCTGGGTTGGTGTAGCCACACAAGACAAGGCTAAGGCCCTGTCAATCAAATGGTCCTTATAGATCAGGTGACCAGATTTTTCGTTAGGGATTTGAATTCCTGAAGATAAGTTCATCGTACAACTGACTAAAAGTGAATCCCGCCTCTCAAGCTAACCCAGCCAATCTGGTTACGGGGGACTAAGGGGAAGGTTCTTCCTTTGGCTTACGCCTCCGGTTCCGATGACCCCCGAGCCACGGTCGTTTGACACTATCCCGCAGACTTAGTCACCAAGTTCGGCAAGAGAGATTAAACTCATCCAGTAGAACGACAACAAACTCGGGTTGATTTCGTGTTTTAAAGTTAGTTTTTAACCCGTTTTCTTCAGTGGGGTTTGTCGTGAGTGGCCCACAAGGTGACTAAGCTCACCAGCTAACTAGACTTGATTAAGTCTAGGTTAGCCAAAACTGTTGTCTCTATTTGTGACCCTAAAGGTTCAACGTAAGTTGCATGCACTTGTAGGGTTTTTTTTTCTCTATTTCAGCAGACCACAACAATAATGTTGATTCTCTGATAGTAATTGGAATCCAATTAATTTGAAATTTTGCAAGTAGACTCCTTTTTCAATTAGTTTTTCATAGAATATTTGTTTTGGAATTTTTAATGTTTCAAACAAATTTTTAGGAAATTTTAAATATCAGGGGGTCAAATTTGGAACTTTGACCCCTGAACGGTTTATCGCTTTGAAACAGTACCAAATGATCTTCAAAAATTCAGAAAAAATATTGAAAATAAATCCAATTAGATAAGCTTTCAAACCCCGACATTTTTAGTCAAAACAGATTCGTGGATTGCTCAGAATCGCTTTTGGAACTTTGAAAATTTTTGAATCTGGGTCTATCTGACCCTCGTGCACTTCGCAAATTTTTAAAAATTTTATGCTTGGAGTTTTTTCAAAGTAATAGTGGAAAATGAAAGATGGTTTGAGAATGAAGGTTTTTCCTGAATTTCAAAATTTTTTGCTAACGGATTTTTCGGCAATCGAATTTTTAAGTGAGATTTGAAATTTGGCCGAAAATCAGAAGGTGGTGGAAAAGCTTTTAAAGAGGTTTGAATTTGAAATTCAAGCCTTCCACCAAAAATGCTTCTTTTTTTTTTCTTTTTAATCTTTTGCACCTTTTTTTTAAAAAAAAAAGAATTTCCAAAAGGTTCAACGAAAATCTCTTCTTTTTTTTTTCAAAACAACCTAGATTCGAAAGAAAACCTAATCAAGATTGTTTTCGAAATTTTTTCTGTTTGATTTTTTTTTACTAAAAAAAGAATTTTTTTTTCACAAATAATTTTTCAAACGAAATTGCAACAAGTAAATCTGCTCCTACGGTTCAGAAAGAGAAACCTAATCTAAGATAGATGATGTGCACCTGATTTTTCTTCGCCACGCTCGGTGTGTGCGCAGATCCCTTTTTTTTCTTCCGTGTTATCCTGCACATCAAAAAAAAATGAAGTAGAGGTAGATTTGTCAATGATAAGTAAAGGATCGAAATCAAGAAAAATGACGTTGCCTCCCCGGCAACGGCACCATTTTGTTGGTGAAAACGTAGATCGCATTTTTGATAAAAGCGTCGTAGTATAGTTGCGAAATACGATCCAACAAAGATATTATTTTGTAAAAATAATGAGACTTTGAGTCCCGGTCGTTCGTCTCTAGGCGGCGTTGTATTTGCTTTTGAAATCGATCTTAAAGCCGCTCTACTTTATTTAAACGACATGCTGGTGCGTAATATATAGGTAATTAAAGAATAGGCACTTAAATCACGCAAATATGATAATCATTTAGCTCAAGGTGATTTCAAACACATAAGAGATATATATATATAAAACGAAATTTCATTCATCATGGGAGAGTTGTTCCACAAGGAAATCTAGAGGAAAGCTTATACATGAATGCTTAAAATTAAATCTAACTACCAGAAAACGATTGCATACAAGAATCAACGGGGGGATTTCGCAAGCATCATTGGGGGAGAAGTAAGACTACTCTACAAAGCAGTAAGTGAAAGCAATAAAAATTATGAAGAGCATGATCTAGAGCTAGAAGAATAGAGGGCATTCAGGGGTGGTCCCCGATGGCCTTGGAGTGGTCGAGAAGAGAATGAGGGGCGGCCAATGTAGCTTAGGCCGACCCTTGGAGAGAAGTAGGGTTGATCCAGCATCCCAACATGGTGTCCTCCATGGTGGTGGTAGTGAGCTCGTGGAGGTGGAGTGAGTGGCTAAGTGGAGGTGGCGTGAATGGCACCAATGGAGAGCAATTGGCAAGGGAGTGAATGGGTGCCAATGGCCACCCAAGGGGTCTTTTTATAGACCTAAGGGAAGCTCTCTAGAGAATTATGGAATTCTCTAGAGAGGCCTATGGTGGGAGCTCGTGGGAGAGTGAGAGAGAGAGGGTGGATGGTGGTTTTTAGATCCACCAAATGTGGATCTAAAAATTGAATGGCTCTTGGTTGCTATTTTTGGCAACCAAGGCAACCACACATGGTAGAGAGTTCTAGAGAACTCTAGGCTAGATATTTTCATGTGGATGGTGTGTGTGGGTGTGTGTGGGTCGAAACTTAGGTGGCTAGGTTGATTAGGTTGGGTTCTAGTGGGTTTAGGTCAAGGTAGGTCTCAAATTAGGGTTATAAACCCTAATTCACTATGGTAAAGTGCCATTAAACTTAATACAAGTTTAATTGGGTGTGTGGAAACTTAATTGAGAGTAAAAGAACTCAATTAAGTCAGGTCTAGGTCAATTGGACTCTCACTGAGTCCAATTGGATAGTGTGTACTGACATCAGGGCTCAATTGGACTCAATGAGTCCAATTGAATAGGCTGATGGAATTGACTAAGATCCAAGTCAATTAGGTTTAGTGAGGACCTAATTAGGTCCTTAGGGAGGTCTAGAGGTGATGTATTAGGGTTAGGGCACCTTAATTTAGTTTCCTATGGGGTTGGAGTTGGGTTTAAGGACCTAGAGATCCAAGATGAAGGCTTAAATCTCAAAATAGGAATTGGAGAGCAGTATCGGATGTCTAATAATATAATAAGACGTATTATACTCAAAAATCAGAAATCCAGACCTGTTGTCTGGACGTCCAATCAGAGTCAGGAAGGATTTCGGGTTCTATTTTGGGTATTCTGCAGAAATTAGACGTCTGACAAAGTGTCTGGACGTCCAATAACACTGCAGAAGTGTGTTTGAAGTGTGCGTGGGAGTTGGCTAATGGTCCTGGATGTCTTAAAACTTATCTGTACGTCCAGAGAAGGGTTGGAACTAGGGTTTTAGGGCTTCCTAGGGAGTTGTGACCTAATCTAAGGGTGGCTAAGGCTTGGGGAAGTCTCTAGGATATCCTAGGACTTGGATGGACCTAAGCTCTTCACATTTTACTGCTTTATTTCTACTTAATAGAATAGAAAACCTTTAACCCCCTTACATTATTATTCCTTCATCTAAACTAGGCCTTCTGCTCCAGCTCTACTACAACTCCCGTTATTCCTGATCTAGCTTCAGATCCAGCTCCTGATCAGCTTATTCCCTGCAATCGACATAATGCACTTAATCAGCACATTATAACATTATTTTATGCATATCTAAAGGAAAGCAGTAAAGATGCAGATAATGTGTATGCATGCATGAATAACCCTAACTTATGCTAAGTCCTAGCTTAATCTAGGCCAATTAAGACCTACGATTGCTGCGCAATCACCCTGTCAAAGCACTTAGAAAGCTTCTCCGTGTCACGGCGAAGGTGGTGCAGTGGGTGGCGTGGTGCAGAACGGCCTAGGCTTGCGTGCCTAGGTCAGATTGTGGCTGTGAAAGTGCATTTGTTCGGGGAGAGTGTAGGGTGTGTGTAGCAGTCAATGAAGGGGCAGGTGATGATCACTAGATGATGGTGAGACTTCTGTGGTAGGTGGAGAGGCATGTGGGTGCATGAAGCGACGGTTGCACCTTCATCGGTGGTCTACCAGAGATGAGGATGACGAAGGTGGTCTGTGGCTGTCGAGGGTGATTTTGTGAAATAAAGAGGGGTAAAGTGAAAGGTAGAGAGAGAGGAACTTAACTAAGGGTATCTGGATGAAGGTGGGAGGCAGAGGGCGAGTGGCATGTATTTGCCGTCGCCGGAGACGAAAGCCCTGAGATGAGGAGGCAGCGACGATGAATGGGTTAAAGATGCGCATGCAGGTATGGTGCGATGTGGAAGAGTAAGGCGGAGAAGACTCTGCCACTGGTATGGTGGTAGAGCAATGAGAAGAGGGAGGAGATATCACTGGAGCTTGCAGGCTGTTTGGCCGGAGATGGGAGAGGAGGAATTTTGGGGGTTTCTACAGCCAAATCAAGCTTGAGATGATCGTCTAGGCTTGGGGCTTCTTTTATAGGCACCAGCAGAGGGCCTTGTGCTTGGAAGACAAGCTTCCAAATATGGGTTTCCTCACCGGAGTAGGAAATTCGAGAGATACCCATGTCTCTTGTGCGTTCGCACAAGCGATTGGGTGCGAATCAAGGCATGTGATTGTGTTCACATGGTCGGGAATTTCTCAAAGAATCTCCCTTTCAAATCTTAGAGGGATTCTCTGAGGAAACAAGAACTTCCCTTTTGTATCCTCACCGGAGTAGGACTCCTCCTCTGCAATGGCGGAGGGACCTAATTGTAAAGAGTGGCGAGGAAGATAGGGGGTTTCTGCGAGGTTTTTGAAAGTTAGGGGCATAAAAGTAATTGGGTGGACTATTTTGCAAAGTAGGTCAAGGTGACCTTCCCTTAGGTTCAAATTTTGGTAAAAACCTAATTTGGACCTAAGGAATCCAATGGTGTAGTTGCATTTTATGTTTGATCACGTTTGACTAGACATTTTGCATAAAAACCCAATCTAGGGCAAATGTTTGACTAGGACCCCTATTTAGGTCAAAATAGGTTCTAAAGGCCAAATTGAAGGTTCTAAACCCTAGGGGATATTTTTCCATGAATTTTAGAATTTTTAGTTGATTTTTATCCTGACCTAAACCTTGTTGAATTAAGTGGGTTTATTTTAGGGTTATAGGATGTCATTTAATTCTCAGATCTCACATTAACCCTTTTCTGATTGAACCATCCCACTTTTCTTATTAAGTCCAACTGACCCATGTTTAACCCCTGAGAAATCTTGTTGTTGTACTGCAATAGTAAAATTATAGTTTTACCCCTTGTTTCTTGCTTTTCTCTCAAACCAGCTATTCTCTAAGTTAGGCCCTTCACTTGGTTATGTAGGAGCTTTTATTCTCTTTTCTAGGTCAAAATGAGCTAATTAATGCTCATGATGGTGTTCCCATCAGAGGGTAGGATGGGAAAAGAGTGTAGGATGTGGAAGGATACATGGTAGAATAGGAGGGGAAATCAGAAGAAAGAAAAGAGCCCTGCAATGCAAGCAATCAACCCTATCCTTAGGTGGGTTAGCCTAAAGACCTACAGACTCCCATGACCCATCTTGAGATTATAAATGATTTGGTCTACTTTTTTCCAGTCAATCCAACCAGTTAGAGGGAGAGGCTGGGGAGAAAGTTCTTCCTTTAGCTTGCGCCTTCAGTTCCTAATGTACCCCCCAGCCACGGTCACTTGACGCTACTCTCCTAGCTAGACATCAGATGGACCAGCAGAGGAAGATTAATTGAAAAGAAATCTCAGTCTGAGCCCCAAAAAGATAATCAATCCTTAAGATCAATTAGGCTTGGGTTGATTGTGCTCTTAGAATGTGATGGGCCCTTTAGATGGGTTGTGCCCTTAATGATCAATTCAAATGTGTGTTCATGCACAACCAGGGTTTGCAAAAAAGGTTATTTGATGATGTATCTTTTAAGGTTTAACCTTGTTTAGTAGCTTTTAAGGTTTAATCCTTAGGTTGGTTCAATCAGGGTTTAGTAGAACACTCCAGGTTTTACAAGCACTGGTGATGATGTATTCCTTTAGAAATTAGAAAAATCTGCAGTGCCTAATTTATCCCTAAAAATCAACCCTAAGCGGCAAGCTACTGATGAATCACTTTTATCTTAAGTGGTGCGGCCCAAACAGCTCAATCAATTGGCCTGTTGCACCACTTAGTTAAGGCACACAAAAATGTTTAACCTATTTAGATTCTACTCACTTTTGTGTATTGAGTTGAAGTGTGCTGAGTCCACAGGTCAGATCCCGGTTAAGTGGTAGAACCAAAGTGATTGTGCGCCTTAGGATAAGAAGTTGTGGGTGTTAAGTGTGTAGCTTTCAGTTAAATCACACAAGAGAAGAATATTTTTTTATTTTTCTTATATATACGGGTGGGAGAGGTGAGTGGAGTGACAATAAAACAACCAAAATCTACCCTAGGATTTATGCAAACACCTAAGTTGATTTGGGTTTGAGATATTAGGTTATGGAATGAAAACTAGGGTTGGGGTGGTGGGGACAACTTACAAATGTCTCTACCTACACTTTACTCCAATCTACCTCCTTTGGCTCCTCGATCGGGTTCCTGCAAGACAATAAATCGAAAAAGAAAGATAGGTTAGAAAAATATGTAAGTAATGCGAGAAAATGTGAGAAAAAAATGAAAGATTGTTGCCTCCCCAACAACGACGCCAAAATGATTAAGGCGTGAGATTCTTCGCGTAAAGGTTTGAGTTTGGAAAACCCATCATCGTAGTTTGATTCTCGAGAAAATCCATTCATCAGATAAAATTTATAACCAAAACTTGAAAAGTGAGTTCCGAGTCGAACACGGGGAGGCGAATGTTTGGTTTTGAAAATCCATGTCTCGCTTTTTATTTGTTTTTGTCGTTTTTGTCTTCTCTAATTTTTTTGGTATTTTTAATAGGGTAAGAGATCAAGTCGATGAAATCTAGCTAATCTACTTGCAAAATAAAAAGAGGGATAAGGAGAGAGAGAGAAACAATATACAAAAGCAATAAAGAAAGATATAGGTGGGAGAAATCCCCCTCAACGGTCGCTTGGAAGACGACTTGCTCTGATGTTGCCTGGAGGAAGGTGGTGAGGAGCGGGATGAATGAGGATGGAGCCGGAGGATGGAGGGTGGGCTAGGACAGTGTCGCGGTGAGGATCTTCTTCCCAAAGGGAGGTGAGAAGATGGCCACGAGAATCTCCATGAAGGGGGATGAGAGGTGGGTACAAATGTTTGTTTTCTACTCTAGAGGAGCATCTCGGGCTTGGGACAAGCTCTCTCTAGAGCCTTAGAGGTAGTGAGAGGAAGAAAGGAAGAGATGAAGAAGAAGGGGAGGTGTAGGGGTCCTTTTATAGTGGAGGGAAGAGGCTAAAATAGGTATACGGTAATTAACGACCTCCAGGACATCGCTGTAGGTTCATATCAAGTGTCGCTATAGCCTCTAGCTCACACTCGCTTGCAGCTGTGCTAGCATGCCCACCTTCTTGTCATCAAATGCTTGATCGACGGTAGCGATCATGTGAGGATCACACGCTCAGCTGTCGTTGGATGGCGCGTGAGAATGCACGTTTAGTTGGGTGTTGGATCACGCGAGCGTATCCACTATCATCCATGCATCCATATGGAGATTATTGCACCATTCAATAAAGATCGTGTGGCCCAATTTGGCACTCACGCTCGCACTGTTGATTGTGTGCACTCACAGGGATTCGACCACGTGCCTGCAACTTGAGAGTGCCCCTTTCGACCAATGTGCTGCAAGAACTTTTGTGTCCCAAAGACGAATTGAGTGTTGTGGGCGTGATAACTCTACATTCAATTATGATAATTCCATCAACTGGGGTTTGTTTTGAGGACATATGCACATTAATAACATGTCATGATGGGCATAGGAGCACTACATGCATTGCGATTTGAGATTACTTATAAATCAATGTTTAATGGCAATATGTACAAGTGCATGTTGAAATAGCCCTCAGATGAGCAATCGGACCTCACGGATGGATTCAGATCAACAAATGGAGTCCAACGGACTTGAAATCACTTAAATCTGACATTCGGAGCTCCCTTGATAAGCCCAAGAAGTTATGGCCGTTGATCTTATGGTCGTTGATTTGATGATCAATGACCCAAAAGCGGCCACGTAGTGGCCATCAGCCACCCTCACCAACACCAAGCCCCCAATTCATCGTGCAGGAGTGACCACGGCCATCCGATCACCCATCGGAGGCTAAGGATTGGCAAAGAGCGCAACCATATCGCGTGCATTCTGCAGCAGTCAACGCTTCTCCACGCTCACTAGGGGAGCGCGTTCGAAACGCACTTGCCCGCATCCACGCATGTGATAAAAATTCAGCCGTTGATGTGCATGTCGATGGCGGGGATGAAGGCCACGCGACACAATGAGGGCATGTAGATGCACCCGATTGGGAATGCACGTGATCCAAGCACCCGGTCATGCGTAATTGTGGTCGTTGAGGCACGATCGAACGGCCGACACTCGTCGATCACATGAAGGTGCACGAAGGCACACCCAACCGCAGATGGGAAGGACAATGTGGTGCACCTTCAGCCGTCCGATGGCGATCTGCACCTTGGATCCAATAGCTGAGGACACATAGGTGTAGATTGAAGGGAAGAACGCATGCCTCAAAGGACCAACAGGCGAGGAGCTTCACCAACACTTTTGGAATGAGTTTAGCAACATCGCGGATGTCGTTAAAGCCCTTACTTAGTTTGGAAACCCCTCTTCTCTATATAAACCTCCTCAACCACCCCATTCAAGGGCATTCAATACACACACCTTCCACACTACTCTAGCCTTCTCCTAGCTCCACCAAATACTCCATACCTGCCTCGGAGTTGTTAAGCTGCTGACGAAGCCTCCCTCCACCGTCGTGGCTGCCTTGACTCCTTCTTACTCTCTCTTTACTTTAGTTTACATTGTACTTATTTAAGCTTTAATCTATTGTTGTAGTTGTAAACACACTTTAATTGCATGCTATATATTGATGAAAGTTTCATATATTGTAGCTCACATCCTCTTAATGCTTGGCATGTTTTAAACACGATCTCTAACCCTACTCTCTCTCTGTCTCTTGCATTTTCTCGCAAGCAAGCAAACCACTCATTCCTGTGACAACTAAAGCGACAAAATAATCCGATTTTACGCCTCCATGTGTTCGACACTTAGACTCACCAACTCCACTTGTTAAATTAAAATTGACATCATGAACGCATACTACAATGGCATAATTAAACAAACGCATTCCGCCCACGTCAATTTTTGGAGCCGTTGCTAAGGAGAATGGATTTCTTTTGTTGCTTTTATCCTGCATATGTATTCACATCTTCTAACTCATTTTGCTCTCTCTACTTGATTGGTTGCAGGAACTCGATGCTTGGGCAACAGAGGAGCGTGATCCAAGACAATGGACCCAGAGTAAAGTGCGGTGAAGACGGTTGTGAGTATTACTCCAACCATTGATTGTTTGCTTGCCTGAAAAAGAAATAAAAATATATAAAAATCTAAAATTGGCGTAGTGAATGGCTACTTGACCAATATTCCAAACTCATCACCCAACAAAAAAATACACTCTAACATTCTTGAAGAGATAATCTTTTTTGAGTGTTCTTTCTTTTGAGTGGTGTTAGCAAAGCCAACATGACTTGATTTGGGCCGCACCACTCACCATAATTAAAATCAACTCTCCTGGTAGAATTGCATGAACACTAGGGTGACCACACTAGGGTTGTTTTTCTAGGGCCACATCATTCTAAAGGGAATTGAGTTTCTCCCATTGTGTTCAAAACCTTGTGTGCCCACTTGAACTTTGTTTGAAAACAATAAGGAACTTCAACCCTAAAAGGCATTAAAGCAAAGGACAAATCATTAAAAGACACCACATCTTAAAATCCTTGTTTGAAAACCATGTTTTGTTAAGTGCACACACATGCTCAACTCAGTTAACTAAGAAGCACAACCCCAAATAATGCCTCATCACATATCCTGAGCACAAGCACTAACCTAGCCCACATTAAAATGGAGTAGACGTGCCCTAGGCAGGACTAGTCTAAGTCTTGAAGGTGTAATTAGGTTTGCTAGGCACTTGGCCTTCATTCCCTTTGTAAAATCTGTTGTCTAGGATGTGGGGAAGTGTCAAACGACTGCGATTGTGGGGTCTACGAAATCGACGGCGAAAGCCAAAGGAAGAACCTTCCCTTCAACCCCCTCATAATCAACCTGGACAGATTGGCATTGGGAAGGCTGGTTAAGTGCTTACAAATCTGATCATTCCTCTGAGGCTTCTAGGTCACCTAAGGTATACATTATAAGGACTAGATTTGTTTGCTTGTTTGTGCACACACTTCTTGCACCTGTCTCTCTCCACATCCCTCCCCGTTCTTCCCTAGTGTATGCACGGGAGACGATCACTACATCTCAAGTTATTTGTTTTGGATAGGGAAATTAGGAGGAGACTTTATTTTACATGAGAAATGGCCGAACCAAGAATTGATGAGGTTGAGGACCAACCCCCACCCAATGCTATGGCCATCATTCAAGCCCAAATCTCTGCCAACCACCAGCTTCAACAACAATAGATCTAAACCATCATGCAAGCAATACACTGATTGTAAAACCATCAAGGGAAACCCCCACTGAACCCACCTAACCCACCACAACCTTATGAGGGCCAACCTAGGCCTCTCCGAGATTTTTACAATCCGTCTGCTATCCGGATCAAGCCACATCTTAGAGTCCCCAAAGGAGGAGATGACTTTGAGTTGAAACCTAATGTCTGGAGCTTAATTCAGAGCCACTTTCATGGGAGCTCAAATGAGGATCCCTTCCAACACCTTGAGGATCTAGACCGAATTACTCAGATAGTGAAACCCAGGAACATCAGCTTGAACAATATTTTGATTAAGATGTTCCCTTTCTCCCTAAAAGAGAAAGCATCTCATTGGCTTAGAACCTTCGGGAGACCCATCTCCACCTGGGAGGAACTGAGGCATGCGTTCTTGAAGAAATTTTTCCCCATAGGATAGACAAATGCCCTCAGAAGAGCCATTACCACATTTACACTACAAGGTAGGGAACAATTCCATGAGGCATAGGAAAGATTTAATGAATTATTGAGGAAATGCCCACACCATGAGGTTCCAATGTGGCAATTGGCCCAGATCTTCTACCATGGTCTGGACAACAACCTTAGGAACTTTGTTGATGCCTCATGTGGAGGCAACTTTTTGAACAAAGATGAGGAGAGTGCGTTCGAACTCTGAGTCCATGAGTAAGAATTCTCTCAATAATGCCTCCATGAACCAGTTTAATCGATCCAATCAACCCCGTGCGGGATCTATGAAGTACAAGCCAATTCTAGAACAGTTGACATGGACATTATAGCCAAGAAGATGGATCGAGTTGAGTTGGTGGACAAAAAGATTGATGAACTGCTAAACCAAACCAGAAACCTGCTACAGACCCTCTCCCTAGCAAAGGGAGCACACAATGTAGATTTGGTGCAACCAATGAACTAGATACACCTGGAACAACCCCTGACCATGTTCCAGGGAGGGACCTTTGCTCCCTTAAATCCTGATTACTCCCTCCCCTCCCCCTCGACACCTTCTATCTTTGAAGATGTCCAAACCATCCAAGGTTACTCCAAACCTGACCCCTTCCCCAACACCTACAACGTCGGATGGAGTAATCACTCGAATTTTGCCTGGACGAACCAAATATTGAACCAATTCCAGAACCAACCCAGGCCAAACCTTCCTCCTATCAGTAACGTCCACCGGCTAGACCACCCTATAATTAGAATAAGGTAGCCCGTCCTCCACAGAACCAAATGGACACATTGATAAAAATGATGGCTAATATGAATCAGAAACATCAGGAGGAAACGGCATTAGTGAAGGGACAGTTGAGCCAGCTGTTGGAATGTAAACAATAGGGATCCCATTTTTCTTAGCCCCAACCAAACCCGAGAAATGTGATCAACAGAGGTTCCAATTCTCAAGGGTTCCAAGCTAATCCTAGGCATGCCCACATGGTCCAGCAGGCCCCATAAACACCCCCTAGGTTTGGTGCTTCTTCTTCTTCTTTTTCTCAAGGATCTACCAATGGTCCCAATGCCTCTGCCAACGCAGTTACCTTGAGAAGTGGTACTAAAACCCAGGACCCCAAATGGCCAACCCTTCCCATGACCTTACTTCCTGAGATACCCAAGTCCGAGGATGAGCGAGAGGAACCCAAGGACATGGATATTGACCCGATTCAAACCCAAACACCATACCCTAAGGCCTTGGAGAAAAGGAAGAAAAAGAAAGTTGTAGTTGAGAAAGAGGAGCTGTTGGAGATTTTCAAACAAGTCCAGATTAATATTCCACTCGAAGCAATTAAACATATCCTGGCTTACGCTAAGTTCTTGAAGGATGTCTGTACGCCGAAGCGTAAGCTGAAAACCCAAGCACCTAGGAATGTAGTGCTCTCAGAACTAGCTAGTTCAGTGATATTGAGCAGCCTGCCTCCCAAACGAACTGACCTAGGGGTGCCCCTAATTTCTTGTAATATCGGGGACATGACATTTGATAGATCACTCTTGGACTTAGGTGCTTCGATAAACCTCATCCCGACGACCCTGTATCGCCAGTTTGGATTTGGAGAATTGAAACCCACACCTGTGACTATCCAATTGGCTGATAGATTTGTGAAAACCCAGAAGGGGGTAATCGAGGATGTGATTGTTTAGGTCAAGGACTTCTACTTCCCAGTTGACTTTTGGTCCTCGACATGGAAGTTCCTAAATAGCTGCAAAACACACCTATCATCCTGGGTAGACCTTTCTTAGCTACGGCTAAAGCAAACATTGATTGCGACATGGGATGCATGGAAATTGCCTTTGGGGACAAGAAGATGCAATTGGATATCTTCAGGGTAGCTAAGTCTTTTGATTATGGCTGGGTTGAGGAGAATGATCCCGTGGAACCTTTTATTGAAGAATGCCTCACTCTTAGCTCTTCAACAGACCATCTAACTCAACCAGTTGATGACTACCTTGAACTACCCCAACCTGTGGAGGTTGACTTGTGTAGAGCTAGTTACCTTCAACAACCCCCATTCGAGGAGATTGATGTTGATCAACTTCCCTCTTCCCCTACCCATCAAATGTTGTCCCACCTACACCCAAACTAAAGCCTTTGCTTGATAATCTCAAGTATGTCTTCCTAGGACTTGACCAGACCTTCCCTGTGTTTATCAATGCCAACTTAACTAAGGATCAAGAACTTATGTTGACTGCAACCCTCTCTGAGCATCGGGCAGCCATTTGATGGACAATTTTTGACCTAAGGGGAATTAGCCCTACATATTGCACTCATAAGATCTATTTGGAAGATGGGGCTTGACCTTCTTGCTAGATGCAAAGGCGATTGAACTCAAATATGCGAGAGGTCGTTAAAAAGGAGATAATCAAGTGGCTTGACGCAGATATCATTTACCCGATTTCTGATAGCCCCTGGGTGATCCCCACTCAAGTGGTATCGAAGAAAGCCAGGCTCATAGTAGTCACCAATGACCAGGGTGAATCCATCCCCACCCGCATCACTACCACATGGCAGGTGTGCATAAACTATAGGAAGCTTAATGAGGCCACCAAGAAAGATCATTTCCCTCTGCCTTTCAATGACCAGATTCTCGAGCGATTGGCAAGGTAGAAATATTTTTGCTTCTTGGATGGATATTCAAGATACAACCAAGTTGCTATTGCACTAGAGGATCAAGAGAAGACCACATTCACTTGCCTGTATGGCACGTTCGCATTCCGTCATATGCCATTCAGGTTATGCAATGCACCCACGACCTTTCAGCATTGCATGCTAGCCATTTTTTTCAGAGATGGTGGGTGAATACCTGGAGGCCTTTATGGATGATTTCTTTATGTTTGGGAACTCATTCGACCATTGTCTTAGCAACTTGGAGAGGATCCTAAAGCGATGTATCGAGGTCAACCTAGTTTTAAGCTGGGAAAAGAACCATTCATGGTTTAGGAAGGGATTGTCCTCGGTCACATCATCTCGCATAGGGGCATCGAAGTGGATCGAGCTAAGGTTGATTTAATTTCCAAACTTCCACCCCCTAGCTTAGTCAAGCAAATCCAATCTTTCCTAGGACATGTTGGCTTATATAGAAGGTTTATTATGGAATTTTCCAAACTTTCTAAGCCTTGACTGACCTTCTAGCCAACGATGCCCTTTTTCACATGACACCAAATTGCATCAAGGCTTACAGCACCCTTAGGGAAATAGTCTCCACTGCACCTATTTTAGAACCCCCGGACTGGTCCTAGGACTTTGAGATAATGTGCGATGCATCAGATTTTGCTATCGGTGCAATGCTAGGACAAAGAAGAGAGAAGAAACCCATGGTGATCTACTATGAGAGCAAAACATTGGATGAGGCTCAACGGAATTACACCGTCACAGAAAAAGAACTTCTTACCGTAGTCTTTGGATTAGAAAAGTTCTGATCATACCTTCTGGGATCCCATGTGACTATTTACACTGACCACTCAGCTATTCGGCATTTTTTGGCCAAAATGGATGCTAAGCCCAGGCTCATCTGTTGGATACAGCTCTTGCAAAAATTTGACCTAGAAATACACAATAAAGCCGGGTCCAAAAATGTCATAGCCGATCACCTGTCTAGACTTCATCCGGACCACATTGGATCCTCATTACCTTTGGCTGACACCTTCCTTGATGAACAACTTCTAGCCGTGCAAGGAAGAAAGCTACCATGGTATGCAAACTTAGTCAACTATCTAGGACAGACTCCTCATGGCTAGTCCAGATAGCAATGGGATAAGTTCTTGGCTGAAGCCAAGCACTATTTCTGGGATGATTCTGTGTTGTTTAGACTCTGTGCTGACTAGATCATTAGGAGGTGTATTCCTGAAGAGGAAATCCAAAGTGTGCTGCCCTTTTGTCACGACCAAGCCTGTGGCGGCCACTTCTCTGGGAAGCAAAAAGCTGCAAAAGTTTTGCAGTCTGAATTTTACTGGCCATCCTTATTCAAGGACACACACAGTTTCGCCAAGACTTGCTCTTGGTGCCAGACATTAGGGACTATGACTAGAAAGGAAATGATGCGCCTCCAGCCCATTCTGATTGTCAAAATTTTCAATGCTTGGGGCATCGATTTTATGGGTCCCTTCCCACCATCCAACGGCTATGAGTACATATTAGTCTTAGTGGACTATGACTCAAAGTGGATCGAAGCCGTAGCCACTCAAAGAAGTGATTGAAAGAGCGATCTTCATTTTCGATAACAATTTTAACATAAAATAACGTGTTGTTAGAGTTCATTGCATGGTAGAAAATCACTTTTCCAAAATATTTAATAATTCAAAACTAACCACGAAGAGTTAGGTCGTGTCCACAGGGAGGAAATAACCTATTGAATTAGTGAGTGGTGACTCATTTATTTGGGAATCTCAATGGATGCACCTATTCTTTAGTGCAACTCATTGCCCTCATGAATTCTCTTCCTAAGCAATTAATTAAGATTGTAGGTGTTTAAATGCAAAATCACCACAACATAATATTCTATTAACTAGTGATCTTGGCAATGGAAATCAATGTAATGATTAATCTTCAATTGAAGAAACCTAGTTTATTGTAATTAATATCCCAATCATGACATAAATGCAATCATCTGTAATTCGAATAAATTGAAGGGACATTCATGCAAATCAAATAGAATATAATAATAAGATAAATAAGTAAATAGTGATATTAAATGGCATTTGATGGCAAAACGTAATAGCATGAGAAACAGAGGATTCACTCTCTCTCTCTTCGTCGCACACGGAGCGGACGGCGGCTGAAGCTGCTCTAGGGGAAGACACTTCTCAACGAGGGCTACGTGATGACAGTGAAGGCACGGCCGGAGGTGGCCAGACATGGCTGGACGGCGGAGGAGAACGTCAGCGATAGTGAAGCCCACGCGAGCTGCTGTGGCTACGTGTGTGGGCCGCGCGTGGCTTTGGTGCTTGGCGGTGCTCGACAGTGCTCGACGTCGAGCTTTAGCGGTTGGTGAAGGCTCAGTGGAGTGGTTGCGTGGAGGGGGGCCAACGGCTTTGGGTTCCTTTGTGTGGATCTTCAGGCTGTTGAAGAAGAAGAGGAAAAAGAAGGAAGAAGAGCAGGTGAGTGGGGGGTTTTGCGATGTGGAAGGTGGAGTTAGCTTGGGTGTGCGTAGTCCGCATGGAGTGCAGGTGCGGTGTTGGCTGTGGTGGTTTGCTCTACGGGTATGGTTTCTGTGGTTGCGGAGGTGGTGATGCACGTTGTCACCATGCACCACTACAGTGATGGAGGTTGATGGTAGTGGAGAACACCTACGCCACAGTGCTCGCTGGTTCCATGGTGTGCACCTCCTTCACGGTGGAGAGGAAGGAGAAGATAGTCCCAGCTAGGGGGGGAAAGATGATCGCTTCCTCTTTGTTGGTCCACTTTAAAATCTCCGCTGCCGACTTCTGCAACCACTCGCGAAGATTGCAAGTGGTTGGAACCAACGGATAAGTTATGTCCATTTAGCCATTAGACGTTCGATAAAAATATCAAACATCTTAAAATGTTTGGTTAGCAAGGAGTCCACGTTGGAGGTTCCAAACGTCCAGACTAGATTCCAGACATCATAAAATGGGACTTTAGACATTTGACTACTGCCTTCAAGTGTCTTCTAACTAGCCTGCATCCACCAAATGATTATCATAACATATCATATGTTATTAAGCATAAAATTGGTGCATAAGATGATACACAGACTATGTTGAATTCCCCCTTAATTCCTAATCAGGTATTAACTAAGAATGAGTAATTAAAGAGTACTTAGGCCAAATAATGGTCCACAGAAGTGAACTTATCAAATGCCCCCATGACTAAGTTTTGCTAGTCCTGAGCAAAAATGAAAAGTAATAGAAGTAATCAAAAGATTTCTTCTGTCCTTATTCCAAAAATTTAGACATCCAGACAATGTGAAGTTATAGTAACCTAGGAACGGATCCAAGTGAAAATAACCAACTTACATTTGCAGTTTGTACTTATCCTTTGGTAAATATTTCTATTGGGATAGGCAACTACTTCACTCGGGGATAAAGCAGAAAATAATTTGAAATTTGATTTCGGCTTTTTAGCTTAGGTAGGAGATACTGAGTTGAATGGATTTGTATTTGGTGGCACACACTCATCTGGTGCTACATGTAATATAGTAGTACAGACTCTAGATCTGTAGACTATTAAACAAGTCAACTCAGAGAGAGGCTAAACAACTGTGCTCTCTTGATATTCCTTTGTGTTCACTCTTTTTCTTTTTTTCTTTCTGAGATCACAAATCTCACCAAATTTAGTAAATGTACTCATTGTTTGGTGGCCTCACATGGCATTCACACTTCAACTGAAGTCCTAATTACTCTACAACTAAGTTAGAGTCCTCAGCTAGTATTTGGGCAATGAGAAATACTGAAAGGTAGGTATAGGTCATATTTGGTGGATTGCGATGGGTGTTTTTGTTGCCTTAGAAATATCATCACGAAGATAAAACTATAAACTTGAACACTTTTCTTTTTCTTTTCTCTCTCTATTTTTTTATTATTTTTTTTCTAAATATAAAAGTTTCTTCTTTTTTTCTCTTTTCTTTTTTTTTCTCACTTCTTTTTCTTTCTTTATAAATCAACATAACATGATGCAACTTTTATTTATGAGGCATTATTCAGGATGATGATGGTCAAGAGGATATTATGTGGCTTATTTGGTGGAAGTGCCTATTCTCAACACCGAGAAGGAATGGATAGGACAAGCATATTTCTGACCTTTGACATTACTACCCTCCTTCAGCCGAGGACTCTATGAAGGATAGTTGTAACCATCCACCATAGTCATAGTTTTATTAAGACTCAATCTCTATGTATCTGCCTCATTTGGTGACTCTCAGGAATTCACACAATGTTTATATGCAGGAACAAAGAGCAAAAACTATGCCTAACTCTAAGGTATCATCATCTAATTATCCAGAACTTATGAGTCTTTACACTTGACTTAGCGCACCAATAGTCTCTCTACTTCCTTCTCACAAATAATAGGTGGATCTAATAGAAGATAGTATGCCTAACTCCTTATTAACTATTCAAAGGCTCAGTAGACTAAAAATGCTTATTGGTTTTCTTCAAAGATCCATTTCCAAGTCTACGAGCAAGTGAAGGAAATGTACTAGATTCTAAACTTAAGAAACAATTTAAGAAGAAAATCTTTAATAACACTTCCATGACAATGATGTTTTGCTAGGGACTAAACAATTCAGCTCAAGAAAAGAATTTTCTTTTTATATTCTAACCTAAAAGCATGAATACTTCCTAAAATGCAAAATGCACCCCCCCAAGCCTAAATCCTACAATGTCCTCATTGTAAAATTAAAATAGGGGGAGAAAGGAAGGAAATCACCTGATGATGGTGTTATTATGAACACTGGGTTGCCTCCCAACAAGCGCTACATTTTCTGTCAGCAGCCAGACTTATAAGGATCTTGTAAGTTTGGTTCCAAACATAAAAAGCTAGGCCTTAAAAATATGTGTAATAGCGTGGGCATAGAAAACAGGTAGCCACAGATGTTGGTGAGTTGATGATGCAACATTATCCAAAATGCTCGCCAGAAGACATGAAAGCAAATAACCTCATAGGCTACCTGGAGAGGTCTAGGAATAACAAAAGGAATATGAAAAGAGACCTACCAAAATGGAATAAGTGGAGGATAACAAGGATCCTCCAAAGAAGGAATGGTTTGAAAAGATATAAACATAATTATTTCAAACCCTTGCATGGCGAGACTAAAAGTACAAGCATCAATCCACACTCGCCATTCTACCCGAGGATGTACGGGCCTGATATTCTTCTCAGAAAGAATGTATAAGAGCAGAGACCTGAGCCGAGGATTAGGTAAGGAATCTATCGGTTGCTTGAGTGATTGGGTGGTAATTATTAAGTCCAAAGAGGGCTTAGTCTATTTCATTCCATTCCCAACAAGAATTCATATTCCACATCCTTACCTAGCTTCATTATTTTATGAACCTCCAACTTCTCCTCTGCAATAGATGAGTCATAAATAGAATTCAATATCTCATTAGTAGACTCATGATCAACATGCTTTGACAACAGTTGGGTTTCCTGGGAAGTAGTGAGAATAGTATTATCAGCAAATCCATCCTTGGGTTCTTTCTTGTCAATTACATCCTTTCCGAGGACTGTGTGCTACTTCATTACCCTTAACATCTTTAGGAGGATGATCATCTTTAATGTTATGGAGAAAGCCTATATCACTGAATTCATTGTTCTTCTTGGGGTATAAATCCTCAATTGATGTATATTGTCCCTGAGAGTGTCCCCTAGGTTTCTCACTATTGTGCTCGTCCTCCAATATCAACTGATGGTTTTGCAGAGGATGACTCTCAAAATCGAAAGAAGGGAGGAATCTGGATTTCACCAGATTATTTATATCCTCAGGGGGTAAATCCCTGAATAACACATAATCCGCCTGTGATTCACTCCAGATTCTAAGGTCGGGTTCCTCCATCAGGTTATTATCCTCCTCTAAAATAGACTCTTTGTACCCTTGAGACCAAAATTGATCCAATTCATCCTCCATTCCCATAGGGTCACCTTCATTGCGTGCATTTAAATCCTTAGAATGTTGAATGGTAGGTGTTGATTCCCTGAGTGGAGGGTTAGGATTAGGCTTAGTAAGGGTAGAATGGGGTTCCACTAGATGATTAATAGGGGAAGTGATATGAACAATACAACATTGACCCGAGTTACCAGGGGTAAGGAAAGTACTGCCATCTGGGTCAAGGTCCTCAAGAGGTACCATCTTCCCTTTCTATTGACTCCAATATAGCTCGGGTGGATAATCACTAGGATCATTCTCCTCTAGTGGCTGTGTCTCATGGGTAGAGTCTAAGTGATAGCTACTCATAACAGGATCCCTATTGTCATTAGTTTCCTTAGAATTATTTTGATGATCACGGTTATATGGGTAGGGATCAAAATCATTAGTAAGAGCGTAGCTAAGCTGTCTAATTTCCTTATTCAATTGTTGACTATTCCACAACATCTCCCCCATAGACTCCATCATTTTCTTTTGTTTTTTTCCATTTCTATTATAAAAGAGGAGAGGCTGCTACTATCAGATTGGGGAGGATAGTCAATCTCAGGCTCTGGTTGCCTTGGGGTATCGGTCCAACCTCGATACAAAAAATCATGAAGGGTGGGAGGATTGGGTGTTTGCATAGTAGTAGGGATTCCAGGGTTGGAAAATCCCGCTCCTAGGCTCTGCACAAAAGTGGGAGTTATTGGGCCAATACTCCCAGGATAGGAATATGATTGATCCCATGATTTGTCAATATACCCATCAAAGAATGGATATGCTCGGGGCATGGGATCCTGGTTAAAATGATAGGAGTAAGGATAGTCCATTTCTTTCAATTAAATGGTTTAACTCTCTTAGGATTTAGAAGCAATCAGAATAAAAATAGAAACTTCCTAGAGAGTTCTACCACTGTCAAAACAAACGCAAATGCAGTGGGATCTATTTTTAGTAGATTTTAGGTCATAGAATTAAATGTTCAGTTGGTTGCCAAACAAGTTTTACAAGAATTATGTTTCCTAGGCTGACCTTCGTTGGTGCCTACAACATACTCGCAAGGCATGGAAGTCTCGAATCGAGCCCACACATGAGGAACTGAAGTAACTTGGTGGATAGGCTTGTTGATTTCCAACTAACTTCCCTTGTGGTGCAAAAGAGGAGAGGTAGAAATTTATCTAGTGACCTTATGTGTGATGTGCACAGTGTCTCATCTGTGCAATTCACGTTCGCATTTTGAATTTGAAATCTCGCAAACAAGATCCTTTTCACACAATTTCAAGTCACAGGTTTTATGGTCCAATCTCTTAACAGTCCAAATTTTAAAAGTGACCACTGAATTAACCCTATTCAAACACTTTAGTGGTCTTGAATTTAAGTTCAATGCAAATGCATGACAGGTATTTGATGCTAAGGAGAAGACGTATCTTACTCCAGCTTTCTTCAATGCAGGGATGTATGCCATGTAGTAAAGATAAACTAAATGCTGCTCATTCAGTCCTAGATGGTCGCCCTATTGATATGTAGCTTCTAGCAGGAAGTTCGATTTTTTTTAATTTTTAATAATATTAAGCAAACAAACCTAATCTAACTAACTAACTAACTAACTAACCTATATGCATTTCAAACAATTCGAATAATCCTATAATCTAAATAAAATAGGAACACGCTCCCAAAAATATGCTCCCACATACAAGAGCTATAAGCAATAAAAGCACTAGGAACATGTTCCAAAAATACCCAACACAGGTCCACAAGACAAAAATTAAATGTCTAAGGTCTATCTAAACTAATCCAAATCTAAAAGAAGCAAATAAATGTCTCTAGTTGCCGATCCTTCCTCCACGCATGTGGGATCAAGGCCCATGTGCTTCTGTTATTGCCCTCTAGGTGGCGTCAAGGTCCACCAAGAATATTTCCTCTGTTGTGCATGCTCGTCGCATTCGTTTCCTCCAAATAGATGTACCTCGCATAGGAAAAAGAAATAGATCAATGATTCAGAGAACCTTCAGAAATTGCATAAAAATGATAGAAAATCCTCAAAAAATTTAGTAGCCGTATCTCCTCCCCAGCAACAGCACCATTTGAAAGAGCGATCTTCATTTTCGATAACAATTTTAATATAAAATGATGTGTTGTTATAGTTCATTGCGTGGTAGAAAATCATTTTTCAAAAATATTTAATAATTCAAAACTAACGACGAAGAGTTAGGATGTGTCCACAAGGAAATAACCTATTGAATTAGTGAGTGGTGACTCATTTATTTGGGAATCTCAATGCATGTACCTATTCTTTAGTGCAACTCGTTGCCCTCATGAATTCTCTTCCTAAGCAATTAATTAAGACTGTAGGTGTTTAAATGCAAAATCACCACAACATAATATTATGTTAACTAGTGATCTTGGCAATGGAAATCAATGTAATGATTAATCTTCAATAGAAGAAACCTAGTTTATTGTAATTAATATCCCAATCATGACATAAATACAATCATCTGTAATTCAAATAAATTGGAGGGACATTCATGTAAATCTAACAGAACATAATAATAAGATAAATAAGTAAATAGTGATCTTCAATGGCATTTGATGGTAAATAGTAATAGGATGAGAAACAGAGGATTCACTCTCTCCCTTCTTCGCGCACGGAGAGGAAGGCGGCTGGAGCTGCTATGGGGGAAGACACTTCTCGACGAGGGCTCTGTGATGATAGTGGAGGCACGGCTGGAGGTGGTCGGACATGGCCGAACGGCGGAGGAGAACGCTAGCAATGGTGAAGCTCAAATGAGCTGTTGTGGCTGCATGCATGGGCCACACATGGCTTTGGTGCTTGGCAGTGCTCGGCAGTGCTCGACGTCGAGCTTTGGGGTTGATGGAGGCTCAGGGAAGTGGCTGCGTGGAAGGGAGGCGGCGGTGGTTGAAGAAGAAGAGGAAAAAGAAGAAGGAAGAAGAACGGGCGGGTGGGGGGTTTTGGGATGTGGAAGGTGGAGTTGGCTTGGGTGTGCATAGTCGGCGTGGAGTGCAGGTGCTGTGCTGACGGTGGTGGTTTGCTCTACAGGTGTGGTTGCTGTGGTTGCTGTGGTGGTGATTCATGTTATCACCGACCACCACTGCGGTGATGGAGGTTGATGGCAGTGGAGAATGCCTACGCCACAGTGCTCCTTGGTTCCACGGTGTGTGCCTCCTTCAAGGTGGAGAGGAAGGAGAAGGTAGTCCGCGCCAGGGGGAAAGAAGATCGCTTCCTCTCTGTTGGCCCAATTTAAAATCTCTACAGCTGACTTCTGCAACCACTCGCGAAGATTGCAAGTAGTTGGAACCGACGGATAAGTTCTATCCGTTTAGCCATTAGACGTCCGATAAAAATATCAAACGTCTTAAAATGTTTGGTTAGCAAGGAGTCCACGCTGGAGGTTCCAGATGTCTAGACTAGATTCCAGACATCTTAAAATGGGACTTTGGAAGTCTAAGTGCTGCCTTCAAGTGTCTTGTACCTAGCCTGCATCCACCAAATGATTATCATAACATATTATATGTTATTAAGCATAAAATTGGTGCATAAGATGATACACAGACTATGTTGAATTCCCCCTTAATTCCTAATTAAATATTAATTAAGAATGACTAATTAAAGAGTACTTAGGCCAAATAATGGTCCATGAAAGTGGACTTATCAGTGATCATAAGGCTATCATGGACTTTGTTAAGCAAAACATCTTCTCTCGATTTGGGATACCGAAAGCCATGATCAGTGATGGTGGGAGTCATTTTATTCATGCCCAATTCTATGCCCTACTTAGAAAATACAGGGTTCCTCACCGCATTTCCACCTCGTATCACCCACAAACAAATGGGCAAACTGAGGTCCCTAATAGACAGATCAAGCATATTTTGCAAAAGATCATGAGACCTAACCAGAAGGATTGGTCCACACAATTGGATGATGCCATTTAGGCATACAGGACTGCTTTTAAGACCCCAATAGGCATGTCGCCTTATCGATTGGTCTTTGGCAAAGCTTGCCACCTTCTGGTCGAGTTGGAACACCGAGCATACTGAGCTATTAAGCAGTGCAATATGGATTCCCAGTTCGCCAGAGCTCAAAGGATGCTCCAACTCTCTGAGCTCGAGGAAATATGTCGGGACGCCTATGAGAACAGTCGACTTTACAAAGAAAAGATGAAAGCCATCCATGACAAACACATTCATAGGAAAAGATGAGAACCTAGCCACAGGACCATTCTCCTTTATTGCCTCTAGGTAAATCTTAGATCAGGGAAGCCACCTACTGAAACAACAAAAGAAAAAGTAAGAAAAATAGAAAAAGGAAAAAATATATACAGAAAAAGAAGAAAAAGAAAAAAATAAATAAGCCACACCTCATCGCATGAGTATGGTTGCCAAGTGATCGTGGGTAACAACCCATTGGCCAGTTGTCCAGAACCTAGCTCACTAAATGCACAAAAAAGCCCAAAATGCATAAGGAAGAAGCGCGAAAGTAGAGTAATCTGGGGAGATATACACTGGAAACATCCTTGTGTTGACCCCACTCAAAATAAAAGTCGGGAGAAAGCTACCAATCGGACAGATAGACCTTTAGGCAAGCATTCTCTTTTTTTGTCACCTAGGGGTGTAGAAACCCGAAGTCTATTTTAATTACCATTGAGTGAGTCTATCACAATCTTCACACCAAGATGCTTAGCACTTATAGTCATTTTCGAGTTATGGGTGGGTTGGGTAGTCGTAAAAAGTTACCTACACACTCTCAACTCCAAAAATCCAAAAAAATGAGAAAAGATGAATATATATATGTCTCTATATATATGCTTTAAAAGCGAGGAATTAGGTGATTTTGCATTTTGGCAGACACCCGGACACTATTTAGTCTCTGTGAATTAGAATCTTAGTATATTTCCACCCATTGACAAGAGACATATGTCTAAGTAATCAATTCCTAATTCTAGCCATTGATCTGATGATCAACGGCCCAAGAGCAGCCACGTACCGACCATCAGCCACCCTCGCCAACACCAAGCCCCCGCTTCATCGCACAGGAGCAACCATGGTCGCCCGATCTCCTATCGGACAACTAAGGATTAGTGAAAAGTGCAACCATATCGCGCGCATGCCACAGCAGTTAGCGCTTCTCCATGCTGACCAGGAGCACACGTTTGAAACACATTCGCCCACATCCACGTGCGCGATCAAAATTCAGCCATTGAAGAGCGCATAGACAGCGAGGATGAAGGCCACGCGGTGCAATGAGGGTGCACGGAAGCGCCCGGGTGGGAATGCATGCGATCCGTGTGCATGGACACGTGTAATCGTGGCTATTAAGGCGCGATTGAACAGTCGATGCTCATCCATCAAACGAAGGCGCACGAAGGCACACCCAACCGTAGGTGGGAAGTACGATGTGGTGCACCTTCAGTCGTTCGATGGTGATCCGTGCCTTGGATCAAACGGCTGAGGACACGCAGGCATAGATTGAAAGGAAGAAGAACGCGTGCCTTAAAGGTCCAGCAGGCGAGGAGCTTCACCAATGCTTATGGAATGGGTTTAGCGACGTTTCGGATGTCGCTAAAGCCCTTACTTAGTTTGGAAACCCCTCTTCTCTATATAAACCTCCTCAACCACCCCATCCAAGGGCATTCAATACACACACACCTTCCACAATACTCTAGCCTTCTCTTAGCTCCACCAAATACTCCATACCTGCCCTGGAGTTGTCAAGCTGCCGACGGAGCCTCCCTCCACTGCCGTAGCCACCTTAACTTCTTCTCACACTCTCTCTTTACTTTAGCTTACATTATACTTGTTTAAGCTTTCATCTATTGTTGTAGTTGTAAACACACTTTAATTGCATGCTATATATTGATGAAAGTTTCATATATTGTAGCTCACATCCTCTTAATGCTTGGCATGTTTTAAACACAATCTCTAACCCTACTCTCTCTCTCTCGCTCTCACGTTTTCTCATAAGCAAGCAAGCCACTCATTCCTGTGACAACTAAAGTGACAAAATAATCTGATTTTACGCCTCCTTGTGTTCGACACTTGGACTCACCAACTCCACTTGTTAAATTAAAACTAAAATCACAAATGCATACTACAATGGCATAATTAAACAAACACATTCCACCTGCATCAGCTTTTGGTGCCATTGCCGGGGAGGTAACGAATTTCTTTTGTTGCTTTTATCCTGCATATGTATTCACATATTCTAACTCATTTTTCTCTCTCTACTTGATTGGTTGCAGGAACTCAATGCTTGGGCGATAAAGGAGCGTGATCCAAGACAATGGACCCAGAGTAAAGTGCGGTGAAGATGGTTGTGAGTATTACTCTAGCCATTGATTGTTTGCTTGCCTAAAAAGAATACAAAAAATATAAAAATCTAAAGCTTCCATATACCAAACTGCAGAGGGTGCCACTGTGCTTGGATCAAGGTGATTTCCATATTACCGGACTGCTAACGTCGCTCCGGATCCATCCATACAGTCAGATTGTCCATCCGAAGCCTATATGGATGTGGCATTATCCCCTAGCCATTGATCTTCCTCGGACTTCATATGATGCTACGGGACTTCGATTTAGACGATTTTGAAGGTGTCAGACTCTGATCGTCATCCTGATCAGATTCGTACGGTCTGATCGTCCATCTGAGGCTCTGAAATAAATCTTCTACTCTCTTGACCATAAATAGGGCCTAATTAACCTAAAATATATACAACTACTCTAAATGCAGAATGATGCATACTATACCATATTTATAACATGAAATGCAAATCTAAGCCTAGGAACATGCATGATTAGGCATTTAACCTATGACCCGATGAGCCTAGACCCACGACCTGGTACTATTTACACCAGCTTACCTGCCTAACCTATACCTGATTCTAAGAAGGGGAAAAGGAGAAAATTTGAGGAGGGTAGGGGTAGTTTTTGCACCTCAATATTTGTGCCTAAATGCTCAATACTTAGCAAGATTTGGAGACTTCTACGCTGCGCTTGGTACTTTGTTGCCTTGTGTTGCATGGACACACTTAAGGTGTCTGGGGGTTATGCCCAACGTCTAATATTGGTTGAGGTATAGTGGAGTTATTTGATATCTATGTTGACGTGGATATTGACATAAGTGGCTCTAACCACTGTAGCCAAATTTGAATGGTTGCTAATTTGGAATATGTGCTTAATGTGGGAGAATAATTGGTGATTTAAATCACCATTTTTTTATAGTTCTTTATATTGTTTTTATCCCATCAACTTTTGAGATATAATTGCTATCATTGAATATTATTTTGAGTTGATTCATTGAATATCTTTCTTATGCTTAATTGGTGTACTCATTATCTATAATTGCGATTAGTGTTTTAAATTCTAACTTGCTCTGTGCAAACAACTTCGTACTCACTTGTGTTTTTGAGTTTCTATATTTAAGTGTTGTTGCAATTTTTGTCCTATACTATGACACTATTCTTAAAACGACGATTCTTGCACACAACATTGACTTGATCACGTATGTCCACAAGGAATCTTGAGCTTGACCTCTTACGTTAATGGCTGCACAAGCTAAGAAAAAGCATCACGGCATCATTTTATTACAAAATCTATGCAAAGCTAGTTAAATGCAACATGAGTTAACTGCATGCATGAATGTAATCTACCTAATAAGACTGCTTGGGATGCTTGGAAAAAGAAGGTAATGCATCGTCAAAATTGGTGTTTATTACACTCCCATGCTTACCTTTTGCTATTCCCTAGCAAAATAGATAGTTTTTACCTTGCAAATTTTCATTGAGGGTACTATTTCGCAAATTTTGGGTTTTGATGTCCTTATGAACCACGAACTTGATACATCTCATTGAGAGCATAAAAGATTCAAATTTGTGAACTGGACATACAGCGCTAAGGTACCCATCCAAAATGAAACGTCTGTTGATTCAGAAAATCGTTGGAAAAAGGTTGAGTTTTGAAAATCCATCATTGTAGTGAGATTTCCGAAGAAATCCATCAACAAATAAATTTTACCTTAACTCGAAAAGAATTCTGTGTCGAACACAGGGAAGCTACGTCAATTTGAAATCCATGATTATATTTTTTTGCTATTTTTGTTTAGAAAGCAAAATAATCACAATGAATTTAATGAGAGAGAGAGAGAAAGAGAGAGAGAGAACAAACACTTTGTAATATGAATAATGTTTTACAACTAGAAAGCAAGAAATATTACAACTAGAAAGTAGGAAATATTACAACAAGAAAGTAGTAAAATCTACTCTAGAAAGCAATAAAGAGAAAGGAGGTGAGAAGTTATCCTCCTCGACAGCTATTTGGAGAACGAGCTGGACGGGGTGACACTTGGAAGATGGAGGGCAAAGATGGAAGATGGAGAACAAAGTGGGAAGAACCGAGGGCAAGGCAGGGCAACGTCATCACAAGATCCACTTCCGGAATGTGGGTGAGAAAACTTTGATTTTAACTCTAAAGGAGCATCCCAGGTTTGAGACAAGCTTCTTTAGATCTTTGGAGAGGAAGAGAGGTAAAGGAAGGGATGAATGAAATGTGGGGGGGTGTAGTCGTTCTTATAGGTGTAGAGCTTGGGGGCAAAAAGGTCATTTCAAGTTAAAAACAATAAATGAGGGGGTCTTTAGTGACGGATATAAATGTCACTAAAGACTCCACGTCGCTGAACATGCATGCGCGCTCGCACCTCCTTCTCTCGATGCGCTTCAATGCCTTCCTACGATCAGATGATCTCATGATCGGATGGCAGAGAGACGCTCGTGCTCGCTTCCTCGTCAACGCCTTCGCTCGCCAGCGTGTGATGGCACGTTGGATCTCACGTCATCACGCGCGTGCGCGATCCTCATCCATCCCTCGCACCATGTCACTCGCCTCTTACCCACACTATCACCATCCAATAGCTAAATTTAGCCACTCCCCACCCGTGCCTTGATTTGAGGCGAGGCAGGGCTCGAAATCGCACCTCCTTCTTAGCGTGAAGTCACGTGACTGCTGAGCTACGTGGTCGCTTAAGGCCCATTTGTGAATTTAGGCATGAGCTCTCTCAGCCATTGGATCTTGATCCAATGACTGAGATCGTCTGCGTAGTTGAGAAGAGAGAGGGCAGCGGTGGGTCCTTGGGCCTGTTGGACAGCGGGGATGGTGCCACGTGGTGCCATCATAACCATCTAACTTCTATGTCTTGTAGATGGTGCCATGGATGTTGGATTGGATCGATTTTCATGCCGTTGGGCTGTGATCATTGATCTGAACCCATCCATGCAGTCGGATTTGTCATTTGAAGTACGGATTTACACCATCTTGCCCTTGATCTTTGATCTTCCTTGAATTATATCTGATTCTACGGAAGTCCGATTAGGACGATCTTGGAGTTGTTGAACTCCGATCGTCGCCCTGATTAGATCAGTATGATTGGATCTTCAATCCGAGGTCCCGATTAAATGTCACCTTATCCTTGGCCACCAAGAAGGAATTACTATACAATTTGTACAGTTTGACCTATATGCATGTTGATGCATGTTATGCAATATTTACAATGCATGATGCTTATATGATACTAAGAACATGAATTAATAGACATTTTGGGCTATTAAAATGTATGCACATCATATCCCCATACCTATCTTTTGCTAGTCCCTAGCAAAAACTATTTGCTATTTATAAAAGAATTTGGTCGAATTTCTTGGGCAAAAGTTATTCTTCAACACTAGGATATTTTTACTGAGGACCTAAACTACAAAGACACAATAATGCCAGGCTATCTGCCAAAATGCAGACCGCCTCAAGCCCTTGCTTTATTCAAAGAAGGATCCTTTTCTTCTTTTCTTCTTCTCTAATTTTTTTTGGATTTTTGAGTTTAGGGTTGCAAAGCAGCTTTCTACGGCCACTCAACCCACCCAAGACTCGAAGAGAACCCTAAGTTCTAAGCATCTTTATATGTGAAATGTGATATTCTCACTGATCGGCGAGTACAAAGGACTTCGAGTTTCTACTCTCCTACGTGACTTTGAAAAGAAATTCTGCCTAAAGGTGTATATATTCGATAGGTAGCTTTCTCCCTACTTTTATTTTTATGGGGTCAACACAAGGGCGAACCCAGTGTATATCTCCCCGACTTATTATACCTCTCTACTTCTTCCTAAGTGTTTTGGAACTATACATGAATTTCTTAAGCTGGGTTCTGGACAACATACCAATGGACTGTTACCCACGATAACTTGCCAACCATACTAGTATGGTGAAGTATGGCTTATTTCTTTTTTTTCTTTTCTTCTCTCCTTTTCTATTTTTTTTCTAGATATTTTCCTATTTTTTTCTTTTTTTCTGAGTAGGTGGCTTCCCTGATCTAAGATTTACCTAAAAGCAGTAGGAAAAGAATGGTCATGTGACTGGACTCTAGACAACCTACCAATGAGCTATTACCCACGATAACTTGCTAGCCATACCACCCTAGAAGGTTCATTAGCTACCCAATTTTCGTTAAAATCGCCGAAAAGAGAGTTAGTGCAAATAATATGTACATGCTTAGACTTAAAATCCCTTCAAATCAGAGGGTGGGTTCATAAGTCGTGTACTTATCACCCCAACTTATTTAACCAATTGAAGTAAATTCAGAATGGTGAGAACTCGATAAACAAGTCCACATTTTAGTGGACACCCAGGCTAATTAAGCCCAAAGACCTGAAGGGTCTAAGTGTTCAGGTCCTACTGTATTATTCCCTAAGGTTGAAAAATCCTAATGCCCAATTATTCTTTCCTAATTCAATTGTTTTTCAATAAAGAGAAAAATAAGTAGAACTTACAAGAATTCCATAGAGCTGACAAAATGATTCAGAAATGAATCCACCCCCCATGCCTAGCTGATGCAATGTCCTCATTGAAAATAAAATGCATGAAAAGTAGGGTAGAATGAAGAAAATATCACCTGTATTCCATGATACTTGGGTCAGCTCGGAGTCAGATTATACAAGAGCTGAGTTTAATGCCATCAGCTAAGCGAAGTCTAGCCAAAGAAATCACATTAAGGTTAAAGCAACCTTATCGGAGACGGGTTCTAGAATAACACGGTCAACATAAGGTTTCAAACATTGTCCGTTGACCTTAAAAGAATTACCTATCTTTGAGTTAGAGTTCTCAATGGCTCCATTGGGAAATATTCGATCGATGATGAACGGCCATCCCACTTTGACCTAAGCTTGCCAGGAAATAGCTTAAGTCGAGAATCAATGAGCCAGACCTTCTGGTTTGGCTCAAAGCTCCTACAAGAAATCAGTTGGTCATGAAGAGCTTTGGTCCAAGCCTTATAAATCTTGGAATTCTCATACGCATCATTTCTAAGCTCCTCCAACTCAGATTGTTGAAGCTTCATGGTCTTTTCAACTAAACTTAGATCAAAGTTGCATTTCTTGATCACCCAGAATGCCCGATGTTCAATCTCTACAAGTAACTGGCACGCCTTTCCATACACCAGACGAAATGGTGAGATGCCGATAGGCATTTTGTATGCCGTACAGTAAGCCCAAAGAGTGTCCTCAAGCTTTTGAGTCCAATCTTTTCGATCAGGCCTAACCATCTTCTCTAGGATGTTCTTGATCTCCCAATTGGAGATCTCGGCCTATCTGTTCGTTTGAGGGTCGCAAGGTGTCGAGATTCTGTGATTTACCCTGTATTTTGCCATCAAACTATGAAACTGGGCATTTGTGAGGTGACTACCACCATCGCTGATGATAGCCCTCAGAATCCCGAACCGACTAAAGATGTTCTTTTTGATGAAATCGATGACCACTTTGTGGTCATTAGTTTGGATGGGAATAGCCTCGATCCACTTGGACACATAATCAACAGTAATTACCCTGTATTTTGCCATCAAACTATGAAACTGGGCATTTGTGAGGTGACTACCACCATCGCTGATGATAGCCCTCGGAATCCCGAACCGACTAAAGATGTTCTTTTTGATGAAATCGATGACCACTTTGTGGTCATTAGTTTGGATGGGAATAGCCTCGATCCACTTGGACACATAATCAACAGTAACAAGAATGTACTGGTGTCCAAATGAATGGAGGAAGAGTCCCATGCAATCGATGCCCCAAACGTTGAAGATTTCAACAGGAAGGATTGGGTTTAGAGGCATCATATCTCTCTTGGTTATTCTCCCAAGTGCTTGGCATCGGGAACACGACCTCGAGAATTCCTGGGCATCCTTGAATAAAGATGGCCAATAGAATCCAGATTACAATATTTTTGCAGCTGTCTTTTTCCCGGAGAAATGTCCACCACATGTAGATGCATGGCAGAACTCAAGTATACTTTGGAATTCATTCTCTGGAACACATCGGTGAATAATCTGATCAGAGCCGATGCGGTACAGTTCAGGGTCCTCACAGAAGTAATATTTGGCCTAAGATTTGAATCTATCTTGTTATTGCTTGGTCCAATCCTGAGGAATTTGACCAACGACCAAATAGTTTACTATGTCTGCAAACCACGGGGTTTGGACATGTGACACTGCAAGAATAGTCTCGTCCGGGAAAGTATCAGTAATCAGAATATCCAGACAAGGAGAATCACTTAGAAGTCTCGAAAGATGATCCGTCACCACATTCTGTGCCCCAGATTTATCCTTGAAGCAGAAGAATCCATCGAATGAGCCGGTGTTTGGCATCCTTTTTGGCCAAAAGATGTCTCATGGCTGAGTGGTCGGTGTAAATTATGACGTGAGACTCTAAGAGATAAGCCCTGAATTTCTCCAAAGCAAATACTACAACTAGCAACTCCTCAGTAACGGTATAATTCCTCTGGGCCTCGTTCAGAGTTTTGCTAGTGTAGTAGATGACAGAGGGCTTTCTATCTATCTTTTGACCCAAAATAGTCCCGACCGCATAATCAAAAGCATCGATCATGATCTCAAATGGGGTTGTCCGACCGCATAATCTTTCAACAATTTGATAGATGAAGGGTAGAGGGAAATGATCCTTTTTTGTGGATGTGTTCAACTTCCTGTAATCAATACAAACTCTCCAAGAGGAAGTTGAATGAGTTGTGACAGATTCTCCTTTCTCATTAGTCACAACGGTAATCCCGGCTTTCTTGGGAACAATTTGCACGGGACTTACCCAAGGACTATCTGAGATTAGATAAATGATTCCTACGTCGAGCCACTTAATTATTTCTTTTTTGACCACTTCTCGCATATTAGGGTTTAGTCTCCTCTGCATCTGATGAGAAGGGTGGGATCCATCTTCTATGAAAATTCTGTGATTGCAATAAGATAGCTCAATCCCCCTAAGGTCATGGATGGTCCAACGAATTACCTCTTTGTATTCCTTTAGGACCTTGATCATTTTAATCTCCTACTCCTTAGTCAATCTAGTACTGATAATCACAGGGAGCATTTTCTTAGGTCCTAAAAATTGATATTTCAAACTCTCAGGCAATGGTTTCAATTCAAGCTAGGGCAAGTCTAAGATGGAAGGTAAGGATGATGCTGATGAAGATTCATCAAGAGGAAGAGGTTGAAAGTGAACAAAATCAATAACCTCTTCAGAATGTGACGGGTTTGCCATAGAGGGTTGCAGGTTAGATTCATCTAGACAGGAGGAATTTTCAATTGTAGAAACAACCATACATGTCTTAATATTCAAGTTATCTTCCTCGAGTTCCTCAACATATCCATAATCCTCAAATTTGTTAATCACCTTAAAAATATCCAGTTTCAATTTTCGATCCCCAAAGGTGATTTCCATGCTACCACCCTTACAGTTGATATTGGCCTTAGCGGTAGCTAAGAACGGATGCCCTAGAATGATGGGCGTGTTCCTTAAATTTTTACGAGCATCTATGTCAAGGACTAGGAAATCTACAGGAAAATAGAAATTCTTAACCTTGACAATAACATCATCAAAAATGCCTCTCGGATTTGTGACCAAACGGTCCATTAATTGCAGCATTACTGAGGTTGATCGAAGTTCACCTAATCTGAACTTCTAGTAAAGAGAAGTCGGAATTAGGTTAATGGATGCACCTACATCCCGGAGTGCCCTATCAAAGGTGTAATCTTTGATAACACATAAAATCAAAGGGGCACTTGGATCTCTCTCTTTTCGAGGAAGGTGATGCAGGATAAGAGAACTAGCCTGCACAGAGAGTATCACCTTCCTTTGAATAGATTCCCTCGGCTTACGCTTCTGGGTGCATAAATCCTTTAAGAATTTAGCATAAGTCGGTATGTGTTTGATAGCATCGAGGAGGGGGATATTGATTTCAACATTCTTGAGTATATTCAAGAGCTCCTCATTACTATCAACAAGATTCTTCTTCCTAGGTTTAATTAAGGCCTCAGAAAAAGGAACATGAGTTAGATCTTAAAAATCAAGTCCCTGAGCCTTGATTTCTTCTTCAGAATTCTCCTTTCTTTCCTCTGGCTCACCAGGATTTTCTTGACTAGAGCAAGGTAGGTGTGGGTCCTGGGTTTGCCATCCACTCCTCAAAGTAACGAAGTTGACAGATGCGTATGGGTTTAGGACTTGGGGAGGGTTAGGAAAGATCAAAGGGGCTTGATTAGTAAGAAACCCTGTATTTGATGAAGAAGCAGAAGAGGAAGGACCCTGCTCAACCACCTGAGCATGTGCGTGTGGGTCACTTGATTCCCATACCCTTGGGATTGATTGCTCGGATTTTGTATGTTGCGTGAGTCGGGTACGGGTTGAGATGGCAAAGATCTGGGTTGACGGGTGTTAGCAATGAACCCGGTTTGCAAGCTGTCTAGCGAGGTTTTCATTTGTTGCATCATCTAGACCATAGATCCTTGCATCTCTACCATCTGACACATCAAATCAGCCTGCCCTACGAGTTGACGAGCATTCCAAACTGGCTGATTGACCTGATTCGAGGGTAGCTGAGTATAAACATGACCCTGATCCATTAGTCTTTGTGGAGCATAGTTGCTGGCTTAGAATTGGGTCTGCTGCCCCAAATTTTTCCAGGAGAAGTTAGGGTGGCTCCTTCAACCCAGATTATAAGCATCGGAATATGGGTTGGACCTAATGTTCTCCTATACAACATAGACATCCTCATAGGGCGAGGATGGAGAGAAAGAAAGAGAGGGATCAGAGAAACTAGGACCAAAGGCCCCAATTTGGAACCTGTGGGGTTTCAAGCAATGCTGGCTCACAGATTGAGCCGCATCCAGTTGATTCACAAACTCCCATCCAGAAGGAGCTCACGAAGAATGGAATCCCGAATTTAGGGATTGAGTGGATCAAGAATTGTTCATAGAGTTTCCAACCATCCACTCCATCCTTTTCGTAACCAGGTCGACCTTATCTACTTTATTACAAATTAGCTCCATATCGAATGAATGTGAGTCGTGAACCTCATTAACATTCGATCTGGGTTGTTGGGACCAGTTAAACATATCCATGGAGGCATGACTGATTGAATTGTCACTCATTTCCTCAAGAAAATCATGTGCACTATCTGTGTCTTTGTTGAGAAAATTGCCTCCGCAAGAAGCATCCACGTGATTTCTGAGTTGCTCAGTCAACCTGTGGTAAAAGATCTACACGAGTTGCCATTTCAGCACCTCGTGGTGTAGACATTTCCGCAATAAGTCCTGGAATCGCTCCCAGGCAACATGAAACTACTCCCCCAGCCGCTGGGCGAAAGTAGTAACCGCCCGCGTCAGTGCATTAGTACGCCCAATTAGAAAGAATTTCTTTAAGAAAGCTGATTTAAGATCGTTCCAAGTTGCTATCGGCCTTCCTATGGTATTGTACCAATGAGCAGCCTTATCCCTAAGAGAGTTGGGAAAGAGCCTCATGATCATTTGCCCTTCATTCACGTTTCGTGCTTTGGTGGTCTAGACCAAAGTGGTCAAGTCCTCCAAATGCTTAAACGGGTCTTCAAAGTCAAGCTTATGAAAATGTTTGATCAGGCTTAACACCTGGGGCTTGTTTTCAACGTCTCTAGCTAGAATCTGGACACCGGGACATTCCCCGTAATTTGAAGGATCATAAAAATCCTTCAAGGGCTGAGCGCCCTGCATTCTCTGGAATCATTCTTACATTCTCTACATTTTTTCCAGCTGCCTTTGAAACATCTCTTATTGATTCTGAGGTAGAGGAGGTTGTTGATCGGCCATGAGAATAATTTGGCCAAAATTTAATATACACTTCCTAGAATGATCTAATGATCCTTACAATCGGGGTGTCAATGACCTCCTTCCAAGCATAAACTAGGAAGAGGTCAAAAGGACTAGGGATAAGAACCCTTGAGCACAACAAAGCAAGCCTGTCCTTAAGTTAGATGCCTAAGGATCTACAGACTCTCAGAATCCACCTTAAGATTATAGACAATTTACTCTACTTGTATCCTGTCAATCCAACCAGTTAGAAGGAGGGGTGAGGGAGAAGGTTCTTCCTTCAGCTTGCACCTCTAGTTCCTAATGTACCCCCCAGCCACGATCATTTGATTCTACTCCCCTAGCTAGACATCAGATTGACTAGTACAAGCAAATTAATCATAAATAATCTCAATTTGGGCCCTGATGAGTCCATTTTAATGGACTAATATTAAGCCTAAGTACCTTTATTCGTACCTTGTAGGTGTGTTAATAATTACAATTAAGTTGTCGAAGAATTGCACGCATCATGATTTACGTTTATAACATTCTATAACTTAATATGTAATGATTTTATTATTTTTATGTGTAGGTATTATATTCAGAAAGAGCAAGGGTTGGGGAGCAAATTTCCCCAACAACTGGAGCAACTTTTCCCTTTCCTTCGGCCATCTCCTCCAATGCTCGCTAGCTAAAAATAGAAAAGGGATTTGCAAATCCCTGGATTGGCGCACGGAGGGAGAGAGAGGCGTTAAAAAGAGAAGAGGCGGCGTGCATAAAAGATCCATCTTCCCCCTTGCAGGGAACAATTCCAGCGTGCACTGTGCCCTCTTCCCCCTTGCGGGGAAAAACCTCCATCAGCGAGCACGCCACCACCGGTGCACCTTCCTCCTTCCTGCAGTTCAGCGCTCCCTCACCAGCACGCACGCCTCCGCCCATGCGCCTCTCCCTCCAGCCACAGCAGGCACATCCACCAAACCAGCGTAAGCCATCTCTAGCCACTGCAGGCTGCTTCCTGCCACAAGTGCTAACCAACCGCCCACATGCCTGTAAGCTCTCTGCCCGCACTCCTCATCTCCAGTGCACCTTCCAGCCTTCACACCCTACAGGCGCACCTGCACTGCCACCCGCTCGCCATCTTCCAGCGCACGCACCAGCATGCCCCACTGCTCCACCTTCCTACAGACCGCCGCCCATCTGTAAGCACACTCCACCGCCAACTGCAGAGTGCCTCTCCACGCCAGGCGCGTGCCTGCACTCTCCACCGCCCATCTGCAAGCGCACCAGAGCATGCACGCCTGCGCACCAGCGCACGCACGCATGCACATCCGCGTAGCCATAGTAGCAGCCTCCGTCTCCTCCAACAGGCCGACGCTCTGGCCACCTCTGCCGGCCGCTGGTGGCCACCTCCGGCCATGCCACTGGCACCGATGCATAGCACTCGTCAAGCCACACCTCGCCGATTCTCGCGGCAAACCGTGCGCGGCCGCACACGCGAGGAGGAGAAAGGAGAGATCCTCTATTTTCCTCTCCATTAAAATTTACATTCAATGACATTGCCACCAATTTGATTTCTTTTATTGTTATTACATTGTGGCAGAATTGCATTCAAACACTCATAGTTCTTTATAATTGCATGGTATTGATATTGACTAGTTTAAAGACTGATTTTGGACTTAATTTAAGTACTAATTGTCTTTAGTACACATCCCGTGAAAACTGCATGAATTCATCCTAAATATATGGATGATTTCTGTGAGGGAAAATTGCACTTATACCCTTAACTTTTTAGGTTATTGCAAATATACTTTCCTTCACATTTTAAGTCCGATTTGAAAAGGGATTTCGCACTATCCGAAATAACATTAAATAATTAAGTATTGATTGCATCATTGCCTCCCTGTGGACACAACCCGCTTTTCTGCGAGTGGTTATTTTCATTATTTTTTATTAGTCGATTTTTCCACCACTTAAATACTATAACGCTAAGCAAAAAGTCGTCTATCAAAATTGACACCGTTGCCGGGGAGGCAACAGATGTAATAGATTTACTTTATTGTTTTTAAATCTTTTGAGTTGCGAAATTATCTAATCATTTTTATTATTGTGCGAGGAACCTGACACGGCGACGAGGCGCAGTAAAGCGACAACTTTGAACGTGAACAACGCGCACGACGGAGACGACCTTTTTGGTGGACCTTGACGCCACCTGGAGGACGACAACAGCAACACGTGGGCCTTGATCTCACACATTTAGGCTTACAGAGAATCCTATTTCTGATTTAGGCAGTAGGTCGTTGTTAGATTTAGTTAGATAGACATTAGAATTTAAATTACAGTCTTTTGGGCCCTTTTTGGGTATTTTTGGGAATATGTTCCCATTTATTTAGATTATAGGATTATTTGAATTATTTTGAAGTGCATTTCAGTTAGTTAGTTAGATTAGGTCTGTTTGTTATTCTTATTAAAAAAAAAAATATTCGAACTGCCTGCTAGAAGCTACATATCTGTAGGACGACCATCTAGGACTGAATGAGCAGCATCTAGTTTATTTTTATTGCACTGCATTCATTATTGCATGAAGAAAGCTGGAGTAAGGTACGTCTTCTCTTGAGCATTAATTACTTGTCATGCATATGCATTGAACCTAAATCTAAGACCACAAAAGTGCTTGAATCAAATTAATGCAGTGGTCACTTTAAAAAATTTGGGATTGTTAAGAGGTTGGACTTTAAAATATGTGACTGAAAATTATGTACAAAAGGATCCTGTTTGTGGAATTTCAAAAAAAAAAAATCAAAATACGATCGTATGCTTGCACACTTGAGACACTGTGCACCTCACACATAAGGTCACTAGATAAAATTCTACCTCTCCTCTTTTGCACCACAAGGGAAGTTAGTCGGAAATCAACAAGCCTATCCACCAAGTTACTTCGGTTCCTCGTGTGTGGGCTTGATTCGAGACTTCCATCCCTTGTGAGTAGGTTATAGGCACCAGCGAAGGTTGGCCTAGGAAGCGTAATTTTTGAAAAACTTTATTGGCCAGCAACTAAACATATAACTCTATGACTTGCAATCTACTAAAAACAGATCCCGTTGAATTTGCATTTGCTGTGACAATAGAACTCTTTAGGAAGTTTTCTACTGCATCCTAAGATAGTTAAAATTGTTTTGCTTAAAGAAATGGATTACTCCTACTCCTATCATTCAGATTATCAGAGTCAATACTTCCCATCTGTTAATCAGGATCCCATGCTTCGAGCATATCCATCCTTTGATGGGTACATTGATAATTCATGGGATCATTCTCATTCTTACCCTGGGATTACTGGCTTGATAACTCTCACTTTTGAGTAGAGCCTAGGAGCAGATTTTCCAATCCTGAAATCCCTACTTCCATGCAAACACCCAACCCTCCCACCCTTCATGATTTTCCATATCGAGGTTGGACCGATACCCTAGGCAACTAGAGCCCAAAATTGACTATCTTCCCCAACCTGATAATAGTAGCCTCTCCTCTTTTATGATAGAAATGCAAAAACAGCAAAAGAAAGCAATGGAATCAATGGGAGAGATGTTGAGGAATAGTCAACACTTAAACGAAGAAATAAGACAACTTAGCTACACGCTTCCCAATAATCCTGATCCCTACCCAATAAACCATGATTATGAAAATAATTCTGAGGAACCTAATGACAATAAGGATCCAATTTTAGGTAGCCATCACTTAGACTCTTCCAATGAGACACGACCACTAGAGGATAATGATTATAGTGACTATCCACCTGAATTATATTGCAGTCAAAAGCAAGGGAAGATGGTATCTCTTGAGGACCTTGACCCCAATTACGGTATTCCCCTTACCCCTACCAACCTGGGTCAAGGTTATATTGTTCCTATCACTTCCCCTCTTGATTATTTGGTGGAATCCCATTCTACTCTTAGTGAGCCTACTCCTGACCCTCCACTTAGGGAATCAACACCTACCATTCAATATTATGAGGATTCAAATGCACCTAATGAAGGTGACCCTAAGGGAATAGAGGATGATCAATTCTGGTCTCAGGCATATGACGAGTCTAATTCTGAAGATGAGGATACCCTAATAGAGGAACCTGGACTGAAAATCTGGAGTGATTCATGGGAGAATTATTTATCATTTGAGGATTTAGCTCCAGAGGGTAGAAATAATATGATTAAATCTAGATTCCTCCTTTATTTTAAGAGTCATCCTCCATCAAAATAGGAGTTGATATTAGAGGAGGATGAATAAAATAATGAGAAGTCTATGGGAGATTCTTGGGGATAAAACACATCAATTAAAGATTTATACCCCGAGAAGAATGATGAATTCAGTGATATAGACTTCCTCCAAAATATTAAGACTAATCCTCCTTTAGAAATAATTGAGGATATTGATCCAACTCCTAATGAATCACATATACACCCCGACAAACATTTCAATGAACCAAACGAATCTGGGGATGAGCTGAATGATAATGATTCTTACATTTTGACCCTGCCATCAAAAAGTTGTAATTTGGAGTCTACCCTTGATTCAAATATGACTCCGATCATTAATGCTAGGTAGGATAACTTGAAGTTGTCTACTGCTGTTAGGTAGTGTACATAATCTGAATCATTGCTGGAATTGGACCTAACATCAACTAAGCCTTCATTGGACTTAACCATTACCTTCCAACACTACAAACAACCCTTATACTCCCTAACCGATCCTTGGCTCATATCTCTGCTCATGTACATTCTTTCTAGAGAATATATCAGGCCAGTACATCCTAGGGTAGAATGGCGAGTATGGATTGATGCTTGTACTTTTACTCTCACCATTCAAGGGTTTGAACTAATTATGTGTATATCTTTTAAAACCCGTCCTGCTTTGGAGGATCCTTGTTATCCTCCACTTATTCTGTTTCGGGAGGCCTCTTTTCGCATTCCGTTTCTTAATCCTAGACCTCCCAAGGTAGCCAACGAGATTTTCTATTTTCATTTCTTCTGGCGAGCATTTCGAATTACATTACATCATCAGCTCACCAACATCCGTGGTTGCCTGTTTTCTAGGCCTGCACTGTTAAGAATATTTTTAGGGCCTAACTTTGTTTGGTTAGAACTAGACTTATAGGTTCCTTCTTAGTCTGGCTGCTGATAGAAAATGCAGCGCTTGTTGGGAGGCAACCCAGCAAATTGTGTCAGGTAATATTTTTCCTTTCCCCTCCTGTTTTAATTTTACAATGGGGACATTGTAGGATTTAGGCATGGGGAAGTGCATTTGCATGTTAGGAAGTATTTATGCATTTAGGTTAGTATAAAAAAAAAAGAGCTTAATGGGTTAGTCCTTAGCAAAATACCTTTGTTATTGGAGGTTCTTCTTCTGGAATTATTTCTTAAGTTTAGAATCCAGTGCATTTATTTCACGTGCACATAGATTTGGTAATGGATCCTTAAGGAAAACCAATGAGCACTTGTAAGTCTACTAAACCCTTGGATAGTTCATAGGGAGTCAGGCATACTATCTTCTAATAGATCTACCTCATATTTGTGAGAAGAAAGTAGAGAGATTACTGGTGCGCTAAGTCTAGTGCAAGGACTCTTAAATTTTTGGACAACTAGATGTTGATACTTTAGAGTTAGGCGTAGTTTTCACTCTCTGTTCTTGTGTATGTACTTTGAGTGAATTCCTGAGAGTCGCCAAATAAGGCAGATACACAGAGATTGAGTCTTAATAAAGCTATAACTATGGTGGATGGTTACGACCATCCTTCATAGAGTCCTCGGCTGAAGGAGGGTAATAATGTCAAAGGTCAGAAATACGCCTGTCCTATCCATTCATTCCTGATGCCGAGAATAGGCACTTCCACCAAATAAGCTACACAACTTCCTTTTGACCATCATCATCCCTAATAATGCCTCGTAAATAAAAGTCCATATCATGTTGTGTTTATTGAAAAAGAGACAAAAACAAGAAGAAATAAAAGAAAAAACAGAGAGAGAGAGAGAAAAGAAGAAGAAAAAGAAGAAACAGAACGAAGAAAAAGAAAAAATAGTTATATTAAAAAAAAAAAGGGTCTAAGTGTAACACTGTTTCTAAGGCAGCAAAACACCTATCGCGTTCCACCAAATATGACCCATACCTACCTTCTAGTATTTCTGATCGCCTGAATACTGGTTGAGAACTCTAAATTAGTTGTAGAGTTATTAGGATTTTAATTGAAGTGTGGATGCCATGTAAGGCCACCAAATATTGAGTACAATTTCTAAATCTGGCAAGATTCGTGATCTCAGAAAGAAAGAAAAGAGAGAGTGCCCAGGAACATCAAGAGAGCACAATTGTGTAGCCTCTCTTAGAGTTGACTTGTCTAATGGTCTAGAGAGCTAGAGTCTGCAGTACTAGACTATATGTAGCACCGGTTGAGTGTGTGCCACCAAATATAAATCCATTCAACTTGTTATCTCCTACCTAAGCCAAACACTGGGGTCAAATTACAGATTATTGTCTGCTTTATCCCTGAGGGAAGTAGTTGCCTATCTCAACAGAAATTTTTGCCAAGGGTGATGTACGAACTCTTAATGCGAATCGGCTTTTTCACTTGGATCTGTTACTAGGCTATCAGCACTTCACATTTGTCTGGATTTCTAAAGTTTTGAAGTAAGAAAAGAAGAAATCTTCTGATTACTTCTATTATTTTTCATTTTTGCTAGGGACTAGCAAATCATAGGCATGGGGGTATTTGATGAGTCCATTTTAATGGACTAATATTAAGCCTAAGTACCTTTGATCGTACCTTGTAGGTGTGTTAACAATTACAATTAAGTTGTAGAAGAATTGCACGCATCATGATTTACGTTTATAACATTCTATAACTTAATATGTAATGATTTTATTATTTTTATGTGTAGGTATTATATTCAGAAAGAGCAAGGGTTGGGGAGCAAATTTCCCCAACAACCGGAGGAACTTTTCCCTTTCCTCCGGCCGTCTCCTCCAACGCTCGTCTGCCAAAAACAGAAAAGGGATTTGCAAATCCCTGGATTGGAACACGGAGGGAGAGAGAGGCGTTAAAAAGTGAAGAGGCGGCGTGCACAAAAGATCCATCTTCCCCCTTGCGGGGAACAATTCCAGCGTGCACTGTGCCCTCTTCTCCCTTGCGGGGAAAAACCTCCACCAGTGCACACGCCACCACCTGCACACCTTCCTCCTTCCTACAGTTCAGCGTGCCCTCACCAGCACGCATGCCTCCGCCCGCGCACCTCTCCCTCCAGCTACAGCAGGCGCATCCACTAAACCAGCGTGCGCCATCTCCAGCCACTACAGGCCGCTTCCTGCCACAAGCGCTAACTAATCGCCCACATGCCTACAAGCTCTCTGCCCGCACGCACCAAGCCACGCTCCTCATCCCCAACGTGCCTTCGCGCCTTCGCACCCGCACTACCACCCACTCGCCATCTTCCAGCGTGTGCACTAGTGCGCCCCACTGCTCCACCTTCCTGCAGACCGCCGCCCATCTGCAAGCATGCTCCACCACCAACTGCAGAGCGCCTCTCCACACCAGGCGCGCACCTGCACTCTCCACCGCCCATCTGCATGCGCACCAGAGCACGCACGCCAGTGCACCAGTGCACGCGCGCACGCACATCCGTGCAGCCATAGCAACAGCCTCCATCTCCTCCAACAGGCCGATGCTCCGACCACCTCCCCTGGTAGCCGACGGCCACCTCTGGCCACGCCACTGCCACCGATGTGTAGCGCTCGTCAAGCCGCACCTCCCTGCCGATTCTCGCAGCAAACCATCCGCAGCCGCACACGCGAGGAGGAGAGAGGACAGATCCTCTGTTTTCCTCTCCATTAAAATTTACATTCAATGCAATTACCACCAATTTGTTTTTATTATTATTATTATATTATGGCAGAATTGCATTCAAACACTCATAGTTCTTTATAATATCATGGTATTGATATTGACTAGTTTAAAGATTGATTTTGGACTTAATTTAAGTACTAATTGTCTTTAGTACACACCACATGAAAACTGCATGAATTCATCCTAAATTTATGGAGGATTTTTGTGAGGGAAAACTGCACTTATACCCTTAACTTTTTAGGTTATTGTAAATCTACTTTCCTACACATTTTAAGTCTAGTTTGAAAAGGGATTTCGCACTATCCGAAATAACATTAAATAATTAAGTATTGATTGCATCATTGGCTCCCTGTGAACACGACTCGCTCTTCTGCGAGTGGTTATTTTCATTGTTTTTGATCAGTCGATTTTTCCACCACTTAAATACTATAATGCTACGCGAAAAGTCGTCTATCAGGCCCCAAAGAGCGAATCAGTCCTTAAGGCCAACGTATAATCAATTTTAACTTAGGCTTAGGATTGTAGTGCTTATGGAATGTGGTGGGCCCTTAAAATGGGTTATGACCTTAATGATTGATTGAATATATGTGAGTACATGCACAACCAAGGTTTTCAAGCAAGATTATTTGGATGAGTGGATTTTAAGGTTCAAATCTTGCTTAAGTAGCTTTTAGGGTTTAGAATTAGGTAAATTCAATCAAGTTCAAGAGGCAAACCAGATTTTCAAAACACGGGTGAAGATATTTTCCTTTTGAAATCAAAAGTAAAGTGGAGTGCCTGGTATTGACCTAACTTGTAAACCCTAAGGGGAAGTTACTTAATGAGTTGATTCTAAATGAAGTGGTGCGGCCCAAATAACTCAAACAATTGGCCTTAATACACCACTGAGTTAGGCGCACAAGTGGATACCTATTCTGATTTTGACTCAATTATGTGTTTAGGTGTGTGTACCGATTCCACAAGTTGGAATCTTGGTTGAGTAGGTAAAAATCTAGTTAGGTAATGTGCCTCGAATGTGGGTGTATGTAGCGTGTATGTTAATTTATCCCACAAGAAGTATCTTTTTGTTTACTTTTTTTTTTTACAAGAGTGAGATGAGTGGGGGTGGAAATCAAAGCATCCAAACTAATCCTAGGATTTATGCGAACACCTAGGTCAATTAGGGTTTGAATTAGGGTTGTGGAATGAAATCTATGGAGGGGAGAAGAATAGGGAGCACTTACAGTTGTCTTCAACTGCACTTTACTCCTTTCTATTGCTTGAAGATTCCCTGCTGAGGTGCCTGCAAAAAAATAGAAGAGAAATAAAAACAAGTTAGAAAATAATTAAGTGTGTGAAATGCAGAAAGAAAATAGAGATTTGTCGCCTCCCCAGCAACGGTGCCAAAATGTTGATTCGAAAAATTGTCACAAAAAGGTTGAGTTTTGAAAATCCGTTGTAATGTGATTTGCGAAGAAATCCATCAACAAATAAATTTTACTGAAACTCAAAAAGAATTCTGAGTCGAACACAAGGAGAGTACATCGATTTAAAATCTGCAATTATTATTATTTTGTTGCTATTGTCTAGAAAGTGAGATAATCACAATGAATTTGATGAGAGAGAGAGAACAAACACTTTATAATATGAATATTGTTTTGCAACTAGAAGGCAAGAAATATTACAAGCTAGAAGGTAGGAAATATTATAACTAAAAAGTAGTAAAATCTACTCTAGAAAGTAGTAAAGAGAAAGGAGATGAGTTGTCCTCCTCGACAGCTGCTTGGAGGACGAGTCGGACGGGGCGACGCCTGGAAGATGGAGGGCGAAGACGGAAGACGGAAAAAGAAGTGGGAAGAACCAGGGGTGATGCCGGGGGTCGACGTCGCAGGATCCACTTAAAGAATTGGGGCAAGAAAACTTTGATTTTAACTCTAAAGGAGCATCCCAGGCTTGGGACAAGCTTCTTTAGAGATTTGGAGAGGGAGAGAGGTGAAGGAAGGGATGAATGAAATGTGGGGGGGGCATAGGCCTTTTTATAGGTGTAGAGGTTGGGGGCAAAAGGGTCATTTCAAGTTAAAAAATTAAATGAGGGGGTCTTTAGTGACGGAAATAAACGTCACTAAAGGCACCACATCCTTGAACGTGCGCGTGCACCCGTGCCTCCTCCTCTCCTTGCACTTCAATGCCTTCCCACGATCAGATGACCTCAGCCATCCAATCACGTAATCGGATAGCCGAGAGATGCTCACAACCGCTTCCTCTTCAATGTCTTCGCCCGCCTGCATGTGATGGTGCGTTGGATCGTGCATCATTGTACGCATGCGTTATCTTCGTCCATCCCTCACACCACATCACTTGCCTCCCACCCACATGATCGCCATCCGATGGCTGAATTGAGCCGCTCCGCACCTGCGCCTTGATTTGAGGCTAGGCGGGGCTCAAACCCACGCCTCCCTCTTTGCATGAAGCCGTGCGACTGCTGAGCTACATGGCGCATTTGTTAATTATGCATGAGCTCTCTCAACAGTTGGATCTTGATCCAACGATTGAGATTGTCCGCGTGGTTGAGGAGAGAGTGGGTAGGGGTAGATCCTTGGGCCGTTTGGGCGGTTGGGATGGCACCACGTGGTGCCATCTTGGTCGTCCATCTTCTATGTCTTGTAGATGGTGCCACAGATGTCAGATTGGATCAATTTTCATGCTGTTGGGATAAATCATCGATTCGAACCGATCTGTGCAGTTGGATTTGTCATATGAAGTGTGGATTTACACCATCTTGGCCCTTGATCTCTGATCTTCCCTGAATTATATCTATTTCTAGGGAAGTCCGATCAAGGTGATCTTGGAGTCGTTGAACTTTGATCGTCCCCTGATCAGATCCATATGGTTGGATCTTCAATCCGAGGCCCTGATTAAATGTTGCCCTATCCCTAGCCAGCAAGAAGAAATTACTATACAATTTGTATAGTTTGACCAAAATGAATGGTGATGCATGTTATGCAATATTTACAATACATGAAGCTTATATGATACTAAGAACATGCATTAATTGACACTTTTAGCTATCCAGATATATGCACAACAACATCCCTTCCTTAGCCCCCTCATGATCCTTGTTTCAGGATCCTTTCACAATTTTCTCTGACTCAAATCGAACCTTGCTCTTGCTCCTTCCTTGGAACATCAGTGTCGACGAAAAAGTACCGGTGAGTGACTCTAAGCTTGCTTCAGGGTGATTTTGAATGGAAGGTTTCCTCAAGTATTTTTTTAGCTTTAAATTAGTCCACATGAAGTGTATCAGAATCCTTGTTACCGTTGACTCGATCCTCGAAAGGCCCAAACCAATTGATGCTTTGTGATAGCACTACCCATTGCAACCCTAAAGAATCCTGGCAATTTACACTTTAGGATAGTGCCGCCTATGGCATTCTAAAGTGAATCTAAGCCCTGGCTTTCGATGCTTCAGGATAGTACCACCTATGGCACTTAGATTGCATAATGCATTTTACTGTCCCTTAGGATATTTGGATATCCATAAGGAACAAACATCGAGAAGAGGACATGTTATGCACATCATTGAGTGTTAGGCCTCTTAGCATTGGGAACTCATCCAACCATGATTGGACCTCTTCTAAGCTAACATGGTCGATTTTGGATGGATTATGGTGAATAGGAAAAGGGAACCTAAAGTTTGTAAAGAGACTCGTGTCTATTTAATCCAACACCAAATTCAAAGGGAAGTTCAAGGTGCAAAGGTTGAAATCTAGCCGGGTACTTCTTGTAACTCTTTTCTAATTTCAGCTTCAATTGATTTCCTGAGAGGCTATTCAAATTTCCATTTTAAGTGGGAACCCACAGCAATCAGGATGTTTGTCCTATCGAGTTTAGCTTACAAATTCTTAGTCCTCGAACTCTCTTGCTGAAAACTCATGCTATAGTCATCATTTTCCAAAATGTCAAACCTTACTTTTCATTACTTTATCCCCCCCCCCCCACATGCTAAAATCTTGGCATGTCCTCGTGCATGAGAAAGAAGAGAAAACACCTAAGCACATTTTGTATTTCTGGAAGATTAGTTGAAGATTGGTGACCCTAGTATGGAAAACTAAAAACAACTTGGAAAAACTGTCAAAATCGTGTTGGGTTGCCTCCTAACAAGCACTACGTTTAATGCCTTCAGCTAGACGAAGACCCTATGCAAAGAAGAGATAATTACATTGGTGGGTTGGATTAAGATTAAGAGAATGATAGTCCTGAGAGCTCAAAGTCAGTGATCTGCAAATGCAAACCAAATTCTGATGTAGACCAAATTGTGATGCAAGCCTATCCCTGAGAGATGGAAACTTTGCAAATGCTAGGTTATGCACTCCCACATTCTTTCATCCCTCAATTCTTGGGTATGCAGTCAGGATGTTGGCTTGGACAAGTTTTACTCGAGTCTATAATGGTGGACACAACATAAATGTTTATCATAATAAGCATGCATCCATTGGTCATTCAACTCAAAAGGGTGGTTCCTAAATTGAGTATACTTGGGTTCTACATCTGCCCTTAAGTCTAAGTCAAAAATGTCATAATGGTCCTTGAACAAGGTTGGTGCCTTTAAAAAATCTAAGACCCTAAGCTACATAGTTGTCTCTCCCCTAGAATTTTCTTCCCAAAATGTCACATCCATTTTTCGATCCTCTATAATTATCATTTCCACATTTGGGACTTCCAATGTGTCATTTACCCCTTCTAAAATGTCCAAGTCCATATAGTCAGGATCAATCATAGTCGATTTGGGTTGATCAAATTCAAGCCCAATCAATTTTTCATCCAATATCAAGGGGTCTAATTGGGGGATGGGGCTAGGAGTCAGGTCCTTAAAAATTTATAAATTAACTTTTTCGCTTCTTCCCCATCAAAATGGCCATCAATTAATTGTTCATTGGATTTCTCATGCTCATAATCCTCAAATGGTGTCTTGTTAATGCTTTCATCATATTCTCCCAATGAGACACCATCAATGTCATATCTCTTATCCCCAGAATCAAAAAATCCGTGATCGTTGCATATATATGTTTCTTGATCAAGAATTGTACCAACATCCTCAGAGACATATTTTTCTTCATTCCTTGGTTCCAGGATCGTGGATGAAGTACTTGATTCATCCTTGAATTTTGTGGTGCGCACTACATCTTTAAGATTAATCATGTCATACAAGATCTTATTTGGCTCAGTTAAGTTCTCCACAGGTATGTGTAAAGATTCATCAACTACTTCATCATGACGGGTGATATCAGTGAGACCTTCATCCCGAGAGTCATCCCAAGATTGCATGAGAGCAACCACATATTTCATCCTCAATCTTGACATCTTTGAAATTAACACCTTGACTTGACCCCTATTTGTTTCAACTTCAACCCCTACGAGCAATTCTATTGTCATTCTCTTGAAATCATCGATCATTTTATGAAAGGCTCCACTTTATCACTACTCGGTGTTGGCTGGGACTCTAAGGTTCAAAGACTTTGTGTTATCCTTGCCAATACATATTTTTGTGCTAAGGCTAATTGGGTCCTAAGGTCTTTTTGCAGGCTCGGTGGACTTGGGTATGGACCACAAGAGTTAAGATATGATGGTTCCAAGTATCCTACCTGTGTATAGGTCGTATGAGATTACTCTTGAAGGGATGGGGACCTATGTTGAGTGTAAGCTTGAGCGAGATAGGAGTTAAGTTATTAATATCCATGGTTGAACCCTAAACAAGGAAGTCCTAAATGATCTCCCTGTCTAGGTTTAAGGTTATCCCAACTAGAAGGTGGGTAGTTGTAGGCTGAGCTGGGATAGCAATCATGTTGGGGATAAGTAAGATAGGAGGAATAAGAATTAAAACCCATGATTTGAGGGAAAAGAAGAGAATAAGAGATAGAAACGCTGATAAGCATGTTTTTTCAAGGAAAAGTTAGGGTTTTAGAGAACCTATCATCGTAGCACTGGCTAGGTATTAATCCCTCTAATCACTATAATTATATATATAACAACTATTTGATGAAATGCAAATGGATAAATGTCTAGGACTTCACACCTAAGATATCATATGTAAAATTAAATTTGTTATGTGCCTTCCTATGTCCTCAATTAAACCTTAACTTCTTTTATGGACTGATATTTTTAGGCTTAATTCTGGGTACTCACTAAACCTTGTTCCCACAAAAAATTTGGCTTAACTTTGTACTTTTTCTTCAATTAGATAGCCATTCCTTCCAATTAATGATTATGCAATATGTAATTATTTATTTTTCCAAGGTGTTGAATATCTAAGCTTTCTGATATTTCCTATCAATCAACAGGTTCTGAGACAGAAAAAGTGGAAATATGGGGTTGCTGATATTTGCAATGGTTGAGGTGGAGCATCTGCACTTGTTGTAGAGCTGATATAATCAATTAGGTTGGTAACAACTTGAGTCCATATCTTTTGTTCATTTACATATGTTGATCCCCCATCAATAACGGTTGGGTTATTGACTAATAGTTAATTATCATGATCAAATGGTTAATGTAAATCTTCTTTTAGCAACCAAAGTAATTACTGAATTAACCAAGTCTTGTGGCATCCAATCTATTGTGCTTTTGCATACTTTATGAATTGTCACGTTGTCCTGAGAACTGTGGAGAACTACTTTCTGTTATGACACAGTCTATTGAATTTTTATAACACAATATCTAACTTATGTTATTACTATTATTTTCTTTGTTAGTATTTATTTATGCAATTTGTAGATATGAACACTTGCATAGCCTTAGATGCACTCGAGACCAAACAATAAGAAATATAACCCTTAGGGTACATGTTGAAAGCATAGGTAAAATTGTATTAATATATATTTGCATTTGTGGTATATGAATGTGGGAAATAATGATATGAGTATGTTTGCATTTGTGTCATATGAAATTGGAAAATAATGATATGGGCATGTTTGCATTTGTGGTGAATGTATGAGGCAGGTTAACATGTTTCTTTGTAAAATATATCCTTTAACTTGTATGATAACAATAGAGGAGAAATGGTTAATCATTCCCCACAGCCACCAATGGGACTGCTGACAACAACGAAGAAGGTGGTGTTGGAAGCTTTCACAATGGTAGTAGCACCAACAACAGTAGTGGACTCTGGTTATTATTCTGGAATTGGCAATAAAGAGCTTAGGTATCAGATCTACATGCCCTTTTTCCTTCTTTTAGCTTTTTTGTTTAACTCTGATTTGTGGTGTTGTTGTTTTTTTGCTGTAGGTGGTCAGAGGGCATGTAAGAGTGCAAGGGAGGGGTGTGGTGGCAATGCAACAACAACAGCAGATGCAGCAGCAGGAGGAGCCAAGATCTTTCTGCTCTTGGCAACTAGAGGAAGCTGTAGGGGAACCAAGACCCAGTAAGGTAGCTTGTGACATAGAATATTACATCTTTCTATCACTTTGAAGAACAATGAAATGGACTTTGGATATTCATCATTCAGGGAATGCAATTATATAGAACAGATCTAGAACCTTTTAATGGAAATGGACAAGTGCCTATCACTTACTTTGTGGAGAGGGAAACTTATTGAGCCTACTTCAACAATGAGATCACTTGGTACATCAGAGAGTGGCCTATAGGAAAAAGAAAATCTCCTCGGTATTGTGCTTATGCCTTTTCCTAATTACTTTCATAGTTGTGTGTCTTGACCCACTTCTAACTATCCACTCTTACTTAGGTCTATCCCATGTACAAAGCATTTATTGAGACCGATCTTCAGAAAGCACATATAAAAAATAATAAACAAGTTTAATCCATTCTTAGGATTCCAGAATTCAACTTACATTCTCAAGGTAATTTAAGAGTCACAAAGAGATTTTTGTTTTTTCTTTTTTAAATTACTTGTATTAAGCATCAATTTTGTTAGCATTGATTATAGCATTGCAGTCATCAAGGGCATTGAGCATGGATTAAGTAAAGGCTGTGATGCCCAAGGACTGTAAAGAACGTTTAGAGGATATGTATGATATTTACCTCCTTCCACCAGTTGAAAATCTTGAAACATGCTAAACATATCTTAGGATGAGAAATAGATATGGAAAATACAGTCATATGTTTGAGATACTAATTAGACTAGATATTTGATGCTGTCTATAAGACACCTGATTTTGCATGAGACCATTAAAAACCACTATTTTTTAATATATTTTCCCTTATGTTGTTAGTATATCAATCATTCTATGAGTCAAATGAAATTTTATAAATTTCCTTGATATGTTAGCAAATGGTTATGAAATAAACACACATAAAGACCAACAGGAGTTGAGTAAAATGAGACAAAGGGTGCAGGAGGCAATCATGTGGGACTAGACTTTGCTCTGGCATGAAAAAAGAAGCAAAAAGTTAAAGAAAAGGAAGAACTCTATGTGCTTAACAAAATCCCTCCTCTTCAGAAGGTGGAGTTCTTTAATTTGGCCTCCTTGCTGGCCTTTTGCATGGAAACCATCAAGATAGACAAAAGTTACAAAATATAGGAGGGATGGATATATACCTTCTATGCAGCTGAATTCCTTTGTTAAGGAAGGCTCTTCACTTTAGATAAAAGGGCCAGAGAGTGGCCTATCACCTTTCTTTGCTGTAGGTGGTCAAAGGGCATGTAAGAGTGCAAGGGAGGGGTGTGGTGGTGATGCAGCAACCGCAATAGAGCACTACCAAGCGATGCAACAGTAGTAGCAGATGCAGCAGCAATAGGAGGTAAAAGATTGGATCTTTCTTTCCATGTAATGTTAAGCTTCGATTTCTTCACAAGTTCTAAAAATCTTTTATATCATGCAATTAATCGTGCAGTCCTGGTCTAACCATTTCTTTTACACATTGGTTGATGTCTATGATAAATCATAGTTTCTAGGAAACAAAAAGAGCAAAAGAGGGGACAATGCTATACCCTCTAGACAGGGATGATGATAAAAGGGAGGGTTCCATTTTGCTTAGGGAAGGATCATCATGGATGATTCAATTATAAGGGCATGCATGCCTATTTGGATATCTAAAACACAAAAAGAATCCAACTAGCATGTGACATTTAGTAGTCAAGGAGAAGAGAGGGGTACACAGACCTGGTCTCTAACCATTTCTTTAGAGATGGATCCCCCACCATATGCCATATAAGAAATGCATGGTTTCAAGAAACTAGACAAGGTAGGGCCTTAAGTGGCAAAACATTCCAGAACAACTTCCATGGGAGGGATGGAATAAAATACAAACCTTTCACTCATTTTGAGCACATGAGGAAGGAACAACCATGGAAGTGCATTTCATACAGCTAAAACATAATGCAGTAGAAATTTTCAATAAGAGATATAGAAAATAAGAATTTTAGGATCCAGATCATTCAAACAAAAGAAGGGAACTTCGTTCTTTAAAATAAGAATGTTCTCATTCTTATCTTCTCATTCAGCATTAAATTGTTTCTAGTTATCACCACCAATCTATTCTCCTAGACTTTATTCTTCCACATGGAGATCCTCAGACTTTCCAAGGTGCAACCCCGACATGCTAGCATCACCCATTACTTCAACTTCACCAGTAGATTCTGTCATCTTGGATGCTACAATGTGATCTACCTTGCTTTTGGACAAGTGACCATTTTCTTTCTCCTCTGGCATGACCTCTTCAAGCATGGCAGAAAGCTCTAGGATCTTCTTGTTTGTCTCCTCCTCTCTGGCATAGGGCTCCTCATCTCTTGAGCAATGCACTGCAGTACATTCTCTTTGTCTAATAGCCTTCCCTTCAATTGCATGCCGTACACCCTCACCGCATCCATGACTTCATTGGCTGATTTCGCATCCAGCATGGCCTACTCTAATCTGTTTAGAAGCTGGGCTCCTTCCTTCATTGTAGTTGCTTCTTCCTCTGACCCTTTAATATTAGAAACCAGCCTATCCATTTCTTGTTTGATTTCAGTGAATGGAAAGCAATGCTTTGTACCTCTCTTCAGTGGACTTAAGAGCTTTCTTCAATTCATCTAGCTGACATAGTGCATCAGAAACTTTAGATTCTTTCATCTCTAGTTCTTTCTTTGATTCTTTTGCTTCAGCATCTACTTCTTGCAAGGCAAAGGCCAACCCATCCATTACTTCAGCTCCTCAAGCGCTTGAGATTTCTCCTTTTCCAGATAAACCAGGTTCTCATTTGCAGCCTTTAGCTCCTCTTTTAGAGCATTCAACTCAGCTTGTAGGTCAGATTTCTTTACAGCTTAAGCCTCTCTCTACAACAGAAAGGTGCCATCCCAATGAGAAAGATGCTATCTTTTGACATGAAAACAAGAAAACTGTTATAAGCTAACATAATTTACAATGCGGAAGAATTCAGACAAACTCACATCTAAAGTAAAATTGGCCTTGGAAAAGAACTGCTAGATTTTCGAATCAGCTGACTTAGGGGATCTGTCCAACGGGGATCTTCTCCTAGTGTAGCTCTATTGTGTAGTTCTGTGGGTCTTGAGTGTTAGGTGAATATGTAGATAGTTGGATGACCATCTTTGTTGTGTTTCTACGAGGATATGAGAATGCAGCGTATATTTAGGTTGAAATAGAAATATGGTTGCATCACTTAGATTTAGGATCCCTTATGTTTGCTTGGATATGTTGCTCTTTAATTTAATTGGTATGGCATGGTTATAAATTATACAAAAGAGATTATAAAATTGTTTAACTCATCTTAAAGGTTATAAAATTGTTAACTCACCTTATAGACGTGGTTTAGTGAAGTGGTTGCCCCTATGCCTTTTAAAAAAGAAAAAAGCTTCTGCCCCTAAGAAAAGTAGATTGCATTAGGTGGCAAATATCAAGAATTTTCTGATGAAGTGTTCAGTGATGATATGGTACACTAGATTCGGAGCACATTCGACCTAAAAACATGCATAATTTGATGAAAGCCACTTAGGCGAAAGGAATAAGAATTTATGCAACTACTTGAAGCCATGATTTTCAAATAAGAACATTCCATGACTACCAAGACATATGATTGAAGCACTTCCAGGTGCCACTTAAGAATAGTTGTAGAAGAAAGCATGCAATTCATCTGGTCCTGGGAAGCATTCATGCTTCATATTAGATAGTACTAATATAACCTCCGTGAGAAATGGTGAAGGGGCTCTTCCATACAATGCTTTCATTCATGCTGTTATTATCTGTTCCGATATTGATCTGTGCAATTTCTATGCTAGTAGTTGCACCATACAATCTAGAAACTCTGATCAATTTTTTTTTAAAGGGTGGCAACTGTAATAATTTTAGTACATCATATATGTCCAATCAACTGCATTTCTAGTGGAAGTTCAGTAAATCAATCTTGAAATGATAAATAGAGGCATTTTCATTTGGATATTCACAATGGGTGCTGCTTCTTCTCATGCAATTTTCCTGCATTTTATGTGGGTAATTGGGAACTGAATAGAGTTTAGTCTTACTTTCCATATATAATACCTTTAATTTGTTCTGGTTCATTTCTTATTGCTTTTCCTGTATATAAGCAACTACATGGAGTCAAGTAAATATGGAATTGGCCAACCAACAATTATTTCCTTTTGGTTTTCATCTAGTTGTTTCTCTCTATCTCTTTTTCTTGGAAAATTATCTGTACCTATTTGGACATGTGCTTATTCTTGTATAATCATTCATGTTCTTTTCACTTGTTTCTGAATAGTCCTAGTATACCATGTACTTGATTAGGGATTTCAAAACACTTCATCAATTTACAAGCAAAATTGTGTTTCATGATCTTATTTCATTATTACAGAACATTGAGGCATTTTCTTGGACCTCTTTGTATGTACGTTATGTAAATCAATTTGGCTTTATGCCAGGCAGGTCTACTATTAAGGCAATACATCTCTTGAGACGTATGATGGAGACATACAAAGTGAAGAAAAAGGATTTACATATGATTTTTATTGATTTGGAGAAGGCCTATGATTCTGTCCCAAGAGATATCTTGTAGAGAATTTTGGAGAAGAGACAAGTGCCAATTATTTATATCAACCTCATAAAGGATATGTACTATGGAGCTGTAGCTTGTGTAAAGACTAAGGATGATTTGACAGACTACTTTGATATCACCATTGGTCTGCATCAAGGTTCAACTTTAAGCCCTTATCTTTTTGCCTTGGTTATGGATGAGTTGATGAAGCATATCCAAGTTGAGGTGCCTTGGTGTATGCTTTTCACTGATGACATTGTGTTGGTTGATGAGACAAGAGATGGAGTGAACAGAAAACTTGAGCTTTGGAGAGAAGCCTTGGAAGATAAAGGATTACGCATAAGTAGGACGAAGACTGAGTATATGGAATGTAAGTTTAGTAGTAGAGGGAACAACGAAGGGATTGATGTAAAAATTGGAGAAGAGTGCATTCCAATAAAAGATATTTTTAAGTACTTGAGATCCATTTTCCAACATGATGGTGGAATTGATGGAGATGTTACACATAGAATTAATGTAGGGTGGTTGAAATGGAGGGGTGCTTCTGGTGTTCTCTGTGATAAGAGGGTTCCTTTAAAAGTCAAAGGAAAATACTATCGAGCTGTGGTAAGACCAGCCATGTTGTACGGTTCTGAATGCTGGGCTATAAACTATAGGCATGTACAGAAGATGTTTGTGGTAGAAATGAAGATGTTAAGATAGATGTGTGTTCATACAAGAAAGGACCATATTTCAAATGAATTTATTAGAAACAGGGTTAGAGTGGCACCGATAGAGGATAAAATGAGAGAGGCCCGTCTAAGATGGTTTGGACATTTACAAAGAAGGCCACTAGATGCTCTAGTTAAGAGATGCGAGAAGTTCGAGGCTGAACCCGCTAAGAGGGGGAGAGGAAGACCAAACAAGTGTTGGAAGGAAACTATTAAGTATGACCTCAATTACTTTAATTTAAGTCCTAAAATGGCTGAAAATTGATCTGTGTGGAGGCAAAGAATCCATATAGCCGACCCCACTTAGTGTAGGAAAAGGCTTGGTTGTTGTTGTTGTTGTTATTGATGATATTGCCTCACTTTTGTTAGAAACCCAACCTAAATCAAAGAAACCTAAGTCATCCATACAAAGTCTATGGAATGATCTTATTAACAACCCTCAAGAATGGATGGATTGCAGGATGCAAAAGCAAGAAGGATTGGTAAATCTGGAGGACTTACAGTTTTGATGTTTGCTGTCCTTTTGTAATATGTTCAGTGACCAGGAAGGAATGATCTTATGTTGTTTAATCTGTCATTTCCTAATTTCAAACACAAATATTCCCAAGAAGCTTTGTGGTTGGGTGGTTTTCGAGAATGGGTATCAATGGCCATCGACGGTATTTGTCTTTCTTTTTATTCTTATTCTTATGTTGTTCATGACAGTTGGATTTGATTCATATTCTAATCCTTGGATGGCCGCTAAATATGGTCGACAATCTTCAATTACATTTATTATTTTTCAACATAGGGGCTAATTACATTCATTTATTTATTTTTATTTAAGAGGCTTTTGGTCACGATTTATAAATCGGCACCAAAGGATGATCTTTTTGGTGACAGTTTACAAATTGTCACGCAAGCTCTCGCTTTAGTGATTGCTTTACAACCATCACAAAAAGTATTTGGTCACAGTTTATAACCATGACAAAAATCTCTCAAATCCAACTAATAGTTGGCCATTTTGTCACGGTTTTGAGTAAACCCGTGGCCATAAGACTTTAATCACGATTTTGAAACCGTGCCCAAAAATTTAGGACTTTTGGTCATGGTTCTGGGTGAAACCTTGACCAAAACTCTTTTCGCCACATCACTTTTGGTGACGTTAATTGGTGACAGTGCTAAACCCTTTGGTCACGGTTTTTAACTGTGACTAAATGCCTTCTTTGTTGAGTAAGTGTTATGATCTTAAAGTAGCTTACTTATTGTAATAATTGCTCATAAATATTCATCAGAAGGTCATAACTCTGTATTGAAGAGAATTTGAGAAGATAAGAAAAAGGGTTAATTATGTTTTTTTAACATCCAATCATTAATGCAGATTAACTAAGTGGCTAGTTAGGAGTTAACTTAAGGTCAAATGAACTTAAATATTCAAGAAGTGGGCTCAAAATAACTGTATTAGGATTTTACATAGTTTGAATATTAAAATATTACAGATGAATAAGTGGGCCTGCGAGGGAGAGGATGGCGACTAGGGTTTGGGAGGGCAGCGACGGCTGGAAGGTGTGAAGGTCTAGGAGATGGTGTCGGAGAGAGAGGAGGGAGGTGGCAAGGGCAACCAACCAGACAACATATAGGGTTGGCAACTTCTGGGGGAGGCGGAGAGGAGGGAATACTAAAATAGTGTGCTTCCGATGCAGAAGAAGAGGGCATATGGCGGCGGTGTGCAGCAATCTGATTTTATGCCTGCCGTGTGGGGGTTGGGGTCACAAGAAGAACTCATGTAGAAGGATGGGGACTATGGACCATAATGGAGCGAAGCAGCAAAGGAGCCATGGAGCGATGGGGAAGACACCCCCACCACCGCCGGCAAGTTCGGGACAAGCATGTGATGTCGAAATTCCTTAGTCTGAGGACACTAGGGCAATGGAGATTGCAATAAGGGGTGCCATCATTGGAGAAATACTGACCGGAGCTTATTCGCATGAGAGTATCCACAGTATGGCAAGATCCCTAACTCTATCTTCTAAGGGGTGGAAGGTTGCATATTTGGGTGGGTGTCAATTTGTACTATTCGGCCTGGGCAAGTTAGATGTGGAAGGACTTTATTTTCGCACAAGCGCTTTCGAAGGGATGACTGTTCTTTGGCGGCTAGTATCGCCATTTGACGGTGCATTACAAGATCGTCCTCCCCAGAGAGCGAAGAATAGGCAAGGTATCATGGAAATATGGGGTATTCCACTCCATCTTAGGACCAGAGGAGTGGTGGTCGAGGTTCGCTGCCTAGATAGAGAATGCTAGGGTTGGCCTCTGTGAGGGTGATGGGAGGTCGATTAAGGTCGAGGTGTCGATCCTAAGGGATGGCCCAATCTTAGATAAGATTATACTAAGAAGTGGGGGGAGTTCTTGGCTTCTCAGATTGAAGCTTTCAGTGGTGCAGGACAAAAGGCACCAGTAGGGGTCTTTCAATGTGCAAGAGGAAGTGACTATTCACTGAACACTGATAATGAAGGTAGAACCATACAGCCTGCCCGACTGGAGGCTAAGAAGAGGAGCGAAATACATTTGTCAGATGTGCTAGAGGAAGATGCCACTGAGATGGATCACACAATGGGGACGAAGCCATGGTTTTGGATGCGGGGGTGGGAAGGGAGTTGGTGGTTAGTAGTAATGGTCGACAGGGGCAGGAGTCTGAACAATAGTCAGCAGCATAGATATTAGACCAATTCTCCTTCATGAAGTCAAGGAGAGCGGGATATGTCGTGCGAGATTCGTCCAAAGGAAAATTGGTGCACTCACCTTACCAACTATGGAGAAGAACTGCTAGTGTTGGACAAAAACCCACGGAAGAAAAGGTGGTGACCATCCTGAAAGTTGAGAAGAGAGCTGTGGGAAAGCTGGGGAATCCCTGTATTAGGGGATGAAAATCATCATGTGGAATGTGCGTGGGCTGCGTGATGGAGTCCGAAGAGCATCCCTGTCTCGGTATCTCCATGAGCGGGAAGTTGATTGCGCACTGTTGCAAGAAACGCATATAGAAGGAGGACGGGATTCCCTTTGGCAGTCACTTCTTCAAGGTGGCTAGGCTAACGTCAGAGCAGTGGATGCACAAGGAAGGGTCGGAGGTTTGGAAATATGGTGGAAAACCTCTAGGTTGGTTCTAAAAGATGTTTGGAGGGACAATTCCGGGTGTCTTTCAAATTCCAATCGATGGGGGATGATCAAGATCTGATTATATCTTGTATCTATGGCCCTTGTGTTGATAGTTTCAGGACTGATCTCTGGAATGAGCTACGGTAGATGGTAGACAAGGCTAAAGGGGTGCCTTGGCTTGTGGGCGGAGATTTCAAAAGTGTGTTGTCTAAGAATGACAAAGGGACCAGAAGGATGGACCGAGCCTTCCTTGGCTTCCAAATGGTGATTTCTGAGCTAGGTTTGATGGCTATCCATCAGTAGAGGCTAAATTTACATGGAGGAGTGGTAACGGGCTGGTTTCAAAGCTGGACAGAATCTTTGGCAGTGTAGAGCTGATGGAGAGATTTCAGCTTTCTTCTGTGATTGGAATGGCTAGGCCATTCTCAGACCATACCCCACTACTGTGGGATAGTAGGGAGGGATCTCCCACCAATATGTACTTTAAGTTCAAGAAATCTTGGCTTAAGGAGGAGGGGCTTAGAGGCATGATTAGCTGCTGGTGGGCTTAGAAGCAGATTCAAGGGTCGGCCACCTGTAGGTTGGCTAGAAAATTGAGGACCTTGAGGTCTATGTTGAAGGAGTATAGGAAGATTGTTGATGTAATGAGAAGTCAAAGAAGAACTGAAGCTTTGGCAAGCTTGCACATACTGGATGAAAAAGAAGATGTTGAATGGCTAAATGAGGCTGAGATGGTGTAGAGAAAGCATTGGAAAGAGGTGATCCATGTTGAGGACTTGGCGAGAGAGGTGGATTGGAGAGAAAAATCCTGGCAGCTATGGTTGAAAGCGGGTGATGCGAACACGAAGTATTTTCTCATGGCTTCAAGTGCTAGAAGGAGGGTGACTCTCACATCTTCGTTGAAGAAGGATGACCTCACTCTAACCTCTGATGATGATATTAGGAGGGAGATTGTTCGATACTTCAGGGTGACCACCAAGGCAGCAGAGAGGGGAGGCTGGAGATTAGCAGCATCAAGCTTTTCACGGGTGGAAGATCAGGCTGCTAACATACTGACAGATAGCATAACAGAGCAGGAGGTGATAGAGGCTATGAATGGGTTGAATGCGGAAGGATCACCAGTACCAAATGGATTTCAAGTTTTTTTCTACAAGGAATTTTGGCAAGTGGTCAGAGGGGATGTGATGGAAGTCATCAAAGAATTTCAAAACGGTAACTCAGGGGCGGAAAGATTAAATAAGCCGTATTTATTTCTGCTTCCAAAGAGATATGAGGCTGAGAGTTTGTCAGAGTTTAGACCAATTACCCTTTCAAACTCAATCTATCTGATCATTAGCAAAGTGTTGACCAACCGTTTGAAGGGAGTTCTATCAGACTTGATTAGTCTAGTACAGTCGGCGTTCCTCCCCAATAGATCGCTACAAGAATCTTTCATTGTAGCACAAGAGATGGTGGTAGGGTGCAGTAGAAGAAAGAGCAAAGCATACATGTGGAAGGTGGATTTCAACAGAGCCTATGACTTAGTTGCATGGTCCTACATATGGGAGATCTTTAGAAGGAGAGGATTTCCTACACTTTCGGTTCAGTGGATAAAAAGGTGTATTGTGACATCATCCTTTTCACCTTTAGTTAATGGAAGGCCATGTGGGGTGTGGATACAACCACAATGTGGAGTGAGACAAGGGTTCCCCTTGGCCCCATTAATTTTTAATTTAGCTGTGGACACGTTGTTTCAATTCTCGTGTAGGTTGGTCAATGTAGGTTTGGTGAAGGGCAATTCTATGTCAAACTCCAGCATGCTGGTGCCTATTCTGCAGTACCCTGACGACACGATTTTCTTTGTGGAAGGGGGTAGAGAAGAGGCAAAGATCTTATACACTATGGCCAGCATTTTTGGGGAGATTTCGGGCCTTAGATTAAATGGTGTGAAGTCATCCTTGGTTTGTTTTGGTATGGCAGGCCAGGAAAGAGAAGCAATTGCTTCCATCCTACACACGCTTGAGACCACTTTGCCTATAAGATACTTGGGTCTGCCCCTAAGAAGTGGGAAGCTGAAGAAGAGCAATTGGGCCATCTTATTTGAGAAAATTTCAGCTAAGTTAAAGAATTGGAGCAACAAATCTCCATCCAAGGGGGGAAGGCTAATTCTTCTCAATTCAGTTATCACCTCTATCCCTATCTTCTTTTTTTCTGTGTTTAGATCCCCGAAGGTGGTTTGGAAGAGGCTGGATACAATGAGGAAATGATTCGTTCGGAAAGGCATGAAGGCGGAAGGAAGATTCATGCACCCGGTTAAGTGGCAAAAGCTTTGTAGACCCCGATCACATGGTAGGCTGGGGATGCGCTCCCTCAAAGAGTTCAATGACGCATTGTTACTGAAATGAGCAGTGAAATTGTCCACAAATGAAGAGAAATTATGGCCGCAACTGATTAAGGATGCTTTTAGTTCTTCAATTGTGCAGCTTTAGTCCACTCCACCCTAGCATCCCACACCATTTTGGCAGTCAGTCTGGAAAGAGATACACAACAATTGGGCAGAATTCGACCCAGTTTTGGGAGATGGCAGGAGCTTCATGTTCTGGACAGACATGTGGTTGAGTCTGGGCAGCCTGAGCAAGTCCTTCCCAAGGGCATATGCAGCAACTGCAAACAGCAGGCTCACCGTCAATGAATGCTGGGATGATAACAATGGCAGATGGAGCATAGCAGGTGCTTGAGTGTGCGAGGGAGGGCGCACACACGTTGAACAGGAGTGCTTGCTGACTGAACTTGAGGCATTCCAACCAGTGGGAGGGATAGATTGTTACAGATGGAAACGTGCTCTATCCACCCCAGCCAAGGCATACAAGAGTATGTTGGTTTGCTCAAACACTGATCAGTCGAGGGAGGATAGGGAATGTGCCAAAATTTGGTCCTTGAAGATTCTGTCGAAGATAAAGATCATCTTATGGCTGCGTAGGTGCATGGCCTGGTGACCAATGAAATGAGATCTAGAAGGATGGGTGCTCCCACTCAAAATTACCCCTCGTGTGACTTCCCATCAGATAGTAGGATACATTCATTCTCCTCCTATCTTTTGACAGATCAAATTTGGAGGAAAGTGTGTGGTGAAGCTCTTCGCACATGGGAAGACTTATGGAGAAGACTTTTGACGAAAGGAGAGTGGCAAGTGGTGTGTGTGCAATGCTCGGAATGAGCATTTATTTATAGGGAGTTCTATAAATCTTGGGAACATGTTTAGGGAGTGTTGGGGATTTGTAAAGGAGTGGAGTGATTCACTATAATTCTTTTAAAGAGTTTTGTATAAAATGTTCTCGGTCTGCTATCGTCATGGATAACATTCCTCCTTTTCTTGAAAAAAAAATATTATTAAAACCCCTACTGATTAGCCTCACTCAAATTGAAAGGGTTATGGTAAAGATAAATTCAATCTAAATCTCATAAAAATCATTGAAAAATATTCTAAGTGGTTTGGTACATTCGCTTTGACCATCTGAACCCATTTTGACAAAAAATAGAGATTCGGATGGGAATTTGCCTTTATTTGTACTTCTATGTAATTTACCCAGTCAAATGTGGTCAAAACCCAAATCCAAGTTCATCATTAGATTCCTTGGATCCAAATTAGGTTAACACCAAGATTTGGTCCCAATTAGAGTCATCTTAACCTAGTTTGCATTTGAGTCCCTAGATCTCTGTTCTTTTCAATCTGACCCTCATCTTTTAGACATATATTACCAAGACTCCCCTAACTTTCTCGACTTCATAAAAAATAGGCCCTTGCCTTCATCTCTTTCATAGTTTCCTAATCACGCACGAAAAGGGGTTTAAAACCCAAATAGCACTGATTTCTCCATTAGATCTCCACCATATCCCACCAAATTTGGTGGGATTGGTGTTTAGACCATGGGAAACCAATTAAACAAGATATTGAATCCTGATCTGGAACAAGAAGCTCTAGCAAAGCTTGAAAATTCCAAATCAAAAAGTTTCTAAAATCATGCTTCAAATGTACAAATTTTAGGAAATTAAAGGTCTGATCGAGCTTTATATAAGCTCTTCGATCTTCCCACAATTTCCTTAGCCAGGTTTTAGGCCAAAAACACTTCCCTTCTTCCCCAGCCACCTCCAACCTCAGCTTCAATGAACCCCTTCGATCTCCTTCCCCTGGCTACCCAACGGCCAAATTGGGCAGCATACACTCTTCCCCAACTTCTTCTGCTTCTCGTTGGCCAGGGCAAGAGCTCCTTCCCTCGTCTTCCTTGTTGATCTTCCCCACCAATGGACTTCATCACCTTCTCATCCAGTAAACCATGTTAGGGCGAATCCTTTCCTCTTTCGTCCAATAGGGTAGTCCATCCCCTTCCCCTTATTCTTTAGAATAGGATTAGACCTTTAGAACCTCAATTCAACCACAAACTCACTCTCTCCCACTTCGTCTTCTCTACCTCTGGCCACGTCTCTGGGGAGGTCACGCTAGCACCACCGGCCACTAAACACCACACCGCCACCATGTTGGTGTAAGGGCATCATGATCGTTGATTTTGATGATAACAAAACACTTGTTATTTGTCATTTGCATTTGAGTATAAGTTTTAGAATAAATGCAAATGGAATCAAGTGTGAAGGAGCTCAAGCTCGCATCCTTGATGGATTGGAGGAGCTTAATGGAGGAGAAGAGGGGATGGAACCTTACGTGAAGTAGGAGCTTGAAGAAGTGAGAAGAAGAATAGGATAGATTTTTCTTATGTCATTATATTTGTCTTTATGAACTTTCCTCATTTATTTTCTTAGATAAATATTAAAGAGCCTAAAGTAACTTACCTGCAGTCCTAGGAACACTTACTCTACCTTAGGATACTTAGACAATTTTAGGCAATCTTAGAAATCACTTAGAAAACCAAAACAGTAATCAGACAGCTTGATCAGACGTCAAATAGGGACTTCAGTCGTCTGATCTTGAACTTTAAGACGTCTGACCTTTTGTCCAGACGTCCAAACATTTAGGCTAGATTTAGTGTTCTCTATTCATTGCTTTTAGATGACCAGATCATAGTCTAGACGTCTTAGAAGACGTCTGATGACCTTAACAGACATCCAACAATAGGGTCGTTGGATTGTCAGAACATAGTCTTCGAGTATTACCTTTTAATTATATTTATAACACTTTTAGACATTCGTAGAGCCACCCAAACATCTGTTAAATAAATGCTAGGATGGATCTGACCCAAATCACTTTTGTCAGATGATTATAGTTGTTAACCTCTCGGGAAATCCATTCTTGTAGAGAATCCACTTTCCAGAAGACTAGACTTTATGCCAGATGTCCTATCTGTCGTCTGACCTATAATGACTAGAACCTTGTTTTGATCTGGTCAAAACAGGAAGAAATACGTGTTAGAATTAGACATCTGATTAATTTCCCAGACGTATTAAAATGACTTCTTAGACATCTATTTTGATCCAAGCCAGTCTAGATGATCAACCCTTCTAGATCAGATGACCGACCATCAGATCAGACAATGACCCAAACATCTGACTATAAATCCAAATGTTCGAAAACCCTATTAGACTCTTTAATGACCCTGATTTTAGTGGGATTTTGGACCACTCTCTTGAGCCTTGTTCCCAAGAGCTACAAGAAGCTTCCTAAGCCTTCCAAAGCCTTCTTAGGACCTCTATAAATAGAGGAGGACACTTCCTTTGTTAAACACACCTTGCCATACTTTTTCCACTCTTTTTTTTTTTTTGAAAAGGTGAAGAGTGTTATCATTAATGATAGCAAACTAGGATCATTTTATTCATAAATCAAAACTTCCACTCATATTGTGTCCAAGAGAAGAGAGAAATCATTTAGAGAAGTGTTGTTGCTGTCCAAGTTCATCCTACACATTTGAGAGCACCATCATATATGTGCACCCGCTCTCCCATCATCACATGCGAGAGCGTAGTAGTGCCTTGCATGGTTTACGCACACCATGTTGCTAGTCAACGCACTGCCATCAAAGGGAAGTTTCTTTTACCTATAGTAGCTAGATCTCATTTATACTTTGTGCCTCTATAGGATTGTTGTAAATTGACTTTGTTGGGTATTTGCTTTGCGAATTCCCGTCTCCCTCATAAGACAAAATACTCCTCGTGAAGAGGAGGGGTTTGAGGTACGCTACCCTCGTGTAGGTAGTGTGGTTGTATAGAGGTTGAACTACCCTCATTGAAGTAGTTCATTAGTAGATTTGATTGACTAGGCCGATCGAGAAATCCTAAACTGAGAGATTTAGGTAGTGGTTTTTACCTGGGTTTGGATTTCCACCTAAAAATTATTGTGTTCATGTGAGATTACTTTTTGTGTGATTGTTCATTTATATTTCCACACTATTTCATATCACACTCAATCTCACCCCCTTCGTCAGGAATTACACACCACCCCTACCTTCTTCCTTCACCGACCAAAAGCCTTAACAAAATTGGGCATTTTGACTACTCCTTCGCCTGGCTGAACAATCCATTGTCCACTTGCAAAGCCTAATGTCGCCACACCTCCAAATGCTTCAACACGACCACCACCACATTCCTTAGACCAAGGCAAAGCTTTTGAACGTATTATTTGGGAATTTAGCCCGTATTTTGATGATTAGGTCTTCATCAGATCTCCGCTTCATGTTGTTGTTGTCCGCTGCCATCCGCTTCTCTCTAAGCTCGACTCTATCTCTAGCTAACGTAGAATACTTCCACGAAGGCATCTGCAACCTCAATCGAAGAAGACAACCCTAGCAACAGTTCGATTTGGAGGATATCTTCTCAGCAGCAGTAAGCAGAGACCACGGGGATTATAGTCCCACATCAGCAGCTTTTGATTTTAATTTTGATACTTAATGAATTGCATGTTTAGGCAAGTTGCCTTCAGACACAAGGTTAGGTCCCACTGAACCCATGAACCTACGCACTCGATTCGGCTCACCCACACCTTACAAGCGAAACCAGCCCCCTTCCGTTTAGCTAGTCTAGGTCAAGTTTGAGGAGAGAGAGGATTTCTAAGGGAAGGAGGGGAGGGGTTTTGCACTGTAGCAATTTGAAATAACACTTAAGTCGTCCAAGGCTTTATTGAGACATTTGATTGAAGAGGAATTTGTTCTGAAGAGTTGATGAGAATTTGTCTAAGTGTTGAAAGAGGGTTTGAGGCATTTAAACTATTATTTGAGAGGTCTGAGAGGGAAGCTTAAGTGTTTCAAAGTCACATTGGTGGTTTCAACCACCATTCTTTTTGCCAACTCTCTACATTATTTTTGGTTACTAATCTTGAGATACAATTTGACTATTTATTGAATATATTTTTCTTGTGACTGAATTATTGTGCCCATCATTTATATTTGATTAGTAGATTGGATTACAACTATTTGCTCCCTACGAATGACCTTAGAACTCAACGTTTCTCGGGCTTTATAAATTTTAAGTGTTGAATTATTTTTCGTTGCTATACTATGATGCATTTCTAAACTACGACGGAAATACGCACCAATAATCCAAACTAAGAGCTTAACTAAGAGCTCTAATTTATGTTCCACCACTAAAATCTTTTTTTTTTTTAATTTTTTAATATTTTTATGTGTTTTTCATATCATTTTCTTGATCCTCAAATGTAGAGATTACCTTGGAAAGGCCAGAAAATAAGGAATCAAATCTTCATGTCGTTGGAGGTCTTCAACTTGAGTGCTCCTGCCGAGTCTTTGGTACCTACACACAAGTAACCAAGAGAGGAAAAATTATTAGATATTCCAAGACCATGCAAAAGCAAGCTCTAAAACATGCCGTGCCTCCCTAGCAACGATGCCAATAAGTGAAGCAGAAAAACACGATTTTGAAATTAATGTGAAATTTGTTATTGCAATGCATTCACCCGTTCATCTTTTAATATTTATATGCCTAGATAGAGGAGTATCTAAGGTCATCCATGGAGCAAAGATGGTGTTTAAGTGATTGCTAATGAAGTCTTGCTTTATGCTTTTTTTTGTATTTTTGGGAATATGTCAATTTTTTTGGCTTTTTATATATCAAAAATAAAATGCGAGTGGAGACAAAATGGATATAAGTTACTTAAACTACATATGTTAACAAGCATGCAAATCCTTCTACTTAAGCTCTCCAAAGCACACTTGTGCTAAGGAAATCAAGAGGGAGGACAAATAAGAAAATGGAAAAGAAAAAGGTGTGAAGTAATAAAAGCAAATCTACTAAACTTCAATTAAAAAGATGTTTGCTTACAACCAAGCTAAGATTACCAAAGAAATACTAAAAGTAAAAACAAGGAATGCTTATGCTAGCATTCTTCAATCGGTGATGATGGCTTGCTCTTCTTCCTTGAGCTTGGTGTGAAGCTTGAAGCAAAGGAAGAGCTCCAAAAGGTGGTGGCATGCTCCTCTTGAATCTCCCTCCTCTCCAATGTCTTCTTGGAGTAAAATGGTGGTGGTATTTCTAAGGTGGACTTCTAACCAACAAAGGTTGCCTCCAAATGATGGAATGTGAAATCCTTAAATAGATGTGGAGGGCTTAGGTTTTGTGGAGGGAAATGGGGGCCATTAAATAATGATGTAGTTCTCTATGTGTTGTAAATGGTGGAGGGTTCAATAGTTGGGGGTTCCTGTGTTTAGTGAAGTGTGATGAAATATTCGGGTGGAGGCTACATAGGTCAGTGTGTATGTAATAATGGGTGCTTTGGAAATAGAGTTGAGGCTTTTTTTTGATGTGGCAATTGGCAGGGAACCATTAATGGATTAAGGGAGAACATGAGGAAGCTCAGGAGGAGGATTGGAGCCTATTAAATGAAGTGGAGGAGCTTCATGAATGAACTGCTGCAAATTGTTGCTTCTTGAGTTGATCTCATATGTCCACAAGAAATCTTGAGGTCCACCTCTTACATTAATGCCTGCATAATCTAAGTAAAAGCATCATGGCATCATTTTATTACAAAAAGCTATGCAAAGCTAGTTAGATGCAAAATGAGTTAATTGCATGCAAGAATGCAAGTCTAACTAACAAGATTGCTTGGGATGCTTGGCAAAAGAAGGTAATGCATCACCAAAATTGGTGTTTATCACATGTGATAGGAGTGAGTGAATAAGCTGAGACACTAACGAATAAGTTTTGGGAGAAGAAGAGCCGATTTTGAAGATAGAATAATAAAGAATAAAGGAAGCCAAGGACAAGAGGTGAAAGAAAGAAAAATGACAAGGAAGAAGAGAGGAAGACAAGCGACACTTGGCCTCTTCCTACACCCTCTCTATCCCTTGACCCTTAGGACAACCTATCCACCAAATAACCTTATCTTAAACCTAAAATAGAAACCTATTTCCACCCTTGATCTTCCATCTTCAGGACACCTAAAGCCCTCCTATTTTTAGCAACCTAAAGCCATTTAATCTAAGCCACACACACCACATCCATTAGCCAGCACCACTAACTATTTTTTGTCAAAATCTATCACCTAAGTGGCTTCCCCAAGACTCCTTAGCTACCCATCATCTCCACCTTGAGATCCCCATCCTACGACCTACTTCAAACCTTGATTAGCAACCATTTAAGTTACTTCATTCCACTTCATTTAAATGTCACATCACTAGTCCTAAGGCTTGTATTTCACCCTCTATCTACCCCCATGCCATTTCACCTGCATTGGATGCCCATCTAAGGGCTTTAATTGATTTTAAGGTGGCATAATTACTACAACCTTTAATTAAATCTGAGGGCCCACATTCCATTTCATTTATATAAAAGCACTACCCTTCTTCCACATCCAATCAATTCCTCCTTAGTAATTTTTCCTTAGCTTAGTTACTTAGTCTACCATAGCCTAGCCTCACCTATATAATCCACACCCACCACTTCCATTATTAGATCACCTCCACCTTCATGCTATTACGTTCCTTTCACCTTAGGTAGATTTCCTTCCTTAGTGTTAGTCTTCATCCTTCCTCAATGCCACCTTGGTGGCCTTGTTACAGCTCCTTCAATCTTCTCCATCTTCCTCCTGGTGTCCAAGATCTGAGGCCCCCCCAAGTGGCCTCTTACATGCATCGCACAAGAGACTCCATGATTCTTCTTCCCTCCATCTCTCTCTTTTTGTTTATGTTTTCCTTATGTTATTATCATGATTAGAATTGTAAAAACTTTTGATTATCAAAAGAAGCATTTTTTGATATTGTAATATTTGCAATATTCTTGTGGTTTGATATCTCTCTTGTTTTCGATTCTATTTCAGAAATCAAAAAAGAAAATTGTATATGAAAATGACAAAAAAAATAATAATGAAAGGTTTAAACAAGCCACTATCTCCTCATATTTGCCCTGGACTCCACTTGTTCAGAAATTTTTAATAGATCCCTAGGTTTTTACTCTACAACGATTTCAAACTTTAAAACTACGTATATTTTATCATATCACTTACGTTCCCCTTTCCCCTTATATCTCTTCGAGGGCCTCTACCTATCAGGAGCCCGTGAGCAACCTGGATCTAGTTTTGGTGAACAAGGGTTACGTGAAAATTGAGGACTTAATGATTGGAACACCATTATGATACATAACTAGCTTAATTTGATCTGATTAAGTCATTAAATGCTCCTACATAACCATCAGAAGGCCATAATTTATTGCAAATCCTTTCAGAGAGAAATACAAGAAACAGGGTTAAAACTATAATTTTACCATCATATCTTGAATGTATAACAATCACGAGTTTTCTTAGGGGTTAATTAAGGGTCAAATGATCTTAAGAATCTAACAAGTGGGATAGTACAGACAGAAAAGGGTTTTCGCATGTTTTGAGAATTAAATGGCATCTAAAACCCTAAAAATAGACCCACTTTATTAACTGAGATTATGGTCAGGATAAAATTCACCTGAACCCTCTAAAATTCATAGAAAAATATTATCTAGGGTTTGGTATGGTTGATTTGACCATCATAACCTATCTTGACCTAAAATAGAGCCACAGGCAGACTTTTGCCCTAATTTATGTTTTTGCATAAATTACCCAGTTAAACTAGGTCAAAACCAAAATCCAACTTCACTATTGGATTTCTTAGGTCTAAATTAGTTTTGTATCAAAATTTGGGCCCAATCTGAGATCATCTTAGCATAGTTTGCAATTTGGTTCTGTCTGACTCTTTTATCTCACACATATGCCCCTAACTTTTGAATCCTTTTCATTTTGGTCCCTATCTTTATCGTCATTTTCACAAACAAGTATCTACTGCCATGAAATCCTAATCCTACAAACTCCGGCGACCTTAAGTTGTCAAGATCTTTGTGATTTCTTGACAAATCCCTCTCAAAATTGAAAGGGAAACTCGTTAAGTAATTGCCTTCCAAATGAGCCCATCCAGGGATCCTAAATCTCTCTAGAATCCTCATGTGAATGATTTGATTGAATGGGTATTATACATCGGCGAGAAGCTCAGAGTTTCTAAGCTTGTTTCCAAGCTTGGAACTCCATCTAGAGCCCAATAAAAGGACCTCCGTGGCCTTGCGCATCCTCTCAGCAAAGTTTGGTGAGTCAACCACCTCTAATTCTCCTCCTCCGGGCACAAAACCCTTGCTCCAGCGACCCTCTTCGATCGTCCTCCTTCGGCCATCCAACGACCAAATTGGTTGGCTCTCTCAACTCCTCTCTTCATCGTGACCCCACCAACCAAAGGGAGGGCATATCTCAACCTACTTCATCGTCGTCTTTTCGCCGTCTTCTCCTCCTCCGCCATCGGTCTACCACAATCGGCCGCCTTCGCCTCTCTGCCTCATCGCTAAGTATCCCTACCTCTTTCTCTACCTCTCTATATCCTTTTCCCACACTCACATCACACCTCCGACCACCGTACCACCCTCCCTCACCTTCACCTTCTTCCACTACGACCACATCTCTGGCGAAGTGCCTCCACCACTCCAAACCTCCATCTACTTTGCCACCAACTCCAAAAGATCCACCACAACTCACCCTCCAAAAGCCCTAAAGAAATTTAGGGTTTAAGACTCTCTACTTCCCTGTCAAACACACCCACCTTCCGCCCTCATTCTCATCACTATCAGCCCTCCATACACGTGCACACACCAAACCATGGCCACCGTTGCACTCGTCGTGGTCTGGCGGTTCTACTAAGCGTGTTTGACGTAGCCAAAAGGCCTTATTTGTGTTTTCAGGTATTGCCTGTGCCACTGCCATTAACGAAGCTCCACGAACACCTTGACGGAGGTGTTCTTGTGTCAAACGCCCCAGGCATCACCTCTAGGTGGTGCGGAACTTTGTGCTCCAGACGCCCAGGTCCTTAATTGAAGACCACAGCCATGCCTTCACCTTCAATTGGAAGTGTTACCTCCTGCAGCTGTGCATGAAGAAAGAGGCAGACACATAGTCCCACCTCATTTGCTGACGGGCGCGTGAAGGCACTTAAGTGGATTTTCTACCACCAGCTTATCGCCTCAGCACGCACAGGGGGTGAGGTCCCCACATGCACATGCCTCATGCATGCCCTCGCCTGCACTCACACCTCGCAGGTTTGGGCCTTTGTCCGTTTACTCGGATACCCGGGTCCGTTATGGTTTTCCTGGTTTTGAGAGAAAGAACAGAAAAGAGAGAGAGGGGAGGGGGGTCTTGCTTTGCTGCCATCTTCTCAACACTTGTGATCTCTAAGGGAGGCCTTTGCCTCTGTTGGCATTACTGAAGCCTGTGTTGTGCCTTCTCTGGAGCTTAAGGAGGTAGAAGAAGAGAGAAAGGGAAGGAAGTGGAAGGGTGCCCTGAGAGTTCCATCGGCTGATCTCTTAAGGGAGTGCACTTTGCACTTATCCTACGTGGAATTAAATTGATCATTACTATTGAGATATTTGATATGATTAGGAGTAATTGGTGATTAAAATCACCATCTTACCCCATTCTTTTTGCACTATTTGACATTTGCTTTCATTTATATATCATTCTTGTTTGGAGTTCTATTATACATTGCTTATACTGCACTTCAATTGCAATCTTGAGAACTATTTTGCCAATTGCTCCCTGTGTTCAACCTCAGACTTCCATTCGAGTATAAATTCTATTTGTTTTCAAGCAATTTCAACCTATACTTTGACATAGCTTTTATAACCTTGATTTTTCTCATTAATACTTAAGCACGTATTCCTTTGATGATTCTATCTCTAGCATCTTCGACATACAAGGACGCCATGATATTCAAGGTTATGGGTGTAACAACCCATACTCAAAGACGTACAACCTTGGTTGTCGCCAGCATCCTAACTTCTCCTATGCTAGGAACTCACAAAGATCCAATCTTGCTCCACAACACCAGCCTAGAACCTATAGGAATGTGGCCCCTACATATCCAAGATAGTAGCATTCTCGTCACAATAATCGGCTCAGTTGACCTACAACCAGTTGGCGCACAAGATAGCGTTCGACCCTCCACCACAGGTCGACTGAGTGGGGAACTTGCAAAAGGCCATGCTACAAATGGATAAATGATATCAAGCTATTCTGGAGACCTTAGCAAGTCAGAATCGGAACATGTAAAACTAGCTGAACCAATTGTGTTAGGAGAGTAGGACACAAGGAGCCTCTCCCTCCCAACTTGTCCCGAACCCTAGAAATGTGCAGAACCCGGGTGCCCAACCTAGGTTCCATGCACCATAGGGATAGGCTCATGCTATACTCCAGACACTTCCTGTACCTCCTAGTATCCACATACCTACACATTCGAGTCCTATCTTACCCACACCTACCCCTTCTGCTCCTCCCCCACCTCATGGATAGCATGCCAATGCAAATACTGTAACCTTGAGAAGCAGAACTTTGACTAAGAATCCACCACATGGTAGGTGGGCCCAAGCACATCATGATCCCCTCCTTAGGCTAACTCCTCCTCTCATTCCAATATTGATAGGAGCCACCTAAGGAGGATAAAGATAAAGAACCAGTCGCCTTTGACCCTGAGATTCCGATACCTTTTCCTAGACTTGTGGCCTAATAGACTGTGAAGTAGTCAAAGGTCATGAAGAACCATGAGGACCTAAAATTGATGTTCAGGGATGTTCATATACACATCCCCCTCCTTGAGGCAATAGATCACATCCTTGCTATCGCCCGATTCTTCAAGGACTATTGTACACCAAGGTGACAGCAAAGAAGATGAAGGTGATGGTCTCAAAGCAAGCTAGCACAACCATTCTAAGTGACCTACCGCCTAAAGAGAAAGACCTTGGGACTACACTTATCTCTCACCTTTTGCAAGATTCTCCATGTGATAGGGCCCTTATAGATTTAGGTTCTTCGATCAACTTGACTCCCACTGTCGTACATGGTTTCTTTTGATTTGGGGAGTTGAAGTTCACCTCAGTTACTATATAGTTAGCAAATAGATCTATGAAAGTATCACGAGGGGTACTTTTTCGGGTTGAAATGCAACAAGAAATCATTAATAATTCATCGTAGTATAGTTTTCATGATCGCTTGAACAATAAATATTTGTGGAACTCAATTATATTTTTCATTTCAAGATCATGAGTCCTGATTGAACTCAGGGAGGTAGACATGCAAATTTGAACAGATTTTTGGATCTTTTGGTTTTTGAAATCACATGTGTTTGCGATCCTTTTTTTTCTTTTTCTTATTTTTTTTGTATTTTTCAAAATGATTGACTAAAGCTAAGTCTAAAACCTAATATGAAACCTAACAGGAATCCAGATCTCAATCTCCAATTCTCGCACCAATGATTCACCCATGACATTTTTACATGTAAAGTGAATGCTTGTGTAAGGAAAATGTAGAAAGTGAACGTATAGTGCTCGCTACATATTTCTTCGATTATCTCTACACTATCTATGGCATTTATAAAATTGTTCATGTCGTTCTCAACTATGGGAGTGGCCATATGTTTTTTTCCATTTTTGTTTGTTGTATTTTTTTACGATTTTCTATCTAGGAATGAAATCAATTAATGAATCCTAATGTGACTGACTTAACTATGCAGAATGGAAATATAAACAGATGTAACTAAAACCTAATCTATGGGGTAGTGTGCATGATGGTGGTGATGGAAGGATGGCCAACCACCACTTAATGGTGGTGGTGGGTGTGTGGCGATAAAAATGATGGCTCAACGAAGATGAAAACACAAACTGCATTCAAAGTAAGAGCAACATGATCTTAAAATTCAACTATCAGCATATATAAATAAATGTGCATTATAAGAATGATTGAACTAATTAAATAACAATAGCAATAATAAGAATCAAAATGACAAAAAAAAAAAAATCTAACTACCGAAAACACCACCATATTGGGAGTGCCTTGAGAGGTTGTCGACTTCTATATGGTGGGAGTGGCTAGACCATGGTCACAAGGATAGTCTACATGCCATGAGGAGGAGTGGATCACACCCATTAGGCTATGGGAGAAGCCCTTGGGCATGCCCTTAGAGAGATGGAGCATGAAAATAGAGAGGAAGAGGAGGAGAGCTGTGAGGTTGAGGAGAAAGAGGAAGGAATGACAGTGGTGGCCCACCTAAAAGGAGGCACCATCAACCTATGGAGGAGGAAAGGTGGGTAGCTGGCCACCCTTGGTGGTGATGGTGGTGGTCACCGAAGGCTGAAGGTGGTGCTGGCTGGTTGTGAGTAGCAGAGGGAGGGGGAGAAGTAGGTGGTGCAAGGTGGAGGGAGAGGCGAAATGTCGAAAGGTGGAGAGTAAGGATAAGGTCACAAATAGAGGAGTAGGATTGTGGATAGCGGGATAGGGTTATCCAAGGTTTTGGTTCATAGGATTGGCTTACCTAGGGTTTTGGATAATCAATATCAGGGTTTAAGTTATCCTAAGGTTTTAAGATAATGGTCTAGGGTTATCCTCCTCTCCTCTTTGTTATGCCAATCTCTCTATCTTTATTCTTCTTTAGACCTTGTTGCTCCACTTATTATCCTCTTCAAATGATCTTCAAAGGTCCTCTTTTATTTAACTTTATTCTGCATCTACATGTGCCTATGCTTGTCTATTTTGCTTTATTTTGTATCCAGATCATAGCCTGATCTTCTTATTACCTATAAGCACAAACAAAATATATATTAAATAGCAAGATAATCTCGCATTATTTTATGTACAACTATCTAAGATGTAGTGATGCATGATATACTAATTATGCATGCAATATGTACAAACTAGTTAGGTTTCAAAGATTATTTAGGTTAACTAAGTTCTACGATTGCTGCACAATCAATCCCCTATGCCTAAATTTTGCTAGCCCTAGCAAAGATAAATGAATTCTTAGTCCCCAACCAAAGTTTGATACGCTGACTAGACACTTATTATTAACCAAATTTCTAAGAGATAGTTAGGACTCTTATTCTAATCGGTTTACAGCATCAAGGATGGACATCTAGACTGGAGTAAGTAAACCTTTTTATTTCTTTTTATCTTTAAAATATACTTTCGAAGTTTGATTTCTTAGGCTCCATTATCCACTCAGGGTTTCTTAGCTATGAATTTACAGCATTAATGCATAAGTGCACTAGATTTGACCTACACACATCGAAGGTTGCAAAAATCTAGGCCTCAAGGTATCCAAATTCACTCCTAATCATCCCAATTTTCACCTTTGGTTTGGCTTTACTCAGATTTGGTGGCTTTCTCCTCACCTATTTCTATCCCAAGGTCAACACTCTTTGGCATATATCTCCCAAGTTAAACCTTAGGTCTTTTTTCCTAATATTTTTTCTTTGAAATTTTTTCTTTTTTCTATTTTTTGTATTTTTAAAGAAAGAACACCCATATGTAGAGAGGTGTTTATTTGTGGCACCCAATTGTAACAAGTGCTTATTTATTTATAAATTCCTAACTTCTCTCCTCTTTTCATTTCTTTTTTTTATTCTCCAAATCATTTGTAACAAGTGCATAATGATTCTAGTATTCATATATTTTCTACTTGTGTGATTACAGATTATGTTTGGAGGAAGGTGTGTAGGGAATCTATTCCCACATGGGAGAACCTCTGGAGTCCTTTCTTGAGGGCAAATAAGCCACACTTGCCCATGGTGGTTATTTTATGGTCTGTATGGAGAGCTAGAAATGAGAGCTTGTTTCAGGAGAGTCTAGTGAATGTAGATAATATTGTCAATAGTTGCTGGAATCTCATACACCAATGGGGTTCAATCATGTAACCTTTTTCATTATATTTTTATCAATAAATGCTCTCCTGGATTGCTATCGGTGACTCGATAGCATTCCTTTTCATCTCAAAAATAAATAAATAAACAAATAAATACACATTTATTCAAGGTAAATTATCTATTTATGCGAGTTCCATTTCACATTATAAATATTGCATAGCATACACCATGCTACATTTAGAATAGATTGCATAAATTATAGGGTAATTCACTTTTTTTTGTGGCTAGGAGAGAAGGAGAATTGTCTCGGGGCCTCAGATTGATGATCCGACCATATATTTATGATCAAAAAGACAATCGAAGTCCAACGCCTCCGAAATTGCCTTGATCGGAGTCCCATAGCACCTTATGCAATCAGGAAGATCAATAACTAAGGGGCTAGGTAATGAAATTCAGAGCTTCAAACGACAAATCCAATTGCACGAATGGATCCAGATCGATGATCATAGCCCAACAACATGAAAATCAACCCAATCTAGCATTCGTGGTGTCACCTACAAGCCGAAGAGGTTGAACGGCCAAGATGGCACCACATGGTGTCATCTCAACCATCCAAGCCACCTTGAGCACAACTGCCAATCCTAAATGGTGAATCCATCAAGAAATCCTAGTCGTTGGATCAAGATCCAACGGCCGAGAAGTCACCTCCACCACGCCTCAGAAATTCAAAAACTCAACACATTCGAGAGATTAGCATAGTAGTCAAAGCCTCTCTACACAATGAAGGACACTAGTTCGAGACTCCTTGTGTGCCCCTCAGTGCACCCAATTGAAATAAGACTGCTCAATCTTGATCGTGCGGCCCTGATGAACCCATGCCGATGCTCTTCATCACCACAACGTGTGAAGAAGACGTCTCTCAATCGTGATTAGGCGGTGGATGATTCATTTTATTATATATATATATAGGTGCTGAGTTTAATGCCTCCTGTTAGGTGAAGACTCAAAAGGGATATATTCATTAAAGCAAAACTCAAGGTGATCAAAATAATGATAAGGACTTGAAGTGTAAAGATCAAGTGTCTGCAAATACATACAAGATTGTGATGGAGTCCCATCCCAAAAGTTCAGATGGATGATAAGTTCATATAGAAGAAGATCTGTATCCATGTACTTTTGATGAGATGAATCGAGGACTTAGGGTTTAGAATGGAATATGGTAGACCCAAGAACATGTAGCTCAAGAAAATGGAACAATTTCAGGTTGAGCTTGGGTGGCTTGACCTTCTTAGTGGTCATGAGAAAAGAATCAATAGGGTCTTTAAAAAGGATACAATCAGTCAGGCATGCAAAAACCCTCAAGTCAATGTGTTTCCTCCCATTAGAATAGAAAATTGTTATGGGTTGGATTATAGGGAAGGAGGGTATGGGTTCAGCAAAAGAACAAGGATTCTGTGACATTTCAAAGACCCCATTTTCCTTCTCATCAGATGTCATAGAGTCTTTCAAAAGTCTATGGGTCAAAACCCATAAAAGAAATAGAAATGTTGGGACTGGGTTCCCTAAGATTTAGGTGGAAAGAGGAAGAAGAATGGGGACCTAAAGGAGTGGAAGCAATTACAAATTTAGCTCCTAGAGAAGACATCTCAGAATGATCGATGGAGATGAACCCGGGTATAGAAAATGAGTCATTCAAGTACATTTGATTAGAAATCAATTTATGCAAGTGTGAATCCCACTCTATTGAACTTGCTCTCACTATGATGTCAGTGGTAGCTGCACTGGCAAGCTGATACTCTTTAGATTTTGCTCCATTATGACCAAGCTTGCTTATGGAAGATGGGCTGGACTCTAGTTCTGTGCCAAAGTATTTCCCAAGTAGGGCCTGATCTCCCTCCTATACAAAGGGGGCAAAATAAACTGCAGAAGTACTATCTACCTGTGTCTAGCGTCAACAAAGAGAGAAGGCATGGATCAGAGATCCCGCCTAAGTGTCTCTCGTAGATTCTAGGACAATCCATTGCAGCCCTACCATCCTGTACTAGCAAGGGCAAGTCAATAGAAGGAATCTCATCAGTTAAATCAGGGTGTACCTAGCTGGAGGTCTTAGGTTGAAGTTCTCTCTCGTTGAAGTCTTTCTTTTTGTGGCCTATGATATTTGTCCTTTTAATCCTTTCTTTCAGATTCTTCTAACATTCTTAGGATGTCCAGCTTGAGACCCTCATCAGGAATAAATGTTTCAAAAATTGGGCCCTCCATAAAAGGAATGCGAGTTGGATAATTGGTCGAGGCATTGTCAAGGTTTCTAAGTCACAAAATGCTTGTAGTTTTGGTTCTAAGTTGAGATCTTCTTGATATTGATGTTTGGTGTGTGAGATTGACTAAACCAAGTCGTCAATATCTAATTGTGCATCCTCGAATACCACAAAGTTATACTCAGGCCTGTTAGAGATTGATAGGTCAACTTTAGTGGACTAAATTTAAGCCTAAGTGCATTACCATTGAGATGTGAATTTAATTTAGAGCATGCATGATGATAACGTCATCATCAGCCATATCTAGCTTTAATTCGTCATAATCCATTGATAAATGCTCCTACAAAACTGCCAAAAGACCGTAATTCATTTCATAACCATTCTGAGAGAAATGCATGAAAACAAGGGTAAAACTACAACTTTAACAAAATATCCTAATTGCGGAGCAATCAGGGGGTTTCTCAAGGGTTAATTAAAGATCAAATGGTCATAAATGTCTAATAAGTGGGTTCATGTAGACAGAAATGGGTTTTTACGCGTTTTGAGAATTAAATGACATTTGAAACCCTAAAAATAGACCCACTTATTTCACTAAGGTTCTGGTCAAAATAAAATTCACCTAAACTTTCTAAAAATCAAAGAAAAATATTCTCTAAGGTTTGGTACCCTTGATTAACCACTGAAACCCAATTTGACTTAAAACAGAGTCTCAGAAAGATAACTACCCTAATTTTGGTTTCTATGCAAATTACTCAGTCAAACTTCGTCAAAAACAAAATCCGACTTCACCATCAAATTTCTTGGGTTCAAATTAAGTTTTTACCAAAATCTGGGCCCAATCAGGGATCATCTTCACCTAGTTTGCATTTTGATCCAGTCTGAGTCTTTTCTCTCACACACTGCCCCTAACTTTTGAATTCTTTACAAATAGGCCCCTAGCTTTGTCGTCTTCTTCACCAACAGGTCCCCACTGCCTTCAACTTCTAAACCTACTTCTCCAGCGACCTTTGATTGGAGAGTTCTCCTTGATTGATTGACGAAACCCTTCCAAATTTTGAAGAACTCCTAAGACAATCTCCTTCCATTTGAGCCATTCATTAGGCTCTGATACCTTCCCAAAAGCTCTTGCGAACCTTTCAAATGTTTGAAGGTTTCCTTCTTCATCAAATTACTAAGCTTTCAAGCTTGAATTCCAAGCCTGAAATGACCCCCTAAGCCCTATAAAAGGACCCATAATGCATAACCGTGCTCCTTAGCTTGTTTTTGGCCGAAGAATCTCCTTCTTCCATCCACTCTAGCTGAATTCTCCACAAGCTCTAGCAACCTCCTTCAATCTCCTTCCTTGTCCTCTCTCACTGACCATAGCTAGCAGATTTCTCTCCCTCAACTTCCTTAGCACGTCGCAATACCCACGGCCGCCACCTATCTCCCCTCATCGTCACTGCCCCTATCACCGGAGGTTTCTTCTTCCCCACATTCAGCGTACCACCAGTGTGGGCATTTGATGTAAACATGTTTAGAGCACATACACCATCTATTTTTGCTCGTTCTTAGGCATATAGTTGCAGTATACATTATAAATATTGCATAACATGCATCATCATGCATTTAGGATAGATTGTATAAAATTTAGGTTAATTTCTCCTTTTTATGATCAGGTGATAAGGCAACATTTAATTGGAGCCTCAGATTAAAGATCTAACAATATAGATCTGATCAGGGCGACAATTGGAGTTCAATGACTCCAAGATTGCCCCGATTGGACTTTCGTAGCATCAGATGAAGTCCAAGAAAGATTAGATGTCAAAGAGCTAAGATGGTGTAAATCCATACATCATATGACAAATTCGACCGAACAGATGAGTTCGGATCGACAATCACAGCCCAACGGTGAGAAAATCGATCCAATCTCACATCCGTTGCACCATCTACAAGCATTGGAAAATGGTTGGCCTAGATGGCACCATGTGGCGCCATCTTAGCCACCCACACTGAACCAAGAACGCCCGCTGTTCTCTCTCTCCCAATGTTTTCGTCTAATCTAGGTTGTTGGATCATGATCCAACGATCATAGACGCGCATGCCTTAAATCAAAAGTTCTCCTCAAAAGAGGCCATAGCATAGTGGTTAAAGTGTTGCGCGCACAGAGGTCGTGCATTCGAATTGAGTGTCGCGCCCCTCTTCCTCGCGCGTGAGGGTGAAATCAAGTCGGCCGATCAAGTACCAACGGACCTGATGGATCAATTGGCTGCACACGCAAGAAGATGCCTGATCCCATTCCTGATCTAACATGCAGGATGCATGATTTGTAAAGGGGTGTGATCGTGCATTATGGGCCATTGATTCCTCATCAGACGGTCGAGAGAGCGCAAACGTGGGTGAGCATTATGTGCAGAGGAAGGAGAGGAGGCAAGGGCGTGCACACGTTCTTCAGCAACATGGGGTCCTTAGTGACATTTATATCCGTCACTGAAGACCACCGCATTTAATGTTTTAGAATGAAATGACCCTTGTGCCCCTCCATTCTTCACCTATAAATAGCCCTACGACCTCCACTTCTTCTTCATCCCTTCCTCTCTTCTCTCACCCCCTCCAAAGCTCTAAGAGCTTGTCCCAAACCCAGGATGCTCCTCTAGAGTTAAAAGTATAATTTTTCCACCTTCTCATCCCATTCGTGGAGCATTCCGCGGTGGTCCTCTCACCACCATTCGGGAAGCGGATCTTGTTGCGACGTCGCCCTTCCCGCTCTCCGTCGTCTGTCCTCGTTCTTCTTTGTACCGCATCACATCACCTTCGTTTGGGTGCTCCGTGAACATGGCTTGTCCTCCAAGCAGCCATCAAGGAGGATAACTTCTATCCACCTTTTTACTACTATCTAGAGTAGATTTACAGCTATTTAGTTGTAAGATTTCTCGCTTTCTATTGTAGTGGTTAGTTGTAATAGGCATCATTCTGTGATTATGAAATCTATGTTTACTCTATATCTATTTTGTCTTTATTTGTAATATTCTCTCTCCTATCCATTATTATTTAAGTAGATAGCTAGTTTAGATTCAATTCGACCAGTTAATCTACTTTGTGACAATAAAACAAACGCAGTTTTCAATCAAATGTCTGCCTCCCTGTGTTTGACCTAGAATTTCTTTTGAGTTTCAGTAAAATTTATTTGTTGACAGATTTCTTCCCAAATCATACTACAACGATGAGTTTTCAAAACTCAAATCCATTTGCAAAGATTCTCCACCTCAACATTTTAGCATCATTACCAGGGAGGCGACGCTCTTTGATTTTTCACATTTTCCCGCCTTATCTTTTACCTCACTTTTCTCCTTTCCTATTATGATTGTAGGTACTCTCACAAGGCAAGCAAAAGAGGTAGATTGGAGTAAAGTGTTGTTGAAGGGCTTGTAAGTTTACCCCCACCTCCTCACCCACTAGATTTCATTCCATTACTTAATAACACAAACCCTAATTAACTTAGGAGCTTGCCTAAACTCCAAGGGTAGTTTTGATTGTTTGTTTGCCACCTCCACCTACCTCACCCTCTGCATATAAAGAAAAATTAAAAAAAATCGCACAGAGGTACACAACCTCTTCTGATTCTTCATACTCAACCAGTAATCTGATCTTTGGGACCAGTACACTCATCAACACATAATTGAGTAGAAATCTAATTAGGTAATCACTTGTGTGCCTAATTAAGTAGTGTATCAGGCCAATTGTTTGAGTTGTTTGGGTCACACCGCTTCAACTAAAAACAACTCATCAAGTAGCTACCACATAGGTTCAACTTTTAGGGATTTACCAGGCACTCCACATTCTTTTAAGATTTAAAGGAAAACATCTTCACCTGTGCTTTCAAAACCTGGTGTGCCAACTGAACTTGATTAAATACATCTAAAGTTGAAACCTAAAAGCTACTAAGCAAGATTTAAACCCTAAAATTTACCACATCCAAAAATAATGTTGCTTGAAAATCATTGGTTGTGCACACACACACATATCAATCAATCATTAAGGGCACTGATGAGCCCATATTTGTGGGCTAATTAGTTACTTAAATGCCTAGGAATTAGATTAATATTGGCATATAAATTGCATACAATAAGATGTAAATAAATTAGTCTAGGTATTCATTTATTTACATATTTCATGCATTGCATTCATACTTAGAATTCATTTAGAATAGCATGCATTAGAATAATTAATCTTTTAAGTTGCATTACATGCATTATTTTATTTCACATTTCTTTTAAGGGTTTGCACATAAATACCCATTTATTTCTTTTCTTTATTTTATTTGTTTCTTCTCCAATGGCTGCATGCAGGAGAGTGTGCGAGCTTAATGCACAACGACAATTATGGACCTCTGCACCCCACGATATCGTCGCTTCACCTTCGCATGCACCTGCGCTTCTCCTGCAGCATAAAAGAAGATAGCCGCATCATCAGAAGGCAAGCCACCACCATTCCGACCCACCACTGCACATAGAGCCTAGAGCCTCTTCATTCCACACCACCGGCCTCATTCCGCGAGCACAAGACCACTCCACCGTGGGCAGGCGGGGTGACAGACTGCCGCGCCATCTGTGGCTTGTGCATCACTGCAAGCATGCGCCTGATCGCTATGCAACCACCGCCAGCAACCGCCGCCATCAACCACCTTCAGTTCCTCGTCTCCGCACCAGTTAAGACATCTGGGAATTATCTGAGACGTTTGAACTCCCATATCTTCCTCCGTCTTCTTTTTATTTCTTATGTTCTATTTCACCTCTACTTCAACAAAACCCCTCACCAGTGCACTTCCAGTAACAGCTGCCACTTGCGACCGAGCCCACCACGCACTTGCGTGGCCAGCACACCTCCAGTAGCTGCAACCAGCCACTGCACAGCATCGCCTCCATCCATGCGCACAGAGCATGCACCCCTCCTGCTGCATGCACCCACCAGCACCCCACGCCTTAGCCTTCACGCCCGCGCCTTCCCTGTGGGCCTGCAGCACCTACAGCCTTCAGTGCGCCCACCTCCGCACGCACCCTGCAGCCCCTCCAGCCTTCACGCCTGTGCCCTCCTTGCAGCCTGCAGAGCCGCACCTCCTGTAACACCCGCCACACGCCCTCTAGCTGCAGCGTGCCGCCAGTAGCATCCAGCAACAGCTGCTGCGTTCGCCAGCAGTGCCACCTGACTGGTCGATCTTTCGCTTTTAAGTCGTTTGTAGTTTAATGTGGTGGAAAAATCGACTAATCAATTTTTAACAAGAAATAACCACTCACAGAGGAGCAGGTCGTATCCACAGGGAGGCAATAACGTATTAAAATTCGCGCCACTTAAAAATGTTTGTTCGTAGTCAATTTGGACAAGAACCAAGCCAAGATTGCCTTTAGATTAAGGTTTAAGCAAGAAACAATGCTGAAATGGCAATTATGAGAAACTATAGGATATTTTCCGCAATGCAGAGTTAATAAAATATGATTAAAATTTGGAAATGGCAGAAAATATAAATTTTAATTGAAGGTTTCCTGTAGCACAACAGGGGAATTTTTCCCCCTTGTCTTGCGCGACGAGGAGCAGATGACCGGGCGCGGGAAGCTCGGAGGAGGTCCCTTGGACCAAGAGCTTCGAATTGGTGGTGGCGGCGAGTCGCGCGGCGGCCGGAGGTGGCCGGACGAGCTCCGGCGGAGATGCTGCAGCCGGTGAGCTCGCGCGGCTGTTGGCGTGAGATCTGCTCGCGCGCCGCTGCTGGCGGTTCTGCAGGTGCAGGGGTGAACGGCGTGGATTGTAGGCGCTGTTGGAGTTCTGCAGGTGCGGTTGCTGCTACAGGCGCGGGAGGTGGGTGCTGCAGGCTGAGGAGTGCGTGCGCGGTCTAGAGGGCGTGGAGATGGCGAAGGCTGATGGTGGGCGCGGTTGCGCTGGAGGCTGGTGGGTGACGCTGCAGGCGTGGGCGCGTAAGGATGAAGGCGCAGGCGCGGGGGTGGTGGTGCGGGCATGAACGGTGAGATGGGCGGATGTGGCTGTGCGGGTGCGGGTGGAGTTCAGACGGGTACGCAGGCAGGTGATCGCAGGTGAGCGGGTAGCTTCACACGTCCGGGAAATTTTCCGGACGTCTTAAGTGAATGAGAAGGTGATTGCAGTTACGGTGGTTGCGGCGGTGGTGGTTGGTGACGACGGCGAGGGAGTTGCATGCTAAGGTGCTCACGGTAATGCGGGCAAGCTCCGGATGGCGGTGTGGCCTGTCACACCACACACCCACGGTGGTGGAGACTCGCCGCCACGGTAGAGGCCGGCAGTGTGGAGTGGAAGAGAGAGGTTCTCTCTGCACAGTGGTGGGTCGGTGGCGGAGGCCTCCTGAGCTCGGCTGCCTCCCTCCTCCTTTTGTAGTGGCCTGCACAAGTTTGAAATCAGTAGCCCGACCAGATCCACCACATCCGCTCCCCCTTGAATGGCTTCTTCACTGCAGCAGCTGGGCGTTGGAGCGGCAGCCAACCGTTCTGAAAGAAGAAGAATAAAGAAAATAATGTTAAAATATTAGGGTTATTTATGTACAAACCCTCAACTTCTATGTTAATGAAAATAATGTACCTAATTGGTTATCTAATTAGATGAATGCTATTCTAAGCTAATTCTAAATGCACTTAAGATATGAATGCAATGTATGGATTATGTAATTAGATTAAAACTATGAATTAATCTATTTACATCCTAATTTATACTAAATAAATGTTAGAATTAACCTAATGTGTAGGCACTTAAATACTTAAATAGCCCACAACTATGGGCTAATCACCACCCTCCGCGCTCGTTTAGTCCAGCGCATGCACCCCCTCTCCAAGAGCCTTCCCATGCTCCACGCACGGCCAGCAGTCACCGGAATCCACCTCCACCGCAGCTTCGTCCGGCCACCTCAGGGTGCCTCGCACTTCACCGCGACCGCCATCACGGAGCCCTCAGTCTAGAGATCCTCCTTCGAGCTTCACACCTCTGGCCATTCCTTCCTCCTCACGCAGGGCCAAGGGGAAGAATTTCCCTTATTTTGCTACAGTAAAACCCCTATTAATAATTACATTTTGTGCCATTGTCAACTTTTATTAGTATTTTATTAAGCTGCATTGCAAAATATATCCTCTAGTTGTGCAAAATTACTACTTCAGCATTAACACTTATTGTTTATCTAATCTGAAAGTGATTTTGATTCAGTTTCTTAACTAAATTAATAGTGAGCATCGGTTTTTGACCCTTGCAAGTTTAAATAGGCCATTGCCTCCCTGTGGACACGACCCGCTCCTAATTGAGTGGTTATATTAATTGTTGATTAGTCGATTTTTCCACCACATAAGACTACAAACGATGCGTCATTTTATGTGACAAACAACTTTAAAAGCAAAGAATTGACTCGTTAGGCACAACCCAGATAAAGGGCCCATAACATTTCAAAGCACATTCAAACCTAATCATAATTAAAACAGAGTAGACGTTTGCCTTAAGGATTGGACTCGCTCTTCGAAGTCCAGATCGAGATTATTTTCAATTAGTCTATTTCTACCATTCAATCTGATGTCAAGCTAGGGGAGCAGAATCAAATGATCACAGTTGGGGGGTACACTAGGAACTGAAGGCGCAAGCTAAAGGACGAACCTTCTCCCCAACCCCTCCCTCTAACTGTTGGATTGACCAGAAAGAAGTAGATCAAATCATTTCTTCATCTTAAGATGAGTTCTAGGAGTCTATAGGTCTTTAGGCTAGCCTAGTTAAGGATAGGTTTGATTGTTTGTATTGCAGGGTGCCTTTCTTCCTTCTGTCTATCATGGATCCTTCCACATCCTATTCGCACTTCCACTCCTACCTTGACTTATTCCCGAAATGATTATTATTCCAGCCAGGCTTATTCTCATCCATCTTCTAGTTGGGATAATCCTAATTGGGAATACAATCCTGGACCTCCGTGTTCAGGGTTTAACACTAAATACCATTATTGTGATTTCTATCCTACAAGCTATAATGATTATATATCTCCACCCGTTAATGATCAATTTAACCTAATTTACAATCAAGAAGGATATCCTAATTACAACTCTTACCCTCCCCCAGATTACAATGCATATAGGCCACCACCCCTCTTTGAACAACCAGAAGTGACCTATTATCAGGGAGGATATCAAGAATCTCAATTCCTTGACTCCCCTAGATTGAACCTAAACCCACCCAACCCTGAACCAAATCATTTGGTTCAGGTTAACTAAGTCTAAGATAAGGTGTTGGCTAACTTAAGGAATACCATATAATCTTTAGAAGCTCAGTCAACACCTTGCACTGGGGAATTGGAGCCTCGGATTAAAATGATTGATGATCTTAACAAGTATTTGTTGGATTGGCTCCAGGATGTTAAGGATAAGGACCCGGGTGAGTTTTTACTTAGGAAGTTATCGAAATTGAGGATGAGATTTGTGATTGCTCTAGTCCAATCTTGGGAGGATTCCCAAGATGAACCCCTAACAAGAGAGCCAATGTCAGAATTTGCTCAGGCACTTGTAGGGCAGACACGTTTTATGAGACCAGGGTTGACCAAGTTGTTCTAGAGCAATCAAATAGGGTTGAACTGGTTTCTTCACCTGAGATCCCTAAGCTGAAGTATGAGGAAACGTATATCTCCATGGAACAGAAAGTGATTGATGATTTTAAGGCATACATTAATGCTGATTTAGAATTCTTTAATTCTAAAGGTGAAAAATCATTATGCGAAGTATCACCTAAGTTTACAGCACACGATTTCAGTGAGATGACAGGGCCTGAGGAATTCGATAAATCATTTAATGGCCCTAAAATTGAGGAACTTGATCCTGTTGGGACTCGTATGGTGGATTCAGATCCTGATTTCATGAAGGATTCAATTCAGAGCCCCATTCCTCAATTGCACCCCTTTGAGCATATTGATAATTTTGATTTTGAGATCACTAAACCTAAATAAATTATGATTCAATAACAAATCTTAGACTTGGACATTTTAGATGGGGTGATTAATATGCAGGAGGTCCCAAAATTCAAAATTCTGATTATGGAAGATAGGGGTTGGGAAATGAAGATTTGGGAAGCTAATTTAAGAGGAAGAAAAGGACCAAGTCTAAGGGTTCTAATTTGTCTGAAACCACCAACCTTCTACCAAGACCCTTATGACATCTTTGACTCAGAGGATGTCCAACCCAAGCATAAATTCATTTATTATCCTTTTGAGCTTGATTTCGTTATTATCCAACCTTTTGGACTTGGGTTGCATCCTCACAAATTGTAGGCCCAACCCCGCTTGCATACTGATCTTAGGTTTTGGGTAATTTTTATCTAGAACCTTAGATATACTCAACCATGGAGTATGGGTTTACACCATAATCTGTTCCACATCTGTGGACATCTGCTGGTAGGTCTTGAGGTGAATCTTTTTATTTTGATTTGACCTATACTTGTGAATTGTTTATTTCTTCTTCTTTGTATAATGTGCCTAGCTGAAGGCATTAAATTCAGCACGTATATAATTTCTTTTCATCTCTAAGCCAACCCGTTATTCATATAATTCAAGTGCTTTCTACTCTACTCCACTCAGTTTCATGTCTTTTTAATACAATGAGGATATTGCATTAGATAAGCAAGGGGGTGGATATTCATCTCAGAATTATTTTGTCAACTTCGTAAATTCTTTTTGTTTTCTTTTATTTATTAAATAATAATAATAATAAATTGTGCAATTAGGAAAGAGAACTTGGGCTTCAGAAAATTTTCAATCTTACAGAATAAAACTGTATGACTTGAACACTTAGATCCTTCAAGTCTTTGGGCTTAATCTGCCCAGGTGTCCACTAAAATGTGGACTTGTTTATCGAGTCCTCACCATTCTAAATTCAAATTTTAATTGGTTAAATGGTTGGGGTGATATGTACATGACTTATCAACCCACCCTCACATTTGAGGAGATTTTAAGTCTAAACATCTGCACGCTATTTACACTGACTCACTTTTCAGTGATTTTAATGGAAATTGGGTATTAATGAACCTTCTATGGTGGTATGACTGGCAAGTTATCATGGGTAATAGCCCATTGGTAGGTTGTTTAGAGCCTAGTCACATGACCATTCTTTTCCTACTGCCTTCAGATAAATCTTATATCAGGGAAGCAACCAACTTAGAAAAAAAAATGAAAAAATAGAAAAATATCCAAAGAGAAAAAAAATAGAAAAGGTGAAAAGAAAAGAAAAAAAGAAATAAGCCACACTTCACTGCACAAGTATGGCTGGCAAATTATCATGGGTAACAGTACATTGGTAGGTTGTTCAAACCTAACTCAAGAAATGCACGTATAATTCCAAAACACTTAGGATGAAGAGGAGAAGTAGAATAAGTCAGGGAGATGTACACTGGGTTCACCCTTGTGTTGACTCCATAAAAATAAAAGTGGGGAGAAAGCTACCGGTCGAATAGATACACCTTTAGGCAGAATTTCTTTTCAAGGTCACCAAGGGGCATAGAAACCCAAAGTCCATTCTAATCGCCGATTAGTGAGTCTATCACATTTCACACATAAAGATGCTTAGAACTTAGGGTTCTCTTCGAGTCTTGGGTGGGTTGAGTGGTCAAAGAAAGCTACTCTTAAACCCTAAACTTAAAAATCCAAAAAAAATAGAAAAGAAGAAAAAGATCCTTCTTTGAATAAGGTGAGGGCTTGAGGCAGTCTGCATTTTGGCAAACACCCGAGTGCTATGGTGTCTCTGTAATTCAGGTCTTAGTTGAAATTCATAAGAGTTGAAAAATAACTATTGTCTAAGAAATCCAACCTAATTCTCCTATAAATAGTATGTAGTTTTGCTAGGGACTAACAAAAGATAGGCATGGGGGTGTGATGTAAACTTGTTTATATCACATAAACCATCTATTTTTGCACATTCTTAGGAATATAGTTGCAGAATACATTATAAATATTACATAATAGGCATCATCAAGCATTTAGGACAGATTGTATAAACTTTAGGTTAATTTCTCCTTTTTATGGTCCGGAGATAGGGTAACATTTAATCAGGGCCTCGGATTAAAGATCCAACCATACGAATCTAATCAAGGAGACAATTGGAGTTCAACGACTCCAAGATCATCCCGATCAGACTTCCATAGCATCAGATGAAGTCTGAGAAAGATCAAAGGTCAAGGGGCCAAGATGGTGCAAATCCATACATCATAGGACAAATCCAACCACACGGATAAGTTTGGATCGATGATCACAGCCCAACGGTGAGAAAATCGGTCCAATCCAACATCCGTTGCACCATCTACAAGCATTGAAAAATGGATTGCCTAGATGGCGCCATGTGGCGCCATCTTAGCAGCCAAAGATGAACCAAGAACACCCGTTGCTCTCTCTCTCCTCATGCGCTTGTATGATTTGGGCCGTTGGATCTTGATCCAACGGTCATAGACACGCGTGCCTTAAATCAAAAGTTCGCCTCAAGAGAAGCCATAGTGTAGTGGTAAAAGCATTGCACACACAGAGGTTGCACGTTTGAATCGAGTGCAGTGCCCCTCTTCCTCGAGTGTGAGCATGAAATAAAGCTGCCCGATCAAGCGCCAACGGCTCTGATGGATCAATCGGCTGCACGCGCAAGATGACGCCTGATCCCATGCTCGATCTCACGCGCAGGAGGCACAATTTGTAAAGGTGTGCAGTCGTACGTTCTCGGTCATTGATTCCTCATTGGACAGCCAAGAGAGCGCAAACGTGCGTGAGCATTGAGCGCAAAGGAAGGAGAGGAGGCAGGGGCATGCACACGTTCTTCAGCGACGTGGGGTCTTTAGTGATGTTTATATCCGTCACTAATGACCCCCTCATTTAATGTTTTAAGATGAAATGACCCTTGTGCCCCACCATTCTTCACCTATAAATAGCCCTATGACCTCCGCTTCTTCATCCCTTCCTCTCTTCTCTCACCCCTTCCAAAGCTCTAAGAGCTTGTCCCAAACCCGGGATGCTCCTCTAGAGTTAAAAATATAATTTTTCCACCTCATCTCATTCATAGAGCATTCTGTAGTGGTCCTATCATCGCCAGTCAGGAAGCAGATCTCGCTACGACGTCTCCCTATCTCGTTCTCCGTAGTCTGTCGTCATTCTCTTTCATCCCACATCTCACCACCTTCTTCCGAGCGCTTCGTCAACGTGGCTCATCCTCCAAGCAGCCATTGAGGAAGATAACTTTTCTCCACCTTCTTTTTACTGCTTTCTAGAGTAGATTCACCGCTTTTTAGTTGTATAACTTCCCACTTTCTACTATAGTTGTTAGTTGTAATAGACATCATTTTGTGATTATGAAATCTATGTTTATTCTCTCTATTTTGTCTTTATTTGCAATATTCTCTCTCTCTTCTATTCATTATTATTTAAGGAGATAGCTAGTTTAGATTCAATTCGACCAGTTAATCTACTTCTTGACAATAAAACAAAAGCAATTTTTAATCAAACATCTACCTCCCTGTGTTCGACCCAGAATTCCTTTCGAGTTTCGATAAAATTTATCTGTTGACAGATTTCTTCATAAATCATACTACAACAACGAGTTTTCAAAACTCAAATCCATTTGCTTAGATTCTCCGCATCAACAGCATTCCCCAATTTAATCTATTAGTTTAGGGTTAGATTAGGTTTATATAGATTCCTAGGTTAAATCCCTCTGTCCAAAATGCAACAAAGACCCCTCAGCCTCCATGCACGCCGTCATCTTCCTCCACCTCCGACTTCACCTTTGGTGAGGCCTCCACATGCTACACACATCCAAACACCTCACCACCTACTCCACAACCTTTGCCAGCTCATGCCCAACAGAACCCCCATCTTTATTTCCCATTTCACCCTCTCACAATTGCCCCTGAACAAACCCATCACCGACCACCTTCTCCGAGTCTGTTAGACCACCACGCTCCTCCATCCTCCACGAAACTACTGCCATTACGTTCGCCAACGTTCGACGAACCTTCTGAGGTGTTTTGACGTGGCTGAAAAGCCTTATTCTCTATTTCAGGTTTCAGGCCGGAGCTTCGCTACTGTGCCTTATCTCTAACGTCGTTCTTCATGTTCTAAGCCTCGTGAGTTCGAGGAGACACCTCCAGGTGCTGTGTAATAGTCCCAGGAGTCTTCCAGGGTAGTTGAGCGAAGTACCCAGCTATTGCCTTACCTCAATTGGATGAGATCATCACCTGCAGGCATACACACAAAGAAGTCATGGGATATAGTCCCACATCGTGGGATTTTGAGACATCGAAGCCACATAAGTTATTTTTCTACTCTGGGTTGTTTGCCTCAAACACATGGGGTGAGGTCCCTTCACCTTACTCACATACCCAACCTGTCTACTACCACTGCTCGCTCATCACCACCCCCGGTGAGCCTGGACCCAATTACGTGCATATCCGAATACCCAATAAGTCTAGTCTGAGATAGAGAGAAGGAAAAAAAAGAGAGTGTGCGGGAGGGGTGGGTTTTGCTTCAGAGAAGAAAGCCTGACACTTAGCCACTATGAGAAGATGAAGGGAAGAAAAGAAGAGAAGAAAAAGAGGGGTCGTGCCTCTGAAGAAGAGAGAGGAAGGAGAGAAGAAGAAGAAGAAGAAGCTAAAGAGAAGAAGTAGAAGAAAGCTTTGAAGAGCACTGTAGCAAGGCTTGGTTAAGTCATCTGATACATATATTAGACATCTAATCATTGTTCCTTTATTTGAGATAATTGAATAATTGATATACATGTGTTTAGGGTAATAATTGGTGATCCAAATTACCATTATTTTGTCCTAAGTATCCTTTTGTCCCTAGATACATTGGTCTTCATTGAATACTTAATGTAATAGATTAATATTCATTAAAATATCTTTATGGTGCTTCATTTATTATGCTCATTTATATTTTAATTGAGATTAGCATGTGAATTCCTATTTACTCCCTATGTTAAATCTTGGACTTCATTTCTAGATTTTCGAGTTATAAAATTATTTTTGTTGAGAGCTATTTAGGAGACTTTACTCTAATGAGATGCATTTTAACTTGTAAAATGCTCCTATCAACATTTTGGCATCGTTGTTGGGTAGCAACACACAATTCACTGCTATTCTTTATTTTAATTGATTATATTTGAGCACTAACTTGCCCTGTTTGATTTCTTATAATTTTGTGAGGTACTTCACGAGGTGATCTTCCACGCAAAACAACCACTCTCAAGGTAGGTAAATTTAGTTTTCTTCCCTAATCAATTTCCTAATCTTTGGAAGATAAAAAAGGAAACAAATCAATTAGGAACTACCTACCATATTTTCTTAGTAAATTATCATTTAAAAGGCAAGTTTTCCTGATTTGCGAAAATTTTTCCTATCTAATTGAAGCTTGAGGCAATTCTATTTAGAATTCCCTACCCAAATTGCCTGTACCTATTAAGGACTACTCTTGATTTCTAAATCACTTTGGGTTAACACACTTCTTGCTTGAAGCCTAAGGTGAACATTTTAAGATCAAATTAGACTTGAAATAAGAGCCAATTGGATTCTGCACATGATTGAGCTAATACAATGGAAAAGTTTCATGAGTTTATTACATTTGTTCCTCCCTGTGGATACGACTTGACTCTTCATGGTTAGTTTTTACTGATAAATATTTTTGTTAAGGATTTTTCCACCATGTAATTTTTATTATGACAACGTATTATTTTTCTGACATCATTTTGCAAGAGAAAATTTCCCGACCTAAGATCAATTCCTCAAAATAGAATGATTGATATTCAGAACCTAAATCAAGATCTAATTCCTCGACCAAATCTTCCTCCTCAACTTCAATAGGGTTATTGGATAATTTAAATTTAATCCCATGAATGTAAAGTATCTCCCAAGAAATAGGATCTTCAAATTATGAATCGGCCTTAGGCGTGTCATTCCTTTCCTTGTTCTCCTCCAAAATAGGGTCTTTGGATGGTTCAATTCCTAATGTGTCAAAATCAAGTTCAATCACCCCATTAGATGTCTCTTCCATAGAATTATTTTTCACTTCAGATTAGTCTTTGAGACATCTTTATCATCAACCCAAGGATTCTTCACTAGCAGCCTTAGAATCCAGAGTCTTTGATGTTTCCTTCTAATTTTTAGTAGGCTGGGGTATAACCATGTCAAGTTCCCTAAGGTCATCAAGGCTAGTTTGAACTTGGTATTGCAAATAGAGTATATCTTGTTGTGCAGGTTCTTCTAGAGTCATCCTAGCCAGGGATTCTAGTTCCTAAAGGGTTGTCATTAAGGTTCCTTAGGTAGTGATTAAAGTTTGTCTCTGCCCCAGGTCAATAGTGATCTAGATTTGATGTAGATAAACTACAACCATTTCCTTGTATTTTGCAATTGTTTGTTCGAATCTGTAAATAGGTTGTGAGTCCGAGTGCAACTCCTTAGTGGTGATTTATGTAGATGTGACCCGAAATTGTAAGTTGAATGTACAAGATGTGGGTCATGGTTGAGATGTAGGCCTAGATGTGTTCGTCTCTAGATAATCAAGGGGTTGGTGGGTGGGCTTGGTGTAATAATGGGTTGATGTTGAATTTGATGTTAGGCCTGAGGTTGGGTCCTCAACCCTGAGTAGCTCACTAGAACTTGTGGCACACTCAAACCTCATGCACAGTCCCTTGTGGTAATGGCTTCGACTTCCTGTTGCTCATCTCAGATTCTATGAAGCTCCTTCCTCATGTCATCAAAATTTCTTTTACTGGATTCTTTAACATTCTGGAGCATTTGGATTAATTGGGTGATTCAGGGATCATTACGATGGGTAGGGGTTAGAGTTTGGTTAGATCGATCAAGATAATTGGTCATGCTGATAACAATCTTGTCCTACATAGAGAATGATTCTTGAGATTGTGAAGTTCCTTGCTATCCATTGACCTATGTGGGATCCCAAAGAGACGAGGTAGGTCTAGTTGTACTTAAGGAGTAAGAAGTGGGGGTACAAGAATCATTCCTCGAATGTTAAGGAGGATTCTCCCATCCTAAAGAAGTTGGAATCATGGTTTGGTTGGGAGAGGGAGAAAGCATGGAATAGTGGGGTGATAAAGAATATGAGTCCATGAGAGCAATGAGAGATGAGGGATAGAAAGACAAAGATATAGGATGCAAGGCCAGATGCCTTGAAATAAAGATGAGGTCCTTATTTTAGATGATCAAATTTTATAATTCAAGTTCTTAACTAAGTATTGTTTTAGGAGTTGTGTTAACTAATTAAGGCATGAGTATTGAAAGAACACAGGCTTGAATATCTTCTTTATTTAAAACCCAACTCCTAAATAGGTGAGCCTAACAATTGTTTCTAAAAGTGTTGTGAATAAATTTTAAAATATAGGCGAGGGGTTCAGAAAACCATATAAGCCCTCACCTATCAACAATTAACACCAATTGGCATAAACGAATTGTGCTGAGTCTCTAAAATAATTAAAACCTGAATAGGGTAACCTAGATTTATGCTTTTAGTAGATTGCAGACACAACCAGTGCATTCAAAACACCCTATAGATTTGAATTAGTAACCAATCAGTCCCAACCTTTTATTATTGATTCACCTTCAAGTATGGATCACATAGGATATTTTTATTGAATTATTACTATGATAATGAATTTATTTTGATTTTCTATGTCTAACTAGGTTAGACAAGTCAACTAAACATAGTTTAGTCAAACAATAAACAACCACAACAAATCAGATCCAAAAATTTTGAAATTTTACTGCACATAGTAGGTTTCAGTAGCTTTCTAATGCCACATATTTCAATCAAATATGGTTAGTATGGTTTCTGCATTAATTCTTGAAAGCGAGATAAAGTCAAGGTTTGGATAGGTTAGACCCCCGTGCAGTGTTCAAATTGTTTAATAATCTACAAATAAGATATTGCTGTGAGAATGACGGCAAATGAAAGAAGGTTTCAAGAACTACTAACAGTATGAACTTCATAATTTTAAGGACAACAAAAAATGATTTTTAAAGTTAGGATTTAAGTCTGCCCAAAAATCAGAGAAGGATAAATGTGTGTTTAGTTAAGTATGAGCATGTGGTTACAAGACGTGGTTACAAGACACACCAAATTTTATCCCCCTTTTTCTTATTTTCAAATTCAAACTTTCAACTTGAAAATAATTTTATTTTTTATATTTTTTCCTCTCTTTCTTTGAAAATAAATAAGGATATGCTAAAATAGAAACAAAACTAACTAATTTTTCGAATTCAAATTTTTTTTTTAGAGATAATCCTAAGAACAAATCCAACTACCTAATTTCGAAAAAAACCTAACTAATGGGATAAGATTTTTCATGCATACGTGATCTATCTTCAGCAGCACTCGATACGTGCACAAAATCCTATGTCATTTTTTTCCTGCACGAAATCAATCACAAATGCAAAAATTAGGATTTCACAAAACCCTAAAATCGAGAGAAAGTCCAAAAACATTAAAATATTATCTTGCCTCCCTAGCAATGGTGCCATTTGTTCAGATAGAAACGTGATAAGAAATCGTTAATAATGCATTGTAGTATAGTTTTCATGATTATTCAAACAAATATTTACCAAACTCTTTGTTTTAAGATAGTATAGTTTTCATATTTGAATAGATTTTTGCATTTTTCACTTTTTAAAATCATGTGTGTTTGCAATCCTTTTTTTTTTGCTTTTTCTTTGCCTGACATTTTTTTATATTTTCAAAATAACTGACTAAACCTAATTCCAAAACCTAATATGAAATCTAATGAAAATCTAAATCTCAATCTCCAACTCCCACACCAAAGATTCACCCATGACGTTTACATGTAAAACAAACTCTTGCATAAGGAAAATGTCGAAAGTGAACATGTAACGCTCATTGCGTATTTCTTTGATTCTCTGTGCTCTATAAGGCATTTGGAAAAACGTTTGCATTGTTCTCAACTTTGGGAGAGGCCATATATTTTTTCCTTTTTTTGTATTTTTTTTATGTTTTTCTACTTGGGAATGAAAATGATTAATAAATCCTAATATGGCTAACCAAACTATGTGAAATGGAAACCTAAATGAACCTAACTAAAATCTAATCTAAGGGATGGAATGCATGATGGTGGTGATGGAAGGATGGCCGACCACCACTTGACGGTGGTGGTGGGTGTGTAGTGTCTGTGTGGTGATAAAAATGATGGTGAGGCGAAGACAAAAATGCAAATCACATTCAAACTAAGACCAACATGATCTCAAAATTCAACTACTGATGGTAATAGCATCATTCTTCATAAATAACTTGAATTAATCAAAATCAAGTAATAAATGCTCCTAAATGATCATCTAAGGATCGTAATTCTATTCTGATCTGATTTTAGAAGACAAAAAAATAGGGTTAATTCTGTTGTTTTAACAACACATCACAAATGCATATTAACCAAGGGGTTACTCATGTGTGAATTTAAGGTCAAATGAACTTAAAATATCAAGAAGTGGGCTCACACTTACTGAATCCGGGTTTCACGCATTTTGGGGATTAAAATATCACTAAAAATCCTAATTATCAACCCTACTTAAATTGAAAGGGTTTTGGTCAATATAAAATCTATCTAAACCTCCTATAATTCATGGAAAAATAATTTAAGAGGTTTGGTACCTTTTTTTTGACCATTTAAATCCATTTTGACCAAGAATAGAGATTTAGATGGGAATTTACCTTGATTTGGGCTTTGTGTAATTTACCCAGTCAAACATGGTCAGAATATAAATCCAAATTCACCATTAGATTCCTTGGATCTAAATTAGGTTAACACCAAAATTTAGGTCCAATCAGTGTCCATCTTGACCTAGTTTGCATTTTAGCCCCTAAGAACTTTATTTTTCACATCTAGACCCCTAACTTTCATGTTTCCTTACCAATAGGTCCCTAACATCTCATTGTTCTTATAAATATGCCCCTTCCACCCTTGACGTCTGAACATAACTTAAACCTAACTCACTCGAGCTCTGCGCGATGATTGCACGCACATCTCATGATCAAATCCCTCCAAATGCACAAGGCCACAAGGACTGACCTGCTCCCCACACCACCGATGAGGAGCTCAAGAATCACATTGTTCCTCAAAAATAGGGACAATGCTGAGCTCTATATAAGTCCTAGCACCTTCCCACGACTTCCCTAGCCTGTTTTAGACATGGCAAGTCTTCTCCCTCTTCCTCCGACTGTCTTTGACAGTGGCTCCAGCGACCTCCACTCTCAACTTCTTCTAGCCTCTCAACAGCAAAATTGAGAGGTCCTCCTTCCTCACCTTCCTCCACTCCTCGTCGGCCATAGCAGGAGCCTCCTATATTAGTTTTCATCGTCGTCCCACCTTTCCAGAGAATTCATCTCCAGCGAGGCAAGCCGACACTATTTCCTTCCCTTACATCCCTTAGACTAGGTTTGCTACTCTCTCTCTTTCTCTAGTTTAGGTTTAGGATGTTAAAACCCCAATTCAAGTGTCGATTCACTCTCTCCCTCTCTATCTTTTCCACAGCCGATGAAATTCCTCTAATTGGAGGAATTATCCAACTCACTCCTGGACCAATCTGATTCCTCACCAACAACAAAACTTGTTTGGAGGGTACGATTCAAATCAGACTTGTTATCAATCTGGGCCATCTCAAGAAGAGACATGATGAAAACCCTACAGGAAATGCAAAGCAAAATGACGGAAGCAACCCATGTTATTAACAATCTCCATGATCAAGTTGTGGTTTTTCCATCCCAATGACCTGCAGGACATTCACCATCCCAACCCACACCAAATCCTATTAATCAAATGAACCAACACCTGGGTGGAAACCAACATGAGAACCACACTAATCAGCCTCCTATTAACCCGATACCTCAGCACCAACCTAGTTTCTATCAACAGCAGACCCCCTCACCTCCTCCCAAGCATAACCACACTACCTATGCAGATACATTGAGTGGGAAAACCACCACTGATTAAGGGCCTTCACATCAAATTGATGAAATCCACTCTCAACCTATGCAAATTTACTCTCCTAACCCCAATCAGGAAGAAGAAAAGGAACCACCAAAAACACAATATTCAAATCCTACTCCTTACCCTCACGCACTGCAATCCAATCCTTCTAAAAGAGAGAAATCAGAGCCCTCTCACCAAGATCTTTTGGACTTATTTGGGCAAATCGAGAATAACACCTCCCTCCTAGATGCCTTCCCTGCCTATGCTCAATTTGTGCAAGCCAAGTGTACCCCAAAGTGGCAGGACCAGAATCTAGGACGGGTGGTCCTTTCCGAGACAGTAAGCTCAGTTATAAGGAGCAAGCTGCCTCTCACGAAAAAGGACCTAAGCGCACCACTCAATTCGATTGTCATAAATGACACCACCTTTTATCACACCCCTCTCAACTTAGGTGCCTCTATTGATCTCATTCCCCTGATCTTATTCAAGAAATTTTGATTCAGTGAATTAAAACCTATTAAGGTTTAATTGCCAAACTGATTTACCATTAAACCTGGGGAGTTTTCGAGCATATTATTGTCAAGTCTCGGAATTGTCTATTTCTGATTGATTTTCTGGTCCTTAACTTAGAGGTACCAGTCATCCTTACAAGACCTTTTCTGATTACAGCACAAGCTAATATCAATTATCCTTCTAGAAAAATGGATATAAGTTGCGGTAACCAGACTATTTTATTAGATATTTTCGAAGCTTCCAAGAAGTCCATTGATTATGAATTTTTTGAGGATGCTGATAATAAAATGGAAGTGATAATTGAGAAATTTATGTCGACCAACCCCTACTCTTCCTTGACCACTGTTGATCCAAATTCTATTGATTCATATTCCAAATATGATTTTGTGGTCCAAGACATTTCAGATCAACTACGGTTTGATTTTTACTCTTTTAATCTTCCTGATTTATCACCAAAAACATCCACACTAACTTCACCTACCCTGCATCACATTGACTTCTCCCCCACTCCATTTCCACTGGACCTACCACCTGACCCATCCAAGTTTGGCTTTCATCATAAACCCAAACCATGGCCAGACTTGGATCATTCTTCCAATTTTCCATTTCATTTTGATCCCTTTATCTTTACCAATCATCTTTTTAGGGATCCCGAGGAAGACACCTTTCTTGAGGACAATCAAGTGTCCAATTATTTACATGATTGTCCGTCTTCCGTACATTGCAATTCACACCTGGCTGAATGACGTAAAAGATAGCACTAGATTGGAGGTAATGTAAGTACCTCTATTTTGATGAACCAAAATTATGTTTTATTGTGAACAAATCTTTCAGGATCACGCTTGCACAAATCAAGTCAATTATTCTCCATGTGGATCAAAGTAAAGATTATCTTTAGTTAATGTAATTCTTTTATATTTCGTGAGTCTAGAATTACTGTAAGAAACCTCAGGATTAAAGACAAACCTTTCAAAGTTGTAAAATAAACATCTAGATAGTATTGATCAACCAAAATATTAAAATTGATCGATCAAATCAATTGATCAATCAAAATAAGAATACTGATTGACTAATTTAGCCTAACAGTCAAATCCGATTTTCCCATAATTGATCGACCAATTAAATATTTGATTGATCAACAACTGATTGACCAATCAAGTTAATTGATCGACCAAAATGAAAATTGATCGACCAATTTGGTTCAAATGATTTTTCTCAACATTCCAATAATGCTCTGTTTTGACCTATAAATAGGGCTCCACACTTCTCATTTCAAAAAACATATTTTCAAAGGGAAAAAGTGCTTCTACTTCAATTCTTCCTCATGCTTTCGTGCTCTTCTACTATGCTCTTCAAAAGCATGTCGCTTTACACTTTTGACAAGAAAACTCGGTTTGTATATTTCAATTCCTTGAGGTTCCATAGGATTAATTTCTATATTTTATTTATTTCTTTCATTTCATTGTTGGGATTCTTTGTGTTGGAATTCCCAACATTGTTTGTGACTTCCCCTTGTTGGTAAAAGAGAAGTGGTTTGTAAGAGATTTTTGCCACCCTCGTTCAAGTGGTACATTAGTGGATTGACTAGTCAGGAAAATCTTAAGTTGGGAGGTTTAGGTAGTGGTTTTTACTCGGGAAGGGTTTCAACTATAAATCTTTGTATATATTGTGTGATTATTTTTTTATGCCATATTTTTACAATCGATACCACTCTTGATCTTGTGTTTGTGGCCAAGTAAGATCCGCACGAGCAAACTCTCAGGTAACCCATCATTTTCTTCCACTTTTCATATTTTTGTTTTTTTTTCTAGCGATTCTGCCTATCCTGATGTTGACCACCTTCATCAAGGTAATCCCTTTTCCTTTCCAATTACATGCAGACATGGCACATCTTAAGCATGGGGGGTGTTTTTAAAATTTTGGCAATCAAATCAGGATTTTCAAAACCAAAAAAGAAATGCAATTTTCTTATTTTATTTTCTGTTTACATACCCAAAAAAATAAAAATGTTGAAAACTTTTTGAGGAAGTTTTGAAATCAGGACTAAGGTTGAACATTCACTTTTGGTATATTGGGATTTAATCTTTAACAAACTAGGGATAAGGATATGGATCTGATTATTAGAATTTCAGGGTCTACCTTGAGACTAGATAAAATATCCTTCTCTAAAATTCCAGCTGAACTCACGATAGTTCAGGTGACTTGATCCCCCTTTGTAACATGGAAAGTATCTGGCTTAGTTTCCAATTCAAAAACTTGCATCTCATCCAAAATTTCTTATGTCAAAATTCACACACAAGACAACACCTAAAAAATAATTAGAAATTAGAAAAACCCCTTGTTTGGCCTTAATTAAAGTCTGAAGTAGATCATTGGTTTGAGTTCCCACTGCCGAGAAGGAGGAAAATGACTCCTTTGAGGACATGAAGTCAGCATGTTACCTCCTCGGTGCTACTCTATATCTATATTTCATATCTTTAGACAGAGCGTTAAGGCGCATTTTTGCAGCTCAAGTGTCTTGGACGGTGCTCTACCCATAGTGTCGGAGCAAGAGCTTTGAGTTTGCTTGGAGCGCCCTTTTACACCGCATTGTATTCTGGGGTTATTAGCTCCTGGGTGGTATCATGGACAGTACTATCTCAAAGTACTGGCACCAGAGCCCCCTCGAGGATTGGTAATGGGAATGATAATCCCGATACATTTGTTATAAGACTAAGCTAAGAATAAGCATGGGGGAGAAAAGAAAGAAAGAAAGAAAAGTTTTAAACCAAAAACACGACCTTATAAATGTTGGCTTTTCACAAGCACAGACACAAGGTTTTAAAGGATATTGCAAGTTGCAAATCAGATTCAAGAGTCGGAGAAATCCTAACTACAAAAATTTTGATTCATCTAACTTAACAAGGGGTTAATTTGTGAATTTTTGGAAGATATATTGATCTTGATTTGTCTAATTTTTTGGATCCGAAAATGAATCCGGATGTTTATCTATAACAAATCCCATTCCTTCCGTGTTGTAACAAACCAAGGTCCCGTGATCTCTTCTTGAAAAAGTTGAAAAAATTAGTTTTCCCAAAAATTCCATTTTGTAAAATTTTGTTTTGCTAAGAGACTAGCAAAAGATAAGCATGGGGGTGTGATAAATGCCAGTTTATCATCATTCTTATCCCCTAAAGCAAACCTAGCTCTTAGGATTTTAACTCCACAAATGAATTTTTGGGTTGTATTTAGGCATCAATTTGGTTAGGCATGCATTGCATATTTTGTTGTGTTTTTGACACGTTTATTTGAGTATTAGGGACAAACAGATAGCCTGATCCCTAAAACCCTAGCACTCAAGAAGGCAGAAGATGAAGAAGAAGCTCCTTTCAGCTGGATTCCAGATAGATCTAGCTCATCCCAACTGGATTCCAGCTTGTTCTAGCTAGATCAACTCATCCCTAGCTCCATTCAACTCATCACAACTGAATGGTAGCCTTAGCTAGTTCACCTTAGCTCCATCCAGCTCACCTTAGCTGAATGGTAGCTCAAACTAGCTCAAGTCAATTGATCCCAGCTCCCAAAACTCAGTGGAGTTCACTGAAAGTTCAATCTGACTAGGACTAGCTACTAGCTAGACTTGGTCAGCTGATGATGACCTTAACCAGCTCAGGTCAGCTCAAGTCCAACTCCCGGAGGCTCAACTCAGCTCAACTTAGTTGAGCTGAGTTACTTAACCTAAGCTAGCTACTCTAGCTAGCTTAGTAATCTTCGGAAACATCAGACCTAGCTTACCTCAGCTCACATCAATAGAAACCAGCTCATATTAGCTTGGCTTAGCAGCTAGCAAAGAACTAGCAAGATAAGCCAGCTAAGATAGCTCCATGTAGCCACTAGCTCCAGTGCAGCTCAAGATAGCTGCCTCCAGCCCTTCTCCCTCAAAACCCTAGCTCCCTATGCCTCCAACCCTACTCCCTACTAGCTTAGCTAGCTTAACGTAGCCTCCTTGGCCACCAAAACCTAACCCTAAAACCCACCTAACTAGCTCCACCAACTAACCTTACCTAAGTCCACCTAAGCTACAACCACTCCACCTCAGTCTTGGTGCCAACCCTATACATCCCTTCACCCCTCTCCACCACGAAAAGACACCAAAAAATTTCCTTCAAAACCACCTAAAAATGGTGCCAACCTTTTCCCTCCAAAACCCTTGAAATCCAACCCTACACCTACCCCTTCAACCCATCTCCACCCTCCATTTTTTCCCTCCAAAATCAACACCTTTTAGAAGGTATTTTTGGAGGAAAAACCAAGGCACCTCTCCATTTCCCTCCCATTTTTCCTTCCAAAAATATCCATGCACCCCTTCATTTCCCTCCAAAAAAATGCCATAACCACCCCCCTTCCCATCCTATAAATACCCTACCCTACCACCACATAATTCCCATCTCCTCTCCATTAGTTAGGTTCCATCTTCATGCCAAGGAGGAAGAAGAATAGAAGATCAAGGGGGCACACACCCACCCCCTTGGTGCCTTCTTCCTCTCCTTTTTTCTCCCTTAGCCACGCCAAAGGAGGAGATCTTCAAAACTAAGGGGACTGCCAAGCAAGAGGAGGAGCAAGGTGGTTAACGTCCACCTTGGAGGAGTTATCATATTAGAAGCAAGGAAGAATTCTTTTGCTGGGCTTGGAGCAAGGACCATTCCTTCTTCACCATCTCTGGAGGATTTTTCTTCATCTCTATTTTGTTTGTATTATCTAGTGTAGTTTCTCTTTTACTTTTAAGAAGCATGTAACTACTTGTCATCAACTCCACTAGTAATACAAAGTTGTTTATTGCCTTCAATTTCATGCTTTCTAGCTTAGTGTGTATTTCATGTTGCTATTAGTTTACTAGTGCATCACACCCCTTCTCTTCTAATTACCCTAGGCACACTTGCCTATGGTGAGCTTAGAGGAGAAGGCTTCACCTTTGTCATTTAGGGTTAGTTGTAGCATAATTCATCTTCGCATCAACCCCGATTATTTCCAAAACTATAAAAACAAACAAAACAAAAATCACAAAATGTGTTGATTTGAGATGCAAGAGAGAGAACCCATTCTTTGTGACTAAAAAATTGCTCTTCTCGGACGGCCCTAGATACTCCACTAATTAGGCATTATAAATGTAAAAGTGTGATTACGGATTGACACATTGCAACAACACTAATTACATCATTTAACAAACCACATATTTCTTCACATCAACACCCCACAGTGATCGTCCTGAACCTTTTAATTGGGTCGCACGACCATTTTTATGTATGTTAGGTCTTTGCCAGTGAGCTCTCTTCCTCCGCTTCCATCCACCGTGCTCCGGCTGTCATCGCCACCACCACTACTTCCAGCAGATGCAGCATTACACCATAAAGGCTTACGCAGTAGCAATCGAAGCTTGAAGCACTGCAACCACTCCAATTGGGAATGAGTTCCATCTATAGCAAATGCAAAAGCAGCACAGAAGCTAGGGACTACTTAGTTCCACATCGTAAATAGCTAAAAAGAAAATCGATACAAATGCAATTCCTCTCGTTGCCTTAATGCCTCAATTCACACAGGGTTGAGGTTCCTCACTCTCTCACCGCTAACTCCTCGCCCACCACTGCATGTCAGCTGGCCTAGTCTTGACCCAAATCCGATTACCCATATACCCAACCCGACTAGGAAAGTGAAAGGGAAGAGGATTTTTGATGGAAGGAGAGGGGATTTTGCATTGTTCATCCTCGAGTTTCATGCCTAACACTTAGGCAAATTCAGGTGAACTGGGCTAGACATTTAAGGTGTTTGAGCCTTGTCATCAATGTTTGATCTGAGGAAAATTGGCTCTGACTTTGGATTGAGATACTGATATTGGTTGCTATTGAGAAATTGACTTGGATATTGTGCTTACTGTTGGAAATACTTGCTAGTTTCAACCACCATTTTTATCTCTTTTATTTTTACTCTAAGATACAATTTTTTAGCATTAATTGATTATTCTATTTGTGATTGAATACTCATTGCACCATTATTTCTGATTATTGTAATTGGTGAATTGAATTGCTACACTTCCTACAAATGACCTCAGAACTCATGATTTTTCAAGCTTTACAAATTTAATTGTCGTATAAATTTTCATCGCTATACTACGATGCAATGTTTTCCTAAACTACGACGATTTTCGACGCAACAACTATCAACATATATAAATAAACATGCATTACAAGAATGATTGAAGTAACAAAATAATAATAGCAATAACAAGAATCAAAACGACATTAAAAAAATAAATAAAACTACTAGAAACACCACCATGTCGAGAGTGCCTTGAGAGGCCATCGACTTCTGTGTGGTAGGAGTGGCTAGATCATGGTCACAAGGACCACCTACACTCCATGAGGAGTGGATTACACCTGCAAGGCTATGGGAGATGCCCTTGGGCGTGCCCTTAGAGAGATGGAGCATGCAAATTAAGAGGGAGATGAGAGACATAAGTCTTAGGAGAAAGAGGAAGGAACGACAATGGTGGCCCTCCTAAAAGGAGGCACCATTGGCCTATGGACGAGGAGAGGTGGCCGACTAGCCACCCTTCATGGTGGTGGTCACTGGCGGCTGAAGGAGGCGGTGGTCGATGATGAGTGGTGGTGGGAAGGGGAGATGTAGGTAGTGCAGGGTGGAAGGAGAGGCTAAGGGTTGGAAAGTGGAGGCCTTAGGTTGCTTATATAGGCTTAGTGTTAACGCATTTTCGTTGAGTTTAGGAGAAATACATCATAGTATAGCGACAAAAAATGAATCAACACTTAAAATTTATAAAGCTCAAAGAATGAGTTCCAAGGTCATCTCAGGGAGCAATAAATCGTAAATTAACCACTAATCAAGTAATCAAATAGAACTCAAGAGTTGGATATAATGAGAAATGTATTTAATGAAGAGCAAAAATATATATCAAACTTAGTTAATATAAATCAAGTGCTGAGAGAAAAATTATTTTGCAACTAAGAAGCCTCTTCAATACTGTTGAAGCTACGGGTTACTACGCTATCGTATTTGGTTTTGAAAAAAAACCTATCATTGTAGTTTGAAAGCGAAGAACTCGCGTTCAACAAATAAAATTTATACCGGAATAGAAATCCCAGGTTGAACTCAGGGAGGTGGACATTTGATTAAAAATACGCATTTGTTTTATTTGTCATGAAGCAGAATAATTGATTAGAAACTATCTATCTATTTACAATAAATAGAAGAGAGAGAGAGAATATTACAAACAAAAACAAAAAAGAGATGTAGAATGAACATGGAATTCATTATCAAAGAGATTGTTCATTGCACTACTCATTATGAGTAGAAAGCATAAAATGATTACACTAGAAAGCAATAAATCTAACTCTAAAAAGCATTAAAAGGAATGGAGGGAGAAATATCCTCCTCGATGGTCGCTTGGAGGATGAGCCGGACGAGACGACACCTGGAAGATGGGTAACGGAGCAGGACGAAGGAGGACGACGAGGGAAGAACGGGAATGGGCCATCACGTCATCATTGTCGTGGGATCCACTTCCAAAATGGGCGCGAAAATTTGACTTTATCTCTCGAGAAGCATCCTGGGTGTGGGATAAGCTTTCCTTGAGCTTGGAGAGGGAGAGAAGAGAAAGAAGGGATGAAAATTTCGTATGGAGGGGATCTCCTTTTATAGTTGCAAGGAGTAAGGGCAATTTGGTCTTTTTAATTTGAAAAACATTAATTCAGGACCATTAGTGACGGATAAATCAATCGCTAAAGGTCCGAACGTGGCCTTCGTGGGTGGCGCCTGCGCCCCCGCTCGCCTCCCGCGCATGAAACGCACACTCCACGTTCTTCAGATCTTAGTTGTCCGATCAAGAGATCGGACGGCTTAATTTGCTCCTCGCCACGCCTCCTCATCGTGCGCTCGTCTCGTGCGATCTCGCATTACACGCGAGCATGCAATAGCACATGAGCACTATTGAGAGCCTGCAGCTGCTCGATTGCGATCGAGCGATCGTTATGCCCACTCGCCGCACCTCAGATCTCGCTCCGCAAGACTCGAATGCCTGCCTCTTCATCGCGTAAGCACGTTCAACCAACGTGCTACAAGTGCGTTTGTGTCGCGCTTATGTTTTGTGCACGCACATCCACAGCCGTTGGATGATCATCCAACGGCAGAGAATCGGTGCTCAGTTTGAAGAAGAAAGGGTGCGGCGGGTGCAGCGGTCGGTTGGGCGACTGAGATGGCATCATGTGTCGCCATCTTGGCTGTCCATCTTCTGGATGATGTAGATGGTGCCACGGTCGTTGGATTGAGTCGATTTTCATGCCGTTAAGCTGTGATCATCGATCCAAATCCATCCATGTAGTCAGATTTGTCTTCTGAAGTACGGATTCACACCATCTTGGCCCTTGATCTTCTAGGGTTCCTCGATCTCTATCTGATGCTATAGATGTCTAATTAGGGTGATCTTGGAGTCATTGAACTCCAATCATCGCCCTGATCAAATCTGTACGATTGGATCTTCGATTCGAGGCCCCGATAAAAATTTTGCCCTATCCCAGAACATAAAAGGAGACAATTAACCTCCATTTTATTCAAACTAATCTAAATGAAAGATGATGCATGCTATGCAATATTTATAGTATGTAATGCAATTCTATGCTTAAGAACATGCACAAATAGACATCTTATGTAGTGTAAACATGTTTACATCAAGCACTTAGGCAAATGGTTTAGCCTAAATCAAATATCGCCAGAGCCGTTTAGACGGCTTAACATGCATCCTAAGGCACGCTTAAGTCAAGCCAAAATTTGGCCCAATATCAGGCACGCATCCCAGGCCTGAAACCTTCCCTTCTCTCTGTTCGAATATGTAATTGGACCTAGGCCTGTCTAGGTGTGGGTGGTGGACGAGGGCATATGATGCTTGTGCATGGGAGACCCGACCCCCCGTGCTTGGGTGATGGGATAAGGAGCTTGATTCTTCTTATTGGATAGAGAGGCTCTTCTCTTCCACGAGTTGGGACTAAAATGTCCCACCTTCCTCCTTGTTTTTCGTTGTTGTTGTGTAAAGGGGGTCCTCTCAATTGCCTCTCGATTGGCCTTGGAAGACAAAATCAAAGGCCCAAGTCTATTGACGTGGATGTTTCGCACTGGTTGTGGGAGTTTTCACCTTCATTCATCGCCTGATGGGAGGCTACTATTGCTAGAAAAGACAACGAATGCGGCAAGGTCCTACATGTAAGAATATAGGCTCTCTACCCCAATTAAATGCATGGGAAGCTTCACTGTGAGTGGTCGGAGCAAAGCCCCTAACCTACTGAAGGCATGGGTGGCTGGAGTAAGCTATTGAAGAAGCTCCTCTGGTCATTACTGGTGGAAGGGGGAGAAGGTGAAGAAGGTGATGAATTGTCAAATCAACCTATCCTAAAGCTAAAACTAGATACCTAGAATAAGAACCCTATGCTAATTGAGTGAAAGGGACAAGGAAAACCCACAATGATGGCATACGTAAAGGTGATGAAGGGCGCTGGTGGTTGAAGCGATTGATGGAGAGATAGAGCTCGAAGCTTTGCATGAAGCTTTGGCAGACATCGAGGATGAAAAGCCCTCTATCAATGGTGTGAATAGAGTGACGAATGAGTGGGGTAGAGGAGCTCCAAGGTGCTTGATAATGGTGATGGAGGAAGAAGAAGATGAATAAGAATTTCACTCAATTTCACATACCCCCACGAACGTTGACACACGACCCTTTAAATAGAGGGTCTTCTCTAAATGAGTCAAACAAAGCAAGTTTGGACTTGCTATTTGGCCGAAAATTGAGCTCGAAATCTCAGGCTTTGCCAGAGCAATTTTTTCCATGCCAAATCTTGTGGAGACGTCTAATGGATGAGGATCGATCTTCAGAACAATCTTGCCAAATTTTGCGACATTTGATTGAGATTTGCTCAATCAAATCTTTGATTGAATCCACACGACCATGGGTTCTTTGGTTGTTGCATTTTATCTAAGAAATAAAGGAAGAAGGCGGTAGGGGGATTTTTGTGAGAAAGATGAAAAGATGGGGGCTTGTTTGTAAGAAAAACATAGAAGATAGGGATCTAAGTGCAGAAAATAGAGATCTATGCCCTTAAACGCAAACTAGGTTAAGATGGAGTCTGATTGAGGTCATATGTTAGGCTTAACCTAATTTGAGCACAAGAAATATAATTTTTACCTTGGATTTAAGTCTTGACCAAGTTTGACTAGGAAATTTACGTATAACCCCAAAATAGAAAAAATTTCTACCTAAGTCTCTGATTTTGGTCAAAATGAGTTCCTTTGGTTAAAGTGAAGATTCCAAACCTCATAGAATATTTTTCAATGATTTTTAAGAGGTTTATATTACATTTCTTTCTATTAGAACCCATTTAATTGAAGTGATGCGGTGATTAGGATTTTTATTAAAATAATCCTCGAAATGTGTAAAACCATGATTCAGTTAGCTTAAGCCTACTTCTTGGGAATTTAAGCTCATTTGACCCTAAATTAAGTATTGATTATTCCCTCAGTTAATCTACAATTATAATTAGGTGTTAAAACAGCAGTATTAATGGGATTTTCTATCTTCTCGTATTTAGTTCAAAACAGAGTTATGATCTTCTGATGAATATTAACAAGCATTTATTACTGTAGTTAGGCTGCATTAGGCTTATTAACACCAATGATGGAGCTACCATCATGACCCCATGCCTAACTTTTGCTAGTCCTTAGCAAAATCCTATGGAACAGACTAGATCTCTAGACTTTATTTTACCATCATGATGCCTACATGTGCCACCTCTGTAGAAATCAGATTGAAATACCAACTCTACGCCTTAAGGTACTCAAGTAATAACCAAGATCCAGACCTGGCCATCCTCAGCCTTGGGTCCACAACGAAGGTTTCTACGGCCCAAGAATCTGCCAAGAGATTTGTTGACCCCAATGGTTAAAACACCCGTGCGTACGTGCAACAAGGTACAGGTTCAATTTGGCAGTGAATTTTTGAAAAAAGAGAGATAGATGTATTATTGAGAGCTTTCTCTCTTTTGTTTTTAGATTCCTCAAAATCCAACATCAAATTGGCCCTAAACACGGTCTGTATCAGATTCCTCATCCCCATCATCAATCCTCGAAGGGTCCCTGACTTTCAATGCTTCATGATAGCACCACCCATGGCAACCCCCAGAACCCTCGCTTTCAACACTTCATGGCAGTGCCACTTATGGCATTCTATAGCTAAATCCAAGCCCTGACAATTGACATTTCAGGAAAATGCCACCATGGCACCTGAACCAACACAATGCACTTACGTGCCCCCGATAGGACATTTAAATATCCTAGGAGACAAGAGCTAAGGAGACCATATGTTATAATGCATCCTTAAGGAGAATATTTAATCCACCTCTCTATGGTAAGAACTCATCCAAATCAACTTATGTTTTTGAGTCACTCCTAAGTCAAATTTTTGAGAAAACATTTTTTTTCAGAATAGAACACTTTATGGTAATATTTTCATTAAGTACACTGAACCAGACTAGCGTGTGAATTTTAGGTGCTGATGTAAACATGTTTACACTACTTAAGATGTCTATATATGCATGTTCTTAAGTATTGGATTGCATTGCATACTATAAATATTGCATAACATGCATCATCTTGCATTTAGAGTAGTTTGAATAAAATGGAGGATAATTATCTCCTTTTATGTTCAGGGACAGGGAAAACATTTTATCGGGGCCTCGGATCAAAGATCCAACCGTACAAGTGTGATCAGGGCGACGATTGAAGTTCAACGACTCCAAGATTGCCCTAATCAGACATCTATAGCATCAGATAGAGACCATGGAACCTTAGAAGATCAAGGGCCAAGATGGTGTGAATCCATACTTTAAATGACAAATCTGACCACACGAATGGATTCAGATCGACGATCGCAGCCCAACAGCATGAAAATCGACTCAATCCGACAACCGTGGCACGATCTACATTATCCAGAAGATGGACGGCTCAGATGGTGCCACGTGGCACCATCTCAGCCATCCAACCGACCCTCAGGACCGCCGCTGCCTCTCCAAAGAAGATCCAACATGCGATCTGGGCCATTGGATCTTGATCCAATGGCCATGAGCATGCGCCGCTCAAAACATCCACGTGACCATCTTGACGACGCAGCGCAGCGGGCGAATGCCTTATCGCGAGCGGGCAGCGTGCGTTCGAGCCTGCACGAGCGACAATTGAGGCGCGGGTAAGCGGGCTCCGCGACTGCTCGATCGCGATCGAACAGTTGCGGGCACTCGATAGCACCCATGCGCTATTGCATGCCGCGCCTCACGTGGAATCGCATGCGGGCGGGTGCGTAAAGGAGGCTGGCGGTAGCGCGATCTAAGCCGTCCAATCTCGCGATCGGACGGCTGAGATCAGCTGGACGTGTGCGTGCGTTACACGCGAGGAGGCGAGCAGCCGTGCATCGGCAGCGCCCACTACGCCCACGATGGGGCTTTAGTAACGGTTTTATCCGTCACTATAGACCCCTGATTTAATGTTTTTAAAGTTGTAATGACCAAATTGCCCCCACTCCTTGCAACTATAAAAGGAGACCCCTCCACATGAAATTCTCATCCCTTCCTTCTCTTCGCTCCCTCTCCAAAGCTCAAGAGAAGCTTGTCCCACACCTGGGATGCTTCTCGCGAGATAAAGTCAATTTTTCGTCCCCCTTTCAGAAGCAGATCCCGTAACGACCATGACGTGCTGCCCTGTTCCCGTTCTCCTGTTTCGCCCTCCTTTATCCTGCTCCATCCTCCTTCATCCAGGCGTCGTCCCATCCAGCTCGTCCTCCAAGCGACCGTCGAGGAGGATATCTCTCTCCCTATTCTTTTTACTGCTTTCTAGAATAGATTTACTACTTTCTAAAGTAGATTTATTGCTTTCTAGTGTAATCATTTTCCCACTTTCTAGTGTAATGAACAATCTTTCTGATGATGAAATTTCATGTTCATTCTACATCTCTTTTTGGATTTTGTTTGTGATATTCTCTCTCTCTCTCTTCTATTTATTATAAATAGTTAGATAGTTATAATCAATTAATTTACTTCGTGACAAATAAAACTAATGCGTGTTTGTAAATCAAACGTCCACCTCCCTGTGTTCGACCCAGGATTTTCATTCCAGTATAAATTTTATTTGTTGAACACGAGTTCATCGCTTTCAAACTACAATGACAAGGTTTTTCAAAACCAAACACGTTAGCGTAGCAACCCGAGCTTCAACATTTTGGCGTCGTTGCCGAGGAGGCGACGCTCTTTGATTTTTTTCTTCACATTTTCTAACTTACAAATCATTTACCTCACTTCTCTCCTTTCTTATTGTGATTGCAGTACTCTTTTGAGACGAGCAAACGCGGTCAATCGGAGAAAAGAGCTATTAAAGGTTCTGTGAGTTATCCCCCACCTTCCACCCAATAGATTTCATTCCACCACGTAATAACACAAACATCAATCAACCTAGGTGATCTTATAAACTATAAGGTTAGATTATTTGTTATTTGACACACACCCACCCCAATCTCCACATTAAAAAAGAAAAATAAAAACAAAATCTCACAAAGGTACACAACCTCATCTGATTTTCAAACTCAACCGGTAAACCGATCTTTGGAGCCGGTACAGACATCCAAACACATAATTGAGTAGAAATCAGATTAGGCAATCACTTGTGTGCCTAATTAAGTGGTACAATAGGCAAATTGTTTGAGTTGATTGGGATGCACCACTTTAATTAAAATCAACTCATCAAGTAGCTGCCACTTAGGTTCAACTATTAGGGATTTACCAGGCACTCCACTCTTTTTAAGCTTCAAAGGAAAACATCTTTGCTTGTGCTTTTAAAACCTGGTGTGCCAACAAAAACTTGTTTGAAAACACCTAAAGTTGAATCTTAAATGCTACTAAGCAAGATTTGAACTCTAAAATTCACCACATCAAAAATAATCTTGCTTGAAAATCACTGGTTGTGCACACATACACAAATCAATCAATCATTAAGGGCACAACCAATATAAAGGGCCCATCACATTCCAAAGCACATTCAAACCTAGCCCTCAATAAAACAGAGTAGACGTTAGCCTTAAGGATTTGACTCACTCTTCAGATCCTAGAATGAGATTATTTTCGATTAGTCTGTTTCTACTGTTCAATCTGATGTCTAGCTAGGGGAGTAGAATCAAATGATCGCGACTGGGGGGTACACTAGGAACAGGAGGTGCAAGCCGAAGGAAGAACCTTCTCCTCAGTCCCTCCTTCTAACTAGTTGGATTGAACAGACAGAAGTAGATCAAATCGTTCCTTTATCTCAAGATAAGTTTTGGGAGTCTGTAGGTCTTTAGGCTAGCCCACTTAAGGACAGGTTTGATTGTCGGTATTGCAGGACACCTTTCTTCCTCCCGTCTCTCATGAATTCTTCCACATATTACACGCATTCCCGCTCTTTCCCATCTATTTTGAATTATCCTCAATATGATGATTATCCCAACTCGTACTATAATCAACCATCAGTTAGTTGGGATAACATGGATTGGGGATATAGTTCCAGACCTCCGTGTTTAGGGTCTAACCCTCAACACTATAATTGTGATTTCTATCCTTCTCAGAGCCACATCAATTATAGATCGTCAACCTTTCATGAACAACCTAATACGATCTTCAATCAAGAAGGATACACCGATTCTTACCCATCCTCTGATTACACTGCCTTTAGGTCATCACCGCCTTTTGAACAATCCAAAATGACCTATTATCAGGAAGGGTATAACAAATCTCAATTCATTAATTCCCCTGCATTGATCCCAAACCTGCCTAACCCTGAACCAACTCATTTGGTTCAGGGTAACCAGGTTCAAGATAAGATTCTAGCTAACATAGGAATATCATACAATCTTTAGAAGTTCAGCCAATACCTTGCATAGAGAGATTGGAGCCTCTGATTCAGTTGATTGATGATTTGAATAAGTATTTGTTGGATTGTCTCCAGGATGTTAAGGATAAGAACCCAGGTGAGTTTCTACTTAGGAAGTTAGCGAAATTGAGGATGAGATTTATGGTTGCTTTGATTCAATCGTGGGATGATTCCCAGGATGAACTCCCTTCAAGAGAGCCAATGTCAGAACCCGTTCAGGCACCTGTTGGGGGACATGTGTTACAAGGCTGACCAGATTGATTTAGAACAACTAATTAAGGATGATCTGATTTCTTCACTTGAGATCCCTGAGCCAGGGTATGAGGAAACGTATGTCTCCTTGGAACAGAAAGTGACAGATGATTTTGGGACATACATTAATACGGATCTTGATTTCTTTGATTCTGATGGTGAAGATTCAAGTTGCGAAGTCTCATGTGAGTTTACATAATATGATTTCTATGAGACGATTTGGCTTAAGGTATCTGATAGATCATTTGATAGCCCAATAATTGAGGAAACTGATCTTATTAGGGCTCACATTACGGATCCAGAATCGCATTTTCTGGAGGATTCAATTCAATGCCCTGATTGTCAGTTACACCCCATTGAGCTTATTGATGATTCTGTTTCTAAGATAATTAGAGTCAAGTCAATTCTGATTCAGCCACATCATTTAGACTTGGAGATTTCAGACAGGGTGATTAATATGCAAGAGGTCTCGAAATTTAACATTCTAATTGAGGAGGATAGGAGTTGGGAAGTTCTAATTTGGGAAGCTAACTTTGGAGGAAATAGAAGATTAAGTCTAAGGGTTCCGATTCATCTGAAACCATCAAACCAGGACCCTTACGACATTTGTTCTAAGGATGTCAAACCCAAGCACACATTCAATCATTATCCTTTTGAGCTTGAATTCTCTGTAACCTGACTATTTGGTCTTGGGTTGCATCCTTAAAAGTCGTAGGCCCGACCCTGCTTGCATATTGATTTTAGGTTTTGGGTAACTTTTATCTAGAACCTGAGATATTCTAGATTATGAGGTATGGGTCTGCACCACAATCTAGTCCACATCTGTGGACCTCTGCTGATAGGCCAGAGGTTTCTTATGTTTATTCTGATTCTGACCTGCACCTGTGAATTCTTTATTTCTCTTCTTGTATAGTGTGCCTAGCTGAAGGCACTAAATTCAGCACGTATACAGTTCTTTTTATTTTTCATCTCGAAGTGAACCTGACAGTCATGCAATTCAGGTGCTTTCTACGCTATTCCACTCTGTTTTATGTCCTTTTAATACAATGAGGGCATTGCATTGGATAGGCATAGGGGGGTGGATATTCATCTCTGAATTTATTCGTCAGCTCCATGGATTTGTTTTATTTTCTTTTATTAAAAAAAAATTTGTGGAATTAGGAAAGAGAACTTGGGTTTAAGAAAATTTTCAATCTTAGGAAATATTATATTATGATCTGAACACAAAGACCGTTCAGGTCTTCAGACTTAATCAGCCTGTGCATACATTAAAATGTGGATTTATTTCTCGAGTCCTCGCCATCTGAATTCTATTTTAATTGGAGTAAATAAGTTTGGGTGATAAGTACACGACTTATCAAAACACCCTCTGATTTGAGGAAACTTTGAGTTTTTAGCATTGATGTGCTTTCATGTGTGTGTCTTAAGAAGTGTCATTATAGTTCGCACTTGCAATGTCAGTTTTAAAGTAAAGAAACGAATGTGAGTCCGAGTGTCGATCTCAAGGAGGTGTGAAAATTAGATTTTTCTTGTCACTTATTGTCACAAAAATCGTGGAGTTTTGCTTGCGAAAAGGTGTGGGTGAAAAGCAAGAGAGAGCGAGAGATTAGGGTTAGAGTCATTTCATTCTTTAACAAGCAACTTGAATAGGAAATAAAGTAGACAACTAAATGGAAAACAACCTCATTAATCATACAACTTTAGTTCATAAATTACAACATTAGATACATGCTTAAACACAAGTAAAGTAAAGCTTAAAAGAGCCGAAGAAAGAGAGAGAGGGAAGGCGGCGAGGCAGCCACGGTGGTGGAGAAGGCTCTATCGGTGGCTCGTCATCTCAGGAGATTACAAGAGGGCCTAAAGCTAGCTAAGAGAGGGGTAGAGTAGTTGCAAGGGAAGTGAATGCCTTGAATGAGTGGTTGGAAGGGGTTTAAATAGGGAGAAGGGCTTTCCAAATGAAGAAGGGGTTTTAGAGACGTCTAGGACGTCGTTAAAACCCTTCCAAAAATGTCGGTGAAGCCCCCAGCCCGCCGATCGCTCGCTCGCGTCGTTCTTCCTCACGCTTGATCCGTGGGCATGGCATGAGAGCCATCCGATCTGAGATCTTCGCCCAGGCGCACTCAGATCTCCCGGGCACACTCAGATCCGGTATGTGCACGTGCGTCGCTGATCAGCACCTGAGGGTGCGTCGCATGGCGCTATCGTCACTGTTCGCGTGCTGATCTACGACTGAATTTCGTCTGCAGGCCTTGCTGTCTTCGAATTCCCGCACCGCGCGTTTCGAACCTGCATCGCGTGGGTGCGGGCGTGCGCTTTAACAGTTGCGCTATGCCCGCTGCTTTGTCGCGGCAACCGCGGGTGTGCGCACGGTTCTCAATCGTCCGATCAGAGATCGACGGGTAAGATCTGATCTCTGGTTGAAGGTGGAAGTGGGCGCACGGTGAGCGGGCACCACGTGGCGCATCAAGGGTCGTTGATCATCAAATCAACGGTCAGAAGTTCTTAGGCCCATTGTGGGAGCTCCGGATGTCAAATTTGCCTGATTTTGAGTCCGTTGGACTCCGTTGGTCATTCTGAATCCATCCGTGCGGTTCGATTGCTCATCTGAGGCCTGCTTTGACAAGTGCTTATTCAAATGGCCGTTAATACTGTTTCATAAGCAATCTTGGCATATGATGCATGCAATGCTCCCATTCTATTTATGTTGTGCCTTTTATTCTTAAGATGGGCCCTATTTAATAGAATTATCACCCTCATATGCAGTGTTATCATACCCCCATGCTTACTCGCTAGTCCCTAGCAAGGTTTCTTTTAGCCTTTATTTTCTGTCAGAATTTAAGAAGTAATTGCTTAGACACTTCGTCACTTGTCAATAGGAGGAAATATATGAAGATCTTAATCTACAGAGACTAAGCAGTGCCCGAGTGTCTGCCAAAATATGAATCGCCCGAATCCTTGCTTTAATGTATGTAAATATACAAATGTATATGAATATATATTTTTTAGAATTTTTTGGAATTCAGAGTGGGTTGGTAACTTTTTACGGCTACCCAACCCACCCAAAACTCGGTCAAAACCCTGAGTGCTAAGCATCCTGGTGTGAACATTGTGATAGACTCACTCAACGGTAATTCAGACAAACTTCAGGTTTCTACACCCCTGGGTGACCGGAAGAGGAAGTATTTTGCCTGAAGGTGTATTTGTTCAATTGGTAGCTTTCACCCTACATTTGTTTTAATTGGGGTCAACACAAGGATTTTTCCAGTGTATATCTCCCAGGCTTGTACTACTTCCCCGCTTCTTCCTTAAGTGTTTTGGTTCTTTTTGTGCAATTACTGAGCTAGGCTCTGGACAACCGACCAATGGCCTATTACCCACGATCACTTGCCAGCCATACTCGTGTAGTGAAGTGTGGTTTATTTTGTTTTCTTTTCTTTTCCTATTTTTTTTCTTGTAGGTGGCTTCCTTGATCTCAAATGTACCTAGAGGAAATGAAGAAGAAGTGGTCCCGTGGTTGGGCTCTGGACAACCTACCAATGGACTGTTACCCATGACAACTTGCTAGCCATACCACCCTAGAGAGTTCATTAGCTACCCAATTCCTATCAAAATCTCCGAGGAGTGAGTCGGTGCAAGAATGTGTGCAGATGCTTTGACTCAAAGTTCTTCTGAGTTAGAGGGTGAGTTGATAAGTCGTATACTTATCACCTTATTTAGTAGGTGGATTAGAGTAGCTTAAGGTTGCAAGGATTCGAAGCTAAATCCATATTTTAACGGACACCAGGGCTGATTAAGTCTGAAGGCCTAAAACATCTAAGTGTTCAAGTTCTTTTTGTATTTTTTTCCACTATTGACAAGTTTCTAATGCCTAAGTTTCTTCCTAAATTCATTTTTTTTTAATTTATTCAGACTGATTAAATGAGCTCAGGATCGTTCCATTTACCACCACCCCATGCTTAAGTTGGACAATGTCCTCATTGGCAAATACATGGATGCAATAGGGGTTCAAAAGGATAATACCTGAGTGACGTACAATACCAGATCAGTCTGAATCCTCTGGGTTGCCTCCCAGGAAGTGCTGAGTTTAACGCCTCCAGCTGGGCAGTGCTTCGTGTCATCCCTCAATGAGGGTGACACTCTCCTTTGGGGGAACCTGGGCTAGGAAGTGTTTTAATCTTTGACCATTAACTATAAAAGTGTGCCCAGTGTTTGGATCAGCGATTTCAACCGCCCCATTAAAGTAAGGCTTAACCACCCGAAATGGTCCTGTCCATTTGGACCTGAGTTTCCCCGGAAAGAGTTTTAGGCGGGTGTCGAATAGCCAGACTTGCTAGTTAGGCTCAAAGGTCTTTCTATGGATGAGTTGGTCGTGGACGGCTTTCATTTTCTCCTTATATAGTCGACTATTCTCAAAAGCGTCCCGACAAATTTCTTCGAGCTCAGATAGTTGGAGCATCCTCTGCGCATCGGCTAATTGGGAATCCATGTTACATTGCTTGACAGCCTAGTAAGCTAGGTGTTCCAATTCGACAGGAAGATGGCAAGCTTTGCCAAAGATCAGGCGATAAGGCGACATGCCTATCGGGGTCTTGAAAGCGGTCCTGTATGCCCACAGGGCATCATCTAGTCATGTGGACCAGTCTTTCCTGTCAGGTCTCACAATCTTTTGTAAAATGTTCTTGATTTGTCTATTGGAGACCTCGGTCTGCCCATTTGTTTGCGGATGATATAGGGTAGCAATGCGGTGGTTAACCCCGTATTTTCCAAGTAGGGTACGGAATTGGGAGTGGATAAAATGACTTCCACCATCACTGATCATGGCCTTTGGTATTCCAAACTGGGAAAAGATGTTCTACTTAACAAAGTCCATGATAGTCCTATGATTGCATCAACGGGTGGAGACGGCTTCAATCCATTTAGAAACATAGTCTACCGAGAGCAGGATGTACTCGAAGCCATTAGATGGTGGAAAGGGGCCCATAAAATCGATACCCCAAATGTCGAAGATTTTGACAATCAAAATGGGCTGGAGGGGCATCATATCTTTCCTGGTCATGGTCCCTAGCGTTTGGCAGCGTGAGCAAGTCTTGGCAAAGTTGTGTGCATCCTTAAATAAGGAAGGCCAGTAGAATCCAGACTGCAGAACCTTTGCAGCCATTTTCTTTCCAGAGAAGTGGCCACCACAAGCCTAGTCATGATAGAAGGAAAACACACTCTGAACTTCATTCTCGGGGATACACCTCCTGATGATCTAGTTGGCACAGAGGCGAAACAGCATGGGATCGTCCCAGAAATAGTGCTTGGCCTCAGCCAAGAACTTGTCCCATTGCTGTCTGGACCAGCTGTGCTGGGTTTGTCCTACAACTAGGTAGTTGACGTAGTCAGCATACAAAGGCAGTCTCTTGTCTTGCATAGCTAGAATGTGTTCATTAGGGAAGGTGTCAGATAGAGGTAGGGAGGGTCCAATGTGGTCTGGATGAAGTCTAGACAAGTGGTCAGCCACCACATTCTTCGATCCGGCCTTGTCGCAGATTTCCAGGTCAAATTCCTGCAAGACCAGGATCCATCTGATGAGCCTGGGCTTTGCGTCCTTCTTCGCCAACAGGTGCCAGATGGCTGAATGGTCAGTATAGATGGTCACATGGGATCCCAGCAAGTACGATCAGAACTTCTCAAGTCCAAAGACTACAGCGAGCAACACTTTCTCTGTGACAGTATAATTTCGTTGGGCCTCGTCCAACGTTTTGCTCGCGTAGTAGATCACCACGGGTTTCTTGTCTTGTCTTTGTCCTAGGACAGCTCCTATGGCAAAATCTAATGCATCACACATAATCTCAAAGTCCTGGGACCAATCTGGGGGCTGAAGTACAAGTGCTGTGGAAACTAAGTCCCGGAGGGTGTGATAAGCCTGGATTCAATCAGAAGACATGTGGAATATGGCGTCGTTGGCTAGAAGGTCGGTTAAGGGTTTGGAAAGCTTGGAAAAGTCTTTAATGAACCTTCGATAGAAGCCAATGTGTGCCAGAAATGAGAGAATATGTCAGATCGAGCTAGGCGGAGGAAGTTTGGAAATCAAATAAACCTTAGCCCGATCTACCTCGATGCCCCTATGCGATACGATATGACCGAGGACAATTCTTTCTTGAACCATAAAATGGGTCTTTTCCCAACTTAACACCAGATTAACCTCGATACATCATTTTAGGATTTTCTCCAAGTTGCTCAAACAATGGTCGAATGAATTCCCAAATATAGAGAAATCATCCATAAAGACCTCTAGGTATTCACCCACCATTTCTGGAAAAATGGCTAGCATGCAACGCTGGAAGGTAGCAAGTGCATTGCATAGCCCGAACGACATTCGACGGAATGCAAACGTGCCATATGGGAAAGTGAATGTGGTCATTTCTTGATCTTCTAGAGCAATTGCGACTTGGTTATATCCTGAATATCCATCCAGGAAGCAAAAATACTTTTTCCCTACCAATCTTTCAAGGATCTAGTCAATGAATGGGAAGGGGAAATGATCCTTCTTAGTGGCTTCATTGAGCTTCCTATAATCAATACACACCTGCCATGCGGTGGTGGTGCAGGTGGGGATGGATTCACCATGATCATTGGTGACAATGGTGAGCCCGACTTTCTTTGGAACCACTTGAGTGGGGCTCACCCAGGGGCTATCGGAGATAGGATAGATGATGTCAGTGACAAGCCACTTGATAATTTCTTTCTTAACGACTTCCCACATGTTTGGGTTTAGACATCTCTGCATCTGGCAGGAGGGTCATGCCCCATCTTCCAGGTAAATCTTATGGGTGCAATAGGTAAGGCTAATTCCTCTCAAGTCCGAAATGGTCCAACCAATGGCGGCCCGATGTTCTAAAAGGGTTGCGATCAACCTGAGTTCCTGATCCTTGGTTAGATGAGAATTACTAATCACAGGGAAAGTCTGGTCAGGTTCCAGGAAGGCATACTTGAGATTCTCAAGTAGTGTCTTAAGCTCGGGTGCAGGTGGAAACACAGTTGATAGAAAGGGAAAAGGCGGGAGTTGATCAACATTAATCTCCTCAAATGGTGTTGTGTGATGGTAATCAGCCTTACAGAGGTCGACGGGTAGTGATGGTGACGGGTCAGAACAGTCATTATGGGTTTGGTGGTCTGAGACAGAACTAAGAGTGAGGCATTCCTCAACCAGAGTTTCTATGGGATCATGTTCCTCAACACAATTGCAGTCAAAAGAATTTTGTCGCCCGAAATATATCCAATTGCATTTCCCTATCTCCGAAGGTGATTTCCATGCATCCCGTGTCACAATCAATGTTTGCCTTAGCCGTAGCTAAGAAAGGTCTGCCTAAGATTATGGGTGCGTTCTGTAATTTTTTAGGGACTTCCATGTCGAGCACTGATGTAAACACATTTACACTACTTAAGATGTCTATTTATGCATGTTCTTAAGCATAGGATTGCATTGCATGCTATAAATATTGCATAACATGCATCATCTCGCATTTAGAGTAGGTTGAATAAAATGGAGGTTAATTGTCTCCTTTTATGTGCTTGGACAGGGCAAACTTTTTTATCGAGGCTTCGGATAAAAGATCCAACCGTACGGATGTGATCAGGGCGACGATTGGAGTTCAACAACTGCAAGATCGCCCTAATCAGGCTTCCGTAGCATCAGATAGTGACCAGGGAACCCTAGAGGATCAACGGCCAAGATGGTGTAAATCCGCACTTCAAATGACAAATCCTACTGCACGGATGAATTCGGATTGACGATCGCAGCCTAACGATGCAAAAATCGAGTCAATCCGACATCCGTGGCACTATCTACAACATCTAGAAGATGGACGACCAAGATGGCACCATGTGGCGCCATCTCAGCCACCCAAAAGCCCGCATGCATCCATTGAAGCTTCCGCATCCACTCCCTCTTCGCCGTTGGATCTCGATCCAACGGCTGTGAACGGCCGCACCACAATTCGCCCGCTCGGCCATCTGTGCCCTGTAGCGTAGTGGTCGAAGGCGCTATCGCGTTCACAAGACGCGAGATCGAGCCGCAACGAAGGGGTGAAGGGTGCGGGTGAGCGGGTGCGGGCGTGCGTTGGATCGTGATCGGGCGGCTCAGATCTTCTAATAGCGGCCACACGCTATTTCACGTGAGGTTGGAATGCGCCATCGCACGCTCTGGGCGGGCACGCAGCGAGCGGGGAAGGCGAAATTACAGCCGTCCGATCTCGTGATTGGACGGCTGTGGATGGCTGAACGTGCGGCAGGCATTGAGAGTGAGCAGTCGAGGAGGCGCGTGTGGGGAGCGACCACTACGCCCACGCTGGGGCTTTAGCGACGATTTTATCAGTCACTAAAGACCCCTCATTTAATGTTTTAAAGATGTAATGACTAATTTACCCCCACTCCTTGCAACTATAAAAGGAGACCCCCTCCACACGAAATTCTCATCCCTTCTCTTCTCTACCTCTCCAAAGCTCAAGGGAAGCTTGTCCCACACCCGGGATGCTTCTCACGAGATAAAGTCCAAATTTTCGTCCCCCTTCGGAAGTGGATCCCACGACGACGACAACGTGCTGCTCCGTTCCCATTCTTCTGCTTCATCCTTGTTAGTCCTACTTCATCCTCCTTCGTCCAGGCATCATCTCGTCCGACTCGTCCTTCAAGCGACCGACGAGGAGGATATCTCTCTCCCTATTCTTTTTACTACTTTCTAGTATTGATTTACTGCTTTCTAGAGTAGTTCTGCTCGTCCTCCAAGCAATCGTCGAGGAGGACATTTCTCCCTCCATTCTTTTAATTCTTTCTAGAGTAAATTTATTACTTTCTAGTGTAATTATTTTATGCATTCTAGTTGTAATAGTGAAATGAACAATCTCCTTAATGATAAATTCCTTGTTTATTCTACATCTCATTTTGATTTCTGTGTGTAATATTCTCTCTCTCTTACTCTCTCTCTCTCTTCTATTTATTGTAAATAATTAGATAGTTTTAAATTGAATTACTTTGTGACAAATAAAAACAAACGCATAGTTTTTAAATCAAACGTCTGCCTCCCTGTGTTCGACTCGGAATTTTCATTTCGGTATAAATTTTATTTGTTGAACACGAGTTTTTCACTTTCAAACTACAATGACAGGTTTTTCAAAACCAAACATGTTAGCGTAGCAATTCGTACGTTCAACAAGCACCAAGAAGTCGACCGGGAAATAGAAGTCCTTGACACGTACGATTACATCCTCGACAACCCCCTTCAAGGTTTTCACTGATCTATCAACCAGCTGGATGGTGATAGGTGTGGGTGTCAACTCTCTAAAACCAAATTTGTGGTACAGGGTTGTTGGAATCAAATTGATAGAAGCACCTAGGTCCAGGAGCACTCTATCAAATGTCATGTCCCCGATATTGCAGGAAATCAGGGGTGCTCTTGGGTCAATTCGCTTGAGCGGAAAGTTGCTGGACATTACAGAACTTGCTTGTTCAGAGAGCATAACCTTCCTAGGTGCTTGAGGTCTTGGCTTACGTTTGGGTGTACAGGTGATTAGCCCATAGTTGTGGGCTATTTAAGTATTTAAGTGCCTACACATTAGGTTAATTCTAACATTTATTTAGTATAAATTAGGATGTAAATAGATTAATTCATAGTTTTAATCTAATTACATAATCCATACATTGCATTCATATCTTAAGTGCATTTAGAATTAGCTTAGAATATCATTCATCTAATTAGATAACCAATTAGGTATATTATTTTTATTAACATAGAAGTTGAGGGTCTATACATAAATAATCCTAATATTTTAATAATATTTTCTTTATTCGTCTTCTTTCAGAACAGCTGGCTACCGCTCCAACGCCCGCGTGATGCAGTGAAAGCCATTCAAGGGGGAGCGTATACGGTGGATCTGGTCGGCAGCTGATTTCAAAATTGTTCATGCCACTACAAAAGGAGCACGGAGGCAGCCGAGCAAAGCAGGCCTCCGCCACCGACTCACCACTGTGCAGAGAGATCCTCTCTCTTCCACTCCACACTGCCGGCCTCTACCGTGGCGGCGAGTCTCCACCACCGTGGGCGTGTGGTGTGACAGGCCACACCGCCATCCGGAGCTCGCCCGCATTACCGTGAGCACATCAGCGTGCATCTTCCTCGCCGTCATCGCAGACCACCACGCAAGCTACTGATCAGCCACCCTCTCAGTAACTTAAGACGTCTGGGAAATTTCCCAGACGTCTGAAGTTACCCGCTCACCTCCACTTCCTCAGCCTGCACTCTCCAACCGGCCACCAAACCGCCTGCGCCCTCCACCGCTCACCGGCTGCTGACCTGCGCACGCCTGCAGATCAGCCCGCGCTCTCCTCCAACGCCTGCAGACCAGCCTGCAGCATCCTCCAACAGCCTCTGCAGCTTCCACCGCACACGCCAACCACCTGCAGACCACCGCGCAAGCGCCCCCTCTGCAGCTACCACCGCCACGCCTCCGCGCGCCAGCGCCCTCCGCAGCCCCTCTGCAGCTTCCACCGCACAGCCATCTGCAAACCACCGCGCAAGCGCCCCCTCTGCAGCTTCCACCGCACACGCCAGCACCCGCCTGCAGACCACCGCAGCCACGCCTCCGCGCGCCAGCGCCTTCCGCAGACCCTCCGCGCGCCCACGCACAGCCACCTGCAGAACCGCCAGCAACCGACCTCTGCAGCTACCACCGCAGCCACGCCTCCGCGCGCCAGCGCCCGCCTGCAGACCACCGCAGCCACGCCTCCGCGCGCCAGTGCCTTCCGCAGACCCTCCGCGCGCCCACGCACAACCGCCTGCAACACCTCCGCCGGAGCTCGTCCGGCCACCTCCGGCCGCCGCGCGACTCGCCGTCACCACCGATTTGAAGCCCTTGATCCAAGGGACCTCCGCCGAGCTTCCCGCGCCCAGCCATCGGCTCCTCGTCGCACAAGACAACGAGGAAAAATTCCCCTGTTTTGCTACAGTAAAGCATTGATTAAAATTTACATTTTCTGCCATTGCCAGATTTTATTCATATTCTATTCAGTCTGCATTGCGGAAAATATCCTGTAGTTTATCATAATTGCCATTTCAGCATTATTTCTTGCTTAAACCTTAATCTAAAGGCAATCTTGGCTTGGTTCTTGTCCAAATTGACTCCGAACAAACATTTTTAAGTGGCGCGAATTTTAATACGTTATTGCCTCCCTGTGGAAACGACCCGCTCCTCTGCGAGTGGTTATTTCTTATTAAAAATTGATTAGTCGATTTTTCCACCACATTAAACTACAAACGACTTAAAAGCGAAAGATCGACCCGGTCAAATGGCGCCGTTGCCGGGGAGGCAACAGACGCAATAATTTCGCCTAATTTTATTTTGATTATTTGTCAATTGCACAGAGATTTGACCATTCATTATTTTCTTTTCTGTGCGAGAAATTTTGTGCAAGAATCAGCCACTGTGAGAGGCGACCCTTGACGTCGCCAGACGAGAAGTGGACAAGCAATTTTGAAAGGAGGAGAAGGACGAGGACGCGACGGACACCATTGTATTTAATCTCTAATTTAATTAGAATAGAATTAAGACTGAAGACTTAATTTTTCATTACAGTTAGTTTGAAACCCTTGTTCTGGGGCATATTTTGAGGGTTTGTTCCCTGATTTTATTTTGGACCCGTGTTGGGTAATTTTTGGGAGCCTGTTCCCTTTTCTTTAGATTTAGGTTTATTTTTTTTTTATTATTTCTTTTATTTGCTTGTGCATAAGTAGCTCTAAAAAAATAGAAAAAGAAAAAAAAATGAGCTGCCTGCTAGAAGCTGCCTGCCCTAGGACGAACCATTTAGGTCTGTATGAGCAGCCTCTAGATTTGCTTTTCTGCATTGCGTGCATTTTTGCATCGAAGATCGCTGGAGGCAAGGTACGCATTCTCTTACTTTGCATCCTATTTTTGATCACGCATTGCATTTGGGATTTAATGCAAAGACCACCTAATCTGTACTGAATAAATCTAACAAGTGGTCACATATTTTTTTTTTAGAAAAAGGACTAATTAAAGGAAGGACATTTTAAAAACCAAGGATTTCATTTTCAAACTTGGCGTGCGATTCAAAGTTCAAAATCTTTTACGGTGTATGCACACTTATTTCACTTGCACCACGGCACGCTTCTAGACACTCCTTAGGTTTGGAAATACTAGGACAAGAGCCCTCCTTTCGTTGGATTCTGAAGTGTTCGGAACTTGAGATCAAAGGTTTTGTAAATCCAAAGAGGGGGATACCCTGTCACGGATTTTTGGGGGTAGTTGGGGAGCACCGCGAAAGCACAGCTTCAAAGGAAGGCTTAGGCCTACTTGCATCCCTCGATCTTCCGTCTTTGGATTTACTTGACCATTTGAGATTTAGGAAAGAACACCTAAGCTCCAACTAGGTCTTTTTAGGCGAGCCGTAGGTCAACAATAGGTGCGTAAATTGATTGAACAAATTGTATTGTCACCTGCAATCTGACTTAAAATCAAAAGCCTAAATTGGGAAAGACCTAAAAGGTCCTTTTTGAATTGTGTCTTGTTTGGGGAATTCTGATTGAAGTGTGAGTTAGAATGGACCACATTGATTTTCTTCCTTTCACATCTTGCCCACACCCTCACCCCCACTCTGCATCCTTCGATCCCAGATGCCGAGATGGTCCATTCCTTGATGGACATAATGACAATCATTGGGATCCGTTTTACTCCTATTATAGGAGTATTGGCCTAGTTAAGCCCCAAATTAGTGAGCAGAACTCAGGAGCGGGATTTGCTTTACCCAATATCCCACATACCAAAGAAATACCCAACCCACCCTCCCTGAAAACTTATCATGGTTGGACAAACACTCCTGGGTACTATAAGCCTGAGCTTGACTTCTCTTATGATAAAAATGACCTCTCCTCTTTGAAGATGGAAATACAGAAAATGCAAAATGAAATGAGTGAATTGTTAGGAGAATCTTTGAGAGCAGGCCAACAAGAAAGAGATGAAATTAGCCACCCAATCTGCCCCATTGACGATGACGTACACCCCTCTACAATAGATGCATTTCCCGTGGGAAAGCTACACTTTAAGTTGAAGGGAAATTCTGGGGAAAATAGCTACTTTTCGAGGATCGATTTTGAAACCTCCCCATTAGATGACACTTCCTTGAGAGATCTACACTTTAGGTGGGAGGAAAATACACATGAAAGTAGCTATGCATTGGATGAAGAAAGGTGGCAACCCGAGGAAGATGATGATAAGGTTGAGTATCCACCTGAATTATATTGGAGTCAAAAGAAGGGAATGATGGTGCCATTGGAAGACCTCGACCCAGATGATAGTATTTTCGTGACATTTGATGAAGTGGGTCAAAGTCAAGTTGTTAATCCTACCCTCCCTTCTAATCATGATATGGAACTCAAACCCACCCTTAGGGAACCTAACCCTAAAGAAATTGACCTATCTGAGGAGTCTGATGTAACCAATGTAAATAATTTACCTCAGATAGAGCACCCTAGGGGATCTGCTGAGATATTAAATGATTCTAGACCTCGGGTACATGATGAATTGTGTGATGAGGAGGAAGATGAATTATATGAGGAACCTACATTCAAGATTTGGAGTGACACTAAGGGTGATTATGTCTTATTTGAAGAGTTAGCCCCTGAGGATGTCACAAATTTGACCAAATTAGGTTTCCTTGGCACACCCATTGATGATATTTCTCCTCATGATAAAATGATGGAAAATTTGGAAGCAATTTCTAAGATTTGTGTGGATTCACATATAGACTCGGGGGAAGATGTGAGTAAAGAACAAAAACCCGGGGATGACATTAATAGGATAATCCCTAGATCTGTTGCTTCCAACCTGCCTTCATTCACTTCGAAGTCACCCTCTGATTCTCTTATATCTGAAAGCGAAATTGTGACTCCTAATGAAGAGCAGGAAGATCCACGTGATGGTGCAAGGAATGTTAGGGATGAAATTGAGGAATTAGAAAGAGTGTTTGGGATGGACACCAAGCTGATTAAACCCAACTTAGATCTTATGGCCATCCCACAACCTCGTAACTTGGACACCCTAGACGATCCTTGCCTTAGAGAATTGCTCAGTTTTGTTCTGACCAGGGGGCTTAACAGACCAATATTTTCTGTAATGCAGTATCGGGTATGGATTGATGATTTCTTTAGTCAGTCCATTACCCTGGGGGTTTATCTCTATACCATTCCTTCCCCATTCTTTTTGGAGGATCCTTGTCATCCTACCCCTACCCCTTTGGAGGTTATTTTAACTGTTTATCCTTTAGAACCTCTTCTGGTGACCTGGGAAGATTTCATTCCCATTTTAGTTGGGCGAGCATTTGCTATCGGGATTCATCATCAGCTCGCCAACATCCTAGGTTACCTATTTTCTAGGCCAACTTTGCTTTCCTCATTTTTAGGGCCTATTTCTGCAATTCTTGAACCTGATTTGCAGGTTCTTCGGCTATTCAGCCCAGCTTTGACCCAGGTAATATCCTTCTATGCAATGAGGACATTGCAGATTTTAGGCATGGGGGGGTGTACTTGGGGATATACATAGCATAATTGCATACATTTGTACATATAAAAAAAAAAAAAAAGTTTTGAGCTTAACTGGCTAAGTCCTGCATTCTTAAGCAAATTAGAACTCTAGCGTAGACTAAATTAATTCTAGGGTCAAACTTTAGAAGCTAAATAAGCTACTAGCTTTAGACCTTTAGGGTCCTTTGTGGACTTAAAAACTTAAGTAGGAGTTAAGTTGCGGACCATTCTTCAAGAGGTTGAGGAAGGGAAGCTAGGGTTTGAGTTAAAAGGTGGGGTAGTACCTGGAGTCTTATTCTACCTTTTGGTTTACAGGTCCTTGTAACCCAAGCATCCAAATTGTTCACACTTGGTCTGGTAATTAACTTAATTTCTGAAAAGAGATTTGGTTCTCTTAGTTTTGACTTAAGAAAGGCTTGAAAACATATTTTGATTGGAAGAGTTCCCGCCGCAGGAGAGGTCGAGTATATACTCACCTTGAGGATGCGATGGTAACATATTACCTCCTCGGCACTTGTCTCTTAGGATATCCATCCTACTGGGGGCATGTAAGCGCATTGCGCGGTTCAGGTACCATGGGCGGCCCTATCTCGAAGTGCCGATTGCCATAGGCCTGAATTCGCTTAAGAAATCCATGGGCGATACTATCTCGAAGTGTCGATTGCCAGGAGTTCTTGGGGTCGTTATGGGCGGTGCTATCTCGAAGCATCGAAAGCCAGGCACCCTTCGAGGTATGGTAATGGGGACAATGAATCCGACACAGACCGTGTTGATAGCTGATCTGAGGTTAGACTTAGAAGAATCAAACAAAAAAAAAAAATTCCTTTAACTCAAATAACTCGGACCAATGCAAAAGCACGGATGCTTTAATCTCAGGGATCAATAAACTTTAGGGTAGAGTCAGAAATCAGGGAAACTTGTGCTTACAACTCGTCTTTAGCCGACATAGTCTGTAACTTAGCAACTACTTAGGGACCTTGGGTTTAGAACCTGAACTTAATATGCTTCTGAAGGAAGACTAAGTGAGTTGACTAGTCTACTTAGAGTGCTAGGTTTCGCTTAATTTTGCTAGGGACTAGCAAAAACTAGGCATGGGGGTATTTGATTAGCCCATAGTTGTGGGCTATTTAAGTATTTAAGTGCCTACACATTAGGTTAATTCTAACATTTATTTAGTATAAATTAGGATGTAAATAGATTAATTCATAGTTTTAATCTAATTACATAATCCATACATTGCATTCATATCTTAAGTGCATTTAGAATTAGCTTAGAATATCATTCATCTAATTAGATAACCAATTAGGTATATTGTTTTTATTAACATAGAAGTTGAGGGTCTATACATAAATAACCCTAATATTTTAATAATATTTTCTTTATTCGTCTTCTTTCAGAACGGCTGGCTGCCGCTCCAACGCCCGCGTGATGCAGTGAAAGCCATTCAAGGGGGAGCGTATACGGTGGATCTGGTCGGCAGCTGATTTCAAAATTGTTCATGCCACTACAAAAGGAGCACGGAGGCAGCCGAGCAAAGCAGGCCTCCGCCACCGACTCACCACTGTGCAGAGAGATCCTCTCTCTTCCACTCCACACTGCCGGCCTCTACCGTGGCGGCGAGTCTCCACCACCGTGGGCGTGTGGTGTGACAGGCCACACCGCCATCCGGAGCTCGCCCGCATTACCGTGAGCACATCAGCGTGCATCTTCCTCGCCGTCGTCGCAGACCACCACGCAAGCTACTGATCAGCCACCCTCTCAGTAACTTAAGACGTCTGGGAAATTTCCCAGACGTCTGAAGTTACCCGCTCACCTCCACTTCCTCAGCCTGCACTCTCCAACCGGCCACCAAACCGCCTGCGCCCTCCACCGCTCACCGGCTGCTGACCTGCGCACGCCTGCAGATCAGCCTGCGCTCTCCTCCAACGCCTGCAGACCAGCCTGCAGCATCCTCCAACAGCCTCTGCAGCTTCCACCGCACACGCCAACCGCCTGCAGACCACCGCGCAAGCGCCCCCTCTGCAGCTACCACCGCTACGCCTCCGCGCGCCAGCGCCCTCCGCAGCCCCTCTGCAGCTTCCACCGCACAGCCATCTGCAAACCACCGCGCAAGCGCCCCCTCTGCAGCTTCCACCGCACACGCCAGCGCCCGCCTGCAGACCACCGCAGCCACGCCTCCGCGCGCCAGCGCCTTCCGCAGACCCTCCGCGCGCCCACGCACAGCCACCTGCAGAACCGCCAGCAACCGACCTCTGCAACTACCACCGCAGCCACGCCTCCGCGCGCCAGCGCCCGCCTGCAGACCACCGCAGCCACGCCTCCGCGCGCCAGCGCCTTCCGCAGACCCTCCGCGCGCCCACGCACAACCGCCTGCAGCACCTCCGTCGGAGCTCGTCTGGCCACCTCCGGCCGCCGCGCGACTCGCCGTCACCACCGATTTGAAGCCCTTGATCCAAGGGACCTCCGCCGAGCTTCCCGCGCCCAGCCATCGGCTCCTCGTCGCGCAAGACAACGGGGAAAAATTCCCCTGTTTTGCTACAGTAAAGCATTGATTAAAATTTACATTTTCTGCCATTGCCAGATTTTATTCATATTCTATTCAGTCTGCATTGCGGAAAATATCCTGTAGCTTATCATAATTGCCATTTCAGCATTATTTCTTGCTTAAACCTTAATCTAAAGGCAATCTTGGCTTGGTTCTTGTCCAAATTGACTCCGAACAAACATTTTTAAGTGGCGCGAATTTTAATACGTTATTGCCTCCCTGTGGAAACGACCCGCTCCTCTGCGAGTGGTTATTTCTTATTAAAAATTGATTAGTCGATTTTTCCACCACATTAAACTACAAACGACTTAAAAGCGAAAGATCGACCCGGTCAACAGGCATCCTTTAAAAACTTAGCGTAAGTCGGAATGTGCTTAATGGCTTTGAGGAGCGGAATATTAATCTGTACCTACTTAAAGATCTCCAAAAGCTCCTTAGTTTCCACAACATTCTTCTTTTTCATGATTGTTTCCAAGGCCTCAGGGTAGGGTGTCTAAATGTGGATCGGATCTACTTCTGGGTCCTTGGGCTTTTTTGGTGCCTCTTCTGAGTCGGGTATTTCAGCGGGTGAAGTCTCAGGGAGAGTCGGCCATTTAGGATCCTGGGTTTTTGTGCCACTTCTCAAGGTCACCGCATTCGCAGAGGCATTGGGACCATGGGTTGATCCTTGAGAAGATGAGGACGAAGAAGCACCAAACCCAGGGGGTGTTTGCGGGGCTGGCTGGACCATGTGAGCCTGCCCAGGATTTCCTTGGAACCTTTGCGAATTGGGGCCTCTGTTAATTATGTTTTGCGAGTTCGATTGTGGCTGGGAAGGTAGGGATCCTTGTTGTTTACAGTCTAAGTGTTGGCTTAACTGTCCCTTTACCAAGGCCATTTCCTCCTGATGTTTCTGGTTCATGTCAGCCATCATCTTTATTAGGGTGTCCATTCAGTTTTGTGGGGGAGGTGCCACCCTATTTTGATTATATGGGGGTCTAACTGGTGGTCCTTGCTGATAGGGGGCAAGTGTGGCTGCTAGTTTGGCCTGGGTTGGTTTTGGAATTGCGGTGGTTTCTGGTTTGTCCAACCAAAGTTGGGGTGGTTACGCCAGCCAGTGTTGCAAGTGTTGGAGAAAGGGTCAGGTTTAGCATAACCTTGGACAGCTTGCACATCTTCAAGGATAGACGATGTTGATGGAGAGGGAAGAGAGTAATGAAGGGTTGAGGGAGCAAAGGTCCCTCCCTGGAACGTGGTCAAGGGTTGTTCCAGGTTCAGTTGGGTTAAGGGCTAGACTAGGTCAACATTACGTGCTCCCTTTGCTAGGGAGAAGGTCTGTAACAAGTTCCTGGTCTGGTTCAGTAGCTCATCAATCTTTTTGTCCACCAATTCCACTCGATCTAGTTTCTTGGCAATGATGTCCATGTCAACCATTCCAGAATTTGCTTGTATGTCATAAATCCCACCACGGGGTTGGCTGGACCTATTAAACTGGGCCATGGAGGCATTGTTGAGCGAATTCTCGCTCATGGACTCAAAGAGCTCAAATGCACTCTCCTCGTCCTTGTTCAGGAAGTTCCCCCGTATGAGGCATCGATGAAGTTCCGTAGGTTGCTATCCAGACCGTGGTATAAAATTTGGGCCAATTGCCACCTTGGTACTTCGTGGTGTGGGCATTTCCTCAAAAGTTCATTAAATCTTTCCCATGCCTCATGGAACTGTTCCCCACCCTAGAGTGTGAAGGTAGTAATAGCTCTTCTGAGGGCATTGGTCTTTCCTACGGGGAAGAATTTCTTTAGAAATGCATGACTCAGTTCTTCCTAGGTGGTGATGGATCTACCTAGGGTTCTAAGCCAGTGAGAAGCCTTGTCTATCAATGAGATGGGGAACAGCTTAATTAGAACAATGTCAAGGCTAATGTTCCTAGGTTTCACAGTTCGTGCTATGCGGTCGAGATCCTCTAGGTGCTGGAATGGGTCCTCATTTGAGCTTCCATGGAAATGGCTCTAGATTAGACTTAAGACATTTGGTTTTAGCTCAAAATCATCTCCCCCTTCGCGGATCCTAAGGTGTGGCTCGACTCTAATAGCGGAAGGATTATAGAAATCGTGGAGGGGCCTCGATTGATCTTGAAATGGTGGTACATCGAGTGGTGGTGGTTGCCCTTGTGGGTTCTGTACCCGGTGTATGACTTACATGATGGTGTGGATCTGTTGTTGCTGAAGCCGGTGGTTTGCATTAATTTGGGCTTGGATGATGGCCATTATGTTTGGTGGGGGTTGATCCTCAGCCTTATCTACCCTAGGTTTGCCATGTTTCTAACAGAATCACGTCGCCTAGATTCCTGTCCCAAAACAAACAACTCGGGAAGCAATGAGCATCTCCCGTGCATACACTAGAGAAGAACAGGAGGGGATGCGGAGAGTGACAAATGCGAGAAATGTGTTCAATCAAGCAAACAAGCCTAGTCCCTATGGTGTATTCCTTAGGAGACCTAGAAATCTCAAAAAGGGTGATTAAGTCTGTGAGCACTAGACTCCCCTTCCCAAGGCTAATCTGGCCAGGTTGATTACGAGGGGATTGCAGGGAAGGTTCTTCCTTTGGCTTGTGCCACCGGTTCCGTAGACCCCACAACCGTGGTTGTTCGACACTGCCTTGTAGCCTAGTCACCAGATTCTACCAAGGGAATGAAAGCCAAGTGCCCAGTGAACAAAACCTCACCTCTCGAGAATTAACTCAGTCCTACCTAGGGCACATCTACTCAGTTTTAAAAGGGCTAGGATAGTGCTTGTGCTAGGGTTATGTGATGAGGCATTGATTAGGGTGGTGCCTCTTAATTTTCCACTTTCCGAGTGTGTGCTTCTACCAAAGCATGATTTTCAAGCAAGGATTTTTTTAAGATGTGGTGTTTTTTAGTGTTTCATCCTTACTTTAGTGTCTTTTAGGGTTGACGTGTCTTAATGTTTTCAGACAAGTTTCAGTGGGCACGTCAAGTTTTGCACACAACTTGGTGAAAGTAGATTTCCTTTTACTCTATAGAGGCTCTAAAACCCTAATGTACTCATCCTAATGATCATGCAGCTTCTAGTAGATGAGTCATTTTTAGGGTCGAGTGGTGTGGCCCAAGTCAATCCACGGTGGCTTCGCAAACACCACTCAAAAAGAGAAAAGAACACTCCAACAATTTATTCATAATGTTAAAGTGTACATTTTTTTTTGTTGGGTGATGTGTTAAGGATGTGGGTCAAGTAATCACACACCACGCCAATTTTTATCAATTTTTGCAATTTATTTTAGTTTTTCACGCAAGTAAACAGTCATGAGTGAAGAATTACTCACTACCGGTCCTTGTTGCGCCTACTCCCTTGTTACAGTCATGGGACGCGTCGCTTCACCGTCCAAGCATCGAATTCCTGCAACCATCAAATAAAAAGGAGACAAGGCATTAGACGATGTGAGAATGGATGACGAATGGAAGTGACAAAACAAATCCGTTGCTTCCCCGGCAACGGCGCCAAAAACTGACATGCTTTCATGTGTGTGTGTTAAGAAGTGTCGTTATAGTTCGCACTTGCAATGTCAATTTTAAAGTAAAGAAACAGATGTGAGTCTGAGTGTCGGTCTTAGGGAGGCGTGAAAATCAGACTTTTCTTGTCACTTATTGTCACGAAAATCATGGAGTTTTGCTTGCGAAAAGGTATGGGTGAAAAGCGAGAGAGAGAGAGATTAGGGTTAGAGTCATTTCATTCGTTAACATGCAACTTGAATAGGAAATAAAGTAGACAACTGAATGGAAAACAACTTCATTAATCATGCAGCTTTGGTTCATAAATTACAACATTAGATACATGCTTAAACACAAGTAAAGTAAAGCTTAAAAGAGAAGAAGAAAGAGAGAGAGAGGGAGGGCGGCGAGGCAGCCACGGTGGTGGAGAAGGCTCCGTCGGCGACTCGCCGTCTCTGACGATTACAAGAGGGCCTAATGCTAGCTAAGAGAGGGGTAGAGTAGTTGCAAGGGAAGTGAATGCCTTGAATGAGTGGTTGGAAGGGGTTTAAATAGGGAGAAGGGCTTTCCAAATGAAGAAGGGGTTTTAGCAACGTCCGGGACGTCGCTAAAATCCTTCCAAAAATGTCGGTGAAGCCCCCAGACCGCCAGTTGCTCACCCGCGCCATTCTTCCTCACGCTTGATCTATGGGCGTGGCATGAGAGCCGTCCGATCGAAGAGCGGACGGCTGAGATCTTCACCCGGGCGTGCTCGGATTGCGCCATGAGTGCACGTGCACACAGGCGTTGTTGTCCGGCGTGTGCACGCGCGTGGCTGATCAGCGCCTGAGGGCATGTCGCATGGCACTATCGTCACCATTCACGTGCAGATCTACGGCAAAATTTGGTTCGCACGCCTCATTGTCTTCAAATTCCCGCACTGTCCAGCTCGAACCCGCGTTGCGTAGGCGCAGGCGTGAGCTTTAACTGCAGCGCTACTCCCACTACTTTGTTGCAGCGACCGTGGGCGTGTGCATGGTTCTCAGCCGTCCGATCAGAGATCGACGGCTGAGTTCTGATCTCTGGTTGAAGGTGGAAGCGGGCACACGGTGAGCGGGTGCCATGTGGCGCATCGAGGGTCGTTGATCATCATATCCACGGTCACAACTTCTTGGGCCCATTGTGGGAGCTTCAGATGTCAGATTTGGCCGATTTTGAGTCCGTTGGACTCCGTTCAGCGTTCTAAATCCATCCATGTGGTCTGATTGCTCATCTGAGACCTGCTTTGACAAGTGCTTATACAAGTGGCCGTTAATACTATTTTATAAGCAATATTGGCATGTGATGCTTGCAATGCTCCCATTCTGCTTAGGTTGTGCCTTTTATTCTTAAGATGGGCTCTATTTAACAGAATTATCACCCCCATATGCAGTGTTATCAAGAATCTACACACTTTCTTTGCACTGACTCGTTGTTCGGTGATTTTAACGAAAATTGGGTAGCTAATGAACCTTCTATGGTCATATGGCTGGCAAGTTATTGTGGGTAACAGTCCATAGATAGGTTGTCTAGAGCCTAGTCACTGGATCTTTCTCTTTTTGCTGCCTTTAGGTAAATCTTAGACCAGGGAAGTCACCTACTTAAAAAAAGAGAGTCAAAAAGAAAAGAAAAAAAAAGGAGAAAAGAAAAAAGAAATAAGCCACACTTCGCTACACGAATATGGCTGGCAAGTTGTCGGTGGTAACACCTCATCGATCGGTTGTCCAGAACCCAGCTCAATAAATGCACTGAAAAATCCCAAAACACTTAGGAAGAAGCGGAGAAGTAGAATAAATCGAGGAGATATACACTGGATTCACCCTTGTATTGATCCCGTAAAAAAATAAAAGTAGGGAGAAAGCTACCGGTTGTAAAGATACACCGTGAGGCAGAATTCTTTTTTAGGTCACCTAGAGGCATAGAAATCCGAAGTCCGTTTTAACTGCCGGTCAACGAGTCTATCACATTCACAATAAGATGCTTAGAACTTAGGGTTCACATCAAATCTTGGGTTAGTTGAATGGCCATAGAAAGCCACTCTTAAACCCTAAAACTTGAAAATCCAAAAAAATTAGAAAAGAGAAAAAAGAAAAAAGAGAAAAAGAAAATTTTCTTTAAATAAGGTGAGGGCTTGAGGCGGTCTGCATTTTGGCAGATACTCGGGCACTGTTGTGCCTTTGAAAGTTCAGATCCTAAGTAGACATTTTCTTAGTGATTGAAAATAACTCAAGCCCAAATAATCCAACCTGATTATTTTATAAATAGCATATAGTTTTTGCTAGGGACTAGCAAAAGATAGTCATGGGGGTATGATGTAAACATGTTTACACTACTTAAGATGTCTATTTATGCTTGTTCTTAAGCATAGGATTGCATTGCATACTATAAATATTGCATAACATGCATCATCTTGCATCTAGAGTAGTTTGAATAAAATGGAGGTTAATTGTCTCCTTTTATGTTCAGGGACAAGGAAAACTTTTTATCGGGCCTTAGATCGAAGATCCAACAGTATAGATGTGATCAGGGCGACAATTGGAGTTCAACGACTCCAAGATCGCCCTAATCTGACATCTGTAGCATTAGATAGAGATCGGGGAACCCTAGAAGATCAAGGGCCAAGATGGTGTGAATCCACACTTCAAACGACAAATCTAATCACACGGATGGATTCGGATCGACGATCGCAGCCTAACAGCGTGAAAATCAACTCAATCAGACAACCGTGGCACCATCTACATTATCCAGAAGATGGCTGACCCTCAGGACCATCGCTGCCTCTCCAAAGAAGATCCAACGTCCGATCTGGGTCATTGGATCTTGATCCAAAGGCCATGAGCACGCACCGCTCAAAACATCCGTGCAACCATCTTGACGACGCAACTCAGCGAGCGAACGCCTTATTGCGAGGGGGTGGCGCACGTTCGAGCCTGCGCGAGCGACATTTGAGGCACGGGTAAGCAGGCACCACGACCGCTCGATCGCGATCGAGTAGCTGCAGGAGCTCGATAGCACCCACGCGCTATTGCACGCCGTGCCTCATGCAGAATTGCACGCGGGTAGGCGCGCAAAGGAGGCAGGAGGAAGCGCGATCTAAACTGTTCGATCTCGCGATCGGACGGCTGAGATCAGCTGGACGTGTGTGCGTTACGATGATGGGGCAGCGCTCACTACACCCATGATGGGGCTTTAGCGACGATTTTATCCGTCACTAAAGACCCCTGATTAATGTTTTTAAAGTTGTAATGACCAAATTGCCCCCACTCCTTGCAACTATAAAAGGAGACCCCCTCCACATGAAATTCTCATCCCTTCCTTCTCCTCTCTCCCTCTCCAAAGCTCAAGAGAAGCTTATCCTACACCCGGGATGCTTCTCACGAGATAAAGTCAATTTTTCATCCCCCTTTCGGAAGCGGATCCCGTGACAACGACGACGTGCTGCCCCGTTCCCGTTCTCCTGCTTCGCCCTCCTTTGTCCTACTCCATCCTCCTTCATCCAGGCATCGTCCCGTCCGGCTCAACCTCCAAGCGACCGTCAAGGAGGATATCTCTCTCCCCATTCTTTCTACTGCTTTCTAGAATAGATTTACTGCTTTCTAGTGTAATCATTTTCCCGCTTTCTAGTGTAATGAACAATCTTTCTGATGATGAAATTCCATGTTCATTCTACATCTCTTTTTGGTTTTTGTTTGTAATATCCTCTCTCTCTTCTATTTATTGTAAATAGTTAGATAGTTCTAATCAATTAATTTACTTCGTGACAAATAAAACAAACGTGTGTTTTTAAATCAAATGTCCGCCTCCCTGTGTTCAACCCGAGATTTTCATTCCGGTATAAATTTTATTTGTTGAACACGAGTTCTTCACTTCCAAACTACAACGACAAGGTTTTTCAAAATCAAACACGTTAGCATAGCAACCCGAGCTTCAACAGGTGCCTAGGTTACCAAGTCCCGCAAACTAAAGGGTAGGCAACGGGGTTGAACACTCCCTAGACCATAGACTTAAAACTTCGGCCTCACAACTCCCTCAACCTCTTAAGGAATAGTCCAGATCTTAACAAATAAGTGAGTGTTTAAGACCAAATCAAGCCCAAGAGCCCTAAAGTCAGTATCCCTCACTAATCTCCCTTTTCTTTAACACTTCAAAACTTAACTCATCATCCAATTCAACCTAGAACTTAGGTAAGTTCCATACTTAATTATTGTGACTAAACATAATTTTTTTCTTATGCTCCTTTTTCTATTTTGCCACTCTTTTTCCTTAAAAGAGATTTTCAAATCAGCCCAACATTTGTTTTTCACCCCTTTCAACCCCTTTTTCTGTACAAAACCCCCTTAAAAAAATCAAATTCCATGTCATTTTGCACTATAATACTCCTCCACACCTAGGATTTGTAATGCCCCCATTGCAAACCAACGAGTCATCTTGATATTTTTCCATTGGGTGCAATATCAGCTCGTCAAGAAATGACTCGAAGATTGGTTCATCCTAAGAACTTTCTTTATAATGTTCATCCCAATCAAATGTGCATGTCTGGAGAGTGACTATTCGATCATGGAAATCCGATTCAGTAAAAGATTCAAATTGTGCGTTATGGTCACTCTCGGCACCCATTATGTCAAATTCCAATAGACCTTCCAAATAATCAACATAGAATGTCTCCAAATATATGGAATACAAATCCGAATTTCATCGAATATTGTCAGTTTGTTCCCCAAAATCCATGTGTCTATCATCTAGATCAAATGTACAAACCTCCAATACTTTCAATTTGTTGAAATCATACTCAGCTGAATCAAGGTCTTCTATAATGTGAAAAATTTCCAGTTCTGGTTCTATTACTGAGATAAACATGAGCTCTCAAATTAAGCCTAACTGTTTAGCTAGGCATTTTTCGTTTCCTTTGGAAGATGCCTCGAAAATATTGATCTCAGTCTATTTATCCCCAGAGACAATTGCCTTATGCACTAATTCACAATTGATTATGGCTCCTATAGTAGCCAAAAATGGTCTTCCCAAAATTAGAGATATATCTTAGAATTTCTGTGGGGCTTCCATGTCGAGAATAAGAAAATCAGCTAGGTAGCTGAAATCCTTGACTCTAACAACCACATCCTCTACCAGCTCAATTAGGGTGATTGTGGTTTGGTCAGCTAGTTGCAGAGTAACTAACATCAGTGGGTTTTAGTTGACCTAGCCGCAATTTCTCAAATAGGACAGTAAGAATTAGGTTGACAAATGCTCCAAGATCTAGTATAGCCCATTTAAAATTTGCATCACCAATCTTGTAAGGGATCAATGAGGTTCCTGGATCTTATTTCTTAGAAGGTAAACTATTTTGGATTATCTCACTCACATTTTCAGACAGTCTTACCTTCCTTTAAGAAGATCCCTCCAGCTCATTTTTGGAGAAGTCAGGTGAGGTGGAGGTGAGAGTGTGGATATCAAGTAACAGGATAGTGACTTGTGCATTTCTTAATGATCCCACTAGATCTGATTTAGATAATCCTCTATTGTGGAGGTGAGGTAGGATTTGAGATTAGGGAATGGATTGACTAGCTTGAGGGATGGGTTTCTACTTCCACCTCTTGGTTTTATCCTCAACCTTGTTGCATTGACCATGAGTTGGGTACGATTTGGGGGAAGTTCAATGAGGCTTGATCTCACGATCTTTTCTCATTCCAACAACATTGATCATAGCACAATCATAATTTGTAGGAGGAGGCAAAAGGATTGGGCCCTGTTGGGAGGTAGTAGGGTTGGCCAGTGATGCTTGATTCACATCAACTGTAAAGGTGGAAGCTCCTGACACATGTAAGAGTAGACGAGTCTAAATGAGTATAATAAACCTGGTCCAAGGTCTGGTTCACAATGTGCCTCTAGTTCGACACGTTGTTCCGGTTAGACAGAGGTTGTGAAGGAAGTGCACCAGGTTAGCGAGACCTAGCCATTTGTGTGAGTTGATTACGAACCTTGGTAATCTTTGCATTATGCTATCTTTGCACAGCAGCATTGGTCTTCTGTATGTCAGCCAATGTTTGCAGAATCAGGCTCATCTGATCTTCCTTGATAGGCCTAATTTGAAATTTTGGGTTGGGCCTAGTATAATCTGGCTGATATGAGTGTGGATTCTATGGTCGGGGTTGGAATTGAGGTCTGGAGTTTTGATTATTCCTCTACCAGGAGAAATTAGGATGATTTCACCATCTAGGGTTATGAGAGTTAAAATGAGGATCATTCTGGATGGTGTGGAGCCCCTCACAAGGTTGAATAACTCTTGAGTAATCAGAGTACGGGGGTTCAGAGATCCCCCAACTAGAGCAAGATGGCTTGAAGTTTCCTTCAAAACCAGGATCAAAAGGGGTTGGCTATGCATCATCCTCGGATATGATTAGTGGTGAATGTTATGCACGACCTCCCTCCTATGGGTGGACGAGCACACGTGTTCGGTTGAGAAGTGACCTTCTGTAGTTGGCGAGTCAAATCATCCAACTTCTTCTTGATAATCGAGACCTTATCCAATCGACTAGCCACCAGCTCTAGATCAATAGATGTAGACAGGGCTTACATCTTGTGTGCCCCTCTCGTGTTCATCAATACGTAGGTAGTCATTCGGTTAAACATACCCATCGAATCAATGTTTATGGAGTTCTTGCACATGTTCCCAAGAATCTCCTAAACCATGTCTTCATCTTTACCTATGAAGTTGCCTTCATAGGCTACATCGACGAACAAACATATATCCTCACGGAGTCCCTAGTAAAAAGACTGGACTTGTTTCCATTTAGGAACTCCGTGATGAGGACATTTTCACATGAGAACCAAGAAGCAATCCCATGCCTCATGAAGCGGTTCCCCTACATTTTACATGAAATGCGTGATTTGGTGCCTCAGGGCATTAGCGCGGCCCACTATGAAGAATTTACTAAAGAATTTAGCTTGTAAACCATCCCAAGTGTTGATCGGTCAAGTGATAGTAACGCCATCATTCATCATAATTAACTTGAATTAGTCAAAATCAAGTGATAAATGCTCCTAAATGATCATTTAAGGATCATAATTCCGTACTACAGTGATATGAGAAGATAAGAAAATAAAGTTAATTCTGTCATTTTAACATCCAACCATAAATGCAAATTAACCAAGGGGTCGATTAGGGGTTAACTTAAGGTTAAATGAACTTAAAAGACAAAGAAGTGGGCTCACATTGACTAAATCAGGGTTTCATGCATTTCGAGGACAAAAATAGTACTAAAAAACCCTAATTATCAGCTACACTTAAATTGAAAGGGTTCTGACCTAGATAAATTCAATCTAAACCTCCTAAAAATCATTAAAAAATATTCTAAGAGGTTTAGTACCTTCACTTTAACCATATAGACCCATTTTGACTAAAAATAGAGTTTAGACGAGAATTTATCCTAATTTGGGCTCTTGTACAATTTACCTAGTCAAATGTGGTCAAAACTCAAATCCAAGTTCACCATTAGATTCATTGGGTCCATATTAGGTTAACACTAAACTTTGGGCCCAATCAGAGTCCATCTTGACCTAGTTTGCAATTTAGTCCCTAGATCTTTGTTCTTTACACTTAAACCCTCAACCTTTAGTTTTTCTTTAAAATAGGTCCCTAAGTTATCATCTTCTTCACAACTAAGCCCTTGCTGCATTTTCTCTCTCCTCTGTCTAAATAGAAACCTAAACCCAAAGCTCAAAACCTTCAAACACCAACTTCTCCTTCAATCAGCAACCAATTCATGCCAAACTTGGAAGGAGCAATCACCAAAAGATCCCCCACCATTTGAACACGATTTCAGGTCCAAACTTGAAGGGTAGAGCTCTTGCAAGCTTAAGAAATTTAAGGGATTCTAGTTTCCAAATCTGTGACCCAATGGGGAGAATTCTTCGAGTTTGAGCTAAAAAATGAGCTCTATATAAGTTCCCCAAACTTCCTACGTCTTCCTTAGCCCAGTTTAGGCCACAAAATGTCTTCTCCTTCTTCCTTCGGTCACTTTCGACCACAACTCTGGAGGACCTCCTCGACCTCCTTTTTTTTGTTCAAACAGAAAGGAGAGCTATCGTCTTACGATAGCAGTCTGGAGCAGTATATTATGTGCAACGTAAGGGAAATTACAAAAAGGATCCCCAAGAGTGTATGAGGGACCAGCACTCTCTTACAATACTCTCACAATATACCAGCCTCTCCTGAAAAAGTCACTCATTCCTTGCCTTCCATACACACCAAATAGTAGCAGCCATGTGGACATGTGGCTTCCATCTCACCTAAAACCCGTGCCAGATAGAATCCCATTCTGGTAATGGCTCCTGCCAAATTTTTCTCCAGATGGCATCAGTGACAAGGCAAGAAGAAAGGAGGTGTTGTACATTATCAGTACTAATGTCACACAAAAAACAAACATGGTGATCAATACCCAACCTTCTGTGGCGTAGATCACTTGTGATTAAGCCATCTCTCCTGCATAGCCAGAGGAAAATTTGTACCTTGAGAGGAATTTTTAACAACCAGATCTTCTTCTCAATGGAATCATATCTCCAACCATCTTCAATGCTCAACATTCTGTTATAGCCAGATTGGACACTATAAATCCCCTCCCACAGGTATCTGTCCTCCATTCCAGGCCTAAGTCTGAAGCTCTCAAGGTCTGATATAAGCCTTCTCTTTTCTTCCCACAGCCGGGTAGCTCCTTTGCTGGACTCCTTACCATCCAGATTCCAGCTGCTACTGCTGCAGGACTAGACCTTGCTGGCAGTGGCATCCTTGTCAGCTGCTGCAAAAATGCTCTTGGATAGAGCTCCTTCAAGACACCCAGTTCAGACCATCCCTCCTTCCAGAAACTGAAGGACCTGCCATCTCCAAGTGAGGCTTGCAGCAGATGGAAGTGATCAGTCAATGCCTTAGTCACAAATTTCCAGAAGGGAGAAGGATAGTTGGGCTGAAGTCTGGATAGCATGCTATTGGATTCTCCATATCTGTCTTTAATCAGAACAGAGCACGGCTTCAAGTCGCCTTGCAGCAGTTTAACAGCCCATTTAAGTAGCAGGGCATCATTAAAATGCTTCAGGGATTTAATCCCAAGACCACCCCTCTCTTTAGGATAGCAGATCTGATCCCATTTGAGAGGCTGCAAGAATTTGCCCTCATGTCTAGCTCCCTTCCAAAAGAACCTCTTCCTCATCACATCCAACCTTTTCCAAATGGATTTTGGTGCTTTGAAAATGGAAAAGTAAAAAACAGTGATGGAGGTGACTACCGAGTTGAGCAAGTTAAGTCTTCCACCTCTGGATAGGAACCTGCTATGCCAACCATCTAATTTCGTAGAAATCTTGTCAAAAAGGCAGTTCCAACCACTTTTCTTCATCCTGGAACACCTCAAAGGAAGCCCTAGATATCTGATAGGAAGACTGATGCAGTGAGTCATCAAAATGGCTGCTAAGGCATCTTGCTCCTCCTCAAGTAAACCAAAGCAGACCAAACCAGACTTATCTCTATTCAACCTCAATCCAGAAAGCTCACCAAAAATATTAACCATATGATGCAGAGCCATTGCTCCATCCATGGACCCTTCAACAAAAAAAATAGTATCATCTGCATACTAAAGAATGGGAGCCAAATTATTCCTACAAGATAGTGAATATCCACTGACAAGACCAGCTTCAACAAGCTTACAAGCAAATCAAGCCAAACTGTCAACTGCCAAATTGAAGATCAGGGGAGCCAAGGGATATCCTTGCCTAATGCCACATTGAGGTTGAATCCACACACCACAGGGTTTTACATTTATTAGAGGGGTGAAGGAGGTAGTGGTAATACATCTTTTAACCCAACATATCCAAGTAGAAGGAAAGCCCCTTCTTTTAAGCACATCCCACAGATAAGGCCAACTGATGGAGTCATAAGCTTTACGAAGGTCAACCTTCTAAAGGAAGGCCTTCCACTTTCTCTTATGCCAGCCACAAATCATCTCTTGGGCTAAGATAAATGATTCTTGCAGAGATCTGCTAGGGAGGAATGCTGATTGAGCAGGATGGATCAGATCTTGCAATACGAGCCTCAATCTATTGGCCAGGACCTTGCCAATCACTAAGTACAAGGAGTTAGAGAGGGCAATAAGTCTAAACTCCTGGAAGGATTCAGCACCCAGGGTTTTTGGCAGAAGAAACAGATAAGATCTATTTATCCTTTCAAAGACAAAATTGCCACTTTCGAACTCTCTAATCACTTCCATAACCTCAGTGCCCACATTGTCCCACAGTTCTTTGTAGAAGAAAACTTGGATTCCATCAAGACCAGGCGACCCTTCACAATTGAGATCCTTAATGGCCTTCAGGACTTCAGCTTCAGATATGGGTTCAATCAGGCTGGACCCTTGAGACTCATTAATTTTGGGTAGATCACTAGCTGTCATCCTCCAATTACCCCTACCTGCAACTCTTGAAGATTCCTTGAAATACCTGACAGCCTCAGCTCTGATATCAGATAAGGAGGTAATTCTCTGCCCCTATATAACAATTGAAGAGATCAGATTAGTTCTTCTCCTAGAACTAGCAGCCAGGTGAAAGAATTTGGTGTTTGCATCCCCCTCACTTAGCCATAGCTGCCTAGAACTCTCCCTCCAATCCATCTCCAGTTTCAGGTCTTCTTCAATCACCACCCCCTGCCTTCTCTTTCTATCTACAAGGTCCAGCTCAGACAGATGAGCCACAGCTTCCCTGGTATCTAGTTCTTGAATCTTCAGCAAGGCCTCACGATGCTTCTGATGTCTGAGAATAAAGATAATATCTCTATACTCCTTCAGCATACCTTTCAAAGCCACAATCTTGGAAGCCAATCTGAAGGTAGCCGTGCCTTCACCCTGCTGTGACCTCCACCAGCTAGCAAACATGTCTCTGAAACCTGGTACCCTCAGCCAAGATTTTCTAAATTTGAAGTAGGAGCCAGCCACCACCTGTTCACCATTGTCCCACACCAAGGGTGTATGGTCATAGAATGGGCATTCAAGACCACAAACAAATGACATCTGGAAGAGATCCATCAACTCATCATTGCCAAAAAACCTGTCAATCTTGGACATGAGCCCATTACCATTCCTCCAAGTGAATTCAACCCCTGACGAAGGAAAGTCACACATTCCCAAGGCCTGGACCATCAATTGGAATCTAGTGGTAGCTCTATCCACCACCCCATTAGGTCTGTCACTCCCCAATAAAGTACAATTGAAGTCCCCTCCAACAAGCCAAGCCCCCCCATCTACAAAATCTGCAGCCAGGTTCCAATCCTCCCACAGCTCCTACCTCCTGCTAGGATCGTTTAGACCATACACACTTGTCACAAAGAAGACATTGTCCCCTTGGCCTCTTTTGAATCTGCAAGTCAGAAGGTGCCTAGTGATAAACGCCAGTTTATCATCATTTTTATGCTTTAAAACTAACCTAGCTCTTAGGATTTTACTCTGCAAACGGGTTTTTGGGCTGCATTTAGGCATAAATTAGGATAGGCATGCATTGCATTTTTTATTGTCATTTTAATGAGTTTTTCTGAGTGTTAGGGATGTACAGATGCACAGATCCCTAAAACCCTAGCACTCAAGAAGGCAATTGGTGAAGGAGAAGCCCAGACTAGCTGGAACTCAGCCTAATCCAGCTCACCTCAGCTTGATCCAGCTCACCTCAGCTTGATCTAGCTCACCGCAGCTGGAACCTAGCTTACTTGAACTAGGGTTAGCTCATCCCAGCTCCATTCAGTAAATCTCAGCTGGATGGCAGCTCAAGAGAGTTCACCTTAGCTCACCCTAGCTCAAGTCAGCTCAGATCCAGCTCAACTTAGCTGAGTCTAGCTCACCTCAGCTCCCACTAGTTCACAGGGAGCTCTAGCTAGCTCAACTGAGTTGATAGGAGTTCACCCCAGCTCAGATCCAGCTACATCCAGCTCCACTCAACTCCAGCCAGCTGAAGAAGAATTCATCTCAGCTCAGGAAGCTCAAGTCCAGCTCCCGGGGACTCAGCTTAGCTCAACTCAGTTGAGCTAAGCTACCTTAGCTGCCTCAACCAGCTTGATTCTTCCTGGGAGCACTAGACCCAGCTCACCTTAGCTCATTTTTTGTAGAAGCTAGCTCACTTTAGCTTGGCTTAGCAACTAGCAAAGAACTAGCAAGCTAAGCCAGCTAGAGTAGCCCCATGCCAGCCTCTTCAGCAGCGGCCAGCTCCAGCTCTAGCTCCAGACTTCTTCTCCTCAGCTCCTTCCTCCAAACCCTAGCTCCAACACCTTCTCCTCTACTCCACCTTTAGCTAAGCTAGCTTAGCTTATCTTAGCTTAGCTTAGCTTAGCTAACAACCAGCTCCTTGGCCATTCATTACCTCCAAAATCAACCCTAGCTAGCTCCACCAACTCAAGCCTACCTAAGCTAGCTAGCCTACTCAAGTTGGCACCACCTCCTAGCCATCCCTTCACCCCATTATCTCCACCAAAAGACACTTCAAGTTGGCGCCAAAAACCACCCCTAACCACCTCTATATTGGCGCCACTTTCAGCCCCTTAATCCACCCTACACCTACCCACATAAGCCATCCTAGCCATCCACCTAACCCCCCTTCTAGAATCCTTCTTGGCGCCAACTTAGACCCTCTTCTAGAAGCCCTTTTGGCGCCAATATCAAGGGGTGTCAACACACATAACCACCCCTTAGGTGTCCCTTAAGGTGGCGCCAAACACCCTTGGCCATTGGATCCTTAACCACCTCCCTCCTTCCATCCTAGCCATCCATTTCAAAGGTCACCATAGCCCCCTCTCCTATTCTATAAAAGGCCACCACCTACCACCATTTTTGGGGCATCCTCCCTTAGTATATTTTCTACCTAAACCACCTATACCTACGGCCAAGAAGAAGGAGTAGAGAAGGAGATTAAAGGGGCACATCACCAGCCCTTTTGGTGCCTTCTTCTCCCCACTCTCTTCAACTTGAGCCACGCCAAGGAGGAGGACTCTCCCACTTCAAGGAGGACGGCCAGGCAAAGGAGAAAAGCTTAGGGTGGACGTCCACCCTTGGAGAGAAACTTAGGGCACGCCCCCTTAGGGCTTGCCTTGGAGGTCATCACTTTGGCGGAGTTCTACAAGGAAGGAGTTGAAGGATTCTTTTCAAGCTTGGGAGCCACCAACCTTGGAGCAAGAAGCCCTCTTCTTCACCATCTATTTAGAGGATTTGTGTTTCCTTTTACTTCAATTATCTAGTAGTAGAAGCATTCCTCTACTAGGCATTTTTGTTAAACACTTTATCAATTATCTAGTTGCCTTCTTCGTATATCTTGTTTGCATTTCTATTTGCTTATTTTCAGCATTCTTCACTTCCTCTCCCTAATTATTCTAGGTTTCCACTTGCCTAGAGTGAGCTTAGGGAGAGGCTCTACTTGCCACTTAGAAGTAGTATTTTAAATTGAAGTGTAAATCACCTTCCCGTCACCATTCCGCATGTTGTCTTAATTTAAAACAAAAAAATGATATATTGAAAAATACCAAAAAGAAAGTTGAGATTGTATTCCAAGCAAGAGAATCACTATTGCAAACATTTGGCCTCCTTGGACGACCCTAGATACTCCCCTATCTAGGAATATAAATTTAAGAGTTGATCGGTTTTACGCGTTACAACGACGTATTTTAACAAATCGCGTGAAATCGCTATCACCTAGCCACAAAAACCTCCTCCAAACACAGCAGCTACTTCTTCCACCAGATGGCAATTCCCCCAGATCTGCCATTGGAATTGACCACCACAAGGTCATTTGCAAGACCTGCCCTCATCTCCTCCCATGCCCTGTCAGACTCACAATCAATGTGTGTCTCTTGAAGGATGGCACGGTCGATTTCCCATTCACGCAGATATCTAAGTAGAGACCCCCACCTACTTCTATCGCGCAACCCACGCACATTCCAAGTTAGGACCCTCATTTGGGAGTCGGTTTGTCCCCTTCTTAGCTGCAGAAGCTCTGCCAACCTTCATCATAGCTACAATGACAGATTCATCAACTCTTTGTGTAGGAGTTTGCCTTCTTAGCCTCAGCTTGTAGGGAGGTTTCCCAATCCTAGCAGTAGGAGTCTTTGACTTCAAGTGCATGACATCAGCCACAAGAGAGCAATTCTGCAAGTCTAAGGAATTCACAGAGGAGTCCACCAGAACAGAATCAATAGGCTCATTAATCACATTCACTTCCTCCCTTCATCAGGCTCACCAGGATGGGCTTTCAAGTCCTCAGCCACAGCTTCATTAATCACATTCATTTCCATCCCTTCATCAGCCACCATTGCAGCTACCTCTTGGATCAGAGGTACTTCAGCCACATCCTCTAAAGCTTCAGTCCTCATCTCCTCAACTCCCAAGCTCCCTACCCCATCTACCAATTCCCTACCTTTAGAGCATTCTGCCACCACCTCCTGACTAGCATAGTTTGGTTGCAAGAAAGGAGCTTTGGTTTTCAGCACCTTAGCATAAGAGCGGAGGTCTTGGATCAGAGGTACTTTAGCCACACCCTCCAGAGCTTCAGTCCTAAACTCCTCAACTCCCAAGCTCCCTACCCCATCTACCGATTCCCTACCTTTAGCGCATTCTGCCACCATCTCCTGACTAGCACAGTTTGGTTGCAAGGAAGGAACTTTGGTTTTCAACACCTCAACATAAGAGGGGGGGTGATGTCTAGGCACGACCTCCCTGTTTGCCACAATAAAATTCGAAAAGAGCATCCAAGAGCTGCCCCCACATCTGAGGATCAATTTATCAGGAATGGTACCAGCCCTGAAGACCTTCACCCTCACTTTCAAAGCACTGGCATCTCCTTCAGTCAGGCCAACAACAGCATCCTCGGCCACGGATGCAAACCCAGCAACCATGTTTTCCACCACCTTCCTAGACCTTAGATGCAAAGGCAGACCTCTAATCTCAAGAACACCAGACCTGGAAGCTGTTCTTTGAGGGGGACGCTCAAGCAGAGAGACATCAAAGGGGGATACTAGCTGCCAGATCACTAATAATCCACACAATTTGCTAGTCTAAAAATAGTACTTCTCTACATCTACCGCACCCACATCAAAAAGCACAAATCGCGATGAAGAGATAACCACAATTTTCCAAGCATCAGTTGATAGAGGAAGAGATCTCACCAATTGCCTAATTCTGTCCATCGAAAGGGTACCCACCATTACTTCTCCAATCAAAGCACCACGTAGTACCAGCTCCGCTACCTTGACATCCTCGGTCAGGGGAATCTCCACATCCATAGCGTGTCCCCCGAGAGTTGAGGGGGGGGATGGGAGGGGCATCTGCAGCTCACCCCTTTGCCGCGAAGGTGTATTGCAATCCCTGCACCCAGAATCACCGCAAGTCACCAGGCAAGCGTCCCATTTATGACCAAATCCTCCACACCCAAGACAAAGCAGTGGCCGCCGGCAGGTCACCACCAGGTGCCCCCGAAGCCGACATCTAAAGCAAATTACCTCCCTCTGACTTCTGCCCCAGCCACCTTGAAAACCCCTCCTGCACAGGGTCCTAACTCCATCAGGCACATGGACGCCATGCACCTTCCTGCACCAAGATCGCGAGCACCATACTGGCCATTCATCAGAGTCATCGGCACGGGCGTCGGGGCCCCTCAGGCGGCCGGCCATCCTTGCCGGAGCTTCCCTCCCAAAGGAGAATTCAAATTTCGCCGGATCTCTCCTTGACCTCCTTCCGGCCACCCAACTGCTAAATTGGGTGGCCTAGTACCTTCACCATGTTCGTCCGCTTCTAGCACAATAAAGCAGGATCTCCTACCTCCTCTGTCACCACCATTCTCCCCCATCGAAGATTTCATCTCCCTTGGCTCCAGCAAGCCATGCCGGTGAGGATACCTCTATATTTTCATCCATAGAGTTGGTCTTTCTCTCCCTCTTATCCTCTAGCTTATATTTAGGACCTTAAAACATCAAAACAACCACTCACTCACCCTCTCCAACTTCATCTTCTCCACGACCAACAATAGTTTCGGTGAGCTCAAATCGTGCCACCACACCAACAAACAACATGCTACCACCGCCAAAAGCTCCATCTCAGTCCACAAAGCAAAAGCCCCATGTTTATTGAGAGCTTTGCTCACCAACACTCCTCCCCAAACAAACCCACAACCCACCAGTCATCTCTACTCCGTCCAGCCGCCCTAGTTCACCAAATACCTCAACACCATTGCTACTACATTCCTTAGACCACGGTGTTAGATGCAGAATATCTACGTAAAAAGAGTTGAGTTTGGAAAACCCATCATTGTAACATAATTTGCGAGAAAAATCCATCAACAGATACTTTTAAATCTATCAAAAGGAATTTTGGGTCGAACATAGGGAGGCGAACATTTGATTAAAAACTACGTTTGATTTGTTGTCAAGAAGTAGATTAACTAGTCGAATTAAATCTAAACTGGCTATCTACTTAAAGAATAATTAATAAAAGAGGGAGAGAGAATAATACAAATAAAGACAAAATAGAGATAGAATAAACATGGATTTCATAACCACAGAATAATGTTCATTACAACTAATTACTGCACTACAAAGCTAGAAATATTACAACTAGAAAGTGATAAATCTATGCTAGAAAGCAGTAAAGAGAAGGGATGTGAGAAATTATCCTCCTCAACGGTTGCTTAGAGGATGAGCCATGTTGACAGAGCACTTGGAAGAATGTGGTGAGATGCGGGATGAAGGAGAATGACGACAAACGATGGAGAATGGGGAAGGGTGACATCGCAGTGGGATCCGCTTCCCAAATGGCTGTGAGAGGACAACTGTGGGATGCTCCACAAAGGAGGTGCAAAGGTGGAAAATTTCTAATTTTAACTTTAATGGAGCATCCTAGGTTTAGGACAAGCTCGTAGAGCCTTTGAGGGGATGAGAGAAGAGAGGAAGGGATGAAGAAGAAGTGGAGGTCGTAGGGCTATTTATAGGTGAAGAAAAGAGGGGCAATTAGGTCATTTCATCTCAAAATATTAATGTCAAGGTCTTTAGTGACAAATTTATTCATCACTAAAGCCCTAATTATGGGTTTACGTGCGTGCGCGCGTAGCACCTCCTCCTCTCCCCACGCACTCAACATATGCACATGTTCTCTTCATCTCAGCCATCCAATCGCAAGATCGGATGGCTTAAGATGTGTGTGCTTGCGCCTTCATTGTGCACCTGTGCGTGCGATTAGGAGTTCACATGCGCATCTGATCACGCATGCAGTGCTCGCGCTATCTCGTGCGGCCACGTTGCCCTCCTTCTAACCGTTCATTCACCATCCAATGGCTCAATTGAGCCTGTGCCAGCACTTGCGGTCAATTTGAGAACTCGAAGAGGCTCGAACCAGCGCCTCTACCTCTGCATAGGGCCTTCGTCCAATGCGCTACGTCTGCGTTTGAGGCATGCGCACGCTTTAAGGTACATGTGACCATGGCCGTTGGATCTTGGCTCAGATCTGATGGCCAGTTGAGGAGAGAAAGAGCAACGGCCACCCTTGGGTCATTTGGGCTGCTAAGATCGCACGACGTGGTGCCACTTTGGTCGTCAATCTTCTCTGACTTGTAGATGGTGCCACAAATGTCGGATTGGATCAATTTTTGCGTCGTTGGGATGCGATCGTCAATCCGAACCCATTCGTGTGGTCGAATTTGTCATCTGAAGTATTGATTTGCACCACCTGGCCTCTTGACCTCTGATCTTTCTCAAGCAGCATCTGATGCTACAAAAGTTTGATCAAGGCGATCTTGGAGTCGTTGAACTCCAATCGTTGCCCTGATCAGATACATACTATTTGATCTTCAATGCGAGGCCCCGATATGATATTTCCCTATTACCTGACCACAAAAAGGAAAAATTAACCTAAAATTTATACAACCTAATCTACATGCATGATGATGCATGTTATGCAATATTTATAATGTATGATGAAACATATGCCTAAGAACACTAAACAATAGACAGTTTATGTGATATAAACATGTTTACATCACATGGCGATCCTTGTAAACGTATTGATTGGGGTTTTTAGCCCATATTTTGTTCCACAGGGTTTGCCACCGTCTACCAGTCACGCCACCACTATTTGCTATGTTCTGGCCTTCAACCACCACCATGACACCTCCAGTAGACACGAACATAGCTAGAGAAGCTTCCCAGGTCCTTGATTGAGAAGGACAACAATAATAGGAGCATCAATTTAGCTAGGAAGCCATCTACAACAACATGTAGAGAAGGATGCGTGGATAGGCCCACATCGTTAAGATTTAAATTCAAATTTGATATTTAACAATTTAAGTGCATTACCCTATTTCCTGAGTACATACGAGGTGAGGTCCCTCTCACCATGCACACTCCTCGCCCATGCCCCATGCATGTGGGCTTGGTCCCTGGATCTAATTACCCGATTCCCATGATCCGGTTCTGAAGAAAGACAGAAAGGGGAATTTCTGAGGGAAGGAAGGCGGGTTTTGCATTATGCTACCTCGAGATTCATGCCTAGACTTAGAGAAATTTTAGAGAGGCTTGGGGCTTGACACTTAAGTCATCTATGGCTTCATTGAGACGTTTGATTGTGGATGATTTGGCTACTGTTGGCTGAGATGAGAATTGGGATTTAAGCTAAGTGTTGGGCTTAATTAGTGGTTTCAACCACCATTTTTAGGCTTTTATTTATATTTTATTCCTTTGACTCTTGAGATACAATTTATATTCTAATTGAATATCATTTTAGTTGATTGATTCATTGTAGGTTATATTTATGAATGATTACTGTGCTCATCATTTGATTAATGGATTGAATTGCAATATTTGCTTCTTGCAAACGACCTTGGAACTCATGATTTTTCAAGAACTTATAAATTTAAATGTCAATTTGATTTTCATCTCTATACTTCGACGCGATACTATCCTAAACTATGATGGATTTCGACTTCAACATCGAGTCAGAGACCAATACCAACGAGTAGCCTTCTCCTTCAATGAGAAAGGAAACATCTTCATGAGCAGGGTGTTTTGATTTTGAATAGTTGGCCTGAGAGTCTGGGCCAGATGTTTTAATTCCTGAATGTGCTAGAAAGGATCTTCAGAACCCAATCCATGAAAGTGGGGGATCACATTCATGATATTTGGCTTCAACTCTGTTTCAGGTCCCTTAGTAGGAGTTCTATTGCTACAACTGCGGGGTTACAGTGATCTCGCATCTGTCGACGAGGTAGGTTGATGAATGCATGAATTAGATTAGTGAGATTTTGCAATTGGTCTTGTAGATCTAGAACCTCACCCCGTTCTTGTTCTTCTGGATGCTTCATGGAAGCAGAGGATGGAAAAACTGGATCAAAGAAATTAGATGGATTAAAAGAGATCTTAGATGGTTCAGAGTCAACTATGCAGGTTGAGGTTTGACCTCGACGAGGGTGCCTAACCAATGGAGGCTTCAAGATCGGTCCCGATGTACATGTTTCACGTGATAGAAATTATGGTTAAGAGTAACCCATCATTGTAGTCGCAAAACTTGTTATCAAATAAAATTTTACCAAAACTCCAAGGGAGTCCCATGTCAAACACAGGAGGTGACATTCACTTTGTTTGAAAATCATGCTTCATTTTGTTTATTTTTGTCATTTTTGAGGTTTTGTTATTTTTTTCGTTTATTTTTATAAAGCAAGAAAACAATATGGATCACAATGGAGATGGAATAAATATGATATATTGCACAATTGTCTATTACAATAATCTATGAAAGCATAAAAAGAGAGAGAGGTGAGAAGGAATCTCCCAAATCGGTTGTTCGACGAGATGACGCCACCTAGCAGAAGCTTGGAAGGAGTTGAGGGGCAAGATGATGGAGGTGAGATGTGGGAGGACTTCGGGTAGAGGAAAGTTTCAATGTGTCTCCAGAATGGAGGTAAGGAGGCAAAGATGATCTGCTACTGAAATGGAGGTGGGAGGACGACTCTAAGGTGACCTATGAATGGTGATGGGAAGATGGAGGAATATTTGGTGGGGCAAAAGGGATGCTACACTAATAGGAACCTTGAGAGGTTGAGAGTAAGCTCTAATGGAGAGTTGGTAGGCATGCTAGAGCTTAAGAGTAGGTGGGAGTAGAGTAGGTAGAGATGAAGAGGAATGGGGGGTGTAAGGTTGTTTATATAGTGATGGGAGGAAGAGAATCTCGCCCACAGACATTCAGTGACAGCTACGAGTGTCACTAAAGGTCGCTCGAGCTGTCACTGAAGATCCGCACCTCTTCATTGCCTTGGCTGGTGCAAGCACTACGCAGGCCATTTAGTGACAGTTGCAAGTGTCACTAAAGGCCGCTCTTCTGTCGTTGCAAATCCTGCGCCTACCGCTCACGCCCAAAGCTATCGCTGAGGTTGGATGCGCCGCGGCCGTTAGATTCAGAGGTGAATGGCTAAGATGGAGCTGAGATCCCGCCTCTTTGATCACCCATGAGATGGTGCATTCTCGAGGAGCTTCGACGGCTGCGTGCAGCATCTATGCTCAACTGTGCATCCACATAGCCTCATCTCGACCGCTCTTGTGCAATTGGGCGATCGAATTTGAGGCGCTTCTCTTCTGTGGCTAATTGGTGGCACTTGGGAGAGTCAAACCCGTGCCCTTGCTTTGCGAAGTAGCCGCTCCACCATTTGGCCATGGAGACAGATTATCGGGTGGAGGGCAACGCAATCGTGCATCTCGACTGGTGGATGAAAATCCAATGGTCATCCACCGGTCGAGATGAGGCCTTCCGGGAGAGATGCATCTTCAGCCATGGAGCACGCATCTCAGCCGTTGGATTGAGATCCAACGACTGGGATCTCATCTTGCGGTGGGCTTAGGGACGTATTGGCTCAAGTGGGGCAGCCTGCATGGCACCACATGGCACCATTTGGGTCGTCTGTCTTCTTCTTCTTATGGAGGGTACTACAAAGCTCTGATCGAGGTGATTCTCGCATTGACAGACTGCGATCATCGCTCTAAATCTATCCGTATGGTCGGATTCTTCATCCGAAGCCCGTAAAGATGTCACACTGCCTCCTAGCCATGTAAAATGACAGAATTAATGTACATAATATACAACTATCCTAAATGAAATGCAATGGATGTTTGTGCAATATTTATATGATATGCAATGCTAGACCTAGGTACTATCGTAAATAAGCATTTTATGATGAATTTATGCATGCTTATTAGGTCTTAAAGACCTCCTCCTAAACAAGCACTACTGAAAGAGATGAGGGACTGGAATTATTTTGGACCCAATCAAGGCACCTAAAAAGATTATATGACTAGCAATTTGAGGTTGAATTACCTCTAGATCAGAAATCACATACCCAAGAATTATCTGGGTAGCTAGGAAGGGAGAGCCTCACGAAGACCCCAACATGGTAGAGCACTCTCACGGGTTACGGGTGACAAGTCAATTTTCTGCTACGCATTGTAGTATTTAAGTGGTGGAAAGATTGACTAATCAACAATAAAAATAACCACTCACAGAAGAGTGGGTCGTGTCCACAGGGAGGCAATTATGCAATAAACTCTCGATTATTTCATATTCTTTCAATTAAGTGCGAAATCCTTACTCAAATCTGACATAAAATACGATGGAAAAAAGATTCACAATAACTCAAAAATATAAGGGTATATGTGCAATTTTCCCTCACTGAAATCTTCAATAAATATATGATGATTTTATGTAATTTTCACTTAACATATACTAGATAAAATTGGTGCACATGTTAATCCCAAAACCAATCTTGAAACAGGTGAATATCAATAAAGTGCAATTATCAGAAAGAATGAGTGTGCATTCGCAATTTTGCCACAATAAAATAATCATAAATGAAAATTAATTTCTGGTGGGAATGGAATTAAATGTAATTTTTAATCAACTTCAAAATAGAGGATTTGTTGCCGCAGCTTGTGCGCACAGGAGGAGAGACGGACATTAATGCTGCCGCTGAAGATCGCCCCACTCAGGCCACACCAGGTGGTGGTGATGGCGCGGATGATGGCAGCCTGTGGTGGCTCCAAGAAGGAGAAGAAGGTGGCGCACGAAGGTTCTGCAACACCTGCAAGAGCGCGTACAGGTGGTGGTGAAGGTGCACAACGCCTGCGGGCGCGGCTAGAGGGAGCGCTGGACACTTGTGGGCGTGGGTTTTGTGCAGGTGCGTGAGCGGTGCAGCCCTTCAGTGAAGGGCACTGGAGGAGGCGGTGTGGGGAAACTCCTGCGGGGGTGCAGGCGGGTGCTTACAGAAGAGCACACGCCTGTTGGCGCGGGTGGCGAGGGCGAAGCGGGTGCCTGTAGGGGTGTGAGAGGCAAGGCAGAGTGCCTGCGGTTCTTGAGAGGGGTGCGCGGAGGTGATGGAGCGGGTGCCTGCAGGGGTGGCTGGAGATGGGCACGGCCTGGTAGGGGCGCGCAAGGTGGAGAAGGTGCGGTGCCTGTGGGCTGGAGTGGTGTGAGCACTGGAGGGGGAAGCGCCTGTGGGCGCGGGTGGGGTGGAGCGGGCACCTGCAGGGGTTGGGCGTAGGTGCAGGCTGGTGCGGTGATGGAACTGCGGTGGAGGCTGTTGCTGGCGTGAAGGGCATGCAGAGAGTTGCCTGCGCGGGTGTGGTTTCGCCTTCAGGCGCGGCTGGAGGAGGAAGCTTGGTGCACAGTGCACATAGTTCCTAGATGATGGTTCCCCACCAGGGGGGAAGAAGAAGATACTCCACTCTCCAACTTTTCCCACCTCTTTATCTCCTCCCCCTACCGTGCTACAAGGGATTTTCAAATCCCCTTGCTATTTTTGGCCTGCGGCTATTGAGGGTGGCCGGAGGATGGGGAGAAACATATGCCACCGGTTGTTTGTTGGGGAAATTTACTCCTCAACTCCTTGTTCTTTCTAAATATCATTCCTGCACATAAAAACAACAAAATCATTACATATTAAGTTATAGAATGTTATAAAATAGATGTAAACTTAAATCATGATGCATACAAATATTCTATAACTTAATGTAGTTGTTAACAAACCTAAAAGGTAAGATTAAAGTTACTTAGGCGTAATACAAGTCCATTAAAATGGACTCATCAACGAGGTTCCCCCACGCGACCTTCCTTGTCACTGCTGATCCAGGTAGACTGGTATACATGAATTGAACCCTTAAGTCTACCAATTTTAAGCCTATATGTGCCTTGAATTTCACTTGAATTGGAATTGATTCAACTTGTGACCTAATTTGGAGGTTGGTTGATTCACAAAGTGAACCAACTTCACCTGACTTGCCCTAAATTAAGTATGGAATTCAGGTTAGACACCTGAATCGCCCTATTTTGGTTCATAAATAGGTTATTAGGTCCAAATCTTTTAAGATTCAAGTGATTTTAGAGCCTGGCTTTTTATGGTTTTCTGATTAGTCAATTAAAAATGGGGCTTAGGTGGCACACAATGTCGGAAGATTCATTTCCTTTCTTAACAAGAAAATGTATGCTAATCCTTGAAGCCCTAATGTGGAAACCCTAGTTTGGCTCTATTCCTAAGTCCAATTGATTCAAAAATGATACTCAGGCTCAAAAAAGAAGGTGAATAGCCTAATGTGCTTAATGACCCAAATAGGCACAAGTAACCAGATTGGGTGTCTCTCTTCAAATCAAAATAATTCAAATCTGATCGCAAACAAAATAAATCAGGAAACATGCTCTTGCCTTAAATGATAATTACTAGAAATGTAAAGCAGAATTGGATCCTAATTCAATTATTTCTTTTTTTAGCTTTCCAAAAGAGTGGAGGGGATTATGGAAGAGAGTCAATTGCTTACTTGCTCCTGGTGTGGTTAGTCTGAGCTCGACGATCTTTAATGATGAATTTTCCTTGAAACAACACAAAAAAATAAATAGATCAAGTTAGAATTCAAATCAAGAATGACTAGTGGTCAAAATGCGCATTGCTCCTTGGCAACAGTGCCAAATTGTTAATGCGCTTTCGTCAGGTTTAGGAGACATATGTTGTAGTATAGCAACGAAAAATAAATCAACACTTAAAATTTATAAATCTTGAAAAGTGAGTTTCGAGGCCATATCAGGGAGTAATAAATCGCAAATTAACCACTAATTGAGTAATCAAATAGAACTCAAGAGATTGATATAATGAGAAATGTATTTAATGAAGAGAAAAAAAATATATCAAACTTAATATAAATCAAGTGTTGAGAGAAAAAAATTGTTTCGCAACTAAGAAGCCTTTTCAACACTTAGGCAAATGGTTCAACCTAGATCAAACGTCGCCCAAAGCCGTTCAGACAGCTTAACGTGCAACCTAAGGCACACTCAAGTCAAGCCAAAATTTGGCCCAATATCATGCACATATCCCAAGGCCCAAAAGCTCCCCTTCTTTCTATTCAGATTCGTAATCGAACCCACACTCACCTAAGTGTGGGCAGCGGGCGAGGGCATACGATGCTTGTGCATGGAGGACCTGACCCCCCATGCTTGGGCAATGGGATACGGATCAAGATTCTTCTTATTTGCTGGAAAGGCTTTTCTCTTCCACGAGGTGGGACTAAAATGTCCCACCTTCTTCCTTATTCTTCGCTATTTTTGCGTAACGGGGGGTCCTCTCAATATCTTCTTTATTGGCCTTGGAAGACCAAATCAAAGGCCTAGGTCTACTGTTGAGGATGTTCTACACTAGCTTTGGAAGGCTTCATCAGCCTTTGTCACCGAATAGGAGGTTGCTATTGTCGGAGAAGATGACGAACGTGGCAAGGTCCTACACATAAGAATATGGGCTCTTCGCCCTAATTAAATGCGTTGGAAGCTCCACCATGAGTGGATGAAGTAAAGCCCTCAACCTATTGAAGGCGAAGGTGGCCAGAGTGAGCTCTCAAAGAAGCTCCTCCGACTGTTAATGGCAGAAGAGGGAGAAGATGAAGAAGGTGATGAATTGTCAAATTAACGTATCCTAAAGCTAAACTAGATACCTAGAATAAAAATCCCTTTGCTAATTGAGTGAAAGGGGTGAGGAAAACCCATACAATGGTGTGTGTACGGGCAACGAACGGGGCTGGTGGTTGGAGCGATTGATGGAGAGATAGAGCCTGAAGCTTTGCATGAAGCTTCGGCGGACGATAAGGATGAAAAGCTCTCTATCAATTGTGTGAATAGAGTGACAAATGAGTGAGGTAGAGAAACTTCAAGGTGTTGGATAATGGTGATGGAGGAAGAAGAAGAAAAGAAGAAGAATTTTGCCAAATTTTGCACACCCCTGTGAATGTTGACACGTGACCCTTTAAATAGAGGTTCATCCTTCTCCAAATGAGTCATACAAAGCAAGTTTGGGCTTGCTATTTGGCCGAAAATTGAGCTCAAAATCTCAGGCTTCACTAAAGCAATTTTGGCCATGACAAATCTCATAGAGTTGTCCAATGGATTGGGACTGATCTTTAGAACAATCTAGCCAAATTTGGAGAGAATTGATTGAGATTTGCTCAATCAAATCTTTAATTGAATCCATGCGGCCATGGGTTCTTTGGCTTCTACATTTTGTTTAAGAAGCAAAGGAAGAAGGTGGTAGGAGGCTTTTTTTGAGAAAGATGAAAAGCTGGGGGCTATTTGTAAGAAAAGTAGAGAAGATAGGAGTTAAGTGTAGAAAATAGAGATCTATGGCCTCAAATGCAAACTGGGTTAAGATGGACTCTGATTGTGCTCAAATTTTGGGGTTAACCTAATTTGAACCCAAGAAATCTAATGGCAACTTTAGATTTGAGTTTTGACTAAGTTTGACTGTAAAATTTATGTAGAAGCCCAAAATAGAAAAAATTTCTACTTGTCTTTGATTTTGGTCAAGATGGGTTCCTTTGGTGTGAAGGTTCCAAACCTCATAGAATATTTTCTAATGATTTTTAGGAGGCTTAGATTACACTTATTTCTACTAGAACCCATTTAATTGAAGTAAGGCTGTGATTAGGGTTTTTATTAATAAAATAATCCTCGAAACGTGGAAAACCCTAATTCAATCAACTCAGGCCTTCTTCTTGGGAATTTAAGCTCATTAGACCCTAGATTAAGCCCTGATTAATCACTCAGTTAATCTAAAATTATAACTAGGTGTTAAAACAATAGTATTAAAGGGATTTCCTATATTCTTCTCATATTTAGTTCAGAACAAAGTTATGATCTTCTAATGAATATTAAGGAGCATTTATTATTGTAGTTAGGCTAAATTAGGCTTATTAACACCAATGATGGTGCTGCCACAACTTAGGTTGGGATATGTTGTGCTTAAGCTGTAAGTTAGGAACCACTTTAGGGGTGATGGGAACACCATCATGAGCCATAACTAGCTCATTTTGATCCAATTAAGTCAGTAAATGCTCCTACATAACTGTCAAAGAGTCACAAGTCACTGCATAATAATTTTGAGGGAAAAATAAGAAACTAGAGTTAAAACTACAATTTTACCATCTTATCGTGAATACAGTACAACCACAGGTTTTCTCAGGGGTTGAATGAAGTTCAAAAGGTCTTATAAAGTTAACAAGTGGGTTAAAACAATCAGAAAAGGGTTTGCACATGTTCTGAGAATTAAATGACTTTTTAAAATCCTAAAAATTGACCCGCTTAATTAACTAAGGTTGGAACCCTCTAAAATTCATATAAAAATATTCTCTAGAGTTTGGAACCTTCAATTTGACTATCAAAACCCGTTTTGACCCAGAATAGAGTCACAGATAGACATTTACCGTAATTTAGGTTCTTGCATAAATTACACAGTCAAACGTAGTAAAACCAAAATGAAACTTCACCATTGGATTCCTTAGGTCCAAATTAGGTTTGTACCAAAATTTGGACCCAAGATGAGTTCGTTTTGACCTAGTTTGCAAATTGGTTCTGTCTAATTATATTTCTACCTTTAACTTTCAAAATCTTTTCAAATAGACCACTAATTTTGTCATCGTTCTCACAAAAAGGTCCTTGCCACCATTAAACCTATTCCTACTTGCTCCGTCAATCTTAAATTGGAAATAACTCCTTTATTTCTTAACGAATCCCTTTCAAATTTGCAAGGGAAGTTTGTCAAGAAATTTCCTTCCTTTTGAACCCGATCCTAAGCCCTACAACTCACCCAACCTCTCACACGAATGCATGGGAGATTTGGGTCTCAAGGGATTTCTGAATCCAACAAGCTTTCCAAGCTTCCCAAGCTCTAACCACCCTCTGATGACCTATAATAGAAAGCCCAGGCCAGGCCAAACTCCCCAAGCTTGAATTCAACCAGAGTAACCCTCAAATTCTTCTCTCCTCCGGTCGAATTGCTCTTCAAGCTCCGATGACCCTCCTTGCCTCCCCTCGTTGTCTGACCACAATACCAGCGGTAAATTCTCCTTCCTTGCCTTCTTCCTCGTCGAGCAATACCCACCGGTGTCCCTATCTCCTTCATCCTCGTCGTCCACCCCTTATCAGAGTAGCTTCGTCTTCGGCGTCGGCCTTACATCAACCGGTGCCAACTCTGCTCCCCGTCGTCTACTACCTCTCCTAAACAACTCCTCATCTTCCACTCTTCGTTTCCAGACACTCGCAACTTCATTTCAACCGCCAACTTGCCCTCCACGACTTCATCTTCCAACTCACCAGCAGACCTCTGGCAAGCCCTAGCGGCTTCCACACTAGCCCAACTGTGCCGCTTCCATGCTCCTCACCATCGCCTCGACCCACTGACCAAAACCTCTCAAGTAATTGAGGGGTTGGCCTCTCTATCGCCTCCCTCAACTCACACACTCTCACACACATTCCACAAGGTCGACAGACCTCCACACCCACTCACACGCGACGCCACCACCACAGTTACATTCCCTAATGTCCGGTGAAGCTCCTGAGCATTTCTAATGTGGTCGTGAGGCCGTGTTTCTGTTTTAGGTTAAAGGTCTTGCCCACCATTAACGGCCAGCTTCAAGCAAGCTTGAAGCTTGCATCACACTCGATAGCACTAGGCATCCTACTCCAGGCGCAGTGGAATCCCACCAGGAACACAACTCAGGGACCAATTTGGCCCTTTGACCAAGCCTTTGACTAGAATTAGACACATCAGCTGCTATGGCCAGTGCGTGGAAGAAGCAAGGGACCTTTAGTCCCACATCGGAAGTGACAGAGCAATTGAAGGCACCTAAATTGAAAAAGTGATATGGCCTTATCACCTCGACATATAGGGGGTGAGGTCCCCCACACGCTCTCCTCACATGGGCCTCATCCAAGACACCTGACCTGCAGACTTGGTGCGCCTGACCAGCTTATGCCCTTCACTCCTCGGTTGCGACCACGCCCGCAGCCCCGGACCCAAGTTTGCACCTACCCGACTACCCACTAAAAGGCCCTGGGAGGGCAGAGCCCTAGAGAGAAAGAGAAAGAGAGATCATGCAGGTAGGGGGAGGGTTTTGCTACAGAGAGAATTTCCTGACACTTAACCAATTCAAGAAGCTCCCCATCTGTGTGAAGTAGCTAAACAAAGAAAGAGGAAGAAGAAGGAAAGACCAAGAAGAAGGCTTGAGCAGCAAAGAAAGAAAGAGGAAGAAGAAGAAAAGAAGAAGAAAAGCAAAAAAAACCTTAGCATTGTAGCACAGGGCTACTTAAGACATTTGATACTTTAATTACATATATTTGAGACTTGATTTAAGTGTTATTTGTGTGGAGTAATTGGTGATTTAAATCACCATTTTACTACATTCTTTTTGCACATTGATCCTGACATTATTTTTATTGGAATCTTTATTCTTGATTAAAATTGTGATCTTGAGCTTTAAATTCCATATTGCTCTCTGTGTTCGACCTCGGAACCTTTTCGAGTAATAAAATTTATTTGTTTGAGAGCTATTTTGGCTATACTACAACACGACAATCTTAAAACACCTATTCAGCATGCGAGCAAGGGGGTACATCCTATGGTTAGAGTGTTGGACCACATTAACCTAATTACAATTAGGTTGAGCTAAATAGGTTAGGCTAGTCTAATTAGGAACCAATTAGCCTAATTGATCTTCTAATTGACCTAATTGGAACCTAATGGGTTTAGGAATGTGAAATTGGGTTAAGGCTCAATTAATTGGGATAGTAAAGAGTAAGGATAAGGTCATAGATAGCGGAGTAGGACTTTGGATAGTGGGATAGGGTTATCAAAGGTTTTGGTTCATAGTATTGGTGATGGTAGCACCATCATTGGTGTTAATAAGCTTAAATTAGACTAACTACAATAATAAATGATCCTAGACATTCGTTAGAAGATCATAACTTTGTTTTGAAGTGTATTTGAAAAGAAGACAAGGAAATGGGTTAATTTTCTTATTTTAACATCTAATCACCAATGTAGATAAACTAAGGGGTTAATAAGGGCTTAATCGAATGTTAAATGAACTTAAATGCCCAAGAAGTTGGCTCATATTAACTAAATCACAGTTTCATGCATTCTGAGGATTAAATTATTACATAAAAACCCTAATTATCAGCCTCACTTAAATTGAAAGGGTTCTACTAGAAATAAATTCAATATAAACCTCTTAAAAATTATTGAAAAATATTCTAAAAGGTTGGGTACCTTCACTTTGACCATCGGAACCTATTTTGACCAAAAATAGAGATTTAGGTAAGAATTTACCTTATTTTGGGCTTATGTGTAAATTACCCAATCAAACATGATCAAAAGACAAATCTACATTTATCATTAAATTTCTTCGATCCAAATTATGTTAGCCACAAAATTTGAGCTCAACCAAAGTCCATCTTGACTAAGTTTGCATTTCAATCCTAAATAATCTATTTATTACCTATAGCCCCCTATCTTTTGATTTAAATCACAAAAATACCCCTGTTGGCCTTCTCTCATTTCCTAAAACATGTTGCAGCAGTGAAGTTGAAAAAGTCAAGAGTTTCCCTTGCCTAATTTGCATGGAATTTGTGAGGATTCCATGAAGTTGAAGGCCTAAAACACTTCTATTTAAGCTCTCCTAACTTCCCACGTATTTCTTAGTTGATTCTACACCGAATTCCCCTCTCTTCCCTCCTCTTCGGTCGTGATCTCCATTGATTCCGGTGACCCAACTCAACCTCCCTCTTCAGGGCACCCTACGACCAAATTAGGTCACTACCCTCTTCCTCAAGTTCCTTCGACTCTAGCATACCACAGCTAGGGCCTTCTCTCCCATTCATCGTCGTCATTTCCCTCACCTGAGAATTCATCTCCTGCATGTCTGGCGAGGCAAGCTAGCGTGGATTCTCCCTCTTTTCGTTCAATTAATTAGGTCTTTATCTCCCTTTCTTTTTCTAGATTAGTTTTAGCCCCTTAGGTTTAGCTTTCAACCATTCTCTTCTACGTTCTGCCCTTATTCTTCTCTGCCTCTAGCGCAGCTCCGGTGAGCTCGCCTCTCATCCACACACCACCAAACTTCACTCCACCACCACCAAAACCTTCCTCACACTCCATAGGTTAAAAGCCCTAAAGAAATTTGGAGCTCTAACCTAAGAATCCCCTCACTGAACACACCCACTCATGACCACCATCGTCACCTCTGTCCGGCCACCATACACTTCCAATCACCAAATCAAGACCACCACCATGCTCCACACACCACAGAAACCCTTATGAACATTTTAATTGGGGCTTTAAGCTCATGTTTCTTGTGTTAGGTATTCGCCGGTCGTACCTTCATCTCTGCTATCATTCGCCCAGTTTTGACCATCAACAATCATGTCACCACCTTCAATCGAGGTGGAGTTACATCAGGATCTTTTTTGGACCCTCAATTGAGCATGGCGCAACACCACAACCAATTGGAAGAAGCGTTCCTCGCGACAGCAGCGAAGACAGAGCAGGAAGAAATAGTCCTGCACCGTGGGGCTATAATTTAGATTTTGATACATAGGTTTTATGCTCATAGGCTTATCGCCTTCGAGAGAAAGGGTCAAGTCCCCATCATGTGCATGCCCGAACTTGCCCACGCCTATGCAAGTGTGGGGCCCATGGTTGAACTGGGTTTGGTTTGGAATTAAACCAGGTCTGGTTTGGGTTTGAGAGAGAGAGAGAGAGAGAGGAGGATCTAAGCTTAATAGGGGGTTTTGCTCTAAGTTAGGCTTGAGACGTTTGAACTTGGGTCTAAAGTGGATATTTAAGCCGTCTGAACGGCTATCGAGAAGTCTAATATTTGTTTGGAAATTTGCCTGAGTGTTGAAAAGGCCTTATAGTTGTAACCCCATTTTTTTTGGCACTTGATATATACATTGGTTTTTAGTAATATATTTTTCTCTTCATTTCATATATTCATATCATCTCTTGAGCATTATTTGATTAGTGGTTTGAATTGCAATTGTTTTGCTCCCTACGAACAACCTCGAATCTCACGTCTTTTCAAGAATTATAAATTTTAAAGGTTCTCATTTTTCGTCAACTATACTACGACGTGATTTGTTCTAAACATGACGAAAATATGCTTCAACAATTGGGTTACCAAGGGTTTTAGGTAATCAAGATAGGGGTTTGGGTTATCCTAGGGTTTTAGGATAATGGTCTAGGGTTATCCTCCTCTCCTCTTTGTTGTGCCAATCTCTCTCTCTTTATTATTCTTTAGACTTTATTGCTCTTCCTATTCTCCTCTGCAAATGATCTTCAGTGGTCCTCTTTTATTTAGCTTTATTCTACATCTACATGTGTCCATAGCTTCTCTAATCTAGCTTATTCTGCATCCAAATCATAGAATGATCTTCTTATTACCTATAAGAACAAATAAAACACTAAATAGAAGGATAATCATGCAATATTTTATTTATAGATATCTAAGATGTAGTGATGCATGATATGCTAATTATGCTTGCAATATGTACGGACTAGCTAGGTTTCTAACATTATTTAGGTTAATTAAGTTTTATGTTATGTAATTAGTGGTTGGGAACGTAATTGTAAAGGTTTGTGGGTTTTGCTTCCCAGCAAACCTTTTCATTCTGGACATGGAGGTTCCTGCAAACCTCTGTGATGCACCTATCAATTTGGGTCGCCTGTTTTTGGCGACCACCTAAACCATCATAGACTATGCATTCGGGTGTATACCCTAGGCAATGAGAAGCTTAGATTGGACATTTTTAGGCCAACCAAGAACTTTTATTGTGATAGTATTAAGGATCTTGAGGATGACGAATCTGAGTACTGTGCTAACATTGGGCTTCTTTGTAGCGACCCAATGTCTCACTCATCCTCCTTAGCAGGGTTTAATGACTTGGTTCCACATAGGACTACTACTGCTCTTGACTTATTGCATATCTCGATTCCTGATTCTATATGTCTGGGATGTTCTACTTCTATTGACCTTGATACCTTAGGCCAGGTGTATTCTGATATAGTTGATATACTTTATTTTTCTAACCCACCTCTGTTAGTGTAAGATGGAGTGGCTGCAATAGACAGTTTAGGTCATCCTTAGAGACACATGGATAGGATTTATGATCCATGTCTTCCCTCGATGGTGGTACTAAACCATAGTGTAGATAGTGCTAGCTCAGGTTTTGCTCCCTACAGACAAGAGCAAGACCAGGGCCACTTAGTGAGACACTTAAGCACTGACCTACTATCCTTCGCATCCTCACTTAAGTACTTTGATCATAATGGTGTAGGACTTGGACTATACTTCCTCACCAGCACAGCCACTTCTAACCTCAAAATAGGTGCAGTCGATATGTATGAATATCACGACTATCAGATATACTTGGCAGATTCTTCTTATTCTTCTCTGCTTGAACCATCTCTTGCAAATGCTTCTACTTCCACTCCACTAGTTCTAGAATTGAAGCCCTTACCTGATTCTTTAAATTGGGTGACATTGAGACCTATTCAGTGATCATGAATTTATGATTAACCCAAGAACAGGAGCTTAAATTAATTTCTATTTTGAAAGCTCATAGAGCAGCCATTGGGTGGAGTATCTCTAACCTTGATGACATTTGCCCAACTTATTGCACAAATCATATTTATATCGAAGATGGAGAAAAGCCTTCCCGACAATCTCCACAAAGGTTGAATCTGAACGTGCTTGAGGTTGTTAAGAAAGAGATTATTAAATGGCCAGATGCTGATATCATTTATCCTATTTCTAATAGCTAGTGAGTGAGTCTGATACAGATCGAGCTAAAGAAGGCAAGACTCATCATTATCTAGACTACTGATGGGGAATCCATTCCTACCCACACTACTTCCTAGCTAGTATGTATCGATTATTGAAAACTAAAATTGGCTAGAAAGAAGGACCACTTTCTACCGCCATTCATTGACCAAATTCTAGAAAGGCTAGCCATGCATAGTTACTTTTGTTTCTTGGATGGATACTTTGGGGACAACCATGTTGCTATCAACCCAGAGGATCAAGATAAGACTACCTTCACTTGTCCTTTTGGCACAGTCACTTTCAAGTGAATGCCTTTCGTCCTATGCAACACACCAGCATCTTTTCAGCACTGCATGATGGCCATATTCTCTGACATGATAGGAGACTTTGTAGAGGTAGTCATGGATGACTTCTCCATTTTCGGAGATGATTTTGAATCCTGCCTTAGTAATCTTACTAAAATCCTGAAGCGTTGTAAGGAGGTCAACCTAGTACTTTCATGGGAGAAGAGCCATTTAATGGTACGACATGGTATTGTACTAGGTCATAAGATTTCAGAAAAAAGGTCTAGAAGTTGACTGAGCAAAGTCTGATATCATTTCCTAATTACCTCCTCCTAGCTCAATTAAACAAACTAGGTCCTTTCTGGTACATAGGTTTCTAACAAAGATTTATTAAAGATTTCTCCAAGATTACTTGTCCTTTGATAAAATCTCCTGGTAGCAGATGATTTTAATGCTCATTGTCTCAACACTTTCGCGACTCTGCAAAAAAATCTATCTAATGCTCCTGTTCTCTAGCCCCCCGACTAGTAGCTAGATTTTGAGATTATGTGTGATGCCTCGAATATGGCAATTGGAGCAGTTTTAGGCCAACGTCGGGAGCACCATCCTTTTGTCATCTACTATGCCAATAAGACACTGAATGAGGCTTTGCATAATTACATGGTTACTAAAAAGAACTGCTACTAGTAGTATTTGGGATGGAGAAATTCCATTCTTATCTTCTTGAGTCAAAGGTCATTATTTATACCAATCATTCAGTCCTTCAACATTTGTTAGCTAAGATGCCAAAATCCTGCTTGATTAGATGGATCCTTCTTTTACAAGAATTTGATATTGAAATCCATGACAAAGTTGGGGCTCAAAATGTCGTGGCCAATCATCTTTCGCATCTTGACCCAAACTACATTTCCCTTTCCTCACCGCTCTTTGAGAAATTTCCAGATGAATGGCTCTTAGCTATTGATTCATCTAAGCTCCCCTAATTTGCGGATATCGTGAATTATTTTGTTGGTGCTAAGATTTACTCAAGATTATCCAAGGACCAGAAGCTCAAATTCCTTTTTAAAGCTATGCATTATTTTTGGGATGACCCCTTATTGTTTTGTTTGGGTTCTGGTCAAGTGATCAGAAGGTACATTCCCGATTTTAAGATCCTCAATGTGCTCTCTTTTTGCCACAACGAGGCATATGGTGGTCATTTTTTAGGCAGGAAGATTATTGTAAAGATTTTGCAGTCAGGTTTCTTCTAGCCATCTTTCTTTAAAGATGCCCACAATTTTCCCTGAAACTATAAGCGATGCCAGACAACAAGTTCCATGATTAGGCATGAATGATGCCTCTTCAACCTATTCTGGTTGTGGAAGTCTTTGATGTCTGGGGCATCAATTGCATGGGCCCTTTCCTTGCCTCGCATGTTAAGTATGTTCTACTTGCTATTGATTATGTTTTGAAGTGGGTCGAAGCCATCCCAACAAGTTGTGCTGATCATAAAATCATTATCAACTTCATTGGGAATAATATCATCTCCAAATTTGGTGTCCCTACACTCTAATTAGCGATGGGGGAAGTCACTTTATTCATGCCCAATTTCAAGCAATATTGAAGTATGGGGTGAACCATTGCATTGCTACTCCATATCACTCCTAAACTAATGGGCAAGCTAAGGTCGAACTGTCAAATCAAGTTAATTTTGCAAATAATGGTGAGGCCTAATCAAAAGGATTGATCCAACCGACTTGTTGATACATTACGGGCATATCGGATCATGTACAAGACTCTACTTGGAATATCTCCATATAGAATGGTGTATGAAAAACCAATCACCTTCCGATTGAGCTGAAACATCACGCATATTGGGCGGTAAGGAGATGTAACTTTGCCCTTGATGTAGGAGGTCATGAAAGGAAACTCTAGCTCAGTGAGCTAGAAGAGGTTTGATGAGAGGCCTACGAGAACTTGAAGATATACAAGGATAAAATGAATGTTTTTCACGACCGTCACATCCGGAGAAAATCTTTCCTTCCTAACTAGCAAGTCTAGTTATTTGATTCTAAGCTTAAATTTTTCGTAGGAAAGCTGAAGTCAAAGTGGATTGGCCCATTTGTTTTGATCCACCTGCATTCTAGCAAGGTTGTCTAGATTTAACACTCAAAGACTGGGTAAGTTTCTAACATTAATGGTCAATGCCTCAAGCCATTGTTTGCCCATGAACCTACTCCAATTGATGAAATGATCTATCTTATTAAGGATTTCCGATCTGCTAGAGTTTTCACCTAGATAGAGGTGTTAAACTTAATACTTAAGCATATATACATAAAATTTTTATTTCTCTCTACATATAGCATGTTTTCTTTCCATTTCCTGCATTTATAGGCATTGAATATGCTGACTACTAAAAACTCGAATGTTGTTCCACATGATCTCTACCCTTGTTTCTTTATATTTATTTTTATGCATGAGGACATACAAGAAACTAGGCATGGGGGGGTGGAGGGGTAGTGTACATGCTGAGTTACTTTTTACCAGTACCTAGAAATCTATGTAATTTTATTTTTGAAAAAAAAGTTGAAAAATGAAAAAATAAAGATTTTTAGCTTTGTAAATAGTATACTTGGCATGTCTCCAACTAAGTTGAGTAGAAAGACTACGTGCTTAGAGTTAATCAAACTAAGAGGATAATAAGGAACCTTAGACCATAAGGCTTAACAAACTATAGTTAGCTCAGTCAATCGAGGATGGTACGTTAGATTTAGGTTTGGTCTAATTCTTTATGAATCTGACTAGTCAAAACCAATAGTCAAGAAGTAAGAAAGTATAGGGCTTTGTTGTCCACTCTCCAGTTTAAGAGCTAGTTAACTTAAGCAATCAAACTTTCACACACATTAGAATTGAGTTACAGGCATCTGAAACCATGAAAATGCAGGCATCACTGGGATCGAGTTTAATTCCTTTTCACCTTAAGGACTTTCACAGGTGAAATTCATGAAAGGATGACAAATGGACACTCACCTAGAAAAATGAATTGGAGAATATATAAAAAAAAAAGAGAAAAAAAGATAAGTTGGGAAATTACAAATAAACTAACACCTTGTAACAAATGGGTGCCACAAATAAAACACCTGACTACATATGGGTGTTTTTTTTGTGCAAACATGGAAAATAGAAAAAAAATAGAAATGAAAAAAAAAATTAGAGGAAAAATAATTAGGAAGAGAGACCAAGAGTCCACCTAGAGAGGTATACGCCTAGCATACTGACCTCGGGATAGAATCGGGTGAGGAGAAAGCTACCAAATCTAAGTAAGGACAAACTAAAGGTGAAATTTGGGATGATTAGAAATGAATTTCAATACCTTGAGACTTGGATTTTTGGAACCACATATGCTTGTAGGTCAAATCAACTGCACTTTACACGAATGCTTTAATTTCATAACTAACAAACCTTGACCGAACAATGGAGCCTAGGAGATCAAACTTCGAAACTAGTAGTTAAAAATAAAATAAAACAAAAAGGTTCAGTCTATCAAAGTTTAGCTATCCGTGATGAGACGATTTTCGCTTCTGAAGATGATAATTAAGATGATTTGTCGTTGTATCTCTAAGTGGTGAAAAATCGACTAATCAAAATATTGAATTAAAATTAAACCACTTGCAGAAGAGCAGGTTGTATCTACAGGGAGGCAATGGCCTATTTGAACTCGTACAGGTTTAAAACAGATGTTCACAATTAATTTGGACAAGAAACTAAATCAAAATTGCTTTTCAATTTAGATAATATGACATTATCATGATGATATTTCATTTATGCAGAAATAGAGGAATATGCTCATAAAATCAACCGAATATAATATTATTAACTAAAATCCCTTCTCCCTCAATGGCAAAAAATGTAAAAACAAATGGAAAGCAAAATAGGGGATTGCTTTCAATTGGCTTGCACGCGGAGGGAAGGCAATGGCCGGTAGTGAGGTCCTCACCAGAGGTGGGCGAGGCTGGCGCACATCTGGCAGTGGTGGTAGTACGGCCAACGGTGGCCGGAGGCAGCGGTATGGAGCAGAGAAGGGCAACGGCTGTGGGTTGGTTGCTACTGCTGTGAAGCGGCTCAACACGCGAGCTGGAGGCGAGGAGGTGCAGGGGGACGCGCACATGCATGGGATTGTTGCTACTACGCGTGCATGGTGTGGGAGGGTAGTGCATGCTGGAGATGTGCGCAGGCAGAGGCGCAGCGAGTGGGTGCACGTGGGCGAAGCTGCTGGAGGACGTGTGACCGCTCACGTGTTGCTGCAACTGCAGCTGTTGTGTCGACAGGTGGTGCCCGCGTGCGCGAGGAGAGCTGTGGAGGTTGGGCGGGTATTCCTGTTGGGTGCGTGCGGATAAGGAGAAGGCATGGCGTGGAGTGATGCAAGTGGTGGAGGTTGCTGAAGGTGGTGCTGCAGGTGGTTGGGTTCTCTTAAGGTGGAAGAGAAACAAAGGAGAAAGTGGTGGGGGATGTGGTGTTGGTGGTCAGGTGGTGGCATGGTGAGTTTGTAGTGCAGAGCTCTATGATGGCGGTGCGGGCTATCACCCCACATGCCCACGGTGGCGAAGCTCCGTTGCGGTTGAGGCCGGTGGTAGTGGAGAGGATGAGAAACTAAGTTCTCTGCACAGTGAGGAAAGGGGTGGTGGCCTGCGTGAAGATGGTGACTATCCTCCTCCTTTGTAGCTGTGGCTGCAAGGATTTGAAATGGAGCATGCGCATTGAAGGCTCTAGATCCACTTTTCAAGGAGGAGGAATGCTTGTAGCTGTGGTTGGAGTGAATGGCCACCGACGAAGTAGAGCCGTTCCTGCAGAAGAAGGATAACAATATAATAAAATATTAGGATTATTTATGCAAAAATCCTTATCTTCTATGTTAATTAAAACAATGCATGTAATGCACCTAATTGCATGCCATTCTAAGTTAATTCCAAATGCATGAATTATGTAATTAAGTCAAAAATATAAATTAATCTATTTACATCCTAATGCATGCTAAATAAATGTTAATGAAAGCTTAATGTCTAGGAATTAAAATATATAAATAGCCCACAAATATGGGCTAATCAAATGCCCCCATGCCTAGTTTTTGCTAATCCCTAGCAAATTCAAGCATGACTTAACACTCCAAGTTATCCAAGCTAACTCAATTAACCTTTTCACAGAAATTAGGTTGAACCATCTAACCCTAGATCATAAGGTACCCAAATAGTTGTTGAGTTACAAACTAGGTTGATTAAAGACAAGTTGTAAGCACAAGTTTCCCTGATTTCTAACTCTACCCTAGGGTTTATTGGTCCCAGAGATTATAGCATCCGTGCATGTGCATTGGTCTGAGTTATTTGAAGTTGGTATGATTGCCAACCTAGAAAAGAGAGTAAGAAATATTTTTCTTTTTTTCTTTTTTTTGTAATATATATAATAATTTTTTTTGTTTAATTCCTCTAGGTCTAACCTTGGATCAGTTATCAACAAGGTCTATGTCCGATTCATTTCCCCATCATCAAACCTTGAAGGGTGCCTGGCTTTCGATGCTTCGAGATAGCACACCCATAGCGACCCCAAGAACTCCTGGCAATCGACACTTCGAGATAGTATTGCCCATGGATTTCTTAAGCAAATTTAGGCCTGTGGCAATCAGCACTTCGAGATAGGGCCGCCCATGGTACCTAAACTGCACAATGCGCTTACATGCCCCCAGTAGGATGGTCATCCTAAGAGACAAGCATGGAGGAGGTGACATGTTATCATCGCATCCTCAAGGTGAGTATATACCCCACCTCTCCTATGGTAGGAACTCTTCTAATCAAATTATGTTTTCAAGCTTCTCCTAAGTCAAAACTAAGAGAGCCAAATTATCTTCAAGAAATGAATTAGGGTGATCACTATTTGCACAAGACCAAGTGTGTGTGAAATGTGGATGCTTAGGTTACGAGGACCCGTAAATCAAAAGGTAGAAAAAGACACCAGGTACTACCCAGCCTTTAACTCAATCCCTAACTTTCCTTCCTCAACCTCTTGAAGAATGGTCCGCAACTTAACTCCTACTTAAGTTTTTAAGTCCAAATGGACCCTAAAGTTCTAAAGTCAGTTGTTCAACCCTAGCTCTTATAATTAGATACCTAGAGTCATCTTAGGTAAGCTTAAAGTCTTGGTCTCATGCCCAAAGATGTAGAGCCCAGCCGGTTAATCATAACAACATGTTTTCCTTTTTATGCTTTTTTTTCAAATGGAAAATGTAGACATTCTATAAACAAATGCCTCAGGTCCTATCCCCCCATGCCTTGTTCAAACAATGTCCTCATTGGAAACAAAATAGTTAAGGGAAGATATTACCTGAGGCAGAGAATGACAGGAGCTAAGGCTCCTCAAGAGGGACCTCGTCAACTAGGTGGCCATCCAAAGTAATGTATGGCTTTAATCATTGGCCGTTGATGGTAAAGGGGATTGCTGAAGAGGAAGGGCTCTTGATCTCCACAACCCCATGCGGAAACACTTTGGTGATTATGTATGCCCATCCCAACATGATTTCAATCTTCCTGGGAAAAGCTTAAGTCTGGAATTGAAAAGCCAGACTTGTTGGTTGGGCTCAAAGGTCTTTCTAAGGATATACTTATCATGCAAGACCTCAGTTCTCACTTTATAAGCTTGAGAGGTGTCATAAACATCATTCCTCAATTCCTCAAGCTTACTTAATTTCAGAAGTCGTGCCTTACACTCCTTTTCTAAATCCATGTTGACACTTCGGATAGCCCAAAGTGCCCTATGTTCCAGCTCAACGGGTAAATGGCACGCTTTCCAGTACATAATCTGGAAAGGAGATGTACCCAAAGGGGTCTTATTGGTCATTCGATAAGCCTATAAAGCACATTGAGCTTTTGGGACTAGTCTTTCCTATCAGGCCTAACGGTCTTTTCTAAAATATTCTTTATCTCCCTATTTGACACTTCAACCTGGCCACTCATCTGAGGATGGTAAGGGGTAGCAACCTTGTGAGTCACTCCTAGACTCTTGAGTAGTTGATTGAAGTGGTGGTTCCAGAAATGAGGTCCCCTATCACTTATAATGGTCTTGGGGCAGCCAAAATGAGATATGATATTGGCCTTCACAAATTTCAAGACCATAGAGTGATCATTTGTGCTTGTAGGAATGGCCTCTATCCATTTAGAGACATAATCAACTGCTACCAAGATATATTCATAACCATGAGACGAAGGGAAGGGGCCCATAAAGTCAATTCCCCAAACATTGAAAATTTCAACAGGTTGAATGGGGTGTTGAGGCATCTCATTCCTCTTACCAATTGTTCTAGCCCATTGACATCTAATACAGGCCTTAACAAAATTATGAAAATCCTTAAATAACGAAGGCCACCAAAATCAGACTAGAGAACCTTAAAAGAAGTTTTCTTATCACCAAAGTGTCCTCCATAATGAAGTTCATGGAAAAAACTCGACACACTTTGTTGCTCCTCTTCAGGCACATATCATCTCAGTACTTGGTCTTGTCCAATTCTAAATAATTCAGGCTCTTCCCAATGAAAGTATCTAGCTTGGGAAATGAATCTCTTCCTTTTCTGCTCACCCCAAGATCCAAGAGTCTTTCCAGTGACCAAGTAATTGACAGTATCAGCATACCAAGGTGAAGTCGGTGTTACCGCCATAAGGGTTTCATCAGGAAATGTCTCATGGATGTCTCCAGATGGAGAGTAATCAAGTGCAAGGTGAGACAAGTGGTCAACCACTACATTTTTTACTCCTTTCTTTTCACGTATCTCCAAGTCAAACCCTTGAAGGAGTAGGATCCACCTAATCAGACATGGCTTAGAATCCTTCTTGGCAATGAGATGTTTCACTACCGCATGATCAGTGAAAATAGCCACCATAGACTTAAGAAGTTAAGACTTAAACTTGTCCAAAGCAAGAACTACAGCAAGTAATTCCTTTTCAGTGATGGTGTAGTTTTGTTGTGGTTCAATTAAAGTCTAGCTAGCATAGTGCAGCACAAGAGGTCTTTCCTCAACCCTTTGTCCAAGGACAACTCCCACTACATAATCCGAAGCATTACACATAAGCTCAAATGGGAGTGTCCAATCTGGAGCTCAGAGAATAGGTGTAAAAGATCAAGGCCCCCTTCAGAGTTTGAAAGGCCTCAGCACACTTTGAATCAAAATTGAAGGAAGATTCCTTCACCAATAGGTAGCAAAGTGGCCTAGAAATTTTGTTGAAATTCTTAATAAAGTTCCTACAAAAGTTGGCATGGCCTAGAAAGGATCTAATTTGTTTAACATTCGTGGGAAATGGAAGTTTGGAAATAGAATCAACCTTGCTTTATCTACTTCCAAGCCTCGCTCTGACACAACATGCCCAAGTACAATTCCTTTCTGTACCATGAAGTGGCTTTTCTCTCAGTTGAGGACTAAACCAGTCTCCTTACATCGCTTTAGCACATTCTCAAGGTGCAGGAGACATTGGTTGAAAGACGAGCCATAAATGGAGAAGTCATCCATAAACACTTCAACATACTTACCAATCATGTCTGAGAAAATGGACATCATACACTGTTGGAAGGTTGCCGGTGCATTACATAGTCCAAATGACATACGCCTGAATGCAAAAGTACCATACAGACTCGTAAAAGTCATCTTCTCCTGGTCATCAGGGAAGACTACAGCCTGGTTGTACTCAAAATATCCATCGGGAAAGCAATAGTACTTATTCCCCACCAATTTTTCAAGAATTTGATCAATAAAAGGCAAGGTAAAGTGACCCCTCTGGGTAGCGATGTTCAGCTTGCGGTAATCAATATAGACCCTCCATCTAGTTGAGGGTCTAGTCACAACTTATTCACCTTGGTCATTAAATTCCATAGTAATGCCTGCCTTCTTTGGCACCCCATGAATAGGACTTACCCATTTACTATTTGCAATGGGATATATGATCCCAATGTCCAACCACTTCAGAATTTCCCTTTTAACCACCTCCCACATATTAGGGTTACGACATCTCTACATGTCCCTAAATGGTTTGATGGAATCATCAGTATAAATGTGGTGCATGCAGAGTGTAGAGTCTATACCCTTAATGTCAACAGTCCTCCAAGAAATAGCTTCCTTATGCCTAGACAAACATTCAATCAGGGCTCCCTCCTGTGTCTCAGATAGCATAGCGAAAATGATAACGAGGAGCATATCATTAGCACCTAGGAAGATGTACTTAGAGTGTCTGGGAGGGGTTTCAACTTAAGGTCGGGGCCTTGTATGGTTGAGGATTTCATAGTAGATGTCCCCATCTCAAGTAGCAGATCTACCTTGGACAGAGATGATGGGGAAAGAGACTCAGCAGAAACACCTAGCAACTCCTCAAGTTCTAGTATATCCCCTTCACATTCCTCCAAGAGATGGGAATGCTCATTTAACATGACATGCTGAAGGGGGTCATCACATAACATTGCAGGGGTTATCTCTTCAATCAGGTCATCTATCACCTCAACTTGGGAACAATCCTCAAGCTCGGAATGTTTATAAGTGCCAAACACATTAAGCTGGATTTTCCAGTTCCTAAAGCCCATTTTCAATGCCCCAGTATTGCAATTGATTGAAGCATACGAAGTTGCAAGGAAGGGACGGCCCAAAATGATGGAGGGTTTGGTTGGCTTATTGGTAGGGTTAGTGTCCAGAACTAAGAAGTCAACATGGAAGAAGAAATCCTCCACTCTCATGAGGACATCTTCCAGAATTCCCTGAAGTGTCTTGAGTGATCGATCGGCAACTTGGAGGATTACTAAGCTAGGCTTTAAATTGCCTTCCCCAAGTTATTCATATACGTATCTCAGAAGGATGTTCATCCCTGCAACCAAATCAAGTAGAGCCTCATCTATCTGTAAGTCACCAATGACCACCAAGATGTACGGGCTCCTAGATCCTTAAGTTTCGGGGGTGTGCCATGTTGAACAATTGAGCTAACAGAATCAAGCAAGACAACTTTTGATTAGACCTGTTTCCTAGATTGTCACTTTTTCATTCACAGGTCCTTTAGGAAGTGGGCATAAGACAGAATCTGCCTAATAGCCTCAAGCAAAGGCAAGTTAATCTACACTTGCTTGAAAGTTTCCATGATCTCATCCATCTTATCTTTGGGTCCAAATGAGCCAGTAGAAGTCTACCCAGAGGTGGATAAGCACTCTGGAAAGGGCACTCTCTGTCTCTGGATGGAAGGGTTGTCATGTCGGGTAAGGGGTGGAATGGGGGCAACCTCTTCCGGTGAGGTGATTTCAAGCGGAGGAGAGTTGGCCAATTCTTCTCCAGTGGGGGCGAATGTTCAGGTGGATGGGTTTTCAGAAGGTGAGACTATAGGAGCATCAGGTTTGGAAATTTCTTTCCCACTCCCCAGAATAGTCACCTCCTGAGCATGCTCCCTAAAGACAATTCCTTTTCCTTTAGGATTCTCCTTAGTAGCACTAGAAGCTTCCCAGTTTCCCTCTGTCTAATGGCCTCAACAAGGTGTTCTATCTATGATTTCATCTCGTGTATAGCCTTGTCATGAGATTGGATGATGGCACTTTGACTTTCTTGCATAGTTCTAAACATTGCCTTCAATTCATCCATCTCAAAGGTCTTAGGTTGGGCAAAGGTCTGAGGTTGGTTTATTTGATGGTTTTGAAAGGATTGTGGTTTATAATTCCCTGAATTTGAGACATTTCCTTGTCTCCATGAAAAGTTTGGGTAGTTCCGCCATCCCTCATTATAAGTGTTGGAAAAAGGCCCATTACGAGGTCTAGGATGGAACCCTTGAGGGCACATTCAGATCCGCCTGTACAAGCTTAGGGAATTAGGAGGCAATGTGGCAATCCACAGTGGCATGCGTATTTCCTTTGCAAATGGAGCATTCTAAACTTGGGATGTGGAGGTGTTAGATGTGAATTGGCCCGGGGTCAACATAAGCCTTTCCGTATTTTGATTCAACAATTGAATCTGATAGGCTAAATTCTGGGTGTCCCTTGCCTCATTCGCCTCCAACTTTCTTTGCATGAGTTTGGATTTTCTATCCAAGTAGGTAGAATTCAAGTGAATAGAATTCTCACTCAAAGTATCAAAAATGTTCCAAGCTTCATCCTCAGTCTTAGATAGAAAGGTTCCTGCACAGGCACCCTCCACAGTCTATCTGTGTGAATCATTAAGTGCGGTGTAGAACCTTTCGTCTAGTTGCCACTTGGGCACCTGGTGATGTGGGCAAAGTCTCAAAAGGTCATTAAAGCGCTCCCATGCATCATGGAAAGCTTCCCCATCTTTTTGAACAAAACTCATAATTTCTCTCCTAAAGTGATTAGTTTTGCTCATGGGGAAGTACTTTTTCAGAAACTCCTTCTTCAAGGCATCCCAAGTGTTAATATCATCAAGGGTATGATACCAATACTTGTCTTTGTTTTTGAGGGAGAAAGGAAAGAGGGTTCGCATTTGAGAGTCATTAGTAACGCCCTGCAGCTTCACTGTGGAATAGACCTCGGTGAATTCCTCTATATGCCTGTAAGGGTCTTCCCTAGCAGTACCATAAAAGGAGGGAAGCAAGGATATGGTACTACTTTTGATTTGATAAGGATTGTCCCCTCCAGGTCTACGTAATGGAGGGCCAGCTTGATTGGTTGGAATGAAATATTCCTTAAGGCTCCTTTGACCAGCCATTTCTTTCCTTGGGAGGTTTCTTCTTAAGATTCTTTCAGGTTCAGGATCAAACACAAGCTATCTCCTAAGAGATTGCCTACCAAGCATGCACTACAAACACAATTCAAAAGGACTTGTTCAGTCTTTACAAATTTAGGTTTTTGACTTTAGTTCAAATTGTAGGTGACAAAGAAAGTTACCCAATCAATTACGCACCTATTGTCGACCTTCGAAATTCCTAAAAAGACCTAGTTGGAGCTTAGGTGTTCTTCCCTAAATCTCAAATGGTAGAGCAACTCCAAAGATGGAAGATCGAGAGATGCAAGTAGGCCTAAGCCTTAATTTGAAGCTGTGCTTTCGCGGTGCTTCTTAACTACCCCTAAAAATCCGTGATAGGGTATCCCCCTCTTTGAATTTACAAAACCATTGATCTCAAGTTCCAAACACTTCAGAATCCAATGGTAAGGAGGGCTCTTGTCCTAGTAGTTCCAAGACTTAGGAGTGTCTAAATGTGTGCCGTGGTTGAAAAGATACAAGTGTGCATACATCGTAAAAATTTTGCGTTTTAAATTTTTGAACCATAGCACAGTCTCAATTCAAGTTCTTGGTTTTTTAGTGTTCCTCCTTAACCTAAAGTCCTTTTTCAAGAAAATATGTGACCACTTGTCAGATCTTTTCAATTCAATTAGGTGGTCTTGCAATTAAATCCAAATGCACATGCGTGAACAATATAGAATGCAAAGAAACAGGACGTACCTTTCCTCTAGCAATCAGCATTGCAAGATGCACGCAAATGCAAACAAAATAAATCTAGAGGCTACTCATTCACACCTAAATGGTCATCCTAAGGTAGGTAGCTTCCAGCAGCTAGCTCATTTCTTTTCTTTATTTTTTTTTTGTTTAGCTGCTTATGCACAAGCAAAGAAAATGATATACAACCACACAATAAAATAAAAACCAAGATCTCAAGAAAAGGGAACAGGCTCCCGAAAATTAGCCCCAAGTACTACAAAGGTGAGAAAACAGGAATAAAACTTGTGACAATGGAGAATCCCCTATGGAAGCAGGATCCAGGTCTCCTGCATCTTCCCCACATGTGGGCATCCCTCAAGGTCGACGTCGTCTCCCAAATGCGGCTATCACCTCCATAGATTCCTCGCATAGAAAAGATAACAAATAGACAGATCACTGTGCAACGAGAAATAACCAGAAATAAAAAAATCAGGTGAAATCATTGCGTCTGTTGCCTCCCTGCCAACTGTGTCATTTGATAAGTCAATTTTCTCTTTCGAATAATATGATTAAGATGATTTGTCATTTTAATATCAAAGTGGTGGAAAACTGCCTAACAAAATAATTAAAATAAAAATTAAACCACTCACAGAAGAGCAGGTTGTGTCCACAAGGAGATAATGATGCAATAAATTCACAAATATTTTTCCCTTGTATTCGTTCAATCGAGTGTGAAATCCATAGTCAAATCTGACATGAAATGCGACGAAAAGAAGGCACACAATAACTCGTGAATGTAAGGTTCTATGCGAAATTTTTCCTCACTAAAATATTCAATAAATATGTGATCAATCTCTGTAATTTCCAATTGCACATGTATTAGAGAGAAATTGTGTACATCTTAATCCAAAACCAATGTCAAAAGATGTGAATAACAAAAGCCAAGTAATTATGAGAAAGCATGAACATGAAGTTGCAATTTCACTCAATATATCAAATATTAAAATAAAAAATGAGAGTTTGCCAATGGCACTCAAATGCAAATATTAATTAACCCAAAAACAGAGGATTTACTTCCTTTGTGAGTGCGTGAAGAGGAGGCGATGGTGGGTCGCGAGAAGCTCGAAGGAGGATAAGCGTGACGAGAGCTTTCTGATGGTAGTGGTGGCACTCCAAACGGCCGTCGGTGGTTGCCGATCGGAGTGGAAGAAGCCGCTGGCGGTGAGGCCCTCCGACCGGCCCTCAGGTGGTCCATTGGTGCGGCTGGAAGCATGGTTGTGCTCGGGGAGTCGAGGTGAGTCCGATGGAGTTCCCGATGCAAAGTTTTGTGGCCAGATTTAATGGCTACGTTTTTGGTGGCTTTGGGTACATTCGGTTAGCAGAGAAGAAGAAGAAGCTGGTCATGCGCACGGGCTGGAGACATCGGCTGGAGTAGCGCACGCTTTACTCACACTGCTAGTGGGCGAGGGCTGGTTGCTGCTGCTAGGCACGTGGCAGTGGCTGCGAGGAGCGCACAATTGTTGCTGCAGTTAGAGGTACGCATGCAAAGGGGCAAGCGAGGGAATGGTGCTGGAGGGCATCCGACGGCACGAGGTGTGTGCGGCAATGGCTGAGGCGTAGGGGAGGTCATGCGCTGTGATGCTGGTGGACGCGCACCTGTTGCGGTGGAGGTGCATCACGCGCAGGTGGGCTGCTGCAAAAGGTGAAGCATGGGCTGAGGGTGCTGGAGAGAGGTGCCTGCGCTTGGTGATGGACGTGCGCAGGGATGGTGCTGGTGGGTGTGGTGGTGATGAGGAAGAAGCACGGTGATGCAGGGACTCTTGATTGGCGATGCGGGCTGTCACACCACACGCCCATGGTGGTGGAGTCGTGCTGCCGCAGTTGAGGCCAGTGGTGAGGAGCGGATGAGAAATGAGGTTCTCTGCACAGTGAGGAAAGGGGAGGTGGCCTCCTTTGAATGACAGCCATTCTTCCTCCTTTGTAGTCATGTTCATGGATTTGAGTGGAGAAGGGGGAGCGAATTCACATTCTCCGCTCGTCTTTGAATGCAGGTTTTAGTGCGGTAGCTGGTGGAGTTGGAGTGACGAACTTTTGCAGAGAAAAGAAAATGAATAACAATAAAAAGATTGGTTAATTATGTTCAAACCCTTAATAAAATGTTAATGCATATAATGTAACCTAAAGACTAATGGATGTTATTCTAATGCATGCTAAATAATTTATATATGTAATGCATATAAGCCAATATATATAACTAACTTATTTATATCTTAATACATGCTATATATACACTAATATCAATCTAATTCCCACGCACTTAAGTAACTAAATAGCCCACAAATATGGGCTCATCAGCGTGGAGGTGATGGGGATGCCATGGTGTGCTTGTGGAGATGGTGGTGGAGTAATGGAGGTGGAATGAAGCTAAAACTAGATGGAAGGCTAGATGGGTGCAAGTGGCCACCCAAAGGTCCTTTAAGTAGACCCAAGGGAACCTCTCTAGAGAACTGTGGAACTCTCTAGAGAGTCCTATGGTGGGAGCTCGTGGGAGAGTGAGAGAGAGGATGGATGGGTGATTTTTAGATCCACATTTGGTGGATCTAAAAATTGAATGCATCTTTGTTGCTATTTTTAGCAACCAAGGCAACAACACATGGTACCAAGTTCTAGAGAACTCTAGGATAGGTATTTTCGTGTAGATGGTGTGTGTGGGTGTGTGTGGGTCGAACCTAGGTGGCTAGGTTGATCAGGTTAGGTTCTAGTGGGTTTAGGTCAATGTAGGTCTCAAATTAGGCTTGTAAACCCTAATTCATTAAGGTAAAATGCAATTAAACTTGATACAAGTTTAATTGGATGTGTGAAACCCTAATTAAGAGTAAAACAACTCAATTAAGTTAGGTCTAGGTCAATTGGACTCTCACTGAGTCCAATTGGACAGTGTATGCTGAGATCAGGGCTCAATTGGACTTAATGAGTCCAATTGAATAGGCTGATGGAATTGACTAAGATCCAAGTCAATTAGGTTTAGTGAGGACCTAGTTAGGTTCTTAGGGAGGTCTAGAGGTGATGTACTATGGTTAGGGCACCTTAATTTAGGTTCCTATGGGGTTGGAATTGGGTTTAGGGACCTCGGAATTCAAGATCCAAGCTTGAATTCAAAAATAGGAACTAAAGAGCAGTTCCAAACATCTCACAATAGTGTTAGACGTCTTACAATGAAAACTCAGACATTCAAACTTGCTGTTTGGACATCCAAATAGAGGCAGGGAAGAGTTAAGGCTTTGTCTGCAGAAATTGGACGTCTAGACCAAGTGTCTAGACTTCTTAAAATGCTGCAGAAGTGGGTTTTAGATGTGCGGGTTGTAGCTAAGGGTTCAGGACATCCTGTAATTCATCTGGACGTCTAGATAGAGGCTGGAAATAAGGTCTTAGGGCTTCCTAGGGTACAGTGACCTAATCTAAGGGTGGCTAAGACTTAGGGAAGCTTCTAGGTTGTCCTAGGGCTAGGATGGACCTATGTTCTTCGTAATTTACTGCTTTATTCCTACTTAATAGAATAGCATACCTCAACCCCTTACATTATTGTCTACTACATCTTATTCTAGGTCTTCTACACTAGCTCTACTGCAACTCTAGCTTCAGGTCCAACTTCAGATCCAATCTCATATCTAGCTCCTGAGCTTCTTATTTCCTGCAATTTATATAATGCACCTAATTAGTATATTATAGCATTATTCTATGCATAGCTATAGGAAGAATAATAAAGATGCAAATAATGTTTATGCATGCATGAACTACCCTAACTTATGCTAAGTCCTAGCATAATTTAGGTCAATTATGACCTATGATTGCTACGCAATCATATCACCATGCCTAAATCTTGCTAGTTTCTAGCAAATGCAAGACTAAATTATTCACATAAGGGTTCGTAAGGGATTGATTATTTTATCATGTGTATACCTAGTGATTTTTCTCCTTTTTTTTTCATCCTATGTTCTAGAAATCCAGTCAAATGTAAAAGTGAAGCTATGTAGCTTTTGCAACAAATTCGAGTGAAACACCTGATTCACCTCTAATGCCAGTACTTGAGCCCTAGTAAAATTCTAGTAGGATAGGCGGACTTCTTTCCTCGGGGTATTCAAGATATTCTTTGAATTCCACCCTGGCTCTAAACTTGGGTAGAGAATGTTTAAGGGATACGGGTGTTTATTTGGTGGCTCACACTCACTTGGTGCTACATAAAGATTAGTACCTCAGAATCTAGATTACTGGATTATCAAGTAACTCAACTCAGTGAAAGACGAGAAAAACTATACTCTCTTCTGGTTCCTTTGTATTCATTCTCTCTTTCCCGATTTTTTTTTTTTTAGAGATCACAATCTCACCAGATTCTCACGTATGTTCCATATTTGGTGGTCTCACTTAGCATTAACATTTTAATTGAGTTCTCATAACCTTAATACTAAGTCAGAATTCCTCAGCTAGTATTCAGGCGATCAGAAACATAAAAAAGTAAGTTAAGGCCATATTTGGTGGGTCTCAAATTTATTTGGTGGTATTGCCTCAATGCAACTGAAATAAACACTAAATATTCACACTCTTTTTTCTTTGCTTTTTCTTCTTTTTCTAAATTTTTTTTCATTTTTTTCTTTTTCTTCTTTTTTTATGTATAATTTTTTTTTTAACACAACACAAGCTAGCACACATTCATGAACTTTATTGAGGAGGCATTATTAGGGATTGGGGGTATTCAAGAGATATTAGGTGGCTTATTTGGTGGAGGTGCCTATTCACGACACCGGAAGAGATGGGTAGGACAGTGTATTTCTGACCTTGACATCAATACCCTCCTTCAATCGAGGATTCCGTGAAGAATGGTCGTAACCATCCATCTTAGTCCTAGTTTTATGAAAACTCGCTCTCCGCGTATTTGCCTTATTTGGTGGCTCTTAATATTTTGCACAAAAATGTATACGCCGGAACCAAGAGCGAAAACTATGCCTAATCTCTGAGTATCATCACTTAATTATCTAGGATTTTGGATTCCTTACACTAATCTTAGAGCACCAATGCACTCTACTCTCATCTCACACTATTTGGTGGATTTTTGGAGGAAAATCTACCTAGCTGCCAAAACACTGTCCAAGGGTTCAGGAAAAGAAGCACTGCTTCTTCTTGATAGACTAATGATGTTTATTAGCCTTTACTGTAAATCCATTACAAATTCTACATGTGTGTGAAAAATTATACTAGATTCCAGATTACAGGAATCAACTAAAGGATAAATTCCCTAATGCATTCTCTTAATAAGATAATCTTATTCATGGATGCACCATGTATATATGCTATAAACAAGTAACCTCTTATATTCGTACTTCATGAAATTTCCCTTATCAGGTTGCATTCAGCTTGAGCCTAAATTTAGAACAAGAGGTGAGCGGATGAGTCAGAAATGGCTGTTGCGGATGATTTTTAGCTCCCATGCAAACATTGGAGGTGGAGTCAGTTGTTCTTTTATTTAGGGTCCTAAAGTACGTTTGACATGCAACTCCAGGGTTTTCCTAAATGTTGGCATAAAAATTTTCAGTTTTGTCATATCTACACCCCCATGCCTAAGTTCTTGCATGTCCTCATGCATGAATATAAAAGAAAATAAATACAATAGGCAGTAAATGGGTATAAATCACCTGGAATTGCTCCTGAAATTTTAACGTTCAGCATCAGCCAACCTAATAGTATGAAATATGTGAAAAGGAAATATGAAAAAAAAAAGAAATGTTGTGTATAAAGCGAGTATGTATAAGGTGATGGATGAATGTGGGGTAGATGCTGAGTTTAACGCCTCCAGCTGGGTGAAAACTCAATCAGATGTATCAGTTCTTCCATAAGAGCTGGTCAAGATTAAGAGAAAGGCGTGCTCGTATGCTCCCAGAATCAATGGTCCAAAGATGCGAACCAGTTGATTATGCACCCCTACTCCAAAAATTCTTGCTATAAGAAGGTGTAGAGTAGTGGTGGAGAATAGAGGATAATTAGAGGGGGGATCATGATGTTGATTCAGCTGATTTATCATGTCCCACAATTCAGCAGGAAGTTGCTGAGGGAGTAGATCGAAATGTATCTCAAAACCAAAATCTGAGTCATAGGGATCCTCATAATGATAATTGACATCAAAGATCATGCCCTCTCCAGGCTCTGGATCATATGGGGGTTATCCGTGAAAGTAGAAGACCTGTCGGGAGGTCACTAAAATCCTCGTCAGAAATTACTTCGTCCTCATCAGTACTCATCTCTAATTCATCGGAAGCTAACTCTTCTGGATCTGAGTCAAGCCATCAATTAGATTGACTAGGATTGTTGGTGTGTCCCCAGCTCATTCTACTCAAAGCCTCACCCTCATATGCATTGGGTTCCTGAGTAATTCCTACCTCAAGTAGCATATCCATTTCTTCGATCAAGTCATCCATAGCTACTTCTAGTCTTCGGTTGTCAGGATCAGGGATAGAAAGTGTCATCTCAGAATCTCTAACATCTGAATTAGGGATGTAGGTGAAAGAAGAAGAGTGCAGATCAGAAGATGTTGGCTCTAGCACAGGTTCACCTACAATGGGAAGTGGCCTAGGCTGATCCGAAGTGTCACATGTAATGTTTGCCTCAAGATCCATATCCTCAAATGGATCTACTTCCCTTATCATGGATGGGTTATCTAACCCAAGAGGTATCTCCCAGGATTCAGGATAATCTGATTGTGGCTCAGTTCTGGAGATATCAGCCCTTTCCTTAGTTTCTTGAATGGAGTTCTCAAATGAACCCATTCGGAACATTTCCTGCTCTTGTCTCATATCCAAGCTGGATTCTTCTTCCCTTGAATGATCTCCCAACATTTGCTCCCAAGAATCTCCTGTGTGTCCTTCCAGCGTAGTCGTTTCAAATTCTTTGAGGTCTTCAAGACTATTTTCCACTTGATATCTCAAAAGCAGTAATCCTTGAGTTTCTCGATTTTGTCCAATTAGCCTTGTTATCCCTACTATTCCCTGAAGAACCTTGATGTAAACACATTTATTGAGGGTAAAATGCCAATTCATGCATGTTCCTAGGCTTAGATTTGCATTTCATGTTATAAATATTGCATAGCATGCATCATTATGCATTTAGAGTAGTTGTATATAATTTAGGTTAATTGCATCCTTTTTGTTTTCAGGAGAGCAAGGTATTTATTTTAGAGCCTTGGATTGACGATCCGACCGTATGGATTTGAGCAAGACAACGATCGGAGTCCAATGCCTCTAAAATCGCCTTGATCGGAGTCCTATAGCACCATATGCAGTTCGAGGAAGATCAATGGCCAATGGACTATGAGACATAATTCAGAGTTTCAAATGACAAATCTGACCGTGCAAATGGATTTGGGTCAACAATCGCAGCCTAATAGCATGAAAATCGACTTTATCCGACCTCTGTAGCAACCCCTACAACAAGAACGACGGCCCAAACTACGCCATGTGGTGCAGCCCAGGCCACCCAGTGCATGCACTCGCCACCGCACACACGCAGCAACGCGGCTACACACGCATGCACACAGTGCAGCGCCAGCACGTCGGTGTGCGCGCGCGGTAAAGGAGGGGAGCGCAGTGCTAGCTATGCATGGGATGGACCTACAACGACGCATGAGCTAGACTTACAGTGATGCTTACAGCCATCGCTAATTCATCGCATGCCAGCAAAGGCACCTGTGGGCACCAGTGGGCATGAGCTACCTACAGCGACATTTCCAGTGACAGTCTACATGTCACTAATGGTCTCATACCTATTTTATGCCTCTTCTCCACTATAAAAGGACCTACACCCCCTCCCTTCTAAGCCATCTCTACCTACTCTACTCCCACCTACTCCCAAGCTCCAGCAAGCCTACCAACGCTCCATTAGAGCTTGTTCTTAAGCTCCCAAGGCGCCTATTAGTGTAGCAAACCTCTGCCCCACCAAACATTCCTCCAACTTCCCATCCTCATTCATGGGTCGCCTTGGAGTGGACCTCCTACCTCCATTTCGGTAGTAGATCATCTCCATCTTCTCACCTCCATTCCGGAGCCACGCCGAAGCTTTCCTCTACCCGATGTCCTCCTGCATCTCACTTCCGTCGTCCCACTCCTCACCTCCTTCGTCCGAGCTTCTGCCAGGCGCCATCATCTTGTTGAACAGCTGATTTGGGAGATTTCCTCTCACCCCCCTCTCTTTTTATGCTTTCGTAGATTATTGTAATAGACATTAATGCAATACATCACATTTGATTCCATCTCTATCTTGTGATTGCTTATCTTTTCTTTCAAAAACACTAAAAAAATAACAAAACCCTAAAATACCAGAAAGAAACAAAACGAAGCATGGTTTTCAATTAAAGTAAATGTCACCTCCCTGTGTTCAACTCGGGACTCCCTTAGAGTTTCGATATAAATTTTATCTGATCGATGTGTTTTGCAACTACGATGATGAGTTACTTGTAACCCCGATTTCTAACATGTAGAACACGCCTGACCATTTTGGCACCATTGCCGGGGAGGCAACGGAATTTACTTTATTGTTTTCTGAGCTTCTTAGCATTTACATAGCACTAACCCTGCTTATCTCTGATCTATTATCTTGCAGGTACCCTAGTATGGAGATCCAAGTGCGGTAGATCGGAGTAAAGTGCGGGTAGAGTGTTTTGTAAGTGTCCCCCACACCACCCCCATCTTAGTTTTCATTCCATAACCTAATAACTCAAACCCAAATGAACTTAGGTGCTTTGCATAAACCCTAGGGTAGATTTTGATTGTTTGATTGTCACTCCACTCACCTCACCCACCCGCATATATAAAAAAAAATAAAAAAAATATTCTTCTCTTGTGGGATTTAACTGAAAGCTACACACTTAACACCCACAACTTCTTATCATAAGGTGAACAATCACTTTGATTCTACCACTTAACTGGGATCTGACTTGTGGATCCAGTACACCTTAACTCAATACACATAAGTGAGTAGAAATCTAAATAGGCCAAATATTTCTGTGTGCCTTGACTAAGTGGTGCAATAGGCTAATTGATTGAGCTGTTTGGGCTGCACCACTCACTTTAAAACTGATCCACCAAGTAGCTTGCCAATTAGGGTTGATTTTTAGGAATGAACCAGGCACACAACATTTTATTTCTGATTTTTAAAGGAATATATCATCACCCGTGCTTTCAAAAGTTGGAGTGTTCTACTGAACCTTGATTGAATATACCTAAAGATTAAACCCTAAAAGCTACTAAACAAGGTTGAACCCTAAAAGTCACATCATCAAATAACCTTGTTTGAAAACTTTGGTTGTGCACGCACACACATTTTAACTTATCATTAAGGGCACAACCCATCTAATGGGCCCATCACATTCCTAGAGCACGATCATCCCAAGCCTAACTAAAACTGAGAAGACATTGGCCTTAAGGATTAATTTTCTCTTCGGGGCTCAGATTGAGATTTTTTCGATTAATCTGCTTTTGCTGGTCCATCTGATCTCAATATAGGGGAGTAGCGTCAAACAACTGCGACTGAGGGGCACACTAGGAATCGGAGGCATAAGCCAAAGGAAGAACCTTCTCCCCAGTCCCTCTTTCTAACTGGTTGGATTGACCTAATAAAAGTAGACCAAATCATTTATAATCTCAAGATGGGTCCTGGCAGTTTGTAGATCTTTAGGCTACCCACATGAGGACAGGTTTGGTTGATTGTATTGCAGGGCACCTTCTTTCTCTTCTGATTTCCCTCCTTACTTCACCATGTACCCTTCCACATCTTACACACATTTCCAATCCTATCCTCCTACCACCGCTTATCCCCAAGATGATTATTATTCTGACTTTACTTGTAATTACCCATCCACTAGCCGGGATGACTTTGATTGGGGATACGAATCCGGACCTCAGTGTTCAGGAACTAACCCTGGACAACAAGACTATGATTACTATCCTTCCCAAACCTACAATGATTTTGGTTCTCTATCCTTTAATGACAAAACCAACCCGATCTACAATTAGGAAGGATATGCTGATTATAACACCTACCCTCCCCAGTATTCCATTGAAAATAGGTCATCACCATTCTTTGAACAACCCGAGATGACCTACTATCAAGGAGGAACCCAAGAACCTCGACATCTTAACTCCTCTAAATTTAACCCAAACCCACCCAAACCTGAATCGAACCAGTTGATTCGGGTGAACCAAATCCAGAATAGGGTGTTGGCTAATTTGAGGAACACTATACAATCGTTAGCAGCTCAGCCAACACCATGCACTGAAGCATTGGAGCCTATGATAAAAATGATTGATGAGCTGAATATCTCTTTATTGGATTTGCTCCAAAGTGTTAGGGATAGGGACCTGGGTGAGTTTCTTCTTGGGAAATTGTTGAGGTTGAGGATGGAATTTGTGGTTGCCCTAGTCAAATCTTGGGATGATTCTCAAGATGAACCCTCTTCAAGAGAGCCAATGTCTGAACCCACTAAGGTGCCTGTTGAGGGGGATACATATTCTAAGATTAGAGATGACTAGGTTGGGCTAGAGCAACCCTTTGAGGATGAATCGAGTTTCTCACCCAAGATCCTAGAGCCAGGGAGTGAGGAAAAATATGTCTCCACGGACAACAAAATGACATATGATTTTGAGACATATATAAATAAGGATCATGGATTCTTTGACTCTGAGGGTGAAGAATCTTTTGGTGAAGTCTCACTTGAACTTAAGGAAGAGGATTTTAGTGAGACAAATGGGCTTGAAAAATCTAACGAACCAGTTGATAGCCCAATTATTGAAAATTTGGATTCAATTGGGGCTAACTTGGAGGATTCGAATCCTCATTTACTAGAAGATTCAATCAATAGCCCCATTCCTCAACCACACCTGAAAGGGATTGATTTTGATTTGGAAATCATTGTACCCAAGTCAATCTTTAGTCAGCCACGATTTCTGGACTTGGGAGAATCTTATGGGGTGAATGTATGCTAGAGGTCCTGGAACCTGAGTACTTGATGTTGGAGGATAGGATTGTTGAAATGAAAATTTGGGAGGTTAGTTTTGAGGGAAAAACAAGTTTGGATATAAGGGTACCTATTAACCTGAAACCAGCTATCTTCTATACGGACCCTTATGATATCTTTCACGTGCAACCCAAGCCTGGAATAACTGATTATTTTTCTGAGCTAGATGTTAAGTGGACAACCACACCTATTTAACCATCTTTACCCATTGTCCAACACTTTGGTCTTGGGTTGCACACCACTAAACCGCAGGCCCATCCCCGCAAGCTTAACAACCTTTGGTTCTGGGTGATTTTCATCCAAAACCTGAGAACCACTCGACCCTGGGGCATGGGTCTCCACCATAATCTGGTCCACGTCTGTGGACATATTCTAGTGGCGGGTTTGAGGATCAATATTTTTATTTTGATTCTGACCCACACTTGTGAATTCTCAATTTCTTCTTTGTATGCATGTTATGCTTAGCTGAAAGCATTAAACTTAGCGCATGTGTGTACACTCTTCTCTCTATGGAGTGACCGGATTTTCACGACACTTAGGTGATGTTCTATTTACTCCTCCCTTTTCATGTCGTTATTTTTACAATGAGGATGTTGCATCATTTAGGCATGGGGGGGTGGACAATCAATTCCTAAAATCATTATGTTAACTCCATAGAATTTCTTTTAGTTTCTTATAAAATTAAAAAAAATTTGAAAATTTGAAAAAAGATAAAAAAAAGAAATTAGGAAAAGAGAACTTAGGCATTTGGAAGTTATTAACTTTAGGAAATGATACGAGAAGACCTAAACACTTAGACTCTTTAGGTCTTTGGGCTTAATTAGCCCGGGTGACCACTCGAATGTGGACTTAGTCTTGAGTCCTCGCCAATTAAAATTCATTTTAATTTGGTAAATAATTTGGGATGATAAGTATGCGACTTGTCAACTTGCCTTCTAATTTGGTGGGACTTTAAGCCTAAGCATCTACACACATTTTTTGCACTGACTCACTTTTTGGTGGTTTTTATGAAAATTGGGTAGCTAATAGACCAACTTGGGTGGTATGGCTGGTAAGTTATCGGTGGTAACAGCTCATCGGTCGGATGTCCAGAGCCCAGCCACAAGACCATTTTCATTGTACTGCCTTTAGGTAAATCTTAGATCAAGAAAGCCACCTACTTAAAAAAAAATATATAGAGAAAAAAAATAGAAAAAGGAGAAAATAAAAAAAATAAATAAAATCACACTTCACCGCACGAGTATGGCTGACAAGTTGTCAGTGGTAACAGCTCATCGGTTGGTTATCCAGAACCCATCTTAGTAAAAAATGCACAATAATTCCCAAAACACTTAGGGAAGAAGCAGGGAAGTAGAATAAACTGGGGAGATATATTCTGGGTTTGTCCTTGTGTTGACCCCATAAATAAAAGAAGTAGGGAGAAAGCTACCATTCGAAAAGATAAACATCTAGGCAAGGTCACCTAGGGTCGTAGAAACCCGAAGTCCGTTTTAACAGCCGCCTATTGAGTCTTTCACTATTTTCACAAGATGCTTAGCACTTAGAGTCCTTCAGAGGCTTGGGCGGGTCGGGTAACCGTAAAAAGTTATCCTGGAACTCTCAAACTCCAAAAGTAAAAAAAATTAGAAAAGAAGAAAAATAATAAATAAAGCGTATCTACCCTTTTCAAATAATGCGAGGAGTTGGGCGGTCTACATTCTGGCAGGCACCCGGGTACTGTTGAGTTTTCATAGTTGAGGACCTTAGTTGAAATTTTCTATTGTTAATAAATGACTTAGGCCTAAGAGATCTAATCCTAATTCTGCTTTTATACATAGCATATAGTTTAATTTTACTAGGGACTAGCAAAAGATAGGCATGGGGGTATGATTGATAGCAAAAATACGCGGTTTGTTAATTAGGTCGTTGTAATGCGTAAATCCGCTTTCGCTCTTAAATTTATAATCCTAAATAGGGAAGTATCTAGGGTTGTCCAAGGAGGCAATATGGTTGCAAAATTGATTCTCTTGCTAGGAATATAAATCTCAACTTTCTTTTTGGTATTTTTTTTTCAATATATCATTTTTCTCTTTTTAAGCTAAGGCAACATGCGAACTGATGGCGGGAAAAGTGATTTACACTTCAATTTAAATACTACTTCTATGTGTCAAGTAGAGCCTCTCCCTAGGCTGAAAGGGTATAGCGATTTTACATGGTTTGTTAATTAGGCAATTTAGTGTCGTTGCAACGCGTAAATCCTCTTTCGCTCTTAAATTTATAAACCTATATAGGGGAGTATCTAGGGTCGTCCAAGGAGGCCAAATGTTTGCAAAAGTGATTCTCTTGCTTGGAATACAAATCTCAACTTTATTTTTGATACTTTTCAATATAGCAATTTTTTTTTGTTTTTGGATTAAGACAACATGCGAAATGGTGGCGGGAAGGTGATTTGCACTTCAAATTTAACTAATACTTCTAAGTGGCAAGTAGAGCCTCTCCCTAAGCTCACTCTAGGCAAGTGGAGGCCTAGAATAATTAGGGAGAGGGAGTGAACAATGCTAAAAAAAAAAAGCAAGTAGAATTGCAAAATAGAAAATTGCAAAGAAGGCAACTAGATTACTGAAAAGTGTTTTACAAAAAAGCCTAATAGAGGAATGCTTCTACTACTAGAAAAATTAAAATAAAGAAAAGCAAACACAAATCCTCTAGATAGATGGTGAAGAAGAGGGCTTCTTGCTCCAAGGTTGGTGGCTCCCAAGCTTGAAAAGAATCCTTCAACTCCTTCCTTGCAGTGCTCCACCAAGGTGATATCCTCCAAGGCAAGCCCAAAGGGGGCGTGCCCTAAGCTTCTCTCCAAGGGTGGACGTCCACCCTAGGTCCTTCTCCCTTTCCTGGCCATCCTCCTTGAAGTGGAAGAGTCCTCCTCCTTGGCGTGGCCCAAGTTGAAGAGAGTGGGGAGAAGAAGGCACCAAAAGGGCTGGTGATGTGCCCCTCTAATCTCCTCTACACCTTCTTCTTGGCTGTAGGTATAGGTGGTTTAGGTAACAAAATACACTAATGGAGGATGATCTAAAATGGTTGTAGGTGGTCGATTTATATAGAGTAGGAAGGGGGGCTAAGGTGACTCTTGGAATGGAGGGCTAAGATGGAGAGATGGAGGTGGTTGGGGATCCTAAGGCTAAGGGCAATTGGCGCCAACTCAAGGGGTGTTAAGGGGGTGGTTATGGTGGTGTTGGTGGCTTTTGGTGGTGGAGAGACACCACCATTTTGGTGCCACCCTAGGGTCTTCTAGAAGGGGGGTTAGGTGGATGGTGGAGATGGATTTAAGGAGAGGTGTATGGTGGAGATGAAGGGAATTTTGGAGGGAAAGTTGGTGAAAAAAGGGAAGGGTTCTAGAAGGTCATTTTGGAGGGAAAATAGGTGGCTTTTGGTAGTGGTGATGGGGTGAAGGGGTGTGATGGTGGTGGCACCAACTTGGAGTAGGATAGCTAGCTTAGGTGAGCTTAGTTGATGGAGCTAGCTAGGGTTGACTTTGAAGGTGGTGGATAGCCAAGGAGCTGGTTGCTAGCTAAGCTAAGATAAGCTAAGCTAAGCTAAGCTAAAGGTGGAGTAGAGGAGAAGGTGTTGGAGCTAGGGTTTGGAGGGAGGAGCTGAGGAGGAGAAGTCTGGAGCTGAAATTGGAGCTGGCTGCTGCTGAAGAGGCTAGCATGGAGCTACTCTAGCTGGCTTAGCTTGCTAGTTCTTTGCTAGTTGCTAAGCCAAGCTAAAGTAAGCTAGCTTCTACCATGATGAGCTGACGTGAGCTAGGTCTGGTGCTCCCGGGGGGACTCAAGCTGGTTGAGGCAGCTAGGGTAGCTTAGCTCAACTGAGTTGAGCTAAGCTAAGTCCCCGGGAGCTGTACTTGAGCTTCCTGAGCTGGGATGAGTTCTTCTTCAGCTGGTTGGAGTTGAGTGGAGCTGGATGTAGCTAGATCTGAGCTAGGGTGAATTTCTGTCAACTCAGCTGAGCTAGCTAGAGCTCCCTGTGGACTAGTGGGAGCTGAGATGAGCTAGACTCAGCTAAGTTGAGCTGGATCTGAGCTGACTTGAGCTAGGGTAAGCTAAGATGAACTCTCTTGAGCTGCCATTCAGCTGAGATTAGCTGAATGGAGCTAGGATGAGCTAACCCTAGTTCAAGTGAGCTAGGTTCCAGCTGCGTTGAGCTGGATCAAGCTGAGGTGAGCCAGATCAAGCTGAGGTGAGCTGGATCAGGCTGAGTTCCAGCTAGTCTGGGCTTCTCCTTCACCATTTGCCTTCTTGAGTGCTAGGGTTTTAGGGATCTATATATTTGTACATCCCTAACACTCACAAAAACATATTAAAAAGACAATAAAAAATGCAATGCATGCCTAACCTATTTTATGCCTAAGTGCAGCCCAAAAACCCGTTTGCGGAGTAAAATCTTAAGAGCTAGGTTTGTTTTAATGCATAAGAATGATGATAAACTGGCGTTTATCAATGATGTAAACACATTTATTGAGGGTAAAATGCCTATTCATGCATATTCCTAGGCTTAGATTTGCATTTCATGTTATAAATATTGCATAGCATGCATCATTATGCATTTAAAGTAGTTATATATAATTTAGGTTAATTGCATCCTTTTTGTGATCAAGAGAGAAGGGTATTTATTTTGGAGCCTCGGATTGACGACCCGACCATACATAACTGATCAAGACGACGATCGGAGTCCAACGCCTCTGAAATCGCCTCAATCGGAGTCCCGTAGCACCATATGCAGTCCGAGAAAGATCAACAGCCAAGGGACTAGGAGACATAATTCAGAGTTTCAAATGACAAATCCGACCACATGGATGGATTTAGGTCGATGATCGCAGCCTAACGGCACAAAAATCAACTCAATCCGACCCCTGTAGCAACCCCTACAACAAGAAGAAGATGGATGGCCTAGTCTATGCCATGTGGCTCAGCCCAAGCTGCCCAGCGCATGCACGCACCACCGCATGCACGCAGCAACATGGGTGTGTGCACGTAGGCACGCATGCACATAGCGCAGCGCCAGCGTGTGGGTGTGCACTCACCCTGTAAAGGCGGGGGAGCGTAGTGCTAGCTGTGCATGGGCTGGACCTATAGTGACACATGAGCTGGACTTACAGCAACGCCTACAGCCGTTGCTAATTCATCGCATGCCAGCAAAGCCAGCTGTAGGTGCCAGCGGGCATGAGCTGCCTACAATGACATTTCCAGCGACAATCTGGATGTCACAATGGTCTCATACCTATTTTTTGCCTCTTCTCCTCCACTATAAAAGGACCTACTCCCCCTCCTTTCCAAGTCATCTCTACCTACTCTACTCCTATCGACTCCCAAGCTCGAGTAAGGCTACCAACGCTCCATTAGAGCTTGTTCTCAAGCTCCCAAGGCGCCTATTAGTGTAGCAAACCTCTGCCCCACCAAATATTCCTCCAACTTCCCATCCCATTCATAGGTCACCTTGGAGCCATCCTCCTACCTCCATTCCGACAGCAGATATCTCTATCTTCTCACCTCCATTCCGGAGCCACGCCGAAGCTTTCCTCTACCCGACGTCCTCCTACATCTCACCTCCGTCGTTCGCTCCTCACCTCCTTCGTCTGAGCTTCTGCCAGGTGCCATTGTCTCGCCGAACAGTCGATTCGGGAGATTTCCTCTCACCCCCCTCTCCTTTTATGATTTCATAAATTATTGTAATAGACATTACTGCAATACATCACATTTGATTCCACCTCTATCTTGTGATTGCTTGTCTTTTATTTCAAAAGTACCAAAAAAATAACAAAACCCTAAAATACCAAAAAGAAACAAAATGAATCATGATTTTCAATTAAAGCAAATGTCGCCTCCCTGTGTTCAACCCAGGACTCCCTTGGAGTTTCGATATAAATTTTATCTGATCGACGTATTTTACAACTATGACAATGAGTTACTTGTAACCCTGATTTCTAACATGCGAAACATGCCCGACCAGAGCTCCATCACAGCTTGTTGATATTGAATCCAGCTTTGTCTTTGGTTCGGCTTAGTGATAGCTTGGATTTCGTGTAGATAGAATGAAGCCTTCTCCTTAATGCTAGCTACAGCTCTCTGTATTCTATAATGCGGTAGCATATGCACTGGTAGTTCTTCAGGGGTTCCAGGGGGTGAATCAACTCTACGCATATTCCATGTGTGAGAAGCAGGAGTGTGAAATCCATACCCTTGGTTATAAGATGCGGTCCTTTGAGGGACCAACTGGTATGAGTCATAATATCCAAGGTTAGGATATGGGTTAACCATTTTGGTAACCCAAGGAGAAGGATCAGGCGAATCGAAAAGTCATCTTCACCACCTTGGGTTCTGATCCCAAGGTTGAGTTGATTCAGTGACTCGGGCTCTCAAATAAGCTTGTGGGTCCAGCTCTTCTAGATCCTGATTAGGTCCAAATCCAGGGTTAGCCATTACAGCCAAGCGAGTGGCAGAAAAAGGTGGGTGTGAAGATGGTTCGGGTGAAGTGACGAATTGCCTCTGCCTCCTTGGGATCGACTCCCAAGATCCAACCAATTGAGGTCTGAGTGACCTCCTTCCTCGCATACAACAACCAACCCCTAGGTTAGTGTAGCTAGCCAGACAAGGCTAAGGCCTTGTCAATCAGATGGTCCTTATGATCAGATGACCAAATTTTTCATTTGAAATTCTAATTCCTGAAGAGAAAATTCGTCGTTCAACCGACTAAAAGTAATTCCCACCTCTCAACCTATCCCAGCCAGTCTAGTTACGAGGGGACTAAGGGGAAGGTTCTTCCTTCAGCTTACACCTCCGATTCCGTTGACCTCCAAGCCATGATCGTTTGACACTACCCTGCAGACTTAGTCACCAGGTTTGGCAAGAGCGGTTGAAACCACTAATAGTACGATAACGAATTCGGGTTTATTTCACATTTTAAAAATAATTTTAACCCATTTTTCTTCTACAATGGGGTGTATGGTGAGTGGTCCACAAGGTGACCAAACTCACTGGCTAAACCTTAGACTTGATCAAGTCTAGTCTAGCCCAAATGTGTGGCGAAGCGGAAAATTACACAATTTTTAAGGTTAGGGTTTTAAGTTGTAGCAACGCCTAAATCCATTCGCTTTTAAAATTTATAACCTAGATAGTGGGGTATCTAGGGTTATCTAAGGAGGCTAAATTGTTTGCAAATCAAATCCCTTGCTTGGAAATGGAAATCAACTTTCTTTTTAGTTTTTTTCAATATATAATTTTTATGTCTTGAAATAACGAAGACAAAATGCAAATTGTTGATAAAAACAACTAACACCTACAATCACTAAGCTAAAACTTAAGTGACAAATATGACCCCTCCCTAAGCTCACTTTAGGCACATGGAGGCCTAGAGTAATTAGGAAGTGGAAGTGAAAAGGTGCTAGAACAAAGATAAAGCAATTGCAACAAATAAAATGAAAAGGCAAATTGATTTAATAGAATTTGTGTTTTACAAAAAAAAACATGTAGAGGAATGCTTCTACTTAAAATGGAAAATATAAAAGCAATAAAAACATAAATCCTCTTGCAAAATCTGGTGAAAAAGGGAGTCCTCATGGTCCAATCCTAACTGCTCCTTGGCTTGAAAAGGTCTCCTTCTCCTACCCTGAATGCTCCTCCAAGGTGGATTCTCTCCACCTCAATTCTTTCCTCCTCCAAGGGTGGGCATGCACCACCCCTTTCTTCTCCTTGTCAGGATGTCCTCCTGGTGGTGAAGATCCTCCTCCTTCTTGGCGTGGCACAAAGGGAAAGAATGGGGAGAAGAAGGCACCAAGGGGGCGAGTGATGTGACCCCTTAATCTTCTTCTCTACTCCTTCTTCTTGGCCGTAGGTTTAGTTGGAAGTAAGGTGGAAATTCTCTAATGGGAGGATGAAGAAAATGGTGGTAGGTGATGGGTTTTTGTAGAGTGGGATGGAGGTAGGTGGTGGTTATGGGTGGTTAAGTTAATCCCAGGGCTAGGGTTAAGTGGAGCCACCTAAGGGGTGCTAAGGGAGGTAGTTAGGGTTGGCCAAGGAGCACCTAACAGTGGTGCCAACCATGGAATGGTGCCATGGGTTGGTGCCAACTTGAAGGCTTCTAGAAGGAGGGTGAGGTGTAGGGTGGATAGGGCTTGGAAGCGGTAGGTGTAGGGTGTAGATGGAGGTTATTTTGGCACCAAAAGAAGGGGGTTCTAGAAGGCTTAGTTGGCACCAAAATAGGTGTCTTTTTGAGGGAGGTGAGGGGTGAAAAGGTGGCTAGGTTTGGCGCCAACTTAGGGGTGGACTAGGTTAGCTAGGTGGACTTAAGGTTAGGGTTGATTGGTGGAGCTAGTTAGGTGGGGTTTTAAGGTGGTAGATGCCAAGGGAGTTGGAGCCTAGCTAAACTAAGCTAAGCTAAGCTAGCTTAGCTAGTAATAGAGTAGAGGAGTAGGTAATGTGAGCTAGGGTTTGAAGAGAGGAGCTAAGGAGGAGAAGTCTGGAGCTTGAACTAGAGCTGGCAGCAGCTGAAGAGGGTGGCATGGAGCTACTCTAGTTGTCTTAGCTTGTTAGTTCTTTGCTAGCTGCTAAGCCAAGCTAAAGTGAGCTGGCTTCTACCATAATGAGCTGAGGTGAGCTAGGTCTGGTGGTCCCGAGGAGGATCAAGCTGGTTGAGGCAACTAATGTAGCTTAGCTCAACTGAGTTGAGCTAAGCTGAGTCCCCAGGAGCTGGACTTGAGCTTCCTGAGCTAAAATGAAGTCATCATCAGCTGGCTGGAGTTGAGTGGAGCTGGATGTAGCTAGACCTGAGCTGGGGTGAACTCCAGTCAACTCAGCTGAGCTAGCTAGAACTCCTTATGGACTAATGGGAGCTGAGATGAGCTAGACTCAGCTAAGTTGAGCTGGATCTGAGCTAACCTGAGCTAGGGTGAGCTAAGCTGAGCTCTCTTGAGCTTCCATTTAGCTGAGATGAGCTAAATGGGGCTAGGATGAGCTAACCCTAGTTCAGGTGAGCTGAATTCCTACCATGGTGAACTGGATCAAGCTGAGTTTCAGATGGTGAGAGCTTCTCCTTCACCAGTTGCCTTCCTGAGTGCTAGGGTTCCAGGGATCAGGAAATTTGCATATCCCTAACACTCACAAAAACACAGTAAAAAGACAACAAAAAGAGCAATGCATGCTTAACCTAATTAATGCCTAAATACAGCCCAAAAAACCCGTTTGTGGAGCAAAATCCTAAGAGCTAGGTTTGTTTTAATGCATAAGAATGATGATAAATTGATGTTTATTATGTGGTCTCTAGAGTGTAACCCTAAAGGTGTAACCTAGGGTTCATACAATTCTAGGGTTTTTTTTTCTTTCTTCTTTAGCAAACATGAAAATAAGAATAATTCTCTGATAAAAATTGGAATCAGAATAAGCTGAAATTTGGTAAGTAGATTCCTTTTTCAATTATTCTTTTAGTGAATATTTTTTGTAATTTTTACTATTTCAACAGAATTTATAGAGATTTTTAAATGTCAGGGGGTCAGATTTGGAATTTTGACCCCTGGTCGATTTTTTGCTTTGAAAAAGAATCAAATGATCTTCAAAAATTTAGAAAAAAAGCTAAATTAAAGCCAATGAGATTAGCTTTCAAACCCCACCATTCTTAGTCAAAACAGATTCGTGGATTGCTCGGAATTGATTTTTGAATTTTGAAAATTTTCAAATCTAGGTCAGTTTGACCCCTTTTCACTTCGTGAATTTTTAAAAATTTTATACTTTGAATTTCTTCAAATGAATGGTGTTGTTTGAAAGATGGTTTGAAAATGAAGATATAACTTGAATTTCAGAATTTTTTGATCATTAATTTTTTAGCAATTGAATTTTTAATTCAGAATTTGAAATTTGGTTGAAAATCAGAAAATGATGGGAAGGATTTTAAAAGGTGCTTGAATTCAAAATTCAAACTTTCCACCAAAATGATTTTTTTTTCAAAAACTTTTGAATTTTTTTTGAAGGGAAAATCTTTTTTTCAAAAAAAAAATTTCTTTTTTTTTCAAAGCAAACTAACCTAAGATTCAAGTGGAGACCTAATCTAACTACCTAGACTTTTTTATTTTTTTATTTTTCATGAAAACAAATAGGCTTTCTTTTTCAAATGAAATTCCTGGAAGGAAATCTAACCTAGGGTTCAAAAAAGGGAAAACCTAATCTAAGAGGAGATGTACACTTGATGATTTTTCTGTGCCCGATGTGTATGTAGATTCTGTTTTTCCTGCTTTCCTACACATCCAACAAACAAGCAGAGGAATATTTGTCACTAAAAGATCAAAAGATCGAAATCAATTCCGTTGCCTCCCCAGCAGCGGTGCCTTTTGACAAATAGTGGTTCTTGCACATGTTTTGAAAACAGAGATCTCATCGTAGTATAGTACGTGAAAATGCTCATCAAAAATAATTTATAAAATAATGATACTTAAGTCCTGGTCATTCATCTTTGGGGGGCATTTAGAAAATGTAGATTTGAATCCGATCTAGCTCGCTCTACTTATTCAGAAATACATGCCAGTTTGCAATAATTCGTATTGATGTACAACATGCTTAGTTGCAAAAGAATACAAATTCCATGCATGAAACTTTAATCACAAGGAAATATGGCAACCAACTAATGGTGATTTTCACACATAGACATAGAGATATCTAATAGATGATTTCATTGATTGCATCATGGTGGCTACAGAGTGAAGCTCGCGGAAAGCTTGTATAGGAAAGCTTGAAAGCAATAACTTAGCTAACAAAAAATGACTGCATACATGAATCTATGGGGGGGATTATGCATGCATCATTAGGGGAGAATATGGAGCTACACTACTAAGCAGTAATGAAGCATTAATCTACGAAGAACTACACAACTTATCTAGCAAATAGAATGAAGGGCATTCAGAGGTAGCTCCAATGGCCTTTGACTTGGTTGAGAGGAGGAAGGGCGGCCAATGGTGCTTAGGTCAGCCCTTAGAGAGAGGTTGGAGGTGATCTAGGCTTGGAGTGGAGGTGATGGGGATGCCATGGTCTGCTCATGGAGATGGAGTTGTAGTAATGGAGGTGGAATGAAGCTAAAACTAGATGGAAGGCTAGATGGGTGCAAATGGCCACCCAAACATCCTTTAAGTAGACCTAAGGGAGCCTCTCTAGAGAAGTGTGGAACTGTTATGACTTGATTCCTGGATCCCTACAGGACTCGAGACCGGCTCGCCTCGACTAATCCCAAGACCCAGTCATCCTACAAGAAATAACCAAAAAGCAGGAAAGTAAATCACATTCACATATGCAATATAACTAAGCAGAAGAAACATACAAAGCAATAAAGGAAAGTAAATCTATTGCTCCGTTACAAACCACCACAACAACAAAACAACGGAAACAGAAGTAACAGTAGAGACAAACAGTAACTGAAAGTCTAATACTCACTAAAATAGGAAAGGAACAACAAAGAAGTGCTGAAACTACGGCTGAGCTCAACTGGGCCCAACACCCTCCACAGCCGGAAGCTCGGGCTGCTCAACTCCTAGTCCTAAACAGTATTATGAAATGACAGAGTCAGCGAACGTTGAGTAGAGTGGTATCTATACTATCTAAAATAGTAAAAGCAAAAGGTTTAGTTCTCTTTTCTATTTATCTGCTTTATGTGTATTTCCCTTTCACCCATTTTACTCAAACATCCATATATTCTTGATCTTGCAAGTTCCTCGTGGGAACGATCTTGATTGCAGTTCTTTTCCGTAGAGTAGAAGGTACACGTGGTGCTCTCCTGGCCGGGAGAGTCCCCTGTGGTAGTCCTACACCCAGTCACTTCAAGGTCACTGTCCAGACGTAGCGGTGACTACGGCACGTGTGACAAGCGCACGGGTGCTACCCCGCACTGACACGTGGTCAGTCGTTTCCGCTAGTGGGTATGCCTAACGTACAACACAGAACAGTATAGGGCCACGTACTCAAGGGTCTCGCCCCTCAGAACCAAACAGGGGTCTCGCCCCTCCAAAATCCGCGCACCCTTGTCTGACTACCCTGGTTTGCCCAGAGGGTCTAAGAAGTCGGTGTAGGGTGGCTAGCTGAACCCCGGGCCCTATGGGGTGGCTAGCTCTCTCCCTACACTAATAGCTCACCTCGGCACCACATACACGAGGGCCAACAGGAGTCAGTATAGAGTAGCCAATCCTAACCTCGGGTCTCAACCCAAGGCTGGCTAGCTCCACTCTACACGAAAAGGGGACAGTTGCTCTCCTTGGTACCACGTACTCAAGGGCCAGCACACTTCCCATCTACATTCCAGGTTTCCATCCAACCACAGGAATTCTACTCCTAATTCCCTGTAGGGTTCATGCTCATGTTCACCATTAACAATTCATTTCTCGTCCATATACAGGCAACTCATGTTTCAATAATTTGATACATGCAACTGGTAATTTCACAGGTAATTGTTCATAATTTACTGGCAGCTCACAATTATAATACAGGCAATTGCTAACAGTTCAGCTCAATCATGCATGCAAGTACATTATACAGCACAAACGGTTCATTCATTTCTCTATTCTAGGGTTCATGCCTCATCCTAGGGTTCCATTGGCTATTTCCACAAGCACATTATTATTTAAATATCATTAATAGAATTAACCACTCTACCAGATAATTCGAGAGTAATGGGGTCTCGAACCATAGACCCAGGCATCTCTGCGAACCCCAAACATGCAGCAAGCTAGAACCCTATACCAGGGAATACATTTCAAAAGGAGGGTTCAAAATAGTGTAAAAAGGTCTCTAGTACGTAGAGAAACTTGCAAGGAAACTACAGGTACTTCGTTTGCATAAAACGAACCCCAATCAGACCCCAAACGGGTCAAAAACGTGCCTACTGCTCAAAATCAGAAGTCTGGGAATAAGTCCAGACGTCTTAAAAGGTACCAGAACTTTACCTTAAGTCCCTACGGTGTCCTCAGACATCTTAAAAGGTACCAGAACCTTACCTTAAGTCCCTGCGGTGTCCTCAAATGACCAGGCCTTCTCTGTGATCGTCTGAAGGCAGTTCCAGACGTCGATCGATGCCTTCGGTCATTCGGATGCACCTCCGGATGTCTAGTGATCTGATCAGATGTCCAGAAGTGCTACGCCCGAGCTCCTTTCCAAGGCTGCACCTGCGTACGACAACGTAGACGCGGTCAGCCAACACATATCCTTGCGTTACGATATGCATGGCATAGGGAGATTACGTACCTTCATGATAAATGAGCTTTCAGACATCTGGCCTTAACTCCAGACGACCAGGTGCTCCATCAGCCATCTGGACTCCACTCCAGACGTCTGATACTGGAAAACTTCCAGTATCAGGACCTCCTCCCAGTGCTCTCCGCTGTGCTCCACCTCACGCTGCCACAGCTCCAGCTGCTGCAGATGGTCGGGAGGCCGTCTCCCCGAGCTCTCTCATCCTCCCGCATGCACCTACGGTGGCCGTGCGAGCTTCGCCAAGCTTCTACTGAAGCTCCTCCAACCTCGGCCTCCTCCATTCGAGACTCCTCCTTCCTCCTCGCACTCCCTCACTCTCCCTCCACTCGCCTCACTAAAGGTCTGAAGGGGGGAAAAGGGGGCTTTTATAGATGGCGAGGGGGTTTAGGGTTCGGGGAAGGGAGGAAGAGAGAGAGAAGAAGAACGTTCTGCAGGCCACCCACACGCAGAGTGTAGAGCGCATACAAAAATTTCATTTTCAGACGTCCGGGAAAGGGTCCAAACGTCTAACTGAGACTCCAGATGTCTTAAAAGGCAAAAAGTGTGACAGGTCTTTACAACATAACAAACTTAAAGGAAGTTTCATCCCCAAAACTTAAGCTAGCTAGGGTGCGGAAAAAGGAACATAGAACACATAACAAACTTAAAGAGGATCGAAGTAGGTTTGAAAAGACGCACCCACAAAAAGCTCTGGGTACTGCTCTCGCATCACCACCTTAGGCTCCCAGGTAGCCTCCTCGTACCACTAGCTTCTCCATAGGACCTTCACCAGTGGTACCTGCTTCCATCTCAGACTCCGGACAGCTCTATCTAGTATCTGCACTGGCCTCTCGGGGTAGGTCAGGTCGCCACCCACCTCGCTAATCTCGTGGCTCAGAATGTGACTGGGATCAGCGACGTACTTCCTGAGGTTGGACATGTGGAACACGTCGTGCACTCCAGAAAGTTGGAGAGGAAGGGCAAGCCAGTAAGCAACGGGTCCTACCCACTCTAGGACCTCAAATGGCCCCATAAACCTTGGCGCAAGCTTCCCTTTCACCCCAAAATGCTACTAGCCCTTCATGGGCGAAATGTGGACAAAGACGTGATCCACAACCTCGAACTGCACTTCTCTGTGTTTCCAGTTATCATAACTCTTCTGCCTGCTCCTGACAGTGTGAAGTTGTTTGTGAATCTGCTCTATCACCTCCTGACTCTGCCGGATCAGCCTGGGGACAACCTCTCACTTGGTCCCCACCTCAACCCAACTCAAGGGTGCAGTACACCACTGTTCATACAAAGCCTCGTAAGGTGCCATGCCAATGCTCGAGTGGTAACTGTTATTATATGCAAACTCTGCTAGGGGTAAATGCTCCTCCCAGGATCCTCTCCAGTCTAGTACACAGGCACGCAAAAGGTCCTCAAGTGTCTGTATGGTGCGCTCTGACTGTCCGTCCGTCTGGGGGTGGTACACGGTACTGAACCTCAAATGTGTCCCCAAAGCCTGCTGAAACTCAGCCCAGAACTGGGAAGTAAAACGGGTGTCCTTGTCAGATACAATCTCATGCAGAACCCGTGTAGGCGCACCACATCGCGAATGTACCTCTCTGCCAACTATGATGGTCCTAAGGTGACTCGGATCGGCAAAAATCACGTCATCTTCATCAACCTATCTACTATTGCCCTGACTGAGTCGTGTGCTCACTGGGTAATAGGTAGACCCACCACCAAGTGCATGGTGATGCTCTCCCACTTCCACTCTGGCATAAGAAGTGGCTGCAACGGCCCTGCAAGCCTCTGGTGCTCGGCCTTCACCTACTGGCACACTAGACACTACTGCACAAACTCACCAACATCCCGCTTCATCCCTCTCCACCAAAAGTCATGTCTCAGATCTTGATGCATCTTTATGTTCCCGAGATGTATGGTGAACCTAGACCCATGCGCCTCAACCAGGAGCTCTCTCAATAACTCCTCGTCCCTAGGAACGCACAAGCATCCCCTCATGTGCAGTACCTCGTCTGTAAAGGAAAAGTCTCCTGGATCTCCTGTCTGCAAGTATGGATCTGTCATCTATCCTGCGATGATGCGGTCTATCATCTCTGGTCGCATCTGCCGCATCGCTGTCGCTGTCCCACAATACCCCTGTGACTCCCGGTGTCGCCAACTGCCCAACTCCTCCATAAGTCTCCAACTCTATGCCTGTAGACTGGCCACATGGGCGGCCACCTTCCTACTCAAGGCATCAGCCACCACATTGGCCTTCCCTGGGTGGTAGGAGATGCTGCAATCGTAGTCCTTCAGGAGCTCTAACCAACATCTTTGTCTTATGTTGAGCTCCTTCTGGTCAAACAAGTACCTGAGGCTCCTATGATCTGTGAAAATCTCAAAAGTCTCATCGTACAGGTAGTGCCTCAATGTCTTCAGTGAGAAGACAACAGCTGCCAGCTCTAAGTCATGGGTAGGGTAGATATGCTCATGGGGCTTCAGTTGCCGCGAAGCGTAAGCGACAACGTGACCCCGCTGCATGAGCACACCCCCTAACCCCTGCAACGAAGTGTCTGTGTAAACTACAAAATCGCTACTACTATCCGGGATGGTAAGCACAGGAGCTGAAGTCAGTCTCTCCTTCAACTCCTGAAAACATGCCTCACACTCATCTGTCTAAGCAAAAGGCATGTCCTTCCGAGTCAGTTGGGTCATAGGACATGCAATCTAAGAGAATCCTATGATAAACCATCGATAGTAACCTGCAAGTCCCAAAAGGCTGCGTATCTCTGTCATGGTACGTGGCCTCTCCCACCTGAGTATGGCCTCAACCTTGGCTAGGTGCACAGCCAAACCATCCCTTGAGGTCACGTGGCCCAAGAAAGTCACCTGCCTAAACCAAAACTCACACTTGTTGTACTTGGCATACAGCTTGCGTCGCCTCAAAGTGTCCATAATCATCCGTAGATGTTGTCCATGCTGCGCCTAATCCTGCGAGTAAACGAGTACGTCGTCGATGAACACTACCACAAACTGGTCCAAGTATGGTCTGAAAACCCGATTCATCAAGTCCATAAAAGCAGTGGGGGCATTGGTCAACCCAAATGGCATGACCAAGAACTCGTAGTGCCTGTACTGGGTATAGAAAGCTGTCTTGCAGACATCGGTCTCCCTGATCCTCAACTAAGGGTAGCCTGACCTTAGATCTATCTTGGAGAACATTGTGGCATCTCGCAACTAGCCAAAAAAGTCATCAATCCTCGCCAGCAGATACTTGTTCTTGATGGTGACCCTATTCAGCTGTCGATAGTTGACACAAAGTCACAGGGTACCATCCTTCTTCTTCATAAACAACACAGGGGCTCCCCACAGGGACGCACTGGTCCTCACAAAGCCCTTCTCCAAAAGGTCCTGTAGCTGTGACTTGAGCTCTCGCAGTTCAAGCGGTGCCATCCGGTATGGTGCAGTAGAAATGAGGCTGGTCCCCGGTACCAGTGAGATCTTAAACTCAATCTCAGACTCAAGCGGTAGCCCAGACAGCTCCTCTAGAAACACGTCACGGTACTCGCAAACCACCAGAATACTCTGAAAGTCGGCCACGAGGCTAGGCTCTACCAGTACACAAGCTAAAAAGCCCTCACACCCTTGGCTCAAAAGCCTAGCTGCCTGAAGCGCCGAGATGCATCTAAAACCTCCATCCACCGGCTATCCGTGAAACTCAAAGGGAGGAAACTTTGGTATGGAGAAAACAATCTTCCTCCTGAAACAGTTTACTAGGGCATGCTAAGCGAACAGCCAGTCCATCCCTAGAATCACGCCAAAATCCTACATCGGTATCACAATCAGGTCAACGGGGAGGCTGTGTCCCCCTATACTAACCTCGCAGTCCATGTATACCTCCTCAGCTACAAGCAACTGGACACCTAGGCCTCTGATCACAAATGGATCCTCTAACACTACACTGCCCTACCCCAAATTGATGGCAAAACTCATAGCAACAAAAGAGTGTGTGGCGCCAGAATCAAAAAGCACGTACACTAATCTGCCACAAATGGTAACCATACCTGCCACCACTGAACTGGAAGCCCTGGCATCTCTGTGTGTCAGGGCGTTGATACACCCCTCAGTCCTCAGTGCAGACGAAGTAGCTACACTCTATGTCGGGAAAGTAGCCACTGGTCGATACCCTCCTCGTGACTACTGCCCTCCCCCACGTGCCTAGGGACCACGACCACCAGCTCGACCTCCAGTGCTCGGTGTGGGGAGCATCTGCTGTGCTTCAACCCTAGATGGGCAGTCCCTCCTGATGTAGCCCGGCTGGCCACACTGGTAGCAGAGGGGGACACGACCTCCTCTCTCTGTAGGTCCCTGCTGGTGGCTTGGTGGGGGTCCTGTGCTAGCAGCTGGCCCCTGTCTGGGAACCCCAAAGGCTACTGATGGCCCCGCAAAATGAGATGGCTCTCCTGCAGGTGCTGCGTGCCTCCTCTCACGACGGCCCTTAGAGTACTCTGGCTGGTAGGGCCTCTTTCATCCACTGTCAGTGACTCGTGCTACCGGGTTGGTCTCCTCGTTGGTTATGGCTGCCTCAACCACTCGTGAGAAGGTGGGAAGCTTCAGGGGTTTGACATACCCCCGAATAACAAGTCAGAGCCCCTCAGTAAACCTCCACATGCACTCCTCCTCTGTAGCCACGGCTGTCGAGGCAAAACGTGGGAGCTCGAGGAATCGTGCACGATACATGCTAACAGTCATCGTCCCCTGGCGGAGAGTGTGGAACTCCCGCCTCCTATAGTCCTGCCAGGTCTGCGGAAAGTACTGCTCACAGAAGAGTCACTAACTGGTCTCACGTCAGCACTCCCCTCTCCTGGCCTCTAATTTCCTTCCACCACCTGTGTGCAGCGCTCTCTAGCTGGTATGTGGCAAAGGCCATGCGACACTCCCCAGGGGGGCGAAGGGTGTCGAACACCTTCTCTATCTGCTCCAGCTAGTCCTCTGCCTTAGACGAATCCTCATCTCCCTTGAAGGAGGGGGGCTTCAACTTCCGGAACTATCCGAAAAGCTCATGGTGCAGCTACAGTGGGGGAACGAGAACGCCTCCAAGCAAGGAGGGCTCATGCTCAGAAGTGTCAGAGTGCGATGGGGGCTGTGGAGGACCACCCCTCCCCCTCCTGCTCGTCCAACACTGCAGCGGTCTCTCTGTCCCACCGAGCACTCCCCCTCCACGTCCTCAGGGAGAGGTGCCTGTGGAGGCTGGTGGAGCTCCTCTCACACAATATCTCTAATCAGCTGGGTGAGATCTTGGGCTTGAACGCCCGGGAGAAGAGGTGGGTCAACTAGTACCTCAGGTCTGACATGTCCGCCCCTCCGACCTTGTCCACGGCCGCGACCATGGCCAGCCTCGAGAACTCTTCGACGAGGCATATCCTGCAAGGAGACGCAAAAGATACCGAATTTCTTCGAGAAAGGACTCGAAACGAATATCAAAGCGATATGTTGTGGTGGCTATCCTAGTTATATGCACGTGAATGATTATTCTCAAGCCAATTGGTTCATTTCTTGAGACAACCTTGCTCTGATACCATCTTGTTACTACCCGATTCTCGGATCCCTACAAGACCCGAGATCGGCTCGCCTCGACTAATCCTATGACCCAGTCGTCCAACAAAAAATAACTAAAAAGCAGAAAAGTAAACCACATTCACATAACTAAGCAAAAGAAACATACAAAGCAGTAAAAGAAAGTAAATCTGTTGTTCCATTACATACCACCACAACAATAAAACAACGGAAACAGAGGTAACAGTAGAGACAAACAGTAACTGAAAGTCCAATACTCACTACAACAGGAAAGGAACAACAAAGAAGTGTTGAAACTATGGTTGGGCACAACTGGGCCCGGCACCCTCTACAGCCAGAAGCTCAGGTTGCTCAACTCCTGTCCTGAACAGTATTATGAAAAGATAGAGTCAGCGAACGTTGAGTAAAGTGGTATCTATACTATTTAAAACAGTAAAAGCAACAGGTTTAATTCTCTTTTTTATTTATCTATGTTATGTGTATTTCCTTTTCACCCATTTGAATCAATGATGGGAACACCATCATGAGCCCTAACTAGCTCATTTTGACCTAGAAAAGATAACAAAAGCTCCTACATAACCAAGAGAAGAGCCTAATTCAAGGATAACTGTTCTGAGAGGAAAATAAGAAATAAAGGATAAAATTGTAATTTTACCATTGCAGTACAACAATGAGATTTCTCAGGGGCTAAACATTGGTTAATTGGTCTTAATAAGATAAAAAGTGAGTTGATTCAATTAGAAAAGGGTTAATATGCAATCTGGGAATTAAATGACTTCTTGTAACCCTAAAATAGGCCCACTTAACTTAACAAGGTTATGGTCAAGATAAAATTCAACTAAATCCTCTAAAATTATGAAAAAATATCCCTTAGGGTTTAGAACATTCAATTTGGCCTTTGGAACCTATTTTGACCTAAATAGGGGTCCTAGCTAATTATTTACCCTAAATTGGGTTTTTATGTAAAATACCTAGTCAAACGTGGTCAAACCTAAAATACAACTTCACCATTGGATTCCTTAGGTCCAAATTAGGTTTTTACCAAAATTTGGACCTAAGGGGAATTCACTTGACCTACTTTGCAAAACAGTCCAACCTAATTACTTTTAGACCCCTAGCTTTCGAAAACCTTGCAGAGACCCCCTAGCTTCCTCGCCATTCTTTGCAATTTGGTCCCTCCGCCATTACAGCAGAAGAATCCTACTCCAACAAGGATTCCAAAGGGGATTTCTCCCTGATTCCTCAGAGACTCCCTCTCAAATTTGAAAGGGAGATTCTTTGAGGAATTCCCGATCATCTGAACGCAATCTCAAGCCCTAATTGTCACCCAATCTCTCATGCGAACGCATGAGAGATTTGGGTATTTCTAGCTTTCCTACTCTGGTGAGGATACCTGTGCTTGGAAGCTTGCCTTCCAAGCACAAGGCCCTCTGCTAGAGACTATAAAAGAAGCCCCAGGTCCAGCCATCCATCCTTAGCTTAGTTTGGTCGGAGCAGCCCTCCAATTTCTTCTCTTCTCCTCCAGCCAGACATCCAGCGAGCTCTGGCGACTCCTCCTCCCTCTTCTCGTCGCTCTGCCACAATACTAGTGGTAGAGCTGTCTCCTTCTCGATCGCCCACGTCGCGCCATACCTGCGCACGCACCAAATACCCCCTCATTGTCGTCGTCACCCCTCCACTGGATCTTCGTCTCCGACGGCGACAGGTACACGCCAGCCGCCATCCTCTCTCCTTTCATCCTTAAACTAGGTTAAATCTCTTCCCCTTCATCTCTTCTCTATTTTCCCTCTCTCTATATCTGTTTCCACCCCTCGACAACCGCAAACCACCCCCATCGGCTCCACCTCCAGCAGACCACCGGTGAAGGCGCATCCATCATTCCACACACCCACACGCCTCGCCAAACCCCTCAAAAGCACCACCACCTTCCATTGATCACTTCCCCCATCTCCATCGACCGCCATAACCTCCACAATCTTCCCCCGAGCAGACCCATCACCACGGCCACAGATCGACCTAGGCACGCACGCCTAGGCCGCCCCGTGCCACGCCACCCACTGAGTCACCTTCGCCATATCACGGTGAAGCTTCCTGTGTGATTTAATGCGGCCGCAAGGCTATGTTACTTGATAGCAGGATCAAACCTCCACCGCCATTAAAGCATATGTGAAGGAGCTTGCAAGCTCACTCCAGGTAGCCGCACCCCAGGTCTTAGGTTCCAGGCAGTGTAGAATTACCACACGCACACATCCAGCCAGTGATTGGCTTTGAGAGGGCACCACAACTGCTGCGATTAAGGGTGAGCTCTTGCGAGTGAGCAAGCAAAGCGGGTGGGACTTTTAGTCCCACCTCAGAAAGTTTGGAGGAGGAAGAGCGGCATAAATTGAATTTGTGTCAGAGGCCCTTTGCCTCCTGACACGGTGTGAGGTCCCCTCTCTCACTCGCCTCGTCCGTGCACACCACTCCGCAGACCTGGCTGACCTAACCCATTTACCCTGCACTCCTCACACGCCACCCACTCTAGTGCACCTAGACCCAGGTGCACTTGCCCAACCCGTATACCCGAGAAGCTCTGGGAGAGTGAGCGTAAGAGAGAAAAAGAGAGAGAGCATTCGCAGGGGTGGGTATGGGTAGGTTTTGCACTTGTGTGTAGGGAAAGGAAGAAGGAAGAGGAAGCTAAAGAAAGGAAGCTAAGGAGCAAGAAACTGAAGAAGCTAAGGATCAGAGGCTGAAGGAAGAAGATCGTTGAGGAAGCTAAAGGAAAGAAGAAGGAAGGAGAAGGCACGACTGAAGAAGAAAGAGGAAGCTGAGGGAGAAGCTAGAAAGAAGGAAAAGAAAGTAAAGGCAGAAAGGAGTAGAAGCCAAGTAAGGAAGAACAAGAAGAGAAGAAAGAGAAGCTAAGACCAGCATGCAGAGGAAACGTAGTGAAGAAAGAAGAAGAAGAGAGCTTAAGCCAGAACCAAAAGCAAAGAAGAAGACATCAGAGAAAGGAAGAAGAAGGAAGGACCAAAGACAAGGCATAAAGAAGAAGAAGGAAAGAAAAATCAAACACTTTTATCCATTCTTACCAATTTCTCTTTTGTGCTACATTTCATTATTCATAAACTCATGCTTTATATTTTGAATTAGATTTTGAGTAATTTAAGTGTTCAAATTGCATCTCTTATTAGAGATTAGTGCATGAACTCCATTTGGTCCCTGAGTTGGACCTCGAACATAAAATTCAAGCAATAAAATCTATTTGTTTCGAATGCTTTTTCGACTATACTACAACGTGACCTTTTTAAAACCCGATCAAGCGTTCTAACACTCAAGCATCCAGATATTCTTAATCTTGCAAGTTCCTCGTGGGAACAATTTTGATTGCACTCTTTTTCGTAGAATAGAAGGTACACGTGGTACTCTTTTGGCCGGAAGAGTCCCCCGTGGTAGTCCTACACCCAGTCAACCACCCCAAGGTCACTGTCCAGACGTAGCGGTGACTACGGCATGCGTGATAAGCGCATGGGTAGCTACCTCGCACTGACATGCGGTCAGTCGTTTCCACTAGCGGGTATGCCCAAGGTACAGCACGGAACAGTATATGACCTTGCCTTCTCAGAACAGGGGTCTCGCTCCTCAGAACCAAACAGGGGTCTCACCCCTCCACAGTCTACGCACTGATGAGTCCATTAAAATGGACTAATATTAAGCCTAAGTATCTTTAATCGTACAGTTTAGGTATGTTAATAATGGCAATTAAGTTGTAGAATATTTGTATGCCTCATGATTTAAGTTTATAACATTCTATAACTTAATGATTTTGTTGTTTTTATGTGCAGGTAATTAAATGTAGAAAGAACAAGGGTGGGGGGATAAATTTCCCCAATAGCCGCAACTCTTTCCCCCCTCCCCTGCCGCACATGGGGTAAATCTTTCGCCACCCTCCTTCAACTGACGAGGCCAGAAAATCCCTTAACTCACGCACGCGGGGAGAGAGAGGAATTAAAAAGAGAGGAGGTGCATTGGGGATTGATCTTCATCTTCTTCCTTGCGAGGAACTACTCAGCGGTCACTGTGGATCGAGGAAGAGAAGAAGCGTGCACTGTGGCCTTCTTCCACCTTGCGGGGAAAAACCTCACACCTCCTGCGCACCACATCACCTCCCTTCAGTGCCATCTGCAGGCGCACCCTCCTTGCACGCCTCCTCCTTCCTGCAATTCAGAACGCACTCATCACCGCATGCAAGCACCCACACCACGCCTGCAGGCCGCTTCCTGCCTTTAGCGCCATCTGCCTTCACCGCGCGCCCCACTGCCTGCTAACATGCCCCACCGCCCTACTGCAAACGTCGCACCGCTCGTCACCAAGCCTGCAGGCCACCCCCTCACAACACCCTCTCATCCGCTCACGCACCAGCCTCTGCAAGCACCTGCCCGCGCACCTTCCTGCCTCTCCAGCGCACCAAGCTCACGCCTCTCTGCCCGCGCGCCTCTCCCTCCAGCCACTGCAGGCGCAAACCAGCGTGCCCTACCGCTCTCTCCCTTCAGTGCCATCTGCAGGCACACCACTTCACCAACTGCCCGCATGCCTTCCTGCCTCTCCAGCGAGCCTACCCGCAGTTCTCCACCCTGCAGGCGTGCCCACCAAGCCCCACCGCAGGCAGCGCGCTCCACCGCTCATCTGCAGGTGCTACCTCCACCCACCTGCAGACCGCACGCCTGCAGCCAACCGCCTGCGCTCCAGCCTCTGCCTCATCGCCTGCATGGGCACGCATCAGCGCGTGCACGCTCGCACGCCACCACGCCACAAGCGGCATTGCAACAGCACCTCTGCCTTCTTGTTCAACAAGCCGGAGCTCCGGCCACCTCCGACCACCTCTATCACCGCCGTTGCCACCACCAGAGAGCCCTCGTCCTTGCCGTCCTCCTGAGCCTTGCGACAACCCCGCTATTCTCTCTCTCTCTCGCGAGGAGGAGAGAGGAAGAAAGCTCTGTTTTTCCACCAATTAAAATTTACATTCAATGCCATTGCCACCTAATTTGATTTCATTTATTATTATTATATTATGGCAAAATTGCGATTGAACACTCAGTTCCTTATAATTACATGATATTGATATTAACTAGTTTAAAGATTGATTTTTGGGCTTAACTTAAGTACTAATTGTCTCTAGTACACATCACGTGAAAATTGCATAAATTCATCATAAATTTATTGAGGATTTCTGTGAGGAAAAACTGCACATATACCCTTATCTTTTTAAGTTATTGCAAATCTACTTTCCTTCACATTTTAAGTTAGATTTGAATAGGATTTCGCACTATCCAAAATAGCATTAAATAATCAAGTATTGATTGCATAATTGCCTCCCTGTGGACACGACCCGCTCTTCTACGAGTGGTTATTTTCATTATTTCTGATTAGTCGATTTTTCCACCACTTAAATACTATAACGTAAAGCGAAAAGTCGTCTATCCAAATTGGCATCGTTGCCGGGGAGGCAACAGACGTAATAGATTTACTTTATTATTTTTAAATCTTTTGAGTTGCGAAATTATCTAATCATTTTGATTATTGTGCGAGGAATCCGCCTAGGCGACGAGGCGCATCAAAGCAGCGACAGCAACCACGAGTTAAGCCACACAAAGAAAAGACGAAGGAGACCAAGATCCTGTTTCGCAGAGGATTCTCTGTCGTCACAATTTAATTCTGTCTTTTCGCCCTTGTAGTAATTGGGGCTAAATTTTTGGGGTGTGTGACCGTGTCGATCTTTCGCTTTTAAGTCGTTTGTAGTTTAATATGGTGGAAAAATCGACTAATCAATTTTTAATAAGAAATAACCACTCGCAGAGGAGCGGGTCGTTTCCACAGGGAGGCAATAACGTATTAAAATTCGCGCCACTTAAAAATGTTTGTTCGGAGTCAATTTGGACAAGAACCAAGCCAAGATTGCCTTTAGATTAAGGTTTAAGCAAGAAATAATGCTGAAATGGCAATTATGATAAACTACAGGATATTTTCCGCAATGCAGACTGAATAGAATATGAATAAAATCTGGCAATGGTAGAAAATGTAAATTTTAAACAATGCTTTACTGTAGCAAAACAGGGGAATTTTTCCCCGTTGTCTTGCGCGACGAGGAGCCGATGGCTGGGCGCGGGAAGCTCGGCGGAGGTCCCTTGGATCAAGGGCTTCGAATCGGTGGTGACGGCGAGTCGCGCGGCGGCCGGAGGTGGCCGGACGAGCTCCGGCGGAGGTGCTGCAGGCGGTTGTGCGTGGGCGCGCGGAGGGTCTGCGGAAGGCGCTGGCGCGCGGAGGCGTGGCTGCGGTGGTCTGCAGGCGGGCGCTGGCGCGCGGAGGCGTGGCTGCGGTGGTAGCTGCAGAGGTCGGTTGCTGGCGGTTCTGCAGGTGGCTGTGCGTGGGCGCGCGGAGGGTCTGCGGAGGGCGCTGGCGCGCGGAGGCGTGGCGGTGGTAGCTGCAGAGGGGGCGCTTGCGCGGTGGAAGCTGCAGGCAGCTGTTGGAGGATGCTGCAGGCTGGTCTGCAGGCGTTGGAGGAGAGCGCGGGCTGATCTGCAGGCGTGCGCAGGTCAGCAGCCGGTGAGCGGTGGAGGGCGCAGGAGGCTTGGTGGCCGCTGCAGAGGGGAGTGCAGGCTGAGGAAGTGGAGGTGAGCGGGTAACTTCAGACGTCTGGGAAATTTCCCAGACGTCTTAAGTTACTGAGAGGGTGGCTGATCAGTAGCTTGCGTGGTGGTCTGCGACGACGGCGAGGAAGATGCACGCTGATGTGCTCACGGTAATGCGGGCGAGCTCCGGATGGCGGTGTGGCCTGTCACACCACACGCCCACGGTGGTGGAGACTCGCCGCCACGGTAGAGGCCGGCAGTGTGGATGGAAGAGAGAGGATCTCTCTGCACAGTGGTGAGTCGGTGGCGGAGGCCTGCTGCAGCCGACAGCTTCCGTGCTCCTTTTATAGTGTCTTGAACAATTTTGAAATCAGCCGCCGACCAGATCCACCACATCCGCTCCCCCTTGAATGGCTTCATCACTGCAGCAGCCGGGCGTTGGAGCGGCAGCCAGCCGTTCTGAAAGAAGACGAATAAAGCAAATATTATTAAAATATTAGGGTTATTTATGTATAGACCCTCAACTTCTATGTTAATAAAAACAATATACCTAATTGGTTATCTAATTAGATGAATGCTATTCTAAGCTAATTCTAAATGCACTTAAGATATGAATGCAATGTATGGATTATGTAGTTAGATTAAAACTATGAATTAATCTATTTACATCCTAATTTATACTAAATAAATGTTAGAATTAACCTAATGTGTAGGCACTTAAGTACTTAAATAACCCACAACTATGGGCTAATCAAATACCCCCATGCCTAGTTTTTGCTAGTCCCTAGCAAAATTAAGCGAAACCTAGCACTCTAAGTAGACTAGTCAACTCACTTAGTCTTCCTTCAGAAGCATATTAAGTTCAGGTTCTAAACCCAAGGTTCCTAAGTAGTTGCTAAGTTACAGACTAGGTCGGCTAAAGACGAGTTGCCAGCACAAGTTTCCCTGATTTCTGACTCTACCCTAAAGTTTATTGATCCCTGAGATTAAAGCATCCGTGCTTATGCATTGGTCCGAGTTATTTGAGTTAAAGGAATTTTTTTTTTTTTTAATATATATATATATATATTTTTTTTTTATTTTTTATTTTTTGATTCTTCTAAGTCTAACCTCAGATCAGCTATCAACACAGCCTGTGTCGGATTCATTGTCCCCATTACCATACCTCGAAGGGTGCCTGGCTTTCGATGCTTCGAGATAGCACCGCCCATAACGACCCCAAGAACTCCTGGCAATCGACACTTCGAGATAGTATCGCCCATGGATTTCTTAAGCGAATTCAGGCCTATGGCAATCGGCACTTCGAGATAGGGCCGCCCATGGTACCTGAACCGCGCAATGCGCTTACATGCCCCCAGTAGGATGGATATCCTAAGAGACAAGCGCCGAGGAGGTAATATGTTACCATCGCATCCTCAAGGTGAGTATATACTCGACCTCTCCTGCGGCGGGAACTCTTCCAATCAAAATATGTTTTCAAGCCTTTCTTAAGTCAAAACTAAGAGAACCAAATCTCTTTTCAGAAATTAAGTTAATTACCAGACCAAGTGTGAACAATTTGGATGCTTGGGTTACAAGGACCTGTAAACCAAAAGGTAGAATAAGACTCCAGGTACTACCCCACCTTTTAACTCAAACCCTAGCTTCCCTTCCTCAACCTCTTGAAGAATGGTCCGCAACTTAACTCCTACTTAAGTTTTTAAGTCCACAAAGGACCCTAAAGGTCTAAAGCTAGTAGCTTATTTAGCTTCTAAAGTTTGACCCTAGAATTAACTTAGTCTACCCTAGAGTTCTGATTTGCTTAAGACGGCAAGATCTAGCCAGTTAAGCTCAAAACCTTTTTTTTTTTTTTTTTTTTTTTTTTTTTTTTTTTTTTTTTTTTTTTTATAAATGCATGCTATAAACAAAATGCCTCAGGTCCTCTCCCCCATGCCTGGTTCAAACAATGTCCTCATTGAAAATCAAAAATAGCTAAAGGAAGATATTACCTGAGGCGGAGAATGGTAGGAGCTAAGGCTCCTCAAGAGTGACTTCGTCAACTAGATGGCCATCTAAAGTTATGTACGGTTTTAACCGTTGACCGTTGACGATAAAGGGAGTTGCTGAAGAGGAAGGATTTTTGATCTCCACAGCTCCATGGGGGAATACTTTGGTGATTATGTAAGGCCCATCCCAACGAGATTTTAATTTCCCAGGAAAAAGCTTAAGTCTGGAATTGAAAAGCCAGACTTGTTGGTTGGGTTCAAAGGTCTTTCGAAGAATAAACTTGTCATGCAAGACCTTAGTTCTTTCTTTATAAGCTTGAGAGGTGTCATAAGCATCATTCCTCAGCTCCTCAAGCTCACTTAATTCTAGAAATCGTGCCTTACCTGCCTTCTCTAAATCCATGTTAACACTTCGAATAGCCCAAAGTGCTTTATGTTCCAACTCAACAGGTAAATGGCACGCTTTTCCATACACAATCCGAAAGGGAGAAGTACCCAAAGGGGTCTTATAGGCCGTTCGATAAGCCCACAAAGCATCATCGAGATTTTGGGACCAATCTTTCCTATCAGGTCTAACGGTCTTTTCCAAAATATTTTTTATCTCCCTATTTGATACTTCAACCTGACCACTTGTCTGAGGGTGGTAAGGGGTAGCAACCTTGTGAGTCACTCCCAAACTCTTAATTAACCGATTGAAGTGGTGGTTTCGGAAATGAGGTCCCCCATCACTTATAATAGTCTTGGGGCAGCCGAAACGGGATATGATATTGGCCTTCACAAATTTCAAAACCACAGAGTGGTCATTTGTGCGCGTCGGAATGGCCTCTATCCATTTAGAGACAATCAACTGCCACCAAGATATATTCAAAACCATGGGACGACGGGAAGGGGCCCATAAAGTCAATTCCCCACACATCAAAAATTTCAACAGATTGAATATGATGTTGAGGCATTTCATTCTTCTTCCCAATCGTTCCAGTCCGTTGACATCTAATACAGGCCTTAACAAAATTATGAGAATCCTTAAATAAGGAAGGCCACCAAAAACCAGACTGGAGAACCTTAAAAGCAGTTTTCTTAGCACCAAAGTGTCCTCCACAATGAAGTGCATGGCAAAATGTCAGCACACTTTGTTGTTCCTCTTCAGGCACACAACGTCTCAAAACTTGGTCTTGTCCAATTCTAAATAATTCTGGCTCTTCCCAATGAAAATATCTTGCTTGAGAAATGAATCTCTTTCTTTTCTGCTTATCCCAAGAGCCAGGAGTTTGTCCAGTGACCAAGTAATTTACAATGTCTGCATACCAAGGTAAAGTTGATGTTACCGCCATCAGAGTTTCATCGGGGAATGTCTCGCGAATGTCTTCAGAAATAGAGTCGCTAAGAGGAAGACGAGACAGGTGGTCAGCCACAACATTTTCTACTCCTTTCTTTTCACGTATTTCCAAGTCAAATTCTTGAAGGAGTAAGATCCACCTAATTAGACGTGGCTTAGAATCTTTCTTAGCAATGAGATGTTTCACTGCTGCATGATCAGTAAAAATAACCACCTTAGACCCAAGTAAATAAGACCTAAACTTCTCCAGAGCAAAAACTACAGCAAGTAATTCTTTTTCAGTGACGGTGTAGTTTTGCTGAGGTTCAGTTAAAGTCTTGCTTGCATAATGCAGCACATGAGGTCTTCCCTCAACCCTTTGTCCAAGGACTGCTCCCACTGCATAATCCGAAGCATCACACATAAGCTCAAAGGGGAGTGCCCAATCAGGAGCTTGGAGAACAGGCGCAGAGATCAAGGCCTCCTTTAGAGTTTGAAAGGCCTCGGCACACTTTGAATCAAAACTGAAGGAAGATTCCTTCGCCAATAAGTCACAAAGTGGCCTAGAAATCTTACTAAAATTTTTAATAAAGCGCCTGTAAAAGCCAGCATGGCCCAGAAAGGATCTAATCTGTTTGACATTCGTAGGCAATGGAAGTTTGGAAATAGAATCAATCTTGGCTTTATCTACTTCCAAACCTTGCTCAGATACAACATGCCCAAGTACAATTCCTTTCTGTACCATGAAGTGACTTTTCTCCCAGCTGAGGACTAAACCAGTCTCCTTACATCGTTTCAACACATTCTCCAGGTGCATGAGACACTGGTCGAAAGACGAGCCATAAATAGAGAAGTCATCCATAAATACTTCGACACACTCGTCAATCATGTCCGAAAAGATAGACATCATACACCGCTGGAAAGTTGCAGGGGCATTACATAATCCAAACGGCATACGCCTGAATGCAAAAGTACCGTAAGGACTCGTGAATGTCGTCTTTTCCTGGTCATCAGGAAAGACTGCCACCTGATTGTACCCAGAATATCCATCGAGAAAGCAATAATACTTATTCCCTGCCAATTTTTCGAGAATTTGATCAATAAAAGGCAAAGGAAAGTGATCCTTCTGGGTAGCGGTGTTCAGCTTGCGGTAATCAATACAGACCCTCCATCCAGTTGAGGGTCTAGTGACAACTTGTTCACCTTGGTCGTTGAGTTCCACAGTAAAGCCTGCCTTCTTTGGCACCACATGAATGGGACTGACCCATTTACTATCAGCAATGGGATATATGATCCCAGCGTCCAACCACTTCAGGATTTCCTTTTTTACAACCTCCCTCATATTAGGGTTCAGACGTCTCTGCATGTCCCTAAAAGGCTTGATGGAATCATCAGTATAAATGTGGTGCATGCAGAGTGTAGAGTCTATACCCTTAATGTCAGCAATGCTCCAAGCAATAGCTTCCTTATGCCTAGACAGGCATTCAATCAAGGCTCCCTCCTGTGCCTCAGACAGCACAGCCGAAATGATAACTGGGAGCGTATCATTGGCACCTAGGAAAACATACTTGAGAGTGTCAGGGAGGGGTTTCAACTCAAGGTTGGGGGCTTGTATGGTTGAGGGTTTCATAATAGATGTCCCCATCTCAGGTAGCAAATCTGCCTTCGGCGGAAATGATGGGGGAAGAGACTCAGCAGAAACTCCTAGCAATTCCTCTAGTTCTAGTATATCCCCTTCACATTCCTCCAAGAGATGGGAATGCTCATTTAGCATGACATGCTGAAGGGGGTCATCACATAACATTGCAGGAGTTGCCTCTTCAATCAGGTCATCTATCACCTCAACTTGAGAACAATCCTCAAGTCCAGCTTGTTTGTAAGCATCAAACACATTAAGCCGGATTTTCCTATTCCCAAAGCCCATTTTCAATGCCCCAGTATTGCAATTAATTGAAGCATGGGAAGTTGCAAGGAAGGGGCGGCCCAAAATGATGGAGGGTTTGGTTGGCTTGTTGGTAGGGTCAGTGTCCAAAACTAAGAAGTCAACGGGAAAAAAGAAATCCTCCACTCTTACGAGGACATCTTCCAAAATTCCCCGTGGTGTCTTAAGTGATCGATCAGCAACTTGAAGGACTACAGGGCTAGGCTTCAGATTGCCTCCCCCAAGTTGTTCATATACATAGCTCGGAAGGATGTTCACCCCCGCACCCAGATCAAGCAGAGCCTCATCAATTTGTAAGTCACCAATAACTACAGAGATATATGGGGCCCCTGGGTCCTTAAGTTTCGGAGGTGTGCCATGTTGAACAATTGAGCTAACAGAATCAGGCAGGACAACTTTAGACTGGACCTGTTTTCTAGATTGCCGCTTTTTCGTGCACAAGTCCTTTAAGAAGCGGGCATAAGACGGAATCTGCCTGATAGCTTCAAGCAAAGGCAGGTTAATCTGCACTTGCTTGAAAGTTTCCATAATCTCATCCGTCTTATCTTTGGCTCCAGATGAGCCAGCAGAAGTCTGCCCAGAGGTGGATAAGCGCTCTGGAAATGGCACTCTCGATCTCTGGGTGGAAGGGTTGTCATGTCGAGTAAGGGGTGGAACGGGGGCAACTTCTTCCGGTGAGGTGATTTCAAGCGGAGGAGATTTGGGCAAATCTTCTTCGGTGGGGGTGAAAGTCGGGGTGGATGTTTTTTTAGGGGGTGAGACTATAGGAGCATCGGGTTTGGAAATTTCTTTCCCACTCCTCAGAATAGTCACCGCCTGAGCATGCTCCCTAAAGACAATCCCTTTTCCTTTAGGATTTTCCTCAGCAGCACTTGGAAACTTCCCAGTCTCCCTCTGTCTAACGGCCTCAACAAGGTGTCCAATTTGTGATTTCATCTCATGTATAGCCTTGTCATGAGATTGGATGATGGCACTTTGACTTTCTTGCATAGTTTTCAATATCGCCTTCAATTCATCCATCTCAGAGGTTTTAGGTTGGGCAAAGGTCTGAGGTTGGTTCATTTGATGGTTTTGAAAGGATTGCGGTTTGTAATTCCCTGAATTTGAGACATTTCCTTGTCTCCATGAAAAGTTTGGGTGGTTCCTCCATCCCTCATTATAAGTGTTGGAGAAAGGATCATTACGAGGTCTTGGACGGAACCCTTGAGCGGCATTCAAATCTGCTTGTACAAGCTCAGGGAATTGGGAGGCTAAGTGGCAATCCACAGTGGCGTGTGTATTGCCTTGACAAATTACACATTCGGAAGCTTGGGATGTGGAGGTGTTAGGTGTGAATGAACTTGGGTTCGACATAAGCCTTTCCATGTTTTGATTCAGTAATTGAATTTGATAAGCTAAATTCTGGGTTTCCCTTGCTTCATTCGCCTCCAACTTTCTTTGCATGAGAGTGGGCTTTCTATCCATGTAGGCAGAATTCAAGTGAATAGAATTCTCACTCAAAGTATCAAATAAGTTCCAAGCTTCATCCTCAGTCTTAGATAGAAAGGTTCCTGCACAGGCACCATCCACAGTTTGCCTATGAGAATCATTAAGTCCGGTGTAGAACCTTTCAACCAGTTGCCATTTAGGCACCTGGTGATGTGGGCAAAGTCTCAGCAAATCGTTAAAGCGCTCCCACGCATCATGGAAAGCTTCCCCATCCTTTTGAGCAAAACTCATGATTTCCCTCCTAAAGTGATTTGTTTTGCTCATGGGGAAGTACTTCTTCAAAAACTCCTTTTTAAGGGCATCCCAAGTATTTAAATTATCAAGGGTGTGATACCAATACTTGGCTTTGTCCTTTAGGGAGAAGGGAAAAAGGGTCCGCATTTGAGCGTCATCAGTAACGCCCTGCAGCTTCACCGTGGAACAGACCTCGGTGAATTCCTCAATATGCCTGTAAGGATCTTCCCTAGTAGTACCATAAAAGGAGGGTAGCAAGGATATGGTACTACTTTTGATCTCATATGGATTATCCCCTCCAGGTCTACGTAGTGCTGGGCCAGCTTGGTTGGTTGGGATGAAATATTCCTTAAGGCTCCTTTGACCGGCCATTTCTACCCTTGGGAGGTCTTTTCTTAGGATTCTTTCTGGTTCAGGATCAAATACAAGTTGTCTCCTAAGAGAACGCCTACCAAGCATGCACTACAAACACAATTCAAACGGACTTGTTTGGTCTTTACAGATTTAGGCTTTTGAATTTAATTCAAATTGTAGGTGACAAAACAAGTTACCCAATCAATTACGCGCCTATTATCAACCTACGGCTCGCCTAAAAAGACCTAGTTGGAACTTAGGTAATCTTCCCTAAATCTCAAATGGTCAAGTAAATCCAAAGACGGAAGATCGAGGGATGCAAGTAGGCCTAAGCCTTCCTTTGAAGCTGTGCTTTCGCGGTGCTCCTCAACTACCCCCAAAAATCCGTGACAGGGTATCCCCTTCTTTGGATTTACAAAACCTTTGATCTCAAGTTCCGAACACTTCAGAATCCAACGAAAGGAGGGCTCTTGTCCTAGTATTTCCAAACCTAAGGAGTGTCTAGAAGCGTGTCGTGGTGCAAGTGAAATAAGTGTGCATACACCATAAAAGATTTTAAACTTTGAATCGCACGCCAAGTTTGAAAATGAAATCCTTGGTTTTTAAAATGTCCTTTCCTTTAATTAGTCCTTTTTCTAAAAAAAATGTGACCACTTGTTAGATTTATTCAGTACAGATTAGGTGGTCTTTGCATTAAATCCCAAATGCAATGCGTGATCAAAAATAGGATGCAAAGTAAGAGAATGCGTACCTTGCCTCCAGCGATCTTCGATGCAAAAATGCACGCAATGCAGAAAAGCAAATCTAGAGGCTGCTCATACAGACCTAAATGGTTCGTCCTAGGGCAGGCAGCTTCTAGCAGGCAGCTCATTTTTTTTCTTTTTCTATTTTTTTTAGAACTACTTATGCACAAGCAAATAAAAGAAATAATAAAAAAAAAAAAATAAACCTAAATCTAAAGAAAAGGGAACAGGCTCCCAAAAATTACCCAACACGGGTCCAAAACAAAATCAGGGAACAAACCCCTCAAAATTTGCCCCAGAACAAGGGTTTCAAACTAACTGTAATGAAAAATTAAGTCTTCAGTCTTAATTCTATTCTAATTAAATTAGCGATTAAATACAGTGGTGTCCGTCGCGTCCTCGTCCTTCTCCTCCTTTCAAAATTGCTTGTCCACTTCTCGTCTGGCGACGTCAAGGGTCGCCTCTCACAGTGGCTGATTCTTGCACAAAATTTCTCGCACAGAAAAGAAAATAATAGATGGTCAAATCTCTGTGCAATTGACAAATAATGAAGATAAAATTAGGCGAAATTATTGCGTCTGTTGCCTCCCCGGCAACGGCGCCATTTGACCGTGTCGATCTTTCGCTTTTAAGTCGTTTGTAGTTTAATGTGGTGGAAAAATCGACTAATCAATTTTTAATAAGAAATAACCACTTGCAGAGGAGCAGGTCGTTTCCACAGGGAGGCAATAACGTATTAAAATTCGCGCCACTTAAAAATGTTTGTTCGGAGTCAATTTGGACAAGAACCAAGCCAAGATTGCCTTTAGATTAAGGTTTAAGCAAGAAATAATGCTGAAATGGCAATTATGATAAACTACAGGATATTTTCCGCAATGCAGACTGAATAGAATATGAATAAAATCTGGCAATGGCAGAAAATGTAAATTTTAATCAATGCTTTACTGTAGCAAAACAGGGGAATTTTTCCCCGTTGTCTTGCGCGACGAGGAGCCGATGGCTGGGCGCGGGAAGCTCGGCGGAGGTCCCTTGGATCAAGGGCTTCGAATCGATGGTGACGGCGAGTCGCGCGGCGGCCGGAGGTGGCCGGACGAGCTCCGGCGGAGGTGCTGCAGGCGGTTGTGCGTGGGCGCGCGGAGGGTCTGCGGAAGGCGCTGGCGCGCGGAGGCGTGGCTGCGGTGGTCTGCAGGCGGGCGCTGGCGCGCGGAGGCGTGGCTGCGGTGGTAGCTGCAGAGGTCGGTTGCTGGCGGTTCTGCAGGTGGCTGTGCGTGGGCGCGCGGAGGGTCTGCGGAGGGCGCTGGCGCGCGGAGGCGTGGCGGTGGTAGCTGCAGAGGGGGCGCTTGCGCGGTGGAAGCTGCAGGCGGCTGTTGGAGGATGCTGCAGGCTGGTCTGCAGGCGTTGGAGGAGAGCGCGGGCTGATCTGCAGGCGTGCGCAGGTCAGCAGCCGGTGAGCGGTGGAGGGCGCAGGCGGCTTGGTGGCCGCTGCAGAGGGGAGTGCAGGCTGAGGAAGTGGAGGTGAGCGGGTAACTTCAGACGTCTGGGAAATTTCCCAGACGTCTTAAGTTACTGAGAGGGTGGCTGGTCAGTAGCTTGCGTGGTGGTCTGCGACGACGGCGAGGAAGATGCACGCTGATGTGCTCACGGTAATGCGGGCGAGCTCCGGATGGCGGTGTGGCCTGTCACACCACACGCCCACGGTGGTGGAGACTCGCCGCCACGGTAGAGGCCGGCAGTGTGGATGGAAGAGAGAGGATCTCTCTGCACAGTGGTGAGTCGGTGGCGGAGGCCTGCTGCAGCCGGCAGCTTCCGTGCTCCTTTTATAGTGTCTTGAACAATTTTGAAATCAGCCGCCGACCAGATCCACCACATCCGCTCCCCCTTGAATGGCTTCATCACTGCAGCAGCCGGGCGTTGGAGCGGCAGCCAGCCGTTCTGAAAGAAGACGAATAAAGCAAATATTATTAAAATATTAGGGTTATTTATGTATAGACCCTCAACTTCTATGTTAATAAAAACAATATACCTAATTGGTTATCTAATTAGATGAATGCTATTCTAAGCTAATTCTAAATGCACTTAAGATATGAATGCAATGTATGGATTATGTAATTAGATTAAAACTATGAATTAATCTATTTACATCCTAATTTATACTAAATAAATGTTAGAATTAACCTAATGTGTAGGCACTTAAGTACTTAAATAACCCACAACTATGGGCTAATCAGTGTGTCCCCACATTCTTTAGCTACTAAGGCTTACAATATTTTTGGTGCATGCGTGATTATATTTTTTGCTTGCTTGCTTTCAAAAACCAGTAAAGAAAATATCGAGCTGCCTATTTAGAAGTTGCATGCCCTTAGGTGCGCACATTTAGGGGTGATTGAGCAGCATATTAGATCTTATTATTGCATTGCAAGCATATTAGCACGAAGATTGCTAGAGATAGGTATACCTTTCTAACTTTTACATCCAGCTTCTATTCATACATTTGCATTCCAATTTAAATTCAAGACCACCAAGTTGTTTGAATTTACTAATTCAGTGGTCACATAACTAAAAGTGGAACTAATAATCAGATTCAACCCTAAAAGCAATTCACATTTGATCTAATTATAAGGGACTTGTCTGCTATTTCAAAAGAAATTACAAAGATTTGCGGTGTGTTGCACACTTTTGACACTGAGCATGCACATTAGGCACCGCACTAAGGCTCGATCCCTTAAGGCTATAGGCACCGATCTCTTTATCAGTGCAGACCCTCCTATTGTGCTTTGTGGTGGTGGTGATACTATCTTTTGATCAAGTGTTTTGATACTCCACGGAGGGGGACACCCCTTAAAGGAACAAAAGGGTAGTTAAGGGGCACCGCATACGCATCGCCTCAAAGGAAGGGTTCACCTTACTTGCATCCCTTTGTTCTTCCTTGGAGTAACTTCTCCCTTGATCACCTAGGAGTATCATCCAAGCAAAGTATAGGTCCTAGGGCACTCGAAGGTTGAATTAAGGCACGTAATTGCAGTGAAAAACTTGTTTGGCCATTTATTTTAACTAATTCAACATCCACAATAAAGAAGGTTAAGATTGCAAGTCCACACCCCTCTTATACCACTTACGTGGGAACGGAGGGATAAATCTTGATCTTTTGACTTATCTTTGGAGTGGAGGTTTGACTTACTCAATAAAAAAAATTCTGAATTGTGTTTTGTATGCTTGGTAGATGCTCTCTTGAGGGTAGTCTAGTGTTTGATCCTAAGCCTGAGAGAATTCTTAGGAGAGCTCACCTAGGAGAAGAAAGAGAAGAAATGGCTGAGCAAGGTGCAAATCAACAAAGGACCCTAAGGGACTATTTTATTCCTACCAACCAACCTGCACAAGCACTAAGACGACCGGCAGGGGATAATCCGTATGAGATCAAGAGTAGTACCATATCTTTATTGCCCTCTTTTTATGGTACTACTAGGGAGGACCCCTACCGGCATTTAGAGGAATTCACCGAGGTCTGTTCCACGGTGAAGCTCCAGGACTTTACTGATGAAGCCTGATAAACGCCAGTTTATTATCATTTTTATGCTTTAAAACTAACCTAGCTCTTAGGATTTTACTCTGCAAACGGGTTTTTGGGCTGCATTTAGGCATAAATTAGGATAGGCATGCATTGCATTTTTTATTGTCATTTTAATGAGTTTTTGTGAGTGTTAGGGATGTACAGATGCACAGATCCCTAAAACCCTAGCACTCAAGAAGGCAAATGGTGAAGGAGAAGCCCAGACTAGCTGGAACTCAGCCTAATCCAGCTCACCTCAGCTTGATCCAGCTCACCTCAGCTTGATCTAGCTCACCGCAGCTGGAACCTAGCTTACTTGAACTAGGGTTAGCTCATCCCAGCTCCATTCAGCTAATCTCAGCTGGATGGCAGCTCAAGAGAGTTCACCTTAGCTCACCCTAACTCAAGTCAGCTCAGATCCAGCTCAACTTAGCTGACTCTAGCTCATCTCAGCTCCCACTAGTTCACAGGGAGCTCTAGTTAGCTCGGCTAAGTTGACAGGAGTTCACCCCAGCTCAGATCCAGCTACATCCAGCTCCACTCAGCTCCAACCAGCTGAAGAAGAATTCATCCCAGCTCAGGAAGCTCAAGTCCAGCTCACAGGGACTCAGCTTAGCTCAACTCAGTTGAGCTAAGCTACCTTAGCTGCCTCAACCAGCTTGATTCTCCCCGGGAGCACCAGACCCAGCTCACCTTAGCTCATTTTGGTAGAAGCTAGCTCACTTTAGCTTGGCTTAGCAACTAGCAAAGAACTAGCAAGCTAAGCCAGCTAGAGTAGCCCCATGCCAGCCTCTTCAGCAGCAGCCAGCTCCAGCTCCAGACTTCTTCTCCTCAGCTCCCTCCTCCAAACCCTAGCTCCAACACCTTCTCCTCTACTCCTCCATTAGCTAAGCTAGCTTAGCTTAGCTTAGCTTAGCTATGCTCCAACTTCCTTGGCTTGTACTACCCCAAAAACCCACCTACCAACTCTACCCAACTAGCTCCACCTAAGCTCCACATGAGCTAACCTACTTGGCACCAACCTAACCTACCCACCACCTCCAGAAGACACCTAAAAGTGGCGCCAAAAACTACCCATAACCACCCCTTAGTGGCGCCACTTTTCCCTCCAAAATCCCCCCTCATCTCCACCACACAATCTCCCTTGAACCCATCTCCACCATCCACCTAACCCCCCTTCTAGAAGACCCCATGATGGCACCAACATGGTGGTGTCTCTCCACCACCAAAAGACACCAACACCACCATAACCACCCCCTTTAACACCCCTTGGGTTGGCGCCAACTCACCCTAGCCATAGGATCACCAACCACCCTCATCCTTCCATCCTAGCCCTCCATTTCAAGGGGCACCTTAACCCCCCATCCTATTCTATAAAAAGCCACCACCTACCACCATTTTGGGGCATCCTCCCTTAGTATATTTTCTACCTAAACCACCTATACCTACGGCCAAGAAGAAGGAGTAGAGAAGGAGATTAAAGGGGCACATCACCAGCCCTTTTGGTGCCTTCTTCTCCCCACTATCTTCAACTTGAGCCACGCCAAGGAGGAGGACTCTTCCACTTCAAGGAGGACGGCCAGGCAAGGGAGAAGGACCTAGGATGGACATCCACCCTTGGAGAGAAACTTAGGGCACGCCCCCTTAGGGCTTGCCTTGGAGGTCATCACCTTGGCGAAGTTCTGCAAGGAAGGAGTTGAAGGATTCTTTTCAAGCTTGGGAGCCACCAACCTTGGAGCAAGAAGCCCTCTTCTTCACCATCTATCTAGAGGATTTGTGTTTTATTTTCTTATTTGCAATTTTCTAGTAGTACAAGCTTTCCTCTACTAGGCCTTTTGTAAAACACTTTATCAATTATCTAGTTGCCTTCTTTGCAATTTTTTTGTTTGCATTTCTATTAGCTTATTTTCAGCATTCTTCACTCCCTCTCCCTAATTATTCTAGGCCTCCACTTGCCTAGAGTGAGCTTAGGGAGAGGTTCTGCTTGTCACATAAAAGTAGTATTTTAATTCGAAGTGTAAACACTTTTCCCGCCATCAGTTCGCATGTTGCCTTAGTTTAAAAATAAAAAATGATATATTGAAAAATACCAAAAAGAAAGTTGAGATTTATATTCCGAGCAAGTGAATCAATTTTGCAACCATATTGCCTCCTTGGACGACCCTAGATACTTCCCTATCTAGGATTATAAATTTAAGAGCGAAAGCGGATTTACGCGTTACAACGACGTATTTTAACAAACCGCGTGAAATCGCTATCAAAGCCCTGATGAGGACTCTATTTCCTTTCTCCCTAAAGGATAAGGCCAAGCACCGGTATCATACCCTCGATGCAAGGGTAAATGATTGGGCTACTCTTAAGGGAGAATTTTTAAAAAAGTATTTTCCTATGAGTAAAACCAACCATTACAGAAGAGAGATTATGGGTTTTACTCAACAGGAAGGGGAGCAATTTCATGAGACTTGGGAGTGCTTTAATGACCTTCTTAGGTTATGCCCCCACCATCAAGTGCCAAGATGGCAGTTGGTCGAAAGGTTCTATAACGAATTATCTGAAAGATATAGGCAAACCATTGATGCAGCCTGTGCAGGAACCTTCATGACCAGAACAGAGGATGAAGCCTGGGCATTATTTGAAACTTTAAGTGACAACTCCATACATCTGTCCTCTGCCTATCAAGAAAGAAAACCATCAATCTTGAAGAGGAAGATAAAGGCCCATGAAGCTGGGGCCTCTCAAGATTTGGCTTATCAGATTCAACTATTGAATAAAAACTTTGATAGGCTTTTAGCAAACCCCAGCATGAACCCTCAAGCAGCCTCTATTTTTCAGGCTTCAGGAGAATGCTCCATTTTCCAAAGCACAATGCACGCCACTGCGGAGTGCCATCAGGCAACCCAATTCCCTGAGTTGATTTAGGCCAACTTGATCACAGCCCAAGGTTTCCGCCCCCCTCGCAATAACCCTTACTCCAACACTTATAATCCAAGGTGGCGGAACCATCCAAACTTCTCTTGGAAGCAAGCTGATGCTTCTAACTCAGGGAATACAAGACCCTTACCTCCCCAGCCCACATACCAACCTTCTTATGAAAGCCCTCCTCCGAATAAGCCCTCTGAGATGGATGAACTGAAGGCCATGATGAAAGCAATACAAGAGCATCAGAATATGGTTATCCAATCTCAGAATAAGATGATTACTGATATGCAATCCCAAATTGGTCATCTTACTGAGGTAGTTAGGCAACGTGATCCGGGGAAGCTGCCTAGCTCTTCTGAGAACCCTAAGGGCAAGGGGGCTGTATTCAGGGAGCACGCCCAAGCAGTGACCATGTTGAGGAGTGGAAAAAAGATTGACAAGCCTGATAACACTCCTACTGTTACATCTCAGAATTCCCCTTCCACACCTGACCCAACTTCCATCTCACCCGTGGAAGAGCCACACCACTCTCCCTCACAAAAAATCACCCATAATGAGGATGTCGTCCTTCCACCACCCCTTTCCCGCCATGATGACCCCTCTACCCAGAAGCCAAGGATGCCCTATCCAGAGTGCCTATCTGCTTTTGGGGAATCTTCTGTTGGCTCGTTTAGAGCCAAGGATAGGACGGAAGAGATTATGGATACTTTTAGGCAAGTCCAAATTAACTTGCCTCTGTTGGAAGCGACTAAACAAATTCCATCCTATGCCAAGTTTCTGAAGGACTTGTGCACCCAGAAGCGTCGATCTAGGAAACAGGTCCAAACCAAGGTCATCCTACCTGACCATGTTAGCTCGATTCTTCAGCATGGAACACCCCCCAAAATGAAAGACCTAGGGGCCCTGTATATTTCAGTGGTTATAGGCAACCAACACATTGACGAGGCTCTGCTCGATCTGGGTGCGAGGGTAAACATTCTATCAAGCTCTGTCTACGACCTTTTGGGAGGAGGAAAGCTGAAGCCTAGTCCAATAATCCTTCAGGTTGTAGATAGATCACTTAAAACACCGCAGGGTTTGTTGGAAGATGTCCTTGTGAGAGTGGAGGATTTCTTCTTCCCCGTTGACTTTCTGGTACTTGATACTGACCCATCTAATAAGCCTACAAAGCCGTCCATTATTCTGAGATGCCCCTTTTTGGCCACAACCAATGCCTCTATAAATTGTAGATCTGGGGCACTTAAAATGGGCTTTGGGAACAAGAAGATCTGGTTGAATGTTTTTGATACTTACAAGCAACCCAGATTTGAAGATTGTTCTCAGATTGAGGTCGTTGATGAAATAATTGAAGAGACTACTCCAGCACTCTTATGTAGAGATCCCCTTCAGAAGGTCATATCTCAGGACCATCCCTCGATTATTAAAGAAACTGAAAGTAAAATGCCCGAACTAGAAGAGTTGCTGGGGATACACACTTAGTCTCTGTCCCCACCCTAGACTGCGAAGGTAGATCCATTACCTGAGGCGGAGACATCTCAACTAAAACCCTCAATCCAAAAGGCTCCTGAATTGGAGTTGAAACCCCTCCCGAGCACATTGAAATATGCTTTCCTTGGCCCTAATAACACGCTCCCCATTATTATCTCGTCTGCATTATCTGAATTGCAGGAGAGAGCTCTGCTTGAGTGTTTACAAAGGCACAAGGAAGCAATTGCCTGGACAATTGCTGATATTAAGGGTGTTGATCCTTCTCTTTGCATGCATCATATATACACGGACGAGTCCGTGAAGCCTTTCCGAGACATGCAGAGAAGGCTCAATCCAAATATGCGGGAGGTTGTTAAAAGGGAGATTCTGAAATGGCTGGATGCAGGGATTATCTATCCCATTTCAGATAGTAAATGGGTCAGTCCTATTCACGTAGTTCCAAAAAAGGTAGGAATCACTGTGGAGGAGAATGACCAAGGAGAGCTGGTGACCACTAGACCCTCAATTGGTTGGAGGGTCTGCATTGATTACCGCCGTTTAAACACGGCTACCCAGAATGACCATTTCCCCTTACCGTTTATCGATCAAATTTTGGAACGATTAGCAGGGAACAGGTACTTTTGTTTTCTTGACGGGTACTCTAGATACAATCAGATAGCCATTTTTCCTGATGATTAGGAGCGTACCACCTTCACGAGTCCCTATGGCACTTTTGCGTTCCGCCGAATGCCATTCGGGTTATGTAACGCTCCTGCCACTTTCCAATGTTGTATGATGGCTATCTTTTCTGATATGATCGACGAGTTCGTTGAAATTTTCATGGATGACTTCTCCATTTATGGCTCGTCGTTTGACCTATGCCTTTCACACCTTGATAAAGTCTTAACCCATTGCGAAGAGGCAAAACTGGTGCTTAGTTGGGAGAAAAGCTACTTTATGGTCCAGCAGGGTATTGTGTTAGGGCATGTAGTTTCCAAGAGAGGATTAGAGGTGGACACCGCAAAAATCGATTCCATCTCTAAGCTTCCATTGCCCGCCAATGTTCGTCAGGTTAGATCTTTCCTTGGCCATGTTGGATTTTATAGGCGCTTCATTAGAGACTTCAGTAAAATCTCTAAGCCACTCTGCAACCTGTTAGTGAAGGATGCCTCCTTCGATTTTGACAATAGATGTGGCGAGGCTTTCCAACCTTTGAAGAAAGCCCTCATTACCGCGTCGATTCTCCAAGCACCAGATTGGACCCTCCCGTTTGAGCTTATGTGTGATGCTTCTGATTTTGCAGTGGGAGCGGTCTTAGGTCAAAGGGTTGATGGCAAACCTCATGTGATACATTATGCCAGCAAGACCCTTACGGATCCTCAGCAAAACTACACGATCACTGAAAAGGAATTACTTGCTGTAGAATTTGCTTTGGAAAAGTTTCGATCTTATCTTTTGGGATCCAAGGTTGTGGTGTTCGCTGATCATTCATCCCTTAAGCATCTTATGGCTAAAAAGGACACCAAACCTCACCTAATTCGTTGGATTCTGCTACTCCAAGAATTTGACCTGGAAATTAAAGACAAGAAAGGAGTTGAGAATGTGGTAGTAGACCATTTGTCTAGGATCCCTATTGAGGCATCAAACCCTGCTGGAGGTATTCAAGAGACTTTCCCTGATGAGTCTCTAATGGCCGTGGAAACTAAAACTCCTTAGTTCACTAACATAGTGAACTATCTAGTCACAGGCATCACCCTTGGTACTTGGGACAAACAGAAGCGAGATAGGTTTATCGCCAATGCTAAATTTTATCACTGGGAGGAACTCGAGCTTTTTAGAATAGGCCCTGACCAACTGTTTTGCCGTTGCATCCCTGATAAGGAACAAAGAAGTGTTCTGAGTTTCTGCCATGACCTCCACTATGGGGGACATTTTAGTGGGAAGAAGACTGCTCATAAGGTTCTTCAGTCTGGTTTTTGGTGGCCCACATTATTCCGAGATGCACATACGTATGTGGGCGCATGTCTTCGTTGCTAGCAGACGGGAACCATTGGAAAAAGGGATGAGATGCCCCAACAACCTATCCACCCTGTTGAAATCTTTGATATTTGGGGCATTGACTTCATGGGTCCCTTTCCTGTGTCCTTCGGATATGAATACATCCTTGTGGCTATTGATTATGTATCAAAATGGATAGAAGCCATCCCCACGCGAACCAATGACCATTCTATGGTCTTGGGCTTTGTTAAGGCTAATATCATTTCTCGGTATGGATGCCCAAGGACGATCATAAGTGATGGAGGATCTCACTTTAAGAATGTACACTTCACTAGACTGCTCCAAAATTTGGGTGTCAACCACATGATAGCCACACCTTATCATCCCCAAACGAGTGGGCAAGTTGAAGTGTCTAATAGGGAGATTAAGCGAATTTTATAAAAAATTGTCAGGCCTGATCAGAAGGATTGGTCTAAAAAACTAAATGATGCTCTTTGGGCCTACAGAACTGCATATAAGACTCCCTTGGGCATGTCTCCTTTCCGTCTTGTCTACAGAAAAGCGTGCCACCTTCTCGTTGAAATCCAACTTAAAGGTTATTGGGCCATTAAAAACATCAACTTAAATCTGGATAAAGCGGGAAAAGCACGTATGTTAGAATTAAGTGAGCTTGAGGAGCTTCATAATGAAGCTTATGAAACTTCTCAAGTTTACAAGCAACGTACAAAAGTCTTCCATGACAAGCACATCATTAGAAAGACTTTTGAGCCCAACCAGTGGGTCTGGCTTTTCAATTCTAGACTTAAATTATTTCCTGGAAAGCTCAAGTCCCGTTGGGATGGGCCATACGTTGTTATCAATACCTTCCCTTATGGAGCTGTAGAGATCAGGAACCCTATTTATGGTGCAAACTTTAAAGCAAATGGCCAGCGACTTAAACCGTATATTACTCTTTCAGATGGCCAGGTTTTGGATGCACTACGGCTTGAGGAGCCTTAGCTCCTCCCACTCTCCTCCTCAGGTGAGAGTGGGATATGTCTATATTTTTCCAATGAGAACATTGTCAGTCTAAGGCATGGGGGGATATAACCTGAGAATGTTTATAGTGTTTATAGCATTTATAAATATTTGCATATATTAAAAAATATATATTTTTTTTTTGAGCTGATTGGGTTAGTCCCTAGCAAAATACCTTTGTTATTGGAGGTTTTTCTTCCGGAATTATTTCTTAAGTTTAGAATCCAGTACATTTATTTCATGTGCACGTAGACTTGGTAATGGATCCTTGGGGAAAGCCAATAAGCATTTGTAGTCTACTGAACCCTTGGATAGTTCATAGAGAGTCAAGCATACTATCTTCTAATAAATCCACCTCATATTTGTGAGAAGAAGTAGAGAGATTACTGGTGCGCTAAGTCTAGTGCAAGGACTCTTAAGCTCTGAATAATTAGATGATGATACTTCAGAGTTAGGCATAGTTTTCACTCTCTATTCCTGTGTGCATATTTTGTGTGAATTCCTAAGAGTCACCAAATAAGGCAAATACACAGGTTGAGTCTTAATAAAGCTATAACTATGGTGGATGGTTATGACCGTCCTTCATAGAGTCCTCAGCTGAAGGAGGGTAATAGTGTCAAAGGTCAGAAATACGTCTGTCCTACCCATTCTTTCCTGGTGCCAAGAATAGGCACTTCCAACAAATAAGCCACACAACTTCCTCTTGACCATCATCATCCCTAATAATGCCTCGTAAATAAAAGTCCATATTGTGTTGTGATTGATTAAAAAAGAAACAAAAAAAATAAATAAATAAATAAATAAATAAAAAGGGGGAAAAGAGAAAAGAAGTAGAAAAAGAAGAAATAGAAGGAAGAAAAAGAAGAAATAGTTATAGGCAGCAGACACCTATCACGTTCCACCAAATATGACCCATACCTACCTTCTAGTATTTTTGATCGCCTGAATACTGGTTGAGAACTCTAACTTAGTTATAGAGTTATTAAGACTTTAATTGAAGTATGGATGCCATGTGAGGCCACCAAATAGTTAGTATAATTTCTAATTCTGGCGAGATTCGTGATCTCAGAAAGAAAGAAAAGAGAGAGTGCCCAGGAACATCAAGAGAGCGCAATTATGTAGCCTCCCTCAGAGTTGACTTGTCTAATAGTCTAGAGAGCTAGAGTCTGCAATACTAGACTATATCTAGCACCAGTTGAGTGTGTGCCAACAAATACAAATCCATTCAACTTGATATTTCCTACCTAAGCCAAACGCCGGGGTCAAATTACAGATTATCGTCTGCTTTATCCCCAAGGGAAGTAGTTGCCTATCTCGGTAGAAATTTTTTGCCAAGGGTAATGTATGAACTCCCAATGCGAATCGGCTCTTTCACTTGGATCTGTTACCTATGCTATCAGCACTTCACAATTGTCTGGATTTCTAAAGTTTTGAAATAAAAAAAGAAGAAATCTTCTGATTATTTCTATTATTTTTGCTAGGGACTAGCAAATCTTAGGCATGGGGGTATTTGATGAGTCCATTAAAATGTACTAATATTAAGCCTAAGTATCTTTAATCGTACAGTTTAGGTGTGTTAATAATGGCAATTAAGTTGTAGAACATTTGTATGCCTCATGATTTAAGTTTATAACATTCTATAACTTAATGATTTTGTTGTTTTTACGGTAGGTAATTAAATGCAGAAAGAACAAGGGTGGGGGGATAAATTTCCCCAACAGCCGCAACTCTTTCCCCCCTCCCCCGCCACACATGGGGTTAATCTTCCGTCGCCCTCCTTCAACTGACGAGGCCAGAAAATCCCTTAACTCACGCACGTGGGGAGAGAGATGAATTAAAAAGAGAGGAGGTGCACTGGGGATTGATCTTCATCTTCCTCTTTGCGAGGAACTACTTAGTGGACACTGTGGATCGAGGAAGAGAAGAAGCATGCACTATGGCCTTCTTCCCCCTTGCGGGGAAAAACCTCACGCCTCCTGCGCACCGCATCACCTCCCTTCAGCGTCATCTGCAGGCACACCCTCCTTGCGCGCCTCCTCCTTCCTGTAATTCAGAGTGCCCTCATCACCGCATCGCAGGCACCCGCACCACGTCTGCAGGTCGCTTCCTGCCTTCAGCGTCATCTGTCTTCACCGAGCGCCCCACTGCCTGCTAGCATGCCCCACCGCCCTGCTGCAAACGCCGCACCGCTCGTCATCAAGCCTACAGGCCACCCCCTCACAACACCCTCTCATCCGCTCACGCACCAGCCTTTGCAAGCACCTGCCCGCGCACCTTCCTACCTCTCCAGCGCACCAAGCCCGCGCCTCTCCACCCGCGTGCCTCTCCCTCCAGCCACTGCAGGTGCAAACCAGTGCGCCCTACCACTCGCTCCCTTCAGTGCCATCTGCAGGCGCACCACTTCACCAACTGCCCACGTGCCTTCCTGCCTCTCCAGCGGACCAGCCCGTGCTCCTCCACCCTGCAGGCATGCCCACCAAGCCCCACCGCAAGCAGCGTGCCCCACTGCTCATCTGTAGGCACTACCTCCACCCACCTACAGACCGCACGCCTGCAGCTAACCTCCCGTGCTCCAGCCTCTACCTCATCTCCTGCACGAGCACGCACCAGCGCGTGCACGCTCGCACGCCACCACGCCACAGGCGACATTGCAGCAACACCTCTACCTTCTTGTTCAACAGGCCGGAGCTCAGGCCACCTCCACTGGCCACCTCCAGCCACCTCCATTGCCACCGCTGCCACCACCGGAGAGCCCTCGTCCTCGCCGTCCTCCTGAGCCTTGCGACAACCCCGCGGTTCTCTCTTTCTCGCGAGGAGGAGAGAGGAAGAAAGCTCTGTTTTTCCACCAATTAAAATTTACATTCAATGCCATTGCCACCTAACTTGATTTTATTTATTATTATTATATTGTGCCAGAATTGCATTTGAACACTCATAGTTCCTTATAATTGCATGATATTAATATTAACTAGTTTAAAGATTGATTTTTGGGCTTAACTTAAGTACTAATTGTCTCTAGTACACATCATGTGAAAATTGCATAAATTCATCATAAATTTATTGAGTATTTCTACGAGGGAAAACTGCACATATACCCTTATCTTTTTAAGTTATTGCAAATCTACTTTCCTTCACATTTTAAGTTAGATTTGAATAGGATTTCGCACTATCCGAAATAACATTAAATAATCAAGTATTGATTGCATAATTGCCTCCCTGTGGACACAACCCGCTCTTCTGCAAGTGGTTATTTTTGTTATTTTTGATTAGTCGATTTTTGCACCACTTAAATACTATAACGCAAAGCGAAAAGTCGTCTATCACGCACCCTCATCTGACTACCCTGATTTGCCCAGAGGGCCTAACAAGTCGATGTAGGATGGCTAGCTGAACCCCGGGACCCGTGGGGTGGCTAGCTCTCTCCCTACACTAGTAGCTCGCCTCGGTACCGTGTACATGAGGGCCAACAGGAGTCGGTGTACACTGGCCAATCCTAACCGTGGGTCTCAACCCAAGGGTGGCTAGCTCTGCTCTACACGAAAAGGGGAGAGTTGCTCTCCTTGGTACCACGTACTCAAGGGCCAGCACACTTCCTATCTACATTCCACATTTCCATCTAACCACAGGAGTTCTACTCCTAATTCCTCGTATGGTTCATGCTCATGTTCACCATTCACAATTCATTTCTCGTCCATATACAAGCAACTCATGTTTTCATAATTCAATATATGCAACTGGTGATTTCACTGGTAATTGTTCATAATTTATTGGCAGCTCATAATTATAATACAAGCAATTGCTAACAGTTCAGCTCAATCATACATGCAAGTACATTATACAGCACAAATGGTTCATTCATTTCTCTATCCTAGGGTTCATGCCACATCCTAGGATTCCATTGGCTATTTCCACAAGCACACTATTATTTAAATATCATTAACAGAATTAACCACTCTACCAGACAATTCGGGAGTAATGGGGGCTCGAATCGTAGACCTAGGCTTCTCTGCAAACCCCAAACACGCAACAGGTTGGAACCCTATACCAGGGAATATGTCACAAAAGGAGGGTTCAGAATAGTGTACAAAGGTCTCTAGTACATAGAGAAACTCACTAGGAAACTACAGGTACTTTGTTTGCATAAAACGGACCTCGATCGAACCCTAAACGGGTCAAAAACGTGCCTACTACTCAAAATCAGATGTCTGGGAACAAGTCTAGACGTCTTATAAGGTACCAAAACCTTACCTTAAGTCCTTGCGATGTCCTCAGACGTCTAGGCCTTCTTTGTGATCATCTAAAGGCAGTTCCAAACGTCGATCGATCCCTCCGATCGTCTGGACGCACCTCTGGATGTCTGGTGATCTAATCAGACATCCAAAAGTGCAGTGCATGTGCTCCTTCCCAAGACTGCACCTACGTACGATAATGCAGGCGACGAGGTTAGCCGACACATATCTATACGCTGCGATATGCATGGCGCAGGGAGATTACGTACCTTCACGATAAATGAGCTCTCAGACGTCTAGCCTTAACTCCAGATGTCCAGGTACTTCGTTAGCCATCTGGACTCCACTCCAGACGTTTGATACTGGAAAACTTCCAGTATCAAGACCTCCTCCCAATGCTCTCTACTACGCTCCACCTCGCGCCACCACACCTCTAGCCGCTGCAGATGGTCGGGAGGCCGTCTCCCCGAGCTCTCTCCTCCTCCCACATGCGCCCACAGTGGTCATGCGAGCTCTGCCGAGCTTCCACCAAAGCTCCTCCGACCTTGGCCTCCTCCTCCTCCCGAGCTCTCCTCCTTCCTCCTTCTCGTTCTTGACGAAGGGATTTTCACTTATTTGTGAAGATGATAGCAATAAAGTGATATGTCATTGTGTTTTATGTGGTGGCAAATCTCTCAATAAAAAATTAAAATAAATAACAAATTTAACCACAATAAAAATGTCGCATCCACAATGAAGGAATAGAACCAATAAATTCACGAGTAGATGATTATACTCTTTACAGACACTTTTGCGACTTCAATGCGAGGAATAAGCTACTCTAAATGGAGCTTCAATTTCCTTAAAAGTTCAAGGCTATTTATGTAATTTTCACATCAGGAATTAAGCTCCCAAAAATATGTATATGACGCATGTGTAGTGGCATATTACGTAAATTTGATTTGAATGCAATTCTAATTTGAATTTCATTGTAGAATGATGCACATAACACAAGTTAAGTAAATTCAAGAAACTATAAGTGCATCCATGCAATGTGACCTGTATAAAATAATAATAATAATAAAGTGGCAATGTCATGCATTGTAAATTTTAATTAGGGCAAAAATAGAGGATTTCTCCTCTCTCTTCCTCACTTGAGCGACCGTGCGCGGTTGGCGACGAGAGTCGACGGGATGGTGCACCTCGATGAGTGCTTCACGATGGTGGTGACGCAGCGGCCGGACGGTAGAGAACAGCTGCTGGCCTATCGGGCTCTGTTAGAGGAGAAGAACTATGCGTGGAGAGGAGGAAGAGCAGCTACCTGTGGGCGAGGTTGCTGCGCTATGGGCGCTTGCGCAAGGTCGTGCAAGGGCATGCCTGCGGGCGTGGGTGCCTAAGGGCGAGGCTGCCTGCAGGCGGTTGGACTACGCATGCTTGGCTTCCTACGGGCGGCTGGGCTGCGCGTGCTTGGGCACCTGCGAGCATGGCTGCCTACGGGAGGGGCTGCCTGCAGGTGCAGTGAGGGCTTGTAGGGTGCGGTGAGGGCAGCATGGTTAGGCTATGGTAGTGGCACTACAAGGGCTGCGGTGACTGCTGGGCGCAGTGAGGCAGTAGCGCAGTTGCAGGTGCACGGTGGGAGGTGCTATGCTTGCAGGGCACGCGGCTGCTTTGGGAGATGCTGGAGCGCAAGGGGGTGTAGGCTAGAGTGTGCTTGGTGAAGGCACTGGTGGCTGCTTGGCACGGTGAGGCTGGCGATGGGGTGCGGGTGTAGGCTTGCAAGGGTGCTTGGTTGCTTGGGAGCGTGCGGTGGAATGGTAAAGGCAAGCTGGGCTGGCAGTGGGAGAGGTTGTGGCAGTGGGTGGTGTTTGGTTGGATCCACAGGTGGTGGGAGAGGCTTTTGGCTTAGGTAGGAGATATCGAGTTCAATGGATTTGTATTTGATGGCACACACTCATCTGGTGCTACATGTAATCTAGTACTACAGACTCTAGATCTCTAGACTATTAGACAAGTCAACTCGGAGAGAGGTTAAACAACTGTGCTCTCTTGATGTTCCTTGGCACTCACTCTTTTCTTTCTTTTATTTCTTTTCTTTCTGAGATTACAAATCTCACCAGATTTAATAAGTGTACTCACTGTTTGGTGGCCTCACATGGCATTCACACTTCAATTAGAGTCCTAATAACTCTACAACTAAGTTAGAGTCCTCAGCCAGTATTCGGGCGATCAGAAATACTGAAAGGTAGGTATGAGTCATATTTGGTAGATCGCGATAAGTGTTTTTGTTGCCTTAGAAACAATGTTACAACGTTAAAATTATAACCTTGGACTCTTTTCTTTTTCTTTTCTCTCTCTCTGTCTCTCTCTCTTTTTAATTGTTTCTTCTTCTCTTTTTCCTTTTTCTTTCTTTATCAATCAACATAACATGATACAAACTTTTATTTATGAGGCATTATTAGGGATGATGATTGTCAAGAGGATATTGTGTGGCTTATTTGGTGGAAGTGCCTATTCTCAGCAGCGGGAAGGAATGGATAGGACAAGCGTATTTCTGACCTTTGACACTATTACCCTCCTTCAGCCGAGGACTCTATGAAGGACGGTCATAACCATCCACCATAGTCATAGCTTTATTAAGACTCAATCCCTGTGTATCTGCCTTATTTGGTGACTCTCAGGAATTCACACAAAGTACGCACACAAGAACAAAGAGCGAAAACTATGCCTAACTCTGAAGTATCATCATCTAATTGTCCAAAACTTAAGAGTCTTTGCACTAGACTTAGCACACCAGTAATCTCTCTACTTTTTCTCACAAATATGAGCTGGATTTACTAGAAGATAGTATGCCTGACTCCCTATGAATTGTCCAAGGGTTCAATAGACTAAAAATGCTTATTGGTTTTCGTTAAAGATCCATAGCCCAGTCTACATGCACGTAAAGTAAATGTATTAGATTCTAAACTTAAGTAATAATTCAAGAAGAAAAACCTTCAATGACAAAGATATTTTGCTAGGGACTAACCCATTCAGCTCAATAAAAGAGAAAATTTTTTTCCATGCTAACCTAAATGCATGAATACTTCCTAAAATGCAAAATGCACCCCCATGCCTAAATCCTACAATGTCCTCATTGTAAAATTAAAATAGGGGGAGAAAGGAAAGAAATCACCTAACAACGGTGTTATTCAGAACGTTAGGTTGCCTCCCAACAAGCGTTGCATTTTCTGTCAGCAACCAGACTTATAAGGAACCTGTAAGCCTGGTTCCAGACAGAGAGTGAGGCCCTAAAAATATGCATAATAGTGCGGGCCTAGAAAATAGGTAGCCATGGATGTTGGCGAGCTGATGATGCAACGTAATCCTAAATTCTCGCCAGAATGTATGAAAGCAGAAAACCTCGTTGGCTACCTGGGGAGGTCTAGGAATAACAAAAGGAAAATGAAAAGGGACCTCCAAAAATAGAATAAGTGGAGGATAACAAGGATCCTCCAAAGCAAGACGAGTTTTGAAAGATATAAACATTATTATTTCAAACCCTTGAATGGCGAGACTAAAAGTACAAGCATCAATCTACACACACCATTCTACCTGAGAATGTACTGGCCTAATATGTTCTCTAGAAAGAATGTACATGAGTAGAGATCTGAAACAAATATTTTTAGGGAGTGTAAGGGTTGTTTGTAGTGTTGGAAGGTAATGATTAAGTCCAATGAGGGCTTAGTCGGTGTTAGGTCCAATTCCAACAATGATTCAGATTGTGTATTCTCCCTAACAATTGTAGGCTTCATGTTACCTTACCTATCATTAATGATCGGAGTCATATTTTCACCTTCAAGTATATGTGAATCAATGGTGGACTGCAAATTATATTCCTTTGATGGCAGGGTCGAAACAACAAAATCATTATCATTAAGCCCATCCCCGAATTATTTTGGTTCACTCAAATTTTTGTCAGGGTGTATATGTGATTCATTAGTGAAGAAAGGAGTTGCTTCGGTATCATCAATTATTTCTATCGGAGGATCCATCTTGATGTTTTCGAGTAAGCCTATATAATGCAATTCTTTATTCTTCTCAGGGCATAAATCCTCAATGGACGTGCTTTGTCCCTGAGAGTCTTCCCTAGGTTTCTCACTATTGTGTTTGTCCTCCTTTAATATCAACTCCTGTTTTGATGGAGGATGACTCTCAAAATCGAAAGAAGGGAGGAATCTAGATTTCACCAGATGATTTATATCCTCAGGGGGCAAGTCCTCAAATAACACATAATCCCCCTGTGATTCACTCCATATTTTCAGTCCGGGTTCCTCCATCGAGGCATCCTCATCCTCTGAAATAGACTCTTTATATCCTTAAGATCGAAATTGATCTAATTCATCCTCCAGTCTCCTAGGGACACTTTCATTGGGTGCATTTAAATCTTTAGGATGCTGAATGGTAGGTGTTGATTCCCTAAGTGGAGGGTCACGATTAGGCTCACTAAGCGTAGAATGGGATTCCACCAGATAATCAATAAGGAAAGTGATAGGAATAATACAACCTTGACCCGGGTTAGTAGGGTTAAGGAGAATACTGTCATTGGGGTCAAGGTCCTCAAGAGGTACCATCTTCCCTTACTTTTGACTCCAATAAAGCTCGGGTGGATAATCACTAAGATCATTCTCCTCTAGTGACTGTGTCTCATTGGGAGAGTCTAAGTGATAGCTACATAAAATTGGATCCTTATTGTCATTAGGTTCCTCAGAATTATTTTCATGATCATGATCGGATGGGTAGGGATTAGGATTATTGGGAAGCGTGTAGCTAAGTTGTCTTATTTCTTCATTTAACTGTTGACTACTCCTCAACATCTCTCCCATTGATTTCATCATTTCCTTTTGCTTTTTTTGCATTTCTATCATAAAAGTGGAGAGGCTACTATTATCAGGTTGGGGAGGATAGCCAATTTCAGGCTCTGGTTGCCTAGGGTTATCAGTCCAACCTCGATACGGAAAATCATGAAGGGTGTGAGGGTTGGTTGTTTGCATGGAAGTAGGGATTTCAGGGTTGGGAAATCCCTCTCCTAGGCTCTGCTCAAAAGTGGGAGTTATCAAGCCAGTACTCCTAGGATAAGAATAAGAATGATCCCATGAATTGTCAATGTACCCATCAAAGGATGGATACGCTCGAGGCATGGGATCCTGATTAAAAGATGGGAAGTATTGACTCTGATAATCTAAATGATAGGAGTAAGGGTAATCCATTTCTTTAAGCCAAAACAATTTTAACTCTCTTAGGATTTAAAAGAATTCAGAACACAAGCAGAAACTTCCTAAAGAGTTCTATCACTGTCAAAACAAAGGCAAATCCAGTGGGATCTGTTTTTAATAGATTGTAGGTCCTAGAATTAAATGTTCAGTTAGTTGCCAAACAAGTTTTGCAAGAATTACGCTTCCTAGGCCAACCTTCGTTGGTGCCTATAACCTACTCGCAAAGGATGGACGTCTCGAATTGAGCCCACGCACGAGGAACCAAAGTAACTTGGTGGATAGGCTTGTTGATTTCCGACTAACTTCCCTTGTGGTGCAAAAGAGGAGAGGTAGAAATTTATCTAGTGACCTTATGTGTGATGTACATAGTGTCTCATGTGTGCAACACACGTTCGCGCTTTGAGTTTTGAAATCTCGCAAACAAGATCCTTTTGCACACAATTTTAAGTCAGATTTTAAGGTCCAACCTCTTAGCAGTCCCAATTTTTAAAGTAACCACTGAATTAATTCGATTCAAGTACTTTAGTGGTCTTAGATTTAGGTTCAATGCAAATGCATGATAGGTAATTGATGCTCAAGAGAAGACGTACCTTACTCCAGATTTCTTCATGCAAGAATGTATGCAATGCAGTAAGAAAAGCTAGATGCTGTTCATTCAGTCCTAAATGGTCGTGCTATAGATATGCAGCTTCTAGCAGGTAGTTCAATTTTTTTTTTTAATAATAATAATAAGCAAACAAATGTAATCTAACTAACTAACCAACATGTAGTTCAAACAATTCAAATAATCCTATAATCTAAATAAATGGGAACACGCTCCTGAAAATATGCTCCCACATACAAAAGCGATAAGAAATAAAGAAACCCTAGGAACATGTTCCCAAAAATACCTGACAAGGGTCCAAAAGATAGAAATTAAGTTCTAATGTCTATCTAAACTAAACTAAGATCTAATGACTAAATCAGAAACAGGATCCTCTGTAAGCCTATGTGCATGGGATCAAGGCCCACGTGCTCTTGTTGCTGGCCTCCAGGTGGCGTCAAGGTCCACCAAAAAGATCATCTCCACCATGCACACCCGCCGTGTTCGTCGTTCAAGGTCGATGTCGTCGCTCTGCTACGCCTATGGCCTCGTCAGATTCCTCGCACAAGAAGATAAAGAATGATCAGATAATTCCGCAACTCAGAATACTCAAAAATAATAAAGTGAATCTATTGCATCTGCTGCCTCCCCGACAACGACGCCATTTGACGGAGGGATTTTCGCTTATTTGTGAAGATGATAGCAATAAAGTGATATGTCATGTTTTATGTGGTGGAAAATCTCTCAATAAAAAATTAAAGTAAATAACAAATTTAACAACAATAAAAATGTTGCATCCACAGGGAGGAATAGAACCAATAAATTCACAAGTAGAGGATTATTCTGTTTGCAGACACTTTCGCGACTTCAATGCGAGGAATATGCTACTCTAAATGGAGCTTGCAATTTCCTTAAAAGTTCAAGGCTATTTATGCAATTTTCACGTCAGGAATTAAGCTCCCAAAAATATGTATATGATGCATGTGTAGTGGCATATTATGTAAATTTGATTTGCATACAATTCTGATTTGAATTTCAATGTAGAATGATGCACATAACACAAGTTAAGTAAATTCAAGAAACTATAAGTGCATCAATGCAATGTGACTTGAATAAAATAATAATACTAAAGTGGCAATGGCATGCAATGCAAATTTTAATTAGGGCAAAAACAGAGGATTTCTCCTCTCTCTTCCTCGCTTGAGTGACCGTGCGCGGCTGGCGGCGAGAGTTGACAGGATGGTGCACCTCGACGAGTGCTTCGCGATGGTGGTGATGGGGTGGCCGAAGGTGGTCGGCGGTGGTCGGACGGTGGAGAATAGCCGCCAACCTATTGGGCTCTGTTGGAGGAGAAGAATCGTGTGTGGAGAGGAGGAAGAGCAGCTACTTGTGGGCAGGGCTGCTGCGCTATGGGTGCACGCGCAAGGGCGTGTAAGGGCATGCCTGCGAGCATGGACGCCTACGGGTGGGGCTACGCACACTTGGCTGCCTGCGGGTGGCTGGGTTGCGCGCACTTGGGTAACTGCGAGCATGGCTGCCTATGGGTGGGGCTGCCTGCAGGTGTAGTGAGGGCTTGTAAGGCTCAGTGAGGGCAGCGCGGTTGGGCAATGGTAGTGGCGCTGCAAGGGCTGCTGTGGCTACTGGGCTTGGTGAGGCAGTAGCGCGGTTGCAGGCGCGTGGTGGGAGGTGTTATGCTTGTAGGGCATGTGGCTGCTCTGGAAGATGTTGGAGCGCGGGGGGGGGGTGCAGGCTAGAGTGCACTTGATGAAGGAGCTGGTGGCTGCTTGGTGCGGTGAGGCTGGCGATGGGGCATGGGTTCAGGCTTGCAAGGGCGATTGGCTACTTGCGGGTGTGCGGTGGAATGGTAAAGGCAGGGTGGGCTAGCGGTGGGAGAGGCTATGGCAGTGAGTGGTGTTTGCTTGGATCCACAGTGCACTCCCTCTCCACGGTGGGGAAGGTGGAGATGATCCCCGCCAGGGGGAGAAGAAGAAGACCCCTCTCTCTCGCCAAGAGACTCCTTTTATCTCCTCCCCCATCCGCAAGTCAAGGGATTTTTAAATCCCTTACTAAATTTGGCCGGCAGCTATTGGGGGAGGGGGAAATTTATTTCACCCCCCTCGTCTCTTGCAAATTATTCTTACGATAATGAAACATAAAATAATTACATACTAAGTTATAGAATGCAATAGAATAGATAAAAACTTAAGTAATGATGCATGCAATCATTCTATAACCTATTGTAGTTATTAATAAACATAAAATGTAAGAATAAAGTTATCTTAGGCGTAACAATAGTCCATTAAAATGGACTCATCGGCTCTCCCTCGCTCGCCCTCCACTCGCCTCACTGAAGGTCTGAAGGGGGTGGTGTGTGGAGAGGAGGAAGGGGGAAAAGGGGGCTTTTATAGATGGCGTGGGGGTTTAGGGTTCGGGGAAGGGAGGAAGGGAGAGAGAGAAGAAGAATGTTCTGCACGCCGCCCGTGCGCAGAGTGTAGAGCACATACAAAAATTTCATTTTCAGACGTCCAAAAAAGGGTCCAGACGTCTGGACAGATGTCTGACTGAGACTCTAGATGTCCTAAAAGGGTAAAAGTGTGACAGGTCTTTACAGGAACCCTCTGGAGAGGCCTATGGTGGGAGCTCGTGGGAGAGTGAGAGAGAGGATGGATGGGTGGCTTTTAGATTAGGTTCTAGTGGGTTTAGGTCAAGGTAGGTCTCAAATTAGGCTTGTAAACCATACTTCATTAAGGTAAAATTCAATTAAACTTGATACAAGTTTAATTGGATATGCAAAACCCTAATTGAGAGTAAAACAACTCAATTAAGTTAGGTCTAGGTCAATTGGACAGTGTGTGCTGAAATTAGGGCTTAATTGGACCCAATGAGTCCAATTGAATAGGCTGATGGAATTGACTAAGATCCAAGTCAATTAGCTTTAGTGAGGACCTAATTAGGTCCTTAGGGAGGTCTATAGGTGATGTACTAGGGCTAGGGTACCTTAATTTAGGTTCCTATGTGGTTGGAATTGGGTTTAAGGACCTAGGAATTCAAGATCCAAGCTTGAATTCAAAAACAGGAACTAGAGAGTAGTTCCAGATGTCTGACAATAGTGTCAGATGTCTCAAAGTGAAAAGTCAGATGTCCAGACTTGTTGTCTAGACATCTAAACAAAGGCAAGAAAGAGTTAAGGTTCTGTCTGCAAAAATTGGACGTCCAGACCAAGTGTCTGGACGTCTTAAAATGCTGCAAAAGTGGGATTTAGGTGCGCGGGTTGTAGCTAAGGGTTCAGAATGTCCTGTAACTTATTTGGATGTCCAGATAGAGACTGGAAATAGGGTTTTAGGGCTTCCTAGGGTACAGTGACCTAATCTAAGGGTGGCTAAGGCTTGGGGAAGCTTCTAGGTTGTCCTAGGGCTAGGATGGACCTAAGTTCTTCGTAATTTACTACTTTATTCCTACTTAACATAATAGCATACCTCAACCCCTTACATATTGTCTACTACATCTTATTCTAGGTCTTCTGCTCCAACTCTACTGCAACTCTGGCTTCAGGTCCAGCTTCAGATCCAGTCTCAAATCCAGCTCCTGAGCTTCTTATTTCCTGCAATTTATATAATGCTCCTAATTAGTATATTATAACATTATTCTATGCATAGCTATAGGAAGAACAGTAAGATGCAAATAATGCTTATGCATGCATGAACTATCCTAACTTATGCTAAGTCCTTGCCTAATTTAGGTCAATTATGACCTATGATTGTTGCGTAATCACCTCCCTTTTTTATGTGCATGTGTGCCCTCTCCCTCCTCCTCCACTAATCATGCCAACCTCTCTCCATAGGTTGGGCGTGGTCCTCTCATTTATGGCATGTATGCTGTCATCTTGACTAGGGTGTAGCTACATCCACCACCTATTAGTCGATGACCTTCAAGCACTCCTAGCATGGTGGTTTTTCCATAGATTTTCTTATGCTTTTATGTTAATCATGTCTTTAGTTTTCATTATTATGTTTGTGATTTGAATACTCTCATGTGCTTAAGTTTTGTTTCTAATTTGTGATCCAATTTCCATTTCTTGTCACCATTCACATCACCACTAACACCATATTACATGCCCACTACCACCATCATCACCACCACTCCACATGCCTATTAGATCAATGATCTAGTCAGGTTCGCTTTCGTTTTCATTTCGTGTAGTCAGGTTAGTTCGTTAGGATTTTTGCTAGTTAGCTTCACATTTCATTTCAAATAGAAAACCTAAAAAAAATAAAAAATAAAAAGCAAAAAAAAAGTAGATGGTTGCTGCCATTCCTAAACATCGTGCCCATGATGTTTTGAATGCGATTGATAGTGTATACACAATTGAGGTAGTATGTAACAAGAAATACACATTCACCTTCTAGATTTCCCTTGATATTTGTTTGGCAGTCGTAGAGTGCATTTTTGATAGGAAAACGTCGTAGTATAGTGCACAATATGGTCAAACAAAGATTTTTAATAAAAGATAATGAGACTTAAGTCCCGGCCGTTCATCTCTGGAAGGCTTTTGTTTAGTTCTAAATTCGATCTTTATTGCTCTACTTTATTTAGAATCACACGCCGGTTTATGATTATTACGTATCGAAGTACGACATGCTTAGTTACAAGTATATCAGGAATTAAAAGCAGGCAACATTAATCACACAAAAGATATTGCAATGAGCTCATGGTGATTCTCAACACATAGACATATATATATAGAAAATATATTTTTCATTCATTCATTCAGAGGATGTTTGCAACATGGATGTAGAGGAAAGCTTGTACAAGAATTCTTAAAAATGTAAATCTAACTACCAGAAAATGATCGCATACAGGAATCTATGGGGGGATTTTGCATGCATCATTGGGGGAGAATAAGGACTACACTACTAAGCAGTAAATGTAAAGAGCTAGCTACTAATCTATCAGAAGTGAGGGCATTCGGAGGTGGCCTCCAATGGCCTTGGAGTGGTGGAGAGGAGAAAGAGGGGCGGCCAATGAAGCTTAGGCCATACCTTGGAGAGAGGTTGGAGGAGTGACCCAGCATCCTGGCATGGTGTCCTTCATGGTGGTGCTCAGCTCATGGAGATGGAGTGGAGATGGTGGTGGCTAGCCTAATTGGAGGTGGATGGAGCCAAGCAAGTATGGCCAAAAAGTGGATGGAAGCCAAGGAAGTGAATGGGTGCAAATGGCCACCCCTTAGGTCTTTTTATAAATCTAAGGGAAGCTATCTAGAGAATTATGGAATTCTCTAGAGAGGCCTATGGTGGGAGCTTGTGAGAGAGTGAGAGAGAGAGGATGGATGGTGGTTTTTAGATCCACCAAATGTGGATCTAAAAATTGAATGGCTCTTGGTTGCTAATTTTAGCAACCAAGGCAATAACACATGGTAGAGAGTTCTAGAGAACTCTAGGCTACATATTTTCATGTGGATGGTGTGTGTGGGTATGTGTGGGTCGAAACTTAGGTGGCTAGGTTGATTAGGTTAGGTTCTAGTGGGTTTAGGTCAAGGTAGGTCTCAAATTAGGGGTGTAAACCCTAATTCACTAAGGTAAAGTGCAATTAAACTTAATACAAGTTTAATTGGGTGTGTGAAAACTTAATTGAGAGTAAAATAATTCAATTAAGTCAAGTCTAGGTCAATTGAACTCTCACTGAGTCCAATTGGATAGTGTGTGCTGAGATCAGGGCTCAATTGGACTCAATGAGTCCAATTGAATAGGCTGATGGAATTGACTAAGACCTAAGTCAATTTGGTTTAGTGAGGACCTAATTAGGTCCTTAGGGAGGTCTAGAGGTGATGTACTAACGTTATGGTACCTTAATTTAGGTTCCTATGGGGTTGGAATTGGGTTTAGGGACCTAAAGATCCAAGATCAAGGCTTGAATCTCAAAATAGGAACTAGAGAGCAGTTCCAGACGTCCAATAAAAATGTCAGACATCTTATACTAAAAAATTAGAAGTCCAAACTTGTTTTCTGGACGTCCAATTAGAGTTAGGAGGGATTTTGGGTTCTATTTTGGGTATTCTGCAGAAATTGGACATCTGACCAAGTGTCTAAACATCCAATAACATTGCAGAAGTGGGTTTAAGGTGTGCGGGAGTTGGCTAAGGGTTCTGGATGTCCTATAATTCATCTAGACATCTAGATAAAGGTTGGAATTAGGGTTTTAGGGTTTCCTAATGTGCGGTGACCTAATCTAATGGTGGCTAAGGCTTGGGGAAGCTTCTAGGCTATCCTAGGGCTAGGATGGTCCTAAGTTCTTCATATTTTACTGCTTTATTCCTACTTAATAGAATAGCATACCTTAACTCCCTTACATTATTATCTATTACATCTAATCTAAGTCTTCCGCTCCAGCTCTGCTGCAATACCATTTATTCCAACTTCAGATCCAGCTTCAGATCTACCTTCTGATCAGCTTATTACCTGTAATTGACATAATGCACCTAATCTGTACATTATAGCATTATTTTATGCATAGCTAAAAGAAAGTAGCAAAGATGCAGATAATGCTTATGCATGCATGAATTACCCTAACTTATGCTAAGTCCCAGCCTAATTTAAGTCAAATAAGACCTATGATTGCTGCGCAATCATACCCCCATGCCTAAATCTTGCTAGTCCCTAGAAAATGCAAGACTAAATTATTCACAAAAGGGTCCCTAAGGGATTGATTATTTTATCAGGTGTATGCCTAGAGAATTTTTCTCCTTTTTGTTTTCATCCTATGCTCTAGAAATCCAGACAATCATGAAAGTGTAGCTATGTAGCTTTTGCAACGGATTCGAGTGAAAAACTAATTCACCTCTAAAGCCTATACTTGACCCCTAGGGGTATTCTTCCCTCGGGGTATTCAAGATATTCTATGAATTTCACCTCGGCTTTAGGCTTAGGTAGAGAATCTCTGAGGGGAAAGATTATATGTTTAGTGGTTCACTCTCGACTGGTGCTACATAGAGACTAGTACTACAGAATCTAGATTCCCAGATTACTAAGCAACTCAACTCAGAGAAAGACAAGAAAAACTATGCTCCCTTTTGATTCCTTCATATTCATTCTCTCTTACTCTTTTTCTTTTTCTTCTTTTTCTTTTTCTTAGAGCTCACAATCTCACCAGATTCACACACATGATCTGTATTTGGTGGTCTCACTTGGCATTAACACTTTAATTGAGTTTTCATAACCCTAACACCAAGTCGGAATTCCTCATCCAATATTTGGGCGGTCAGAAACACAAGAAAGGTGGGTTAAGGCCATATTTGGTGGATCTCAATTTTATTTGGTGGTATTGCCTCAATGCAACTGAACTAAATATTCACTCTTTTTTTTTCTTTTTCTTCTTTTTCTAATTTTTTTAATTTTTCTTTCTTTTCATCATTTTTTTTCATTTTTTTTTCTTCCTTTTTTTGTTCTTTTTCAACATAACACAACTAGCACACATCCATGAACTTGAGGAGGCATTATTAGGGATTGGTGGTACTCAAGAGACATTGGTGGCTTATTTGGTGGAAGTGCTTGCTCACGGCACCGAGAGAGATAGATAGGATGGTGTATTTCTGACCTTGACATTAATACCCTCCTTCAGTCGAAGATTCCGTAAAGAATGGTCGTAACCATCCACCTTAGCCCTAGTTTTATGAGAACTCGCTTTCCTCGTATTTGCCTTATTTGGTGGCTCTCATAATTCGCACAAAAATGTATACGCAGGAATCGCGAGTGAAAACTATGTCTAATCTCAGAGTATCATCACCTAATGATTTAGGACTCCAGATTCCTTGTACTAATCTTAGAGCACCAGTACACTCTACTCGCATCTCACGCAATTTTGTTGGATTTTTGGAAGAACATATGCCTGACTCCCAAAACACTGTCCAAGGGTTCAGGAGAAGAAGCACTACTTCTTCTTAACAGACTAAAGACATTTATCAGCCTTCACTGTGAATCCATTGCAAATTCTACGTGTGTGTGAAAAGTTGTACTGGATTCCAGATTATAGGAATCAACTAGAGGATAAAATTGCTAATGCATTCTCCTAATAAAATAATCTTATTCATGAATGAAATATATATATATGCTATAAACAAGTAACCTCGCATAATTTGTACTTCATGAAATTCCCATATCAGGTTACATTCAGCTTGACCCTAAATTTAGAACACAAGGTGAGCGAGTGAGCTGGAAATGGCTGTTGCAGACGATTTCTAGCTCCAATGCGAGCATTGGAGGTGGAGTCAGTTGTCCTTCTATTTAAGTTCCTAAAGTATGTTTTACATGCAGCTCTGAGGTTTTCCTAAATGTTGGCATAAAATTTTCAATTTTTTTGTATCTACCCCCCCATGCCTAAGTTCTTGCATGTCCTCATGCATGAATATAAAAGAAAACAAATGCAGCAGGGAGAGAATGGGTAGAAATCACCTGTAATTGCTCCTGAAATTATATTCAGCACCGGCCAACCAGTTAGCATGCAATATACAAAAAGGAAATATGCTAAAAGAAAAATATGATATATATAAAAATGGTTATGTATAAATGACGGTGGAATGTGAGATAGATGCTATCTATATGTGCTGAGTTTAATGCCTCCAGCTAGGCAAGCATTCAATCACACGTCCTCAATAAGATGAACAATCTCGTTAGGTGGAGGAGGTTCCTGGGCCAAAAATGGCTTGAGGCACTGGCCATTTACTGTAGATATATGCCCAGATTTTGGGTCTCTGATCTAGACTGCCTCATTAGGATATGGGTGAATCACAACATACGGGCCAGTCCACTTGGACTTGAGCTTCCCTGCAAAAAGTTTTAACCGTGAATCGAACAACCAGACTTGCTGGTTGGGCATGAATGCTTTCCTCCAGATGTGGCAGTCATGAAAGGCCTTGGTCTTGTTCTTATATATTAATGCGTACTCATAGGCCTCCCGCCGAATCTCTTCAGTTCGCTGAGCTGGAGTTTCCATTCTTGACCTCCAGCATCGAGGTCAAGGTTACATTTTCGCACTGCCCAAAAGGCACAGTTGATGAGTCCATTTTAATGGACTAATATTATGCCTAAGTAACTTTAATTATATCTTTTAGGTTTGTTAATAACTAAATTAAGTTAAATAATGTTTGCATGCATCATGATTTAGGTTTACATCTATTCTATAACTTAATATGTAATGATTTACATTTTTATGATTACAGGAATAATATTTGGAAAGAGGAAGGGGGGGAATAATTTCCCCAACACATATCCGGCCAGCCGCAACTCCTTACCTGGTCTCCCGCCGCCCTCCCTCAACAAACAAGGCCAGAAATAGCTAAGGGATTTGAAAATCCCTTAACTCACGCATGCGCAAAGGAGAGGAGTTAAAGAGAGGAGGCGAAGAAAGGAGAGGGGATTGGCATCTTCCCCCTTGTGGGGAACTACCCCAGTGTACACTGTGGATCCAGAGTGTACCATGGCTTGAGTGAGCATCACCGTCGCATTTCCCATGCTGCGGTGTGTGCAGTGACGGTGCGCACACCGACCACCACGCTCTCTAACCAGCGTTTCCAGCCAGTGCCCCATCCAGCAGGCGCACGCCCATCTGCAGCGCTCCTTTCAGCCGCACCGCAAGCACTCCAGTGTAGCCACTCTACACCGCAGGCACCAAATCTTCAATTGTGATCTGTGTACGCCCACAGGTGCTTCCCCCTCCAGCCGTTCCATCCATCACAACCACTTGCGCACCCGTACAGTGCCTCTCCAGAGCCTGCAAGCACTGCCCTTGCCTCACCCGCGCCCCTGCAGGCACCCGCAGGCGCTGCACCACACCGCCCTCACCACCAGGCACCCACTCCAGTGCACGCATTCCCCCTCCTCCAGTGCTCTCCACTGCAGAGCAAACCGCAGGCACCGTGCTGCACCAAGCAGCCCAGCAGGCACTACACTGCGCGCCCTCCTTCCTGCTGCACGCTTTCACGCCTGCAGGCGTGCACCCGTCCGCCTCTGCCAGGCCGCGCCCGCAGGCGCACACCTCCGCGTGCCTCTCTCAAGTAGCACCTTCACGACAGCAGACAGCCTCCTCCAACGTTCATCTCCTACGTCGACCGGCCATCTCCGTCGACGCCGCAACCTCCATCGGATCGGCCTCGTCCTCGCCAACCTCCCTTGCGTGTGAAAGACCCGCCGATGCTCTCTCTCTCGCGAGGAGGAGAGAGAGCAAATGCTCTATTTTGAGGGAGATTAAAAATTACATTCACTGCCATTGCCACCAGATTTTGATTTTTGATTTATTATTATTTATTGTGGAAGAATTGTGCATGCACACTCATGCTTTCTTATAATTGCATGTTATTGATATTCACCTATTTTAAGATTGGTTTTGGGCTTAACCTGTGCACTAATTTTCTCTAGCATATGTCAATTGAAAATTAAATAAAATCATCATATATTTAATGAATATTTTAGTGAGGTAAAATTACACATATGCCCTTATCTTTTTAAGTTATTGTGAATCTACCTTCCATCGCATTTTATGTTAGATTTGAATAGGGATTTCGCACTTTACCAAAAGAATATAAAATAATCAAGAGTTTATTGCATAATTGCCTCCCTATGGATATGACCCACTCTTTTGTGAGTGGTTATTTTTATTGTTGGTTAGTCGATTTTTTCCACCACTTAAATACTACAACGCAAAGCGGAAAGTCGACTCGTCTAATTGGCACCGTTGCTGGGGAGGCAACAAACGCAATAGATTCACATTATTATTTTTTTTTAATATTCTGAGTTGCGTAATCATCTGATCATTTTTATTATTGTGTGAGGAATCTAACAAGGCGACAGGCGCAATAGAGCGACGACGTTGAACCTGAATGACGCGTATGGCAGAGACAATCTTTTTGGTCGACCTTGACGCCACCTGGAGGATGGCAACAACAATACGTGGGCCTTGATCCCACGCACATAGGCTTATGGAGAAGCCTATTTTTGATTTAGTTAGATTTAGTTTAGATAGACATTAGAATTAAATTACTATCTTTTGGACCCTTGTTGGGTATTTTTGGGAACGTGTCCCCAGGGCCTCTTTATTTATTATCACTCTTGTATGCGGGAGCATATTTTCGGGAGCGTGTTCCCATTTATTTAGATTACAGGATTATTTGAACTGCATTTCGGTTAGTTAGTTAGATTAGGTCTGTTTCTTTATTATTTAAAAAATAATAATAAATAAATAATAAAAAAAATATTCGAACTGCCTGCTAGAAGCTGCATATCTATAGGACGACCATCTAGGACTGAATGAGCAGCATCTAGTTTATTTTTATTGCATTGCATTCATTATTGCACGAAGAAAGCTGGAGTAAGGTACGTCTTCTCTTGAGCATCAATTACTTGTCATGCATATGCATTGAACCTAAATCTAGGACCACTAAAGTACTTGAATTAAATTAATTCAGTGGTCACTTTAAAAATTGGGACTGCTAAGAGGTTGGACTTTAAAATCTATGATTGAAAATTGTGTGCAAACGGATCTTGTTTGCGAAATTTCAAAAATCAAAAACACGATCTTCTGTTTGCACACTTGAGACACTGTGCACCTCACACATAAGGTCACTAGATAAATTTTTACCTCTCCTCTTTTGCACCACAAGGGAAGTTAGTCGGAAATCAACAAGCCTATCCACCAAGTTACTTCAGTTCCTCATGTGTGGGCTCGATTCGAGACTTCCATCCCTTGCAAGTAGGTTATAGGCACCAGCGAAGGTTGGCCTAGGAAGCGTAATTTTTTGCAAAACTTGTTTGGCCACCAACTAAACATATAACTCTAAGACCTACAATCTACTAAAAATAGATCCCATTGAATTTGCGTTTGCTTTGACAGAAGAATTCTCTAGGAAGTTTCTGCTTGTATTCTGAATTTTGCTAAATCCTAAGAGAGTTAAAATTGTTTTGGCTTAAAGAAATGAATTACCCTTACTCCTATCATTTAGATTATCAGAGTCAATACTTCCCATCTTTTAATTAGGATCCCATGCCCCGAGCGTATCCATCCTTTGATGGGTACATTGACAATTCATGGGATCATTCTTATTCTTATCCTAGGAGTACTGGCTTGATAACTCCCACTTTTGAGCAGAGCCTAGGAGAGGGATTTCCCAACCCTGAAATCCCTACTTCCATGCAAACACCCAACCCTCACACCCTTCATGATTTTTCGTATCGAGGTTGGACCGATAACCCTAGGCAACTAGAGCCTGAAATTGACTATCCTCCCCAACCTGATAATAGTAGCCTCTCCACTTTTATGATAGAAATGCAAAAACAGCAAAAGGAAATGATGAAATCAATGGGAGAGATGTTGAGGAGTAGTCAACAGTTAAATGAAGAAATAAGACAACTTAGCTACATGCTTCCCAATAATCCTAATCCCTATCCATCCGATCATGATCATGAAAATAATTCTGAGGAACCTAATGACAATAAGGATCCAATTTTATGTAGCTATCACTTAGACTCTCCCAATGAGACACGGCCACTAGAGGATAACGGTGATAGTGATTATCCACCCGAGCTTTATTGGAGTCAAAAGCAAGGGAAGATGGTACCTCTTGATGACCTTGACCTGAATGACAGTATTCTCCTTACCCCTACCAACCCGAGTCAAGGTTATATTGTTCCTATCACTTCCCCTATTGATTATTTGGTGGAATCTCATTCTACCCTTAGTGAGCCTACCCATAACCCTCCACTTAGGGAATCAACACCTGTCATTCAGTATCCAGAGGATTTAAATGCACTCAATGAAGGTGACCCTAACAGAATGGAGGATGAATTAGATCAATTTTGGTCTCAGGGATATGAAGAGTCTAATTCAGAAAATGAGGATGCCCCCGTAGAGGAACCTGGACTGAAAATCTGGAGTGAATCACAGGGGAATTATCAATCATTTGAGGATTTACCTCCAGAGGATAGAAATAATATGATTAAATCCAGATTCCTCCTTTCTTTTGAGAGTCATCCTCCATCAAAACAGGAGTTGATATTAGAGGAGGACAAACAAAATAATGAGAAGTCTATGGGAGACTCTCCGGGACAAAACACGTCAATTGAGGATTTATACCCTGAGAACAATAACAAATTCAATGATATAGGCTTGCTCCAAAATATTAAGACTTATCCTCCGTTAGAAATAAATGAAGATACTGATCTAACTCCTAATGAATCACATATACACCCTGACAAAAATTTGAGTGAACCAAACGAATCCGGGGATGAGCTTAATGATAATGATTCTGACATTTTGACCCTGCCATCAAAGAGTTCTAATTTGGAGTCTACCCTTGATTCAAATATGACTCCGATCATTAATGATAGGCAGGGTAATATGCAGTTGTCTACAACTGTTAGGGAGTATACACAATCTGAATCATTGTTGGAATTAGACCTAACACTGACTAAGCTCTCATTGGACTTAACCATTACCTTCCAACACTACAAACAACCCTTATACTCCCTAACCGATCCTTGGCTCAGATCTCTGCTCATGTACATTGTTTCTAGAGAACATATCAGGCTAGTACATCCTCGGGTAGAATGGCGAGTGTGGATTGATGCATGTACTTTTACTCTCGCCATTCAAGGGTTTGAACTAATAATGTTTGTATCTTTTAAAACCCATCCTGCTCTAGAGGATCCTTGTTATCCTCCACTTATTCCATTTTGGGAGGTCTCTTTTCATATTCCCTTTCTTATTTCTAGACCTCCCCAGGTAGCCAACGAGATTTTCTGTTTTCATTTCATCTGGCGAGCATTTGAAATTACATTACATCATCAGCTCGCCAACATCCGTAGCTACTTGTTTTCTAGGCCTGCACTGTTACGCATATTTTTAGGGCCTAACCTTGTCTGTTTGGAATCAGACTTATAGGTTCCTTCTAAGTCTGGCTGCTGACAGAAAATGCAGCGCTTGTTGGGAGGCAACCCAGCGGTGGGAATAACACCGTGTCAGGTGATGCTTTTCCTTTCTCCTCCTGTTTTAATTTTACAATGGGGACATTGTAGGATTTAGGCATGGGGGGGTGCATTTGCATTCCAGGAAGTATTCATGTATTTAGGTTAGTATAAAAGAAAAATTCTCTTCTCTTGAGCTGATTGGGTTAGCCCTAGCAAAATACCTTTGTCATTGGAGGTTTTTCTTCCGGAATTATTTCTTAAGTTTAGAATCCAGTACATTTATTTCATGTGCACGTATATTTGGTAATGGATCCTTGAGGAAAATCAATAAGCATTTATAGTCTACTGAACCCTTGGATAGCTCATAGAGAGTCAGGCATGCTATTGTGAGAAGAAGTAGAGAGATTACTGGTGCGCTAAGTCTAGTGCAAGGACTCTTAAGTTCTGAATAATTAGATGATGATACTTCAGAGTTAGGCATAGTTTTCACTCTATTCCTGTGTGCATATTTTGTGTGAATTCCTGAGAGTCACCAAATAAGGCAAATACACATAGGTTGAGTCTTAATAAAGCTATAACTATGGTGGATGGTTACGACCGTCCTTCATAGAGTCCTCAGCTGAAGGAGGGTAATAGTGTCAAAGGTCAGAAATACGCTTGTCCTATCCATTCCTTCCCGGTGACAAGAATAGGCACTTCCACCAAATAAGCCACACAATATCCTCTTGACCATCATCATCCCGAATAATGCCTCATAAATAAAAGTCTGTCGTATTATGTTGATTTATATTTAAAAAAAAAAATGAAGAAGAGAAACGAAGAAGAAAAGGAAGAAACAAAAAAAGAAGAAATATTTATATTATAAAAAAAAAAGGTCCAAATTATAATGTAACATTATTTCTGAGGCAACAGAACACCTATCACGTTCCACCAAATATGACCCATACCTACCTTTTAGTATTTCTGATCGCTCGAATACTAGTTGAGGACTCTAACTTAGTTGTAGAGTTATTAGGACCTTAATTGAAGTGCGGATGTCATGTGAGGCCACCAAATAGTGAGTACAATTTCTAAATCTGGAGAGATTTGTGATCTCAAAAAGAAAGAAAAGAGGGAGTGCCCAGGAACATCAAGAGAGCACAATTGCGTAGCCTCTCTCAGAATTGACATGTCTAATAGTCTAGAGATCTAGAGTCTACAGTACTAGACTATATGTAGCACCAGATGAGTGTGTGCCACCAAATACAAATCCATTCAACTCGATATCTCCTACCTAAGCAAACGCCAGGGTCAAATTACAGATTATCGTCTGCTTTATCCCCGATGGAAGTAGTTGCCTATCTCAGCAGCAATATTTACCAATGGTGAAGTACGAACTCCCAATGTGAATTGGCTTTTTCACTTGGATCTGTTACCTAGGCTATCAGCACTTCACATTTGTCTGGATTTCTAAAGTTTTGAAGTAAGAAAAGAAGAAATCTTCTTATTACTTCTATTATTTTTCATTTTTGCTAGGGACTAGCAAATCTTAGGCATGGGGGTATTTGATGAGTCCATTTTAGTGGACTAATATTACACCTAATTAACTTTAATTGTATCTTTTAGGTTTGTTAATAACTACATTAAGTTATATAATGCTTGCATGCATCATGATTTAGGTTTACATCTATTCTACAACTTAATATGTAATGATTTACGTTTTAATGATTATAGGAATAATATTTGGAAAGAGGAAGGGGGGAATAATTTCCCCAGCACATATCCGGCCAGCCGCAACTCCTTACCTGATCTCCCACCGCCCTCCCTCAACAAACAAGGCTAGAAATAGCTAGGGGATTTGAAAATCCCCTAACTCACGCACGCACAAAGGAGAGGAGTTAAAGAGAGGAGGGGAAGAAAGGAGAGGGCATTGGCATCTTCCCCCTTGCGGGGAACTACCCCAGCGTACACTGTGGATCCAGAGTGCACCATGGCTTAAGCGTGCATCCCCGTCGTCTTTCTAATGACGCGGTGTGTGATGTGACAGTGCGCACACCGACCACCACACTCTCCAGCCAGCGTTTCCAGCCAGCGCCCCATCCCTCAGGTGCACGCCCATCTGCAGTGCTCCTTCCAGCTGCACTGCAAGCACTCCAGCTTAGGCACTCTACACTGCAGGCACCAAATCGTCAATTGTGATCTGTGTGTGCCCGCAGGTGCTTCCCCCTTCAGCCACTCCATCCAGCGCAACCACCTTGCGCACCCGCATAGCACCTCTCCGGAGCCTGCAAGCATCGCCCTTGCCTCACTCGCGCCCCTGCAGGCGCCTGCAGGTGCTGCGCCTCACCGCCCTCGCCACCAGGCACCCGCTCCAGCGCACGCGTTCCCCCTCCTCTAGCGCTCTCCACTGCAGAGCGAACTGCAAGCACCGTGTCGCACCAAGTAGCCCAGCAGGCACTGCACTGCACACCTTCACCATTGTGCGCCCTCCTTCCTGCTGCATGCCTTCACACCTACAGGCGTGTGCCCGTCCGCCTCTGCCAGGCCGCGCCCGCAGGCGCACACCTCCGCGTGCCTCTCTCAAGCAGCACCTTCACGACAGCAGACAGCCTCCTCCAGCGTTCATCTTCTCCGTCGGCCGGACATCTCCGTCGACGCTACAACCTCCATCAGATCAGCCTCGCCCTCGCCAACCTCCCTTGCGTGTGAAAGACCCATTGGTGCTCTCTCTCTCTCGCAAGGAGGAGAGAGAGCAAATGCTCTATTTTGAGGAAGATTAAAAATTACATTCACTTCCATTGCCACCAGAATTTGATTTTTGATTTATTATTATTTTATTGTGGCAGAATTGCACATGCACACTCATGCTTTCTGATAATTGCACATTATTGATATTCACCTATTTTAAGATTGGTTTTGGGCTTAACCTGTGCACTAATTTTCTCTAGCATATGTCAATTGAAAATTACCTAAAATCATCATATATTTATTGAAGATTTCAGTGAGGGAAAACTGCACATATACCCTTATCTTTTTAAGTTATTGTGAATCTACCTTCCATCGCATTTATGTCATATTTGAATAGGGATTTTGCACTTTACCGAAAGAATATAAAATAATCGAGAGTTTATTGCATAATTGCCTCCCTGTGGACACGACCCACTCTTTTGTGAGTGGTTATTTTTATTGTTGATTAGTCGATTTTTCCACCACTTAAATACTACAACGCAAAGCAGAAAGTCGACTCGTCAGCGGTGTTCGAGCTCTACAGGAAGGTGACAGGCCTTGCCATATACCATGCGATATGGTGACATTCTGAGTGGGGCCTTGTATGCAGTTTGATTTGCCCAGAGTGCATCAACTAATTTATCGGACCAGTCCTTCCTATCTAGTCTAACTGTCTTCTGGAGAATCAGCTTGATCTGACAGTTAGACACTTCAGCCTACCCATTGGTCTGCGGGTGATATGGGGTGGCTATATAGTGATGTACCCCGTATTTCTTTAATATGACCTGAAGTGGGCGTGACCTGAAGTGACTTCCCTTGTCGCTAATCAGAGCACGGGATATTCTGAATCTCGCGAAGATATACTGCCGTACGAAAGAAATGACGATCTTATGATTAGCCCGTCTCATCAGGATGGCCTCGACCCACTTCGAGACATAGTCAACAGCTAGCAATATGTACTCGAAGCCATGCGAGTTGGGAAAAAGGCCGATAAAATCGATGCCCCAGATGTCGAACACTTCAACGACCGTGATGGGTGATTAGCCCATATTTGTGGGCTATTTAAGTATTTAAGTGCCCAGACATTAAGTTAATTCTAACATTTATTTAGCATAAATTAGGAGGTAAATAGGTTAATTCATATTTCTAATTTAATTACATAATTCATGCATTGTATTCATATTTAAATGCATTTAGAATTAACTTAGAATTGCATTCATTTAATTAGTTAACCAATTAGGTGCATTGCATGCATTAATTTAAGCTAACATAAAAGTTGAGGGTTTGTATATAAATAACCATAATATTTTAACATTATTTTTTATTCTTCTTCTTTCAGCAACGGCTACATTTTCTTCAGCTGACGCTCCAACGCCACCAGCTACCGCACTGAAACCTGCATTCAAGGACGAGCGGAGAATGTGGATCTGCTCCCGCCTCTCCATTCAAATCCATGCAGGTGGTTACAAAAGGAGGAGGGAGGTTGCCGAGCTGGGGAGGCCACCACCCCCGACCCACCACTGTGCAGAGAGTTCATCTCTCGTCCATTCCACCACCACCAGCCTCAACCGTGGCAACGAGCCTCCACCACCATGGGCGTGTGGTGTGACAGGCCACACCGCCATCTGGAGCTCGTCTGCATTACCGTGAGCACCTCAGTGTGCACTACCCTCACCGTCATCACCAACAACCACTGCTGCAACCACTGCAACCTCATCTCCTCTGTCAGTTAAGACGTCCGGGAAGTTTCCCGGATGTCTGAAGCTTCATCCCCACACACAACAGCAACCGGCCTCCACTTCACGCCCGCATCCCTCCAGCTGCACAAGCCTTCCATCCTCCAGCACCATCCCCAGCCTACATGTGCCCCTGCTGCACGCCTGCAGCAGCAACCGCCAGCACCCCGCGCCTTCCTTGCACAACCTACACCAGGCCACGCGCGCACCTTGCAATCGCCTCTAGCAACGCACGCGGTCGGCATGCTCGCTAGCATGCAGTACCCCCACCAGCTCCCCTCAGCACGCCTCATCTCCTCCAGCGCGTCAACTTCCGCGGGCCCACTCCCACACCCGTGCATGCCCCTACTGCACCTCACTTCCTTCAGCCCCTAGCGCACCCGCCTCACCTCCTGCAGCAGTGCCTCCAGCCCACCCTGCAGTGCGTCATCGACGCTTGCAATGCATGACCAGCAGCAGCGGCACATCCGCCAGCAGCACCAACCTCCCACGCGTGCAGTCCCGTGCGTGCGCCTCCTCGCCAGGACCTCAGCCATGCCCGTCCACGCTGCACGGCCTCCGGCACTTCAACCCACATCGGAACCCACCACCACCGTTCCTCCGTCCAGCCACCTAGGAGCATCTTGCACGTCACCGCGACCGCCATCACAGAGCCCTCAATCTAGAGATCCTCCTCCGAGCTTCACGCCTCCAGCCGTTCCTTCCTCATTACGCACGAACAAGGGGAAGAAGATCCCCTGTTTTCTACAGTACCAGCCCTATTAATATTTACATTCTATGCCATTGTCATCTTTTATTAATATTTTATTAAAGCTGCATTGCAAAAAATATCCGTTAGTTGTTCAAAATTGCCATTTCAGCATGTTCTCTTGATGCTTTCTTAATCTGAAGGTAGATTTGGCTCGATTCTCATCGAAACTAACTATGAACATACGTTTTTAACTGATGCGAGTTTAAATACGTCATTGCCTCCCTGTGGACACGACTCGCTCTTCTGCGAGTGATTATTTTAATTATTGATTAGCCGATTTTTTCACCACAGAACTACAAATGACATGTCATTTTATGTAACAAATGACTTTAAAAGTGAAGAATCAACTCGTCAAATGGCACCGTTGCCGAGGAGGCAACAGACGCAATAATTTCACCTTTTTTTTCATTTTTGATTATTTCTCATTGCACAGTGATTTGACCATTTATTATTTTTTCTATGCGAGAAATTTATGCAAGGAATCAGCCATCGTGAGAGGCAACCCTTGATGTCGCCAGAGGAGAATTGGTCGAGCTACCTTGCAAAGAAGGAGAAGGATGAGGATGCGATGATCATCTTTGTACATCTAGTCGCTGATTTAATTAGAGTAGGATTAAGACTTTAGACTTAATTTTTCATTACACATTTGGTTTGAAACCCTTGGTCTGGGGTATATTTTGAGGGGTTTGTTCCCCAATTTTATTTTAGGCCCGTGTTGGGTAATTTTTGGGAGCCTATTCCCTTTTCTTTAGATTTAGGTTTTTAATTTATTTTGTGGATTATTAACCTTTATTTACTTGTACATAAGTAGTTAAAAAATATATATAATAATAAAAAAAATGAGCTGCCTGTTAGAAGCTGCCTGCCCCTAGGACAAACCATTTAGGTCTGTATGAGCAGCCTCTAGATTTACTTCTCTGCATTGCGAGCATTCTCACATCGTTGATTGCTGGAAGCAAGGTACGCATTCTCTTACTTTGCATCCTATTCTTGATCACACATTGCATTTGTACTTAATTTGAAGACCACCTAATCTATATTGAATAGATCTAACAAGTGGTCACATATATTCTTGAAAAGGACTAATTAAAGGAGGGACATCTAAAAACCAAGGATTCGATTTTCAAACTTGACGTGCGATTCAAAATTCAAAATCTTTTGCAGTGTATGCACACTTATTTCGCTTGCACCACGGCACACTTTTAGACACTCCTTAGGTTTGGAAATACTAGGATAAGAGCCCTCCTATCATTGGATTCTGAAGTGTTCAGAACTTGAGATCAAAGGTTTTGTAAATCCAAAGAGGAGGATACCCTGTCACGGATTTTTGGGGGTAGTTGAGAAGCACCGCGAAAGCACAGCTTCAAAGGAAGGCTTAGGCTTACTTGCATCCCTCGATCTTCCTTCTTTGGAGTTGCTCTACCATTTGAGATTTAGGGAAGAACACCAAAGTTCTAACTAGGTGTTCTTAGGTGAGCTGTAGGTCAACAGTAAGCACGTAAATTGACTGAACAAATTTTATTGTCACCTACAATCTAACTTAAATCAAAATCCTAAATTGGGAAAGACCTAAAAGGTCCTTTTTGAATTGTGTTTTGCTTGGGGAATTCTGATTGAGGTGTGAGTTAGAATGGACCACATTGATTTTCATCCTTTCACATCTTGCCCACACCCTCACCCCCACTCTGCATTCTTTGATCCCATATGCTGAGATGGTCCATCCCTTGATGTATATAATGACAATCATTGGGATCTGTTTTACTCCTATTATAGAAGTATTGGACTGGTTAAGCCCCAAATCAGTGAGCAGAACCTAGGAGTGGGATTTGCTTTGCCCAATATCCCACACACCATAGAAATACCCAACCCACCCTCCCTGAAAAATTATAATGGTTGGACAGACACTCCTAGGTACTATAAGCCTGAGCCTGACTTCTCTCATGATAGAAATGACCTCTCCTCTTTGAAGATGGAAATACAGAAAATGCAAAATGAAATGATTGAATTGTTAGGAGAATCTTCGAGAGCAGGACAACAAGAAGGAGACGAAATTAGCCATCCAATCTACCCCATTGAGGATGACGTACACCCCTCTACAATTGATGCATCTCCCATGGGAGAGCTACACTTTAAGTTGTAGGGAAATTTTGGGGAGAATAGCTACTTTTCGAGGATTGATTTTGAAACCTCCCCATTAGATGACACTTCCTTGAGAGATCCACACTTTAAGTGGGAGGAAGATACATATGAAAGTAGCTATGCATTGGATGAAGAAAGGTGGCAACCCAAGGAAGATGATGATAAGGTTGAGTATCCACCTAAATTATATTGGAGTCAAAATAACGGAATGATGGTACCATTGGAAGACCTCGACCCAGATGATAGTATTTTCATGACAATTGATGAAGTGGGTCGAAGTCAAGTTGTTAATCCTACCCTCCCTTCTGATCATGAGATGGAACTCAAGCCCACCCTTAGGGAACCTAACCCTGAAGAAATTGGCCTATCTGAGGAGTCTGATGTTACCAGTGTAAACCATTTACCTCAGATAGAGCACCCTAGGGGATCTGCTGAGATATTAAATGATTCTAGACCTCAGGTATATGATGAATCATATGATGAGAAAAATGAATTATATGAGGAACCTACATTCAAGATTTGGAGTGACATTAAGGGTGATTATGTCTTATTTGAAGAGTTAACCCCTGAGGATGTCACAAATTTAACCAAATTAGGTTTCCTTAGCACACCCATTGATGATATTTCTCCTCATAATGAAATGATGGAAAATTTGGAAGCAACTTCTAAGATTTATGTGGATTCACATATAGACTCTGGGGAAGAATTGAGTAAAGAACAAAAACCCGGGGATGACATTGATAGGATAATCCCTAGATCTGTTGCTTCCAACCTGCCTTCATTTATTTTGAAGTCACCCTCTGATTTGCTTATGACTGAAGGCGAAATTGTGACTCCTGGTGAAGGGCTGGAAGATACATGTGATGGTGCAAGGAATGCTAGGGATGCAATTGAGGAATTGGAAAGTGTTAGGAATGGACACCGAGCTGATTAAACCCAACCTAGATCTTATGGCCATCCCGCAACCTCAAAACTTGGACACCCTAGATGATCCTTGCCTTAGAGAATTACCCACTTTTGTTCTGATCGGGGGGCTTAACAAACCAATATTTCCTGTAATGGAGTATCAGGTATGGATTGATGATTTCTTTAGTCAGTCCATTGCCCTGGGGGTTTATCTCTGCACCATTCCTTCCCCATTCCTTTTGAAGGATCCTTGTCATCCTCCCCCTACCCCTTTGGAGGTTGTTATACCTGTTTATCCTTTAGAACCTCCTCTGGTAACCTGGGAAGATTTTATTCCCATCCTGGTTGGGTGAGCATTTGCTATCGAGATTCATCATCAGCTCGCCAACATCCTAGGTTACCTATTTTCTAGGTCAGCATTACTTTGCTCACTTTTAGGGCCTATTTCTGCAATCCTTGAACCTGATTTGCAGGTTCTTTAGCTATTCAACCCAGCTCTGACCCAGGTAATATCCTTCTATTCAATTAGGACATTGCAGATTTTAGGCATGGGGGGGTGTACTTGGGGATATACATAGCATAGTGCATTCATTGCATACATTTGCATTAAAAAAAAAAAAGGTTCTGAGCTTAATTGGCTAGGCCTTGCATTCCTAAGCAAATCAGAACTCTAGGGTAGACTAAGTTAATTTTAGGGTCAAACTTTAGAAGATAAATGAGCTACTAGCTTTAGACCTTTAGGGTCCTTTGTGGACTTGAAAACTTAAGTAGGAGTTAAGTTGCGAACCATTCCTCAAGACGTTGAGGAAGGAAAGCTAGGGTTTGAGTTAAAAGGTGGGGTAGTACTTGGAGTCTTGTTCTACTTTTTGGTTTACGGGTCCTTGTAACCCAAGAATCCAAATTTCACACACTTGGTCTGGTGTAAGTAATCAACTTAATTCCTTTCTTAAAAGAGATTTGGTTCTCTTAGTTTTGACTTAGGAGAAGCTTGAAAACACAATTTGATTGGAAGAGTTCCCGCCGCAGGAGAGGTGGAGTATATACTCACCTTGAGGATGCGATGATAACATATTACCTCTTCGACGCTTGTCTCTTAAGATATCCATCCTACTGGGGGCATGTAAGTACATTGTGCGGTTCAAGTACCATGGGCGGCCCTATCTCGAAGTGCCAATTGCCATAGGCCTAAATTTGCTTAAGAAATCCATGGGTGATACCATCTTAAAGTGTTGATTGCCAGGAGTTCTTGGGGTCGTTATGGGCGGTGCTATCTCGAAGCATCGAAAGCCAGGCACCCTTCGAGGTATGGTAATTGGGACAATGAATCCGACGCAGACCGTGTTGATAGCTGATCCGAGGTTAGACTTAGAGGAATCAAACAAAAAAAATTATTATATATTATAAAAAAAAAATCCTTTTTCCTTTAACTCAAAAAACTCAGACCAATGCACATGCATGGATGCTTTAATCTCAAGGATCAATAAACCTTACGGTAGAGTCAGAAATCAGGGAAACCTATGCCTGCAACTCATCTTTAGCCGACCTAGTTTGTAACTTAGCAACTACTTGGGAACCTTAGGTCTAGAGTCTGAACTTAATATGTCTCTAAAGGAAGACCGATTGGGTTGACTAGTCTACTTGGAGTGCTAGGCTTTTGCTTGGATTTCCTAGGGACTAGCAAAAACTAGGCGTGAGGGTATTTGATTAGCCTATATTTGTGGGCTATTTAAGTATTTAAGTGCCTAGACATTAAGTTAATTCTAACATTTATTTAGCATGAATTAGGAGGTAAATAGGTTAATTCATATTTCTAATTTAATTACATAATTCATGCATTGCATTCATATTTAAATGCATTTAGAATTAACTTAGAATTGCATTCATTTAATTAGTTAACCAATTAGGTGCATTGCATGCATTAATTTAAGTTAACATAAAAGTTGAGGGTTTGTATATAAATAACCATAATATTTTAACATTATTTTTTATTCTTATTCTTTCAGCAACGGCTGCATTTTCTTCAGCTGCCGCTCCAACGCCACCAGCTACCGCACTGAAACCTGCATTCAAGGACGAGCGGAGAATGTGGATCTGCTCCCGCCTCTCCATTCAAATCCATGCAGGTGGTTACAAAAGGAGGAGGGAGGCTGCCGAGCTGGGGAGGCCACCACCCCCGACCCACCACTGTGCAGAGAGTTCATCTCTCGTCCATTCCACCACCACCGTCCTCAACCGTGGCGACGAGCCTCCACCACCATGGGCGTGTGGTGTGACAGGCCACACTGCCATCTGGAGCTCGTCTGCATTACCGTGAGCACCTCAGCGTGCACTACCCTCGCCGTCATCACCAACAACCACTGCTGCAGCCACTGCAACTTCATATCCTCCGTCAGTTAAGACATCCGGGAAGTTTCCCGGATGTCTGAAGCTTCGTCCCCACACACAACAGCAACCGGCCTCAACTTCACGCCCGCATCCCTCCGGCTACACAAGCCTTCCATCCTCCAGCACCATCCCCAGCCTACATGCGCCTCTACTGCACGTCTGTAGCAGCAACCGCCAGCACCCCATGCCTTCCTTACACACCCTGCACCAGCCCACACGCGCACCCTACAATCGCCTCCAGCCACGCACGTGGCCGGCACGCCCGCTAGCGTGCAGCATGCCCACCAGGTCCCCTCAACGCGCCTCATCTCCTCCAGCGCATCCACTTCCGCACGCCCACTCCTACGCCCGCGCATGCCCTTGCTGCGCCTCACTTCCTTTAGCCCCTAGTGCACCCGCCTCACCTCCTGCAGCAACGCCTCCAGCCCACCCTGCAGTGCGTCATCGACGCTTGCAGCGCACGGCCAGCAGTAGCGGCGCGTCCGTCAGCAGCACCAACCTCCGCACACGTGCAATTCAGTGCGTGCGCCTCCTCGCAAGGACCTTAGCCACACCCGCCTACGCCGTGAGGCCTGCAGCACTTCAGCCCACACCGAAACCCACCACCACCGTTCCTCCGTCCGGCCACCTGAGAGCATCTCGCACATTGCTGCGACCGCCATCACGGAGCCCTCGGTCTAGAGATCCTCCTCCGTGCTTCATGCCTCCGGCCGTTCCTTCCTCATCGCGCATGGATAAGGGGAAGAAGATCCCCTATTTTGCTACAGTACCAGCCCTATTAATATTTACATTCTATGCCATTGTCACCTTTTATTAATATTTTATTAAAGCTGCATTGCAAAAAATATCCGTTAGTTGTTCAAAATTGCCATTTCAGCATGTTCTCTTGATGCTTTCTTAATCTGAAGGCAGATTTGACTCGATTCTCGTCGAAACTAACTTTGAACATGCGTTTTTAACCGGTGCAAGTTTAAATACGTCATTACCTCCCTGTGGACACGATCCACTCTTCTGCGAGTGGTTATTTTAATTATTGATTAGTTGATTTTTCCACCACATAGAACTACAAACGACGCGTCATTTTATGTAACAAACGACTTTAAAAGCGAAGAATCGGCTTGTCAATGGGCTGGAGTGGTGATGAGAGCCTCATCATGAGCAATAACTAGCTCATTTTGACCCAATAAAGAGAATAAAAGCTCCTACATAACCTAAAAGAGGGCTTAATTGAAGGAATGAGTATTCTGGGAAGAAAACATGAGATAAAGGTTAAAACTGTAATTTTACCATTGCAGTACATAAATGGGATTTCTCAGAGACAAAACATATGTCAAATGATCTAAATGAAATAAAAAGTGGGTTGAATCCATCAGAAATGGGTTCATGTGCAATCTAGGAATTAAGTGACATTTGGTAACCCTAAAATAGACCCGCTTAAAGAAACAAGGTTTCGGTCAGGATAAAAATCAAGTAAATCCTCTAAAAATCATGGAAAAATATCCTCTAGGGTTTATAACATTCAAATTGGCCTTTGGAACCTAGTTTGACCTAGATTAGGGTCCTAGCTCATTAATTGACCTAATTTAGATTTTTACGTAAAATGTCTAGCTAAACAAGATCAAACCTAAAATCCAACTTCACCATTGGATTCCTTAGGTCCAAATTAGGTTTGTACAAAAATTTGGACCTAAGGGGAGGTCATCTTGACCTACTTTGCAATTTAGTACACCCAAATCACATTTTGGTCCCTAACTTTTGAAAATCATCACAGAGCCCCCTAACTTCCTCGCCAACCTTGCAATCAGGTCCTTCCTCCATTATTGGGGCAGAATCCTTCTCCAGCGAGGATTAGAGAGGGAATACTCTCTGATTCCTCAGAGATCCCCTCCCAGAAATGGAAAGGAGATTCTCTGAGGAATTCCCTTCCATCTAAGGCCAGTCATGATCCCTGATTTGATCCCAATCTCTCGTGCGAACGCACGAGAGATGTGGGTATCTACCCACTTTCCTTCTCCGGCGAGCCATCGGAGACAAAGGCATGCCCTCCAAGCTTTGAACACACGGCCCAATGCCTATAAAAGAACCCCCAAACCCGGCCGCTCATTTTCAGCTCAACCTGGCCGGGGTTTCACCTCAGATTCATCTCTTCCTTCCCGACCAGGGTACCTAGCGAGCTCTGGCGAGCTTTCTTTCCTTTCCTCTTCACTCTGCCACAAAACCAGTGGTAGAGACTTCTTCCTAATTCTCCTCCGCGTCACGCAATACCCGCGCATGCTACCTCAGACCCGTTGTCGCCGCTGTCCTCCCTCCACTGGGCATCTTCTTCTCCGGCGACAGCAGGTACGGCCGTCCGCCTCTCCGCCCCCTTCGTCCCTACAATTAGGTTAGAATTACTCCCTATCTTCCCCTCTTTCTTTTCCCCACTGTATTTCATTTGATTACCCCTTGACCACGCCTGACCACCGTCATCTTCCATCCCTCCGGCAACCCTCCGGCGAGTCACCCTCGTCGCTCCGCAACTCCACACGACTTGCCGATCGTCGCAAAAGTTCCGCCTCACCACACTGAACACATTCCGCCCCTCCACTACCACGCTACACCTCCACAACGCACCCCTGAACACACCCATCCACCCAGCCACAGGGCGACCTAGGCACGCACGCCTAGGCCACCCCGCGGCCTGCCACCTTGCCCTTCACCTTCTCTGTGACAAGGCGAAGGTCCCCCGATGATCTGATTAAGCCGAGAGGCTCATTTCATGTCTGACAGTTCTCCAGCCCCTGCCACCATTGACGGCGACTCGAAGAAGTTCCAAGCTTGCTCCAAGCTTCAGGACAGCCAGGCTCTAGGTGCAGCTCACTCGGGGAGGCATTGAGAAGATATCTAGTCCAGCAAGCGACGCCACAGAGTCTGCAGCTGAGGGAATCAAAGGCGTGGTCTGCTGCGGGCGTGCACGAGAAGACAGCAACCTTTAGTCCCACATCGTGGACTCACAAAGAGGTGGAGTGGTTTAAATAGTTTCTGTCATGTGGTTTCATTGCCTCCGAATGCACATGCGGTGAGGTCCCTCACCTACTTCACGGTGCCTCATCCGCGATTTCACCACATAGATCTAGCGCGATCTGACCCAACCCTGAGCACACCTCGCGCATCACCCACACACCGGTGCGCCTGGTCACGGGCACACGATCTGACCCGTTAACCCGGCTCTGGGAGAGCTTGCTGAGGGTGTTTTCCAGAGAGAGAGAGATGCACGGGTGTGGGTAGAGGGGTTAGGTTTTGTTGTACCTTGCTGTGGTTGTGCAGGGAAGAAAGGAGTGAAGCAAACACTTAGCCGCTGCTAGCAAAGGGAAGAAGAGAAGGAAGTAGAAGGCAAAAATGAAGAAGGAAGGAAGCCAGTGAAAAGAGCAGGAAGAGGCAAAGGAAAAAGAGAAGGAAGAAGAGAGGCCAAGACAGAAACCAAGGAAGAAGAAGAAGACCCGTTGATACAAAGAAGAAGAAAGGCTGAAGAGAAGAAGTATAGCAGAGCCAAGGAAGAAGAAGCCTTCACAGAAGAAAGAAGAGAGGCCAAGACAGAAACCAAGGAAGAAGAAGAAGAAGAAGGCAGAAGAGTGACTACAGAGAAAGAAAGAAATATCAAAATCAGAAGAGAGAAGAAGAATAATCAAAGGAGGAAAATACTTTTAAGACGTCTGATCTTGTCATCAGACGTCCAATTTTACTCTTTTGCCTGGATTACTTTTTAAATGCATTTGAATTAAACTTTTGAGTAAATTAGAGTGTTCAATTACATTTGAGATTAGTAGCAAATTCCGATTGCTCCCTGTGTTCGACCTCGGATACTCCGATTTTCGAGTAATAAAAACTTTTATTCGTTGACGACGCTTGATCACCTATACTACGACACAATAACTATTAAAACACGATCGAGTCAGTCGTGTCAACAAGTGGCATCATGTCTCTCTTGATCATAGAACCGATTGACTGGCATCATTTGCAATGTTGGGTGTATTCGTGTGTATCTCTGAAGATGGTTGGCCAGAAAAATCCCAACTACAAAATTTTTGCAGCGATTTTCCATCCCTGGAAATGACCACCACAAGCATCATTGTGGCAAAAAGATAACACACTGGGATCTCAGAGTCTGGGATACATCTTCAAATAATCTGATCCGCTCCAATGTGGAAGAGTAGTGGGTCATCCCAAAGGTAGAATTTGGCTTCTGCAGTGAAATTGAGTTTCTGGTCCATGGATTGGTTCGCAGGAATCTTGCCTGGGATAAGGTAGTTTCGATATCTCAACAGAATGAACTGCCTAAAGAGATTCATCCTAAAATTACTCGTGGATAGGTAGGGAATAAGGAATGTGGTCTGGGTTCAGTCTGGATAGGTGATCCACCACAACATTCTGCTTTTCGGCTTTGTTGCGGATTTTGATATCAAATTCCTGCAATAGAAGGATCCATCAAATGAGTCGTGGTTTGGCATCCTTCTTTGCCAACAAATGCCGGAGGGCTGAGTGGTTAGTGAAAATGATGACCTTGGACCCTAATAAGTACGATCTGAATTTCTCCAACTCGAAAAGTACTGCCAGCAGTTCTTTTTCGATGACAGTGTAATTGCGTTGAGCCTCATTCAGCGTCTTGCTAGCATAATATGACAAAGGGTCGTTTCTCCCTACACTGGCCTAAAACAGCACCGACGGTAAAATAAGAGGCATCACACATCATCTCAAAATCGAGCGACCAGTCGGGTAGTTGGAGAATTGGGGATTCGGAGACAACGCTTCGTAAAGTCTCGAAGGCACTGAGACATGAGGTGTCAAATTCAAATGGGGCATTGGTAACTAGGAGATTCGTCAAAGGCCACACAATTTTCGAGAAATTGCATATAAATCTTCGATAGAAGCCGACGTGACCCAAGAATGATCTGATCTTCTTGACCGAGATAGGTGGCAGTAAGTGGGAAATAATCTCCGATTTAGCTCGATTGACCTCGAGTCCATTTTTAGAGATCTTGTGCCTTAATACTATGCCATCCCTCACCATGAAATGGCTTTTCTCCTAGGATAGTACTAGGTTTACCTCAATACACAGTTTCAGGATCTTGGTGAGGTTATCAAGACAAGATGCGAAATCATCTCCGAAAATGGAGAAGTCATCCATGAATACCTCCACATAGTCCCCAATCATGTCAGAGAAGATGGCCATCATGCAACGCTGAAATGTCGCTGGTGTGTTGCAGAGGCCAAAGGGCATCTGCTTGAAAGTGAATGTTCCAAAGGGTCATGTGAATGTGGTCTTGTCTTGATCTTCCTGGCTAATCGCTACTTGATTATACCTGGAGTACCCATCCAGAAAGCAAAAGAAACTGCGTCCGGCTAACCGTTCCAAGGTCTGATCAATGAAAGGCAAAGGAAAGTGATCCTTCTGGGTAGCCGTGCTTAGTTTCCTATAGGTTCCTATAGTTGATGCTGACCTGCCAAGATGTCACAGTGTGGGTTGGGATGGATTCACCCTTATCATTTTTTACAATGGTGAGTCCTGCTTTCTTGGGCACTATCTAGATCAGACTCATCCATTGGCTGTCTAAGATTGGGTATACAATACCTGCATCCAGCCATTTGATGATCTCCTTCTTAACAACCTCTAGCATATTCGAGTTATGCCATTTTTGAGGTTGTCTCGAAGGTTTCACCCCCTCATCCGTGTAGATGTGATGAGTGCAATACGAGGGGAGAATACCACGGAGATCAGCGATACTCCACCTGATAGTAGCCTTATGGTCTTGCAGCTTAGAAATCAGTTGGTACTCTTGTTCTTGGGTTAAGTGGGCATTGACAATGACTGGGTATGTCTCACTTCTGCCCAAGAACACATACTTAAGTGAGTCAAGTAAGGGCTTCAATTCAATCACGGGTGGGTCAGAGTCAGAAATGAGAGTGGGAGGAGCAGAATTGAGGGTGGGAATCTACTGATCCATGTGCACGTGAATTCTCACTGAGTCTCTCCCTATGAAATAATCGGTTATGACTGCTTTAACGGGAAACCCGTTAGCTGTAGTCTCGTCTTCCTGCAACAACAGTGGTGATTCAGTAATGTAAGGATCAGGATAGCTGGATTGAGGGGTGTTGTGGTCAGAAGCACACCCTAAACAGTTAGATCCTCGGGGAGATATGTGTAGTGCAGTGGTCTCAGTCCCGTGTGGATCGAGGTCCAAGAACCCTGATAGTGCAGACAAATGAGACATTGGGTCGTCACAAAGGAGCCCAATGTTACCACAATATGCTGCATCTTTGTCTTCACCATCCTCCTCTATTCGATCACAGTCAAAGTTCTTTCCTACCCTGAATATGTTAAGTTGAAGTCGTTCATTGCCAAGGGCTATCTCCATACACCCAGATGCACAATCAATGTTTGCTCGAGCTATCACCAGAAATGGGCGACCCAAAATAATTGGTGCATCTCGGAGATTAAGAGGAACTTCCATATCGAGAATGAAAAAGTCAACGAGAAAGCAAAATCCGCAAACTTTCATGATCACATTCTCAACCACCCCCTCGGTGTTTTGACTGATCTGTCAGCCAGCTAAATCGTGACTAAGGTGGGCTTCAACTCCCCAAATCGAAATTGATCAAATACGGCAGTGGGAGTTAGGTTGATGGATGAACCTAGATCTAGAAGGGCCCAATCAAATGGAGAATCCTGCAAGAAGCAGGATATGAGTGGGGTACTATGGTTTTTCTTTTTCGATGGCAAGTCAGCTAGAATCACGATGCTAGCCTCTTTCGACAGCACCGCTTGTCGTCTAATTCTCAGCTGTCACTTCGGGGTATAATAGTCCTTGAAGAACCTAGAAACAGTAGGAATGTGATCGATTGCCTCGAGGAGGGGGACCTGAATATGTACTTCCTTGAACATCGATTTCAAATCCTCAAAATTTTGCGTGTCCTTTTTCCGTACTGCATTCCATGTCAGAGTCTCAGGAAAAGGGACAGGAATCTCAGGGTCAAGTGGCCTCTTACCCTTATCTACCGCAGGTGGCTCCTGAGATGAAGGAGTCGAACCCGCCTGCTGCGAAGGGTGGGAAAAATCAGGACCCGCCTGCCTATGTGGTGGGTCGAATATCTTCCTTTCGCTCCTCAAAAAGATAACATGTGCATTGGCTTCCTATCCATAAGGTGGTGGGGGAGTGGAAGGGGCAGAATATGCGGGGTTCTGCAAAGGCGGCAGCGCCTGTAATATGGCATGTGCTTGTCCTTGCAGTGCCTGAAATCTAGGTAGGACGCCTTGGTTCTGCACATATCGAGGATTCGGGATGGGTTGGGAGGACAAGGCTCCCTGAGTCTTATGCTCCTGTAACAGCTGGTTTTGCATGTTCTGTATAGTCTGTATCTGATTAGCCATCGCCTTCATAATCTGCAAGCCATCTTGTGTAGATTTCCTCATTGATACTTGCAGCTCCTCTTTCAGTGCCTCCAAAGGGTCTGCCCGCTTTAGAGGGTGACTGGCAGCTTGGTGTAGCAGCTGGTAAATAGAACGGGGTTGCTGCTACTGAGACAGGAATGGTTGCTGCCTAGGGTATGTGTTTTGCGCATTCCCATATTGCCTGGTCTGGTAGTGTGGATCTTGATGTGGTCTTTGTGAATTACCAGACCAAGAGAAGTTTAGATGCTAGCATCAACCAGGGTTATACGTCTCTAAATACGGGTTATTATGCTTATATCCTTGGATAGCATTGATGTCCTCGTAGGCCGAAGATGTCTTAGACGTATATCCGTTAAGGGGATATGCATTGTAATCTACGGGTGGTGCGTAACCCTGGTCGTAAAGTGCCAGATCTAGATTGTTTACGGGATCCTAATATGCGGGATCTCATAAATAAGGAGAAGATGCATCATGAGTGAGTAGATTAACTCAAGCAGGCGGAGCTCAGGGTGCATAGGAGGGTCTTGAGGCGACAGAGTTCAAGGTAGATTGACCTTGACTAATCTGGTCAATCTTCTTCTCAATTAGGTTTATTCTATCCAGCTGCTTGACGATGATATCCATGTCTGCTCGAATAGACTCAGTGTGAGCCTCATGGACACCAACCTGCTGCTGACCAAGCCGCTAGAACTGGTTCATGGATGCGGCATTCATTGAGTTCTGTGCCAAAGATTCAAACAACTCAAAGGCATTGTTCTCGTCTTTTTCAAGGAAATTCCCGCCACTAGATGCATCAACCAGATACCAATGTGTGTCATCCAGCCCATGGTAAAAGATCTGAGCCAGGTGCCATCTGGGTATACCATGGTGCAGCCATTTCCGGAGAAGGTCGTGAAATCTGTCCCAAGCTTCATGCAACTTCTCCGTAGCTCCTTGGGAGAAAGTCGTGATTGCATGCCGCATTGTGTTTGTTCGACCGATTGGGAAGAACTTTTGCAGGAATTCATGTTGTAATTCCGGCCAGGTTCCAATTGGCTTCCCAATGGTCTTGAACCAGTATGAAGCTTTATCCCTCAGAGAAAATGGGAAAAGCTTCATTAGAACAATCCCAAGATCGATATTCCTGGGTTGAATTGTTTCTGCGAATCGACTCAGGTCCTCTAGGTGCTAGAACGGATCTTTACTTGAGTTCCCATAGAAGTGAGTGCTGATCAACCCAATCACATTGGGCTTGAGCTCAAATGCATCTTCACTTGCGGGAATTCTGACTAAAGGTGCAATGATTTGTGTAGCTGGATTGTAGAAATCCCACAGTTATTCTCCTTGTGGCGGGTGCTGCATCCTGTCAAGTGCCGTCAAGATGCGATCCATGCTCTGCCAATGCCGCTCCTCAGATTCGACTACTCGGCCTTCTAGACGAGCCATCGGGTCCAGATTCTCGATATCTTGACCCAATCTAGGTCCAGGATTAGCCATGGTGGCTATAGGAGTAGAAGAAGTGGGGGGAGAAGATGGTCCCGGTGAGGTGACTCACCTCCTTGGGAGTGGCTCCCAAGGTCCAACCAAGTGAGGTCTAAGTGACCTCCTTCCTTGCATACACCACCCAACCCTTGGGTTGGTGTAGCCAAGCTAGACAAGACTAAGGCCTTGCCAATCAAGTGGTCCTTATGAATCAGATGACCAGATTTTTCATTTTAGGTTTTAATTCCTAAAGAAAATTCATCTTACAACCGACTGAAAGCGATTCCCGCCTCTTCGCTAACCCAGCTAAGAGGTTGAAAACACCGAGTAGTACGACAACGAATTCGTGTTTTACTTCATGTTTTAAAATTTATTTTTGCCCATTTTCTTCAGTTGGGGTTTTCTTTTGGTGAGTGGCCCACAAGGTGACCAAGCTCACCGGCTAAGTGCTAGACTTGACAAAGTCTAGGTTAGCCCAAGTGTGGTCTCTAAGTTGTAACCCTAAAAATTTACCCTAAAGTTCATGCACTTCTAGGGTTTGTTCTATTTCAACAGACCATAAAAGTAAAATTCGTTCTCTGACAACAATTGGAATCCAATTAACTTGAAATTTAGCGAGTAGATTTCATTTTCAATTATCTTTTCAGAGAATATTTTTTGGAATTTCTACTGTTTCAACCGAATTTTTAACGATTTTTGAATGTCAGGAGGTCAGATCTAGAATTTTGACCCCTTGTTGGTTTTTCTCTTTGAAACAGTATCAATTGACCTTCAAAAATTCAGAAAAAATATGGAAAATAAATTCAAAGAGATCATCTTTCAAACCCCACCATTTTTAGTTAAAACAGATTCGCAGATTACTCAGAATTACTTTTTGAAATTTGAAAAATCTCAAATCTAGGTCAGTCTGACCCCTTTGCACTTCACGAATTTTTAAAAATTGTATCATTATAATTTTTTCAAAAGAATGGTGCCGTTTGAAAGATGGTTTAAAAATAAAGGTTTAGCCTGAATTTCAAAATTTTTTGCTTACTAATTTTTTGGCAATCGAATTTTTAAATCAGACTTTGAAATTTGACCGAAAATCAGAGAATGGTGGAAAAGCTTTTAAAGAGGGTTTTAGTTTGAAATCCAAACTTTCCACCAAAAATTTTTTTTTTTTTTTAAAACTTTTGCAAATTTTTTTTTTCTTTTCAAGAGGATTTTTTTTTTCAAGAGATTTTCGCAGATATATATATTTTTCTTTCTTTGTGCTTTTTCAAACTACACTAGGATTCAAAAAGAAACCTAATCTAGATTTTTTTTTGAATTTGTTTTGCTTTTTCACCAAAATGAATAAATTTTTTTCTCTTTTTTTTTTCAAAAGAAATTGCAAGAAGTAAATCTAATCCTAGGGTTTAAAAGAAAACCTAATCTAAGCGATGATGATGTGCACCTGGATTTGTTTTCCACGCTCATTGTGTGCGTAGATCCCACTCTTTTTCCACTTTTTACTGCACATCCAAAAACAAAGTAGAAGTAAATTTGTCAGTGGTAGATTAGAAGATCTAAATCAAAGAAAATGTCGTTGCCTCCCTGGCAACGGTGCCATTTGTTTGGCAGTCGTAGAGCATGTTTTTGATAGAAAAATGTTGTAGTATAGTGTGTAATACAGTCAAACAAAGATTTTTAATAAAAGATAACGAGACTTGAGTCCCGGTCGTTCATCTCTGGGAGGCATTTGTTTAGTTCTGAAATCGATCTTTATCGCTCTACTTTATTTAGAATCACACGCCGGTTTGTGATTATTATGTATTGAAGTACGGCATGCTTAGTTGCAAGTATATCAAGAATTAAAAGTAAGCAACATTAATCACACAAAAGATATTGCAATGAGCTCATGGTGATTCTCAACACATAGACATATATATATAGGAAATATATGTTTCATTCATTCATTCAGAGGATGTTTGCAACATGGATGTAGAGGAAAGATTGTACAGGAATGCTTAAAAATGTAAATCTAGCTACCAGAAAATGATCACATATAGGAATTTACAGGGGGATTTTGCATGCATCCTTGGGGGAGAATAAGGACTATACTACTAAGCAGTAAATAGAAGCAGTAAATGTAAAGAGCTAGCTACTAATCTATCAGAAGTGAGGGCATTCGGAGGTGGGCTCTGATGGCCTTGGAGTGGTGGAAAGGAGAAAGAGGGGCGACCAATGGAGCTTAGGCTAGCCCTTAGAGAGAGGTTGGAGGAGTGATCCAGCATCCTGGCATGGTGTCCTTCATGGTGGTGCTCAGCTCGTGGAGATGGAGTGGATATGGTGGTGGCTAGCCTAAGTGGAGGTGGATGGAGCCAAGCAAGTATGGCCAAAAAGTGGATGGAAGCCAAGGAAGTGAATGGGTGCAAATGGCCACCCCTTAGGTCTTTTTATAGACCTAAGGGAAATTCTCTAGAGAATTATGGAATTCTCTAGAGAATTATGGAATTCTCTAGAGAGGCCTATGGTGGGAGCTCATGGGAGAGCGAGAGAGAGAGGATGGATGGTGGTTTTTAGATCCACCAAATGTGGATCTAAAAATTGAATGTTTCTTGGTTGCTAATTTTAGTAACCAAGGCAACACCACATGGTAGAGAGTTCTAGAGAACTCTAGGCTAGGTATTTTCATGTGGATGGTGTGTGTAGGTGTGTGTGGGTGTGTGTGGGTCGAAACTTAGGTGGCTAGGTTGATTAGGTTAGGTTATAGTGGGTTTAGGTCAAGGTAGGTCTCAAATTATGGGTGTAAATCATAATTCACTAAGGAAAAGTGCAATTAAACTTAATACAAGTTTAATTGGGCATGTGAAAACTTAATTGAACGTAAAATACTTAATTAAGTCAGGTCTAGGTCAATTGGACTCTCACTGAGTCCAATTGGATAGTGTGTGCTGAGATCAGGGCTCAATTGGACTTAATGAGTCCAATTGAATAGGCTGATGGAATTGACTAAGATCCAAGTCAATTAGGTTTAGTGAGGACCTAATTAGGTCCTTAGAGAGGTCTAGAGGTGATGTACTAGGGTTAGGGTACCTTAATTTAGGTTCCTATGGGGTTTGAATTAGGTTTAGGGACCTAGAGATCCAAGATCAAGATTTGAATCTCAAAATAGGAACTGGAGAGTAGTTCCAGACGTCCAATAAAAGTGTCAGATGTCTTCTACTCAAAAATCAGAAGTCCAGACTTGTTGCCTGTACGTCAAATCAGAGTCAGGAGGGATTTTGGGTTCTATTTTGGGTATTTTGCAGAAATTAGACGTCTGACCAAGTGTCTGGTCGTCTAATAACATTACAGAAGTGAGTTTAAGGTGTGCGGGAGTTGGCTAAGGGTTCTGGACATCCTATAATTCATCTAGACATCTAGATAAAGGTTGGAATTAGGGTTTTAGGGTTTCCTAGGGTACGGTGACCTAATCTAAGGTTGGCTAAGGCTTGGGGAGGCTTCTAGGTTGTCCTAGGGCTAGGATGGTCCTAAGTTCTTCATATTTTACTGCTTTATTCCTACTTAATAGAATAACATACCGTAACTCCCTTACATTATTATCTATTACATCTAATCTAGGTCTTCCGCTCCAGCTCTACTGCAATACCAGTTATTCCAGCTTCAGATCCACCTTCTGATCAGCTTATTACCTGTAATTGACATAATGCACCTAATCAGTACATTATAACATTATTTTATACATAGCTAAAAGAAAGCAGTAAAGATGCAGATAATGCTTATGCATGCATGAATTACCCTAACTTATGCTAAGTCCCAGCCTAATTTAGGTCAATTGAGACCTATGATTGCTACGCAATCAATATTACATATGTTTTGCGTGAAACAAACACAAGTGAGGTGTGGGAGCAAGATTTGATCATCGAGCACTAGGTTTCATTTAGGATCATTCTAGGTTTCTATCAAATATTTCAAACAGTAAAAATTATAAAAGAAAATAAGAGAAAAAAAAGAGTCACAAACACACGATTCAAAAGATGAACGATCTGATAAACACAATTTCATGTGTTGCCTCGCTGAGATCGATCGACTCATATACTAAAAATAGAGAATCAAAATCTTGAGTTTTGAAAAGAATATTGCTATTCGAATTAAGTTCTAGAAACTATACTACGACACATTTTTTGACAATTTTATCTCGCGTTTAACCTAATAGCCACCAACCTCCAGTTGTCACGTGGAGCAACTCATGTGACCTTAAAGAAGTAGTCAACCACCTTCGCTAGACCCCCTTCAGGGTGTCAATCACCCTATCCTCCAACCGTAGTGTGGAGATGTGATTGGCTTGACTTCTAGAGCTTAGCACCGCACGGAAGTAACATGTGTTGGCATCCCCCTACTTTAGCCCAATTTGTTGAGACTTCTCCTGCCAATCCACCTCCTGCTTATAGTGCTCCTACTCCACCATAGCACAACAGCATCGCCTTTCCTGTTGCTCCTCCAACGAGAGAGGGGAGACGTCCTCTGGCTTAGAGGGTGGTGACTCTCGCCTACGCTTCTTGGCATTGCTACTCCTCTCTCGTATTGTCTGATGGTAGTCCCACAAGTAGGTGCACAGTTGATGTAGCTTGGAAGCCAACACCCTCACCCCCGTGCTCTCAATAGGGTAGGAAGACCACAATTGGGCCACCATATCCCTAAACCCCTCATCCAAGAGCCACGAACGCTGGAACCTGAAGTATGAGGACATCATCCGCCCCTCCCTACTATCCCAAAGGATGGGAGTATGATCAAAAAATGGCCTGGGAATGGCAGCGGCCCTAGGCATATGATACATCTCTGCCAAATGCGCATTGTAGAGGAATCAATCAAGCCGTGACATCGCCTTGCTCCCACTTCGCCACGTGTAAGACACGCCCAAAGTAGGCAAGTCCTCCAACTCTAAATTTACCACCGCCTCCTAAAACTTGAACATGGAGCTATCACCATGCCCCTCTGGCTAATCCTTGTGGGTAATGGTAGCATTGAGGTCACCCCTCACCAACCATGTGCCCCCCTTTGCCACCTCCACTATCACCTTGAGCTCATCCCATAACCTCGATCTATCCCCTTGAGTATGCAGCCTGTAGACACAAGATAGGTACAAAGTGTCGCTATTCGCTATCCTAGTGAACCGCACCATAAGTATGAATTCTCCCTGTATAGAAGAGACAAGGTAAAGGTGGCATGTCCTCCTTTAGATCACCATGCCCCCAGCTCTCCCCTGAGAGGGTCCATAGATGACCTTCTCTTGACCCCTACCTAGGGGGCTCCAATTCCAAGCATCTTGATCAAGAATATGCATCTCCTGCAAGAAGGTGTAATAGACCTACCACTCTAATAAATATCTCCTCAAAGTGGACCTCGTCTTGCCATCCTGAAGCCCCCTAACATTCCAAGAAAAAGTATGAGTCATGGAACTGCAAGATCCTCCTCCTTAAGAACCTAGGATGTGACCTCAGCCTGCATCTCTCTATCCATGGTCTAAGTCGGTCCTACCTCTTGTGCCTACACTTGCGTGACCATCAACAAACGTGCAAGACATCCATTATTGACAACCTAGACTCATCATGCAAGGTTTTCACTCTGAATAGTTGTCTACTACGCAAAAAATATCTACATGAGGAAGGGGTTCCCTTTCCTTCGTCTAACCTGTGTCCGAGACACATAAGGCAACGACAGGTTCTATCACTATCCCTTGACTTTGGCATTTCAATGAAGACCTGATGCTAAAATATGGGAGGTGGTAGTTAGGGAGTTTTGTCGAACACCTGGCAAGCCTCCTTAAGGACTTCATGAGATGGTGGTTCCTCCTCCATCGCCCTTTCGTCCATCGACCTAGGATTAACACTGACAGCTACATCCTCGTCCATTTGGCCCTCCCTATCTCAAGCAATGTCGACCACCGTGAACACTCCAGCAAAGGAAGTGACTAGTGGCATCAACCTTTGCATCGACACCTTCTCCTTCCCTTTTGTAACCACCTCTGCATATGTGCACACCCCCTTTGGATTGAAGGAAGCCCTCTTGGCCCTCGGTTCTTGTAAGAGACAAAGACGAAGCATCCATGATGAGCCCCCCACCGGAGGACCATCACCGAAGGGATCTTAACCCTATAATCCCGATCCCCCTCAGCGAGGACGACCATGGCATCACCTTCAACAATGCTAACTCTTGTGCATGCCCAGAGCCTCCCAAGGTGCTAGATGATGGCGTCAACCACCTTTGATGTTTGGAGGTGCATGGGGATGCCCACAACCTCAACCTTCTCACAAAGCCTTTGTGGAGCTCGCTTCTCTAGAGCTCCATTTAATGGGGACACGAGCCTCCATGTGATGGATAGACCATCGTGCTCCACAGTCTAGAAACGCAACGTCATCCTCCTCCAAGTCATCCTCCTCCAACTCAAAGAGGAGAATCTTCCTCAATGTTAGGCACACTAACTTCAAGTTGGTTGCACTTGAGGCCATCTTGAACACCAAGAGTCGAACCACGTTCACGGAACGAACACACAACGATACTTGACCCACCAATGAGCTCTGAAGGATATATATGGTCATCACGAACCACCAATGACTAAGGAGCCTTGACCTCATACTCCAACGGGCAAAAGGGTAGGGGCAACAGTCATACACGAGATCCCTCTCGTCAAAGATCCATTTTCTTTGCCTAGCGGCATTCCCTATCCTTTCTAGGTCAACACTCCACCTCCCTCACTAGTGTACGACATGTAAACTGGTGGTGGCCATGACCTCCACATTGGAGGCAAACCACTGGGTCCCTACACTAGCTAGCATAGTGTTTGATTGCCCTGCATTGGAAGCTTCGTATTGATGTCACCTTCCACTGCTCATCGGCCTCCCAATGATGCGTCGCCCGACGCTCCCTCTCCCAACATGCAACCATCTCTAAACCCTTGAGAGATCCTATTTTTGTAATTGTATAATTAACAAGTGATGGATCTTGGCTCATTTTCGTCATTTGGATTTTAACTCAAGTTTCATTTCAATAACAATTTTTAAAACTTATGTTTTTACGCTTTTGCGGTGTCACGGTATATGGGGATCGAATTGTTTAAGTTCCAATTGTTGAGTAGAGTTTCCACGTAGGCCTAAAATTTTCCAATGGATTTGCTACAAAATGGCTTTGACATTCAATGCACTTCACTAGTTTTGATGGGGTAATTGATGAATGGTTAGATACTTTGAAATGAAGCTTTTGTACCGTTTGCAGATAAGAAGGAAACAAGGTGAGGATATCGAATGAAAAGTCCTAAATGCTAAAAGAAGGGGGGGCAAGACTTGGGGCATAGCAAATGACCCCGGAGTGTACTCATCCCATGGGATCCAATCTCAATTGCGCCTCTAAATTCGATGGGGAAGGGTTTATACAGAGAAGTCAACACCTGATCATATATATATTCTTTTTTTTCACAAAGAAAAGGAAGAAAGAACATCAATTAGCATAATGCCCTAAAAAATCAATGGTAGGGCTTCGTAAGCAAGTAGTCATGATCCCCCACCCAAATAGGGATGATCGTGGTGGATGGCGCCTTGTCATTCTCCCCAAAGCAAGAAAGCGATGCCATTTTTAATGACACGCCTCTTCCTTCCCTCTTCCCTTAACCCGACACGCGGCCCATAGACTTGAAAGAACAAACCTCCTTCCATTCTGCCGCCCCCATCCATGTCCTAAAACAAGCGCCCTTAAAATGGGTAACTTACCTAACACCCCCCTGAACTTCACATAATGTCCAATACCTGACTGCGAGATTCAAAGAACCATCCCTTCATTCTAAACCTCATTGATGGCCCCTCGGTTTCCACCACTGAAAAACTAAAAAGGGGAAGCAGAAAAATGGACGAAGAATTTTCCTTTTTCCGAAACCAGAAGAAGACTTTTTTTTAATTTTTTATTTTTGGTTACCATCAAGAAAAGGATTAATCGGAAGGGCTCGAAAGTAAACGAGAAAGTCCATTACCCTAATCTCTACGTCCGGAAAGTTAAGGTCCACAGCTTTAATAGTGGGGGGATCCCATTGTTCGTTGGTGGAAGATTACATCCTACAACAATCTTTTTAGGGCCGAATGCCCTGTAATAAACAACACCGCACCAAAAACCATTACGCCATCCTCCCTTGCACCTCTCCCCTCCCCTCCCCTGCCCACGGTCGTTGCACCCGACCGTTACCCCACGTGCTCTCTCTCTCTCTCACTTCTGTGACTGATGGCGAACGCCGTCAGCACCAACGGACAAGACGACGGCGGGGGAGGGGTTGGAGGGATGAGGCCCCCGCGACTGCCACGGTGGACGCGGCAGGAGATACTGGTGCTAATACAAGGGAAGAAGGTGGCGGAGAGCAGAGGCAGAGGGCGGAGCAGGGTGCAACAGATGGGGTCGGCAGCGGCGCCGCTTGTGGGCGTGGGGAGCCCTGTGGAGCCCAAGTGGGCGACGGTGTCGTCCTACTGCCGGCGGCACGGCGTGAACCGCGGGCCCGTGCAGTGCCGTAAGCGGTGGAGCAACCTCGCCGGGGACTTCAAGAAGATCAAGGAGTGGGAGATGCGGAGAGCGGAGGGGGAGGGTGGCGGCGGAGGAGAGTCTTTCTGGTCGATGAGGAACGACCTCCGGAGGGAGAGGAGGCTGCCGGGGTTCTTCGACCGCGGGGTCTACGATATACTCGACGGCGCGGTGGAGGTCGGGGGCGACAACGATGACAGTACGGCGTCGGCTACCCGGAAGGAGGCGCCGTCCGCGATGGCGCAGCAGCAGTCCCCGGCAGCCGCCGCCGGGGAGGACGAGGAGGAGAAGGAGGCCGTTTTCGATAGCGGGCGCGCGGTGGCGGAGGACGGGTTGTTCTCGGATTTCGAAGCGGATGACGAGGCCGAGGACGAGGAGAGACCGCCGCAACCGCCGGTGGCGGCCACACCCATATCAGGTAATTTGGTATCATTCTTTGAGAGTTGTCTCGGGACGATTCGCTCGATGGAAAATTATCAATCATCATGGGAAGGGATTGGATTGCATGTGTGAATTGGGTTCTCTTGATTTTATTGTGCAGAGAGGAAGTCCGTTTCGCATGACCCGTCAAGTTCTGATCAAGGTAAGTACATATATTATCGTGGTTGATTCTTTGATGGCAATTCTTAAATCTTTTTTTCTTTTCTCTCTCTCTCCTTCCTTTTTCATTTGTGACAAAATATATTATACAAATTAAATTTATCAATGTTTTATTATATTTTTTTTCTTTTGGGGTTACGCGGGAAGGTGAGCCCATGGTAAGGATACGTTATATAATCACGATCTAAGACGACAAGGAGATTTACGTGATTCACGGCAGAAGAGGAGGGGAGCAACGTGTCTCTTGAGCTATCCAGATAGAGGAGTACGTATCTCACGGACCCTTATACGTAAGAGACGCGGCTGGATAGGATGAGTTGCCCAGAAATTTTGGTGAAAAAAAAAAGCGATTTGATATCTCGAATAATTGGAACACGAATTTAAGGATTGAACAGTCTTCACCCCCCGCCCGCCGATTAGCGATACTGGGCAGGATGGGTGAGGGTTGTTAAACTTGGGGTATGGAACAAGTGGAGAGATCAAAAGGAGATGATCGATCAGGTCTAGAGGTATTTCTGATGGAGTTGTGTATGTAGCTGGAAAGGAGGGCAACAGGTGGACCAGTGCCTATGTCAGTGACCTGGTGCTCTGTATCTGTGGATTCTCCTTTTTTATTTTGGCTTAGAAATGAGAAGTTGGAAGGACAAATCTGACAGGTACTACTGACTTGGAAGTACCCACAAATAGTTGGTGGTTCTTTCATGGACGGCGCGGGCTTTTTCCTTCCCTCCTAGGTAGCCGCCCAGCTTTCCTTTCCGTGCCATTCAAAGATCACATCCACCAAATCCAGCATGCCGGTGAAATTTTCCTTCGTTTTTACGGGGTTATTAGCAGCGTAGATACAGTTGAGAATATATTATAATCCGCCTTCCTTGCCAAATATTGGCCGTTGAGAGTGCAAGGTGGATGGCCTATCAGGACTACATGGGTTCACGGGATTAATGTCTGGGTACTATTATATCCCTGTTAACTTTTAGATGGGAATATGGGCACGCTTGTAGATATGGCATCTTAAAAAAGAAAGTATCGAGTATTGGGAATCTGGAATTGGACTTGATAATTTCTTAATAAGACCGAATACGGTTCTTGATGCATATGAGTGTACACGTACGTGTCACATGGAATAACCTTAGTTTGCTAAAAAAAATAAAAAACGAAAATCACATGAAATAAAAATCGCACATGCAGATGCATTGAATTAAATATATAAAAGCTACGTCTAAGAAACTACTTTTTTTTTTGGCTTTTGGTGATACTGGGTTCTACAGTCTTCCATGTCTTTATTGTTACCTTGTAAATTGGGAAGGAATTTGGATGAAGCACACATTCCCAATCCTCTAAGTAGTTAAAGAAGACAGGAGCTTTACATCAAAGGGCCTAAGATTCTGCCGGGTACCTATTTAAACGAAAATAATTATCTGTGGTTATTATTTGTAATCTAAAAATTTATCAATGAGAAAACTCGTTAATGTCGGTGTAAGTACCTACTTTGACAGGATACTTTCAATGGATATCTAATTCAACTTACATATTATTCCCACCCTAGGTGCTAGGTAAGGTATGACGATTGGTATTGAAGGGCATTATATATACACTTGTTACCTTCCTTGTTGAGAACCAAGTTATGAGGCTTTGAATAACCCTTATTTCTCTTCAAACAACCATGACGATATCTATCGAGTTATTGCATAAGTACCTATTCAATTACCATCCTACGTTATCTGAAGTATTTGTGTATATGGGATGGTCAATTCTTTTCCAGCTTAATCAAATCGGATTCTGGGTCATCAGAAGAAGAAAAAAAAAAAAAAAACAAGCAGAAGTAGTAGAAGGAAAAAATGGAAGTCATTCTCACTTACTGAGTGCAAAACAATGAATGCACTCATTACATCTTTGTCCAATCTTATCGAGAAGTTAGCCTCAAATGGGGCATTGAAATATGGGTTTATTCACTCCTTGGTCAATTTGCTTATACAAGATTACCAGAATGAAAGGTAATCCCACATCTTAAGATGCACAAAGTTAAGAAGTAAAGGTTGATGAAGATAAGAGGAGGAGCAGGAGAAAGAGAAGGGGTAAAAGCTTGGAAAGAAAGGGGGTGATTCTGACATTGAGAGGGAAGAGAAATGGAGAAAACTGAATGGTGGTTGAAGGAGAAAAAGGAGTTGGTGTGAGAGGAACCATTTCACTTGCCAATTACTTGAAATTGAAACAATTTTGATACCATAAGTAACTCGAGAAACCTATCTTTGAAATTGATCGTTTTTAATTGCATTCGTGCTCAAGGGCATTTTTGCTTCTTAGCCATGTAGTTTGCTATGTAGTTTGCCATGTAGTTTGTAAGAAAAACTAGCTTTAAGCTTACATTTTACCATTTCTCTTATAAGGAAGCGATTGACAATAGAAGTGCCCAAATATGTTGAAGCTGGTAACCAAATCGAGAGCTATATAGTACTTGAATCGTAGATTTACCAAACGAAAACTGTCTCTAAGATTACATTTGCTCTTTCTCCCGTAAGGAAGCAATCAACAACAAAACTGCTCTGACGATGTCAAAGCTAGCAATAAATTGGGAGGTATATAACCCTTGAATCATGGATTTATCGAATCAATTTGTCTAACTAACTTGACTAAGGGACCATTTAGATAAAGCTATATCGCAATGCTTTTTGCCAAAATTTGGCTTCTAGCTTATCTATCAAGGCACCACGAGAGACCCATGCATGCTCTACTAGAAGTAGCCTTGTGGGTGCTACTTATGTGGAATATGGAAAATGTTTACCCTACAAATTTTTGTACAAAGTTTTCTACAAGATTCCATATGTCATGCATCCTCTTCACACACATGCCCCCTCCCCCCCAAAGGAAAGTTTGACTAGTTACTATCTTGTCTTTTTCCTGACATCTCATGACCCAAATTCATTTTGTGAGATCTCTTGTGAGATACTGTATGCAGCAAGTGGAGTCCATGGAATATATGCCCCTTCGATGGCACAAGCTGCAAAATTTGTTCAGGTAACCAGCCTCTACAAATGTCGCATTTTACAGCTTACATGGTGGCCAAATGCAATTTATGGCCTTTGATAAGCGGCTCCTTGGTAGGAGGGCTAATATGGTCCGCTTGGCATCTAACAATCTTCAATCACTAGAAATGGCTGGGTAGGACTTATCGGATTGGTCTTAGGGAGAAGCCATCCAGGAAACTTTTGTGACGCGCAGTGTCAATTGCCAATGATATTTTGCTAACAAAAAGTCAGAGTTCTTATCAAAAGAAGTTACAATGTCGTAGTCTTGCCTAACTTGGAGCTTCTTATTAGCGGATCTTCAGAATCACAGCCTATATATCTATTCAGCATCCAAGAATCTAGAAGTATCACAAGTTCCTTGCCAATTGAAGAGCTTAGCTGAAACGTTGAATTATTTTATTAGGAGGATCGTGGAATTTCCATTTTATTTGAATTATGCTTCTTGTGGTTTAATGGGAAACATACAGGAGGAAACGATTGGATTTTCATGAAAATTGAAACTAATTAATTCATTTCACAATGTTCTATTTGTTTTGGAACTACGATAAGTTCTTTACTTGATAAAATAGATTCATTCCATGTGGATTATTAGTAGTAGCGGCAAATATTTCTTCATTAGTGACAAAAAGGCTACCTGCCGAGTACTACAAACTCATAGCATCGAGGAATTATCTTACAAGTGTTGTAGTGGTAACCGTCTTATACATGCATATTCAGTGACATATTGAGAAACATTTTCTAACTTCATCTTTCTCTTTGGGTGACATGAGATTAATCTCGAAATATAGCAATTTTAAGATTATGATTTGATAGAATATATTTTCCGGTAAAAAATAATATACGATCGTAGATTCTTTGACTGGACTAACAACTTTAAGTTCTTACAATGTGGGGTAGATATTTACACGGATCTTGGATCAATGCATGTATCAATTCTTTCAGGTTCACTTGCACAAACATAGCCTTGAAATTTATCCCGAAATGCAGATGGATTATAACTGATTTGCAGAGATTTCTGAGAGAATCACATGACTGATTTGATTAGTCAAACTAGTCCTCCCGGCAATAAGAAGCTTCAGATATATTCCACTGTTTGAATAACCAGCTCGACACTCTAAAATTTTGATACTTTCTACACAATCTAGAATCTCAAAGTGATTTTTCTAAATCCACTTCTACTAATTATATTTTCATGTCCTTGTACGAAACTAGTAGTTGTTTTCATCGACATCAAGGTTTTAGTAAGCCAAAACGGTTCCATATTCAATCTATGCATGTGCAGCAACTTTAGGGCAAAACCCTAGCTAGCTCAAATGTGTTTCTACATCAATAAATGCCACCTCACTCTGTACTTCACCTATTGTTTTTATTCATCAATGGTTCCATTTGTTGACAAATTACATAAACATCCTAGTGAACCCCATCGAAATCTATACATATCTTATTGCAATTATGATATTTGAATGTAATGATCCATGCTTTAGGAGTGCAAAGATCAAATTCATGTCCATGAAACCCCTCCCCAACATGAAGACACGTTTGGAGTATTGGTAAACCATTCGAATATGTTCTGGTGGCGCGTTTGGGAAGACAACATTTTCTTTTAACGCATGACATCGTACCTAACGAGATGATGTGCCGCCGCATATATCTTGTTATATGCTAACGACACCAATGATTAGATTTAATTGGAAGATGAACAAGGACGTTTTTTTGCCATGAAGAAGACATCCTAACCCTAATATCAGCTGTTGGAAGGTTCTATTCACTAGATAAGGAGTGCTCATCAGACATGCATGTATAGTCGTTGCCAATCGTAAGCTACATGCGGTTTAGATAATTTCATGCCAACTGCCAATCATGACACAACAGGGAAACCCTAAATCCACCCTCATCGTTTATGTTACAGCCGCCGCTGTTGCCAGGAAGCAGCAGGCCAACAACCTGGAGAAGCCTGCAGCCACGGCGCCGTTGGAAGCGAACAAGCGGAGGCGCACGGAGCACGAGGACCCCCGAGAGCCCGCGCTCGAGCATCGGCTTCTCGACGTCCTCGAGAGCAACAGCAGGATGCTAAGCGCGCAACTCGAGGCGCAGAACCTCAGCAGCCGGCTGGATAGGGACCAGAGGAGGGAGGAAACCAACAGCGTGGTGCAAGTCCTGAACAAGGTAGCCGACGCCCTCGGGAGAATAGCCGACAAGTTGTAGCTAAGTTCCTGCACGGCGCGAGCTCAATTTGTGAAGGGAAAGGTTGATCCCATTTGTAACTTTGTGTGTGATGAGTGGGGCCTGAGATTGATTGGTATAGCTTTGGTTTTGGACTGTAGTAGGGGAGGAGTTGTGCAAAGATACTGTGGCTCCCTTCTGCTACGATATATTAATTTCATGTAGCCTTGCTGAAAGATTAATATAGAGCTCACTTAGGAGTATGGGTCAAGTGACTTTGGCAAGTGAGCCACACTGGAGAACATTCCCTCGCTTGTTGAGCCATATAGGTGTGCCGCCCGCTTTAGAGATGGATAGTTTCCTGGAGGTCAATCCTTGCATCAATTGTTAATTATACGGTAGATCATGGCAAGGGCCTCGTCTTGCTCATGCATTTTGCAACTTTCGAGGAAGTTATGCGAGAAGTTTTATGTGCATAAATTGTTGGAGTCATTGGCTATAGCGTGAGAATTGTTTCTTTTGTCTCAGGAGCTAATGTATTGCGAAAGCTACTGATGGAATATAATGGTAATTTCTTGAGGCTCTTGCATTGTTGGCCCGTACACGTTCGACGCGAGTTAAATGAATAAATCAATCATTTTTAAATTTTCTCAATAAAATTTGTCCGGTTTCCGGTGAAAAATAATGTTAAATATAATGAAACTGATGGAGAAAATCATTGATTTAAAATTTGTATTTAGTTTGATACAATATCTAGATTCTTTTTATTTTTCTATTTAGGGAATTGGGAGGACCATTTTATTAAGGAAAATATTTTGCAGAGGTCGAATTCCACGTCCCGTCCACCCCCGCCCCCGGTCACCACGTCCCTATTTTGTTTGCAAGCATGGGTCCAACAGAGGAGATGCCAAGCATAAAATGGGGTGTAAGATTTGGCATTTAGGAACCGCTGCTCTTTTATTAATCTCTCTGTCACCAATAAAAGCTTTCCATTAAGCGAACAAAAGGACCGAAACAAAGCCTGTTTGGTGCAAGATAGAAAGATGTAAAATAGACTAACACTTACAACTTGCTACAGGACAAAATCCAAAAGAAGTTGATCTAATTGGCTGCGTACGAATTGTAGCTCTTCACTGATTACAAAAAAAATAATGTAACTTGTAAAGCCGAAAGTGGAAAGTATAATAAGCAAGTTATCACCTATGAAGTAAATATGAAGGATACCTTGCACAACACAAGTCTTTTTTTTTTCATTCACTGAAATGAGGCAGAAGCTCTTTAATGCAGCTGAACGGAGGGATATGCGTCATGTTGTCGGCAGCGTCGCCATTTTCTTAGACCCAAGCATCCTGATTGTTGACATTTAGCAACAATTATCAGCCGTTGTCGTACATATTTCGCAACGGTTATTAAAAAACCCTCACCAAATGTTATTAGCAACAATCCTATGTACCATCGCTATAAACTAAAATTGCACGTGAATGCTGGCAATGGCGGGAAAATTTTGGCTTTTGGCGACTGTTTATAAATTGTTGCCAAATGTGTGATTGTTGCCAATATTGCAAGTGACATTTTGGATGGCTTATATTTTATTTACTGCCAAAACCATTGCCAGAAGGATAATTGTCATCAATTTCTCGCTTCATGATATGTGTCGAGTGGAATTTCGAACATTAGCAGTCATTATTATGCTTTTAGCGACGGTTATTAAAGTGTTCTTATTTTAAAATGACGATGGTTATAATTATAACTATCACCAAATATACATTTATTTCTTTAAAAAATCAAAATTAAAATTAGCGTCAACATTTACATAAACATATATACATATAACTAAAATTAATAACACATAAGAATCTAAAGAAAGCACACACACACATATATCTAAACTAATTTGTTTAAACATTACAAAATACATATCCAATGTTCAAAATTATACACTATTCTACGACACCCACACTGCCAGCCCTGAATCCACTGATATGATAGTCATCGTCGTCCCAACAACACGGAACATGAAACGTCAAATAGTCTAGTCCACTCCCTCGTAGATATGACATCAAGTCATTCCACGATTGGTTCTACTACTAGAATAACCCATCCTACTGGTGCATTTTGCGAGTGGCCACCTGCAACATGGTGGTCACCTCATTAAGCTTCTTCTCCCTCTTGTTCTCGACAATCCCTCTCCTCTTCTCTATGTTCCATCATCTTTACCTTCTTGTGCAGGTGCTCTACTTGGGATGTTGATAAAGACGATCCTTTTCTCCCATACCAAGAAGAGATGGTCACACTCCCCCCATTATAGACGAAGCCTTTATGCTCCAGAGGCATCATGGTCCTAAATGCCTCCTCTTGTGTCATAGCAAGTTGCAAAATGGTTGCAGAGTTCTATCGTGACCTCAAGAGAATGGATCAAATCCATCATACACCACTATATAAATATTTGTAATTAATTTATATCTGTTGATAAGAAATTAGTGTAAAAAACTCTAAAGTACAATGAATTCTGTAACTTACATGTTTTTCCTGGTATGTCTCATGTATTCGTGAATGGGAGCCCTCAAGTGTTTGTTTGCTATGAGTTTGCTCATAAACTCCCACTCGATCTAGCTTAGCACCCTTGTGTGCATCCGACTAAAAGTTTAATAAAGATATCAGCTTCACTTAATCTCTGATGTATGTATTAAAAGTAATGACTAACGATACTGACATATCGGACTTCCATTGAGGCTATACTCATTCGACCCAAGAAGTGGGTCTATGGAGGAGCTTGGAACATGTTAGCCTTGTTCTTCTTAGCTTGCTCCAATAGCAATGGAATTTTTTATTAGTAAATAACTATATTACTTGTTATAAATTATAAATAACAATCAAATAATTATTTACTTACCTCAGTCAATGGATCTCTTTAATGCTCGCAAGCCACCCTCCAGATGTTAGGAACGATCATTGGACACATTCCTTAATGCCTCCTTATGTAGCTTGTCATTATAAAACTGAAATATTTATAAAATTTATTAGCACAAATGTAAGATTTCACATACATAAGATAATAATTTCTCATTTTAACAATTAAGGAATTTCTTACCTTACTTTTCAACTCCTCTCTCCATCCATGATGTCTTTTGCCCGAATGCTACAGGATATACTTGGGTACATTTGAATCAGTGCCTTAATCAAAAGTAGCCTATATTCAATAATAATATTATAGATCTTATATAAATTATTTATAATTAATGTATATAAAAAATAATTGATGTTCAAAATTTACCTCCACCTCTCGAATAATGGTCGCCTTCAACTCCTTGGTGGCCTTCCTCCAATCAAAGTAAGAAAGTGGCACAATTACCTTCATAACTGTCGCCAACTTGCTAGTAAGCCTGAGGTAGCACTCTGGCTAGAGTACTCTTAATTGAGATCTTGGTGCCCTATGGTGGTCTGTAAAGGTCTGCATTTTGCATTGGACCTCGTGTTTTTCTTAGCCAAACACGTTGACCATTATATTATAAATAGATTAAATAAAAATTTTAAAAAAGTAAACTTAAAAGAGAAAGGCTTTGGAATTTTACCACCACTAGGGCCTTCCACTGTCCCTAGCTACTAGGATGGGCCTACGACAGTAGTAGGCTACTACAATGGGCTTGCATTAGTCGTAGGCAACTCAAACTGACCTGCCTCAGTGGCAGACTAGTGAGATGCACCTGCATAATCCAAGCTACTCAAACGACTGATCTACCACCTCCTCAGCTTTGTCCTCGCCCTCCTCGTGTCCATTGTCCTCCTCAAATTAGGGTTTCTTGATGTAAACATGTTTATATTACATAAATCGTCTATTTATGCATGTTCTTATGCATGTGATTGTATCATACATTATAAATATTGCATAACATGTATCATCTTGCATTTAGTTTAGATTAATTTTCTCTTTTTGTGGTCAGGGTACATGGAGATATTTAATCAAGGACTCAGATTGAAGATCCAACTATATGGATCTGATTAGGGCGACGATTACAGTTCAACGACTCCAAGATCGCCTTGATCGGACTTCTATAGCATCAGATGTAGTCCAAGAAAGGTCAGAGATAAGAGGCCAGGTGGTGTAAATCCATACATCAAATGACAAATTCAACCGCATAGATGGGTTCGAATCGACAATCTCAACCCAAAAGTGTGAAAATCAGTTCAATCGGACATTTGTGACACCATCTGCAAGCATTGGAAAATGGACAGCCTAGATAGCGTCACGTGGCACCATTTTAGCCACTCACACCGGCCCAAGAATGCTTGCTGCTATCTTTCTCCTCATGCACTGGTCTGATCTGGGCCGTTTGATCTTAATCCAACGGCCATGGACGCGTGCACCTTAAATCAAAGCTCGCCTCAAAGGGCGGCTTGGCACAGCAGGCTAGCTCCTTCACGTGATGCTGAGGTCACGGGTTCGAGCCCCGCACACCTCCAATTAAAGGTGCGGGCATTGGAGTGCGAAATCCAACTGTTAAATCATGATCAGGTGGCGACGAAGGCATTAACGTGGCGCACAAAGATGTTGTGGTGGGCACATGCGCGATTGTATGTGCCCTTGCATGTGGGGGGCTCAATGAGGTGCATATGCATCTTAAGCCGTTCGATTTCACGATCGGACAACTGAGATCGCGAGATCGCGGGCTTAAGCGTTGAAGAAGAAAAGATGAAGGCATGAGCGTGATGCAATCTGAGCCGTCAGATGCGAGATGGATGGAGGAGAGCTTGCGTGTGCGATGAAGGCATTAAACATCAAAGAAGGAGAGGAGGCGCAGGCGTGCACGACCTAAGCCCACGTTTAAGGCTTTAGTGATGCTTAAATCCATCCCTAAAGGCCCTTGCAGTATGTTTTACACATGAAATGACCTAATTGTCCCTCCATTCTTCACCTATAAATAACCCTACGACCCCCACACTTTTTTCATCCCTTCATCTCTTCTCTCATCCCCTCTAAAGTTCTAAGAGTTTGTTCCAAACCTGAGATGCTCCATTTGAGTTAAAATTGGAATTTTTCCACTTTCTCATCCCTATTCGTGGAGCGCCTACGGTTGTCTTCTCATCGTCGTTCGGGAAGTAGATCCCGCTGCGACGTCGCCCTACCCTGTCCTCCATCGTCTGTCTTCATTCTCCTTCATTCTGCATCTCACCACCTTCGTCTGGGCGCTCCGTCAACGTGGCTTGTCCTCCAAGCAGCCGTCGAGGAGGATAACTTCTCTCCACCTTCTCTTTTATTGCTTTTTGGCATAGATTTCTTACTTTCTAGTGTAACGAGTAGTTGTAACTATTAGTTGTAACGAACATCACTCGGTGGTTATGAAATTCATGTTTATTCTAGCTCTATTTTTCTTTTTTTGTATCATTCTTTTCTCTTTCTTTTATTCATTATTTTTTAAGTAGATAGCTAGCGTAGATTCAATTCAACCAGCTAATCTACTTCGTGACAACAAATCAAACATTGTTTTTGATTAAACGTCCACCTCCCGGTGTTCGACGTGGAATTCCTTTTGAGTTTTGGTAAATTTATTTGTTGACGGATTTTCTTGCAAATTACACTACAGCGATGGGTTTTCCAAACTCAAATCTTTTTGCGACAATTTTTTGCTACAACATTTTGGGGCTATTGCTGGGGAGGCGTCGTTCTTTGATTTTTCGCATTTTCCTACTTACTTATCATTTACCTCACTTCTCTCCTTTCTTATTGTAATTGCAGGTACTCTTACGAGGTAGGAAATAGCGATAGATTGGAGTAAAGTACTATTAAAGGGTTTGAAAGTAACCCTACCTCCCCACCCACTAGATTTCATTCTACCACCTAATAACACAAACCCTAATTAACTTAGGAGCTTGCATAAACTCTAAGGTTAGTTTTGATTGTTTGTTTGACACATCCACCTGCCTCACCCTCTGTATATAAAAGAAAACTTTTAAAAAAAATCTCACAAAGGCACACAACCTCTTCTGATTCTTTATACTCAACTGGTAACCTGATCTTTGGGACAAGTACACTTATAACACATAATTGAGTAGAAATCAGATTAGGTAATCACTTGTATGCCTAATTAAGTGGTGCATCAGTCCAATTGTTTGAATTGTTGGGGTCGTACCACTTCAACTAAAAGCAACTTATCAAGTAGCTACCAAATAGGTTCAACTTTTAAGACTAAACTAGGAACGTCACATTTTTAGTTTGATTTCAACGGAAGACATCTTCACCTGTGCTTTAAAAACCTGGCGTGCCAACTGAAGTTGATTGAATATACCTAAAGTTGAATCCTAAAAGCTACTAAGTAAGATTTAAACCCTAAAATTCGCTGCATCCAAAAGTAATCTTGCTTGAAAATCATTAGTTGTGCATACACACACATATTAACTGATCATTAAGGGCACAACCCAAAATAAAGGGCCCATCACATTTCAAAGTACATTCAAATATATCCCTAATTAAAACTGAGTAGACGTTGGCCTTAAGGATTGGACATGCTCTTCAGAGCCCAGATCGAGATTTTTTTTGATTAATCTATTTCTGCCATTTAATCTGATGTCTAGCTAGGGAGCATAATCAAACGATCGCAGTTGGGGGGTATCAAAGAAACCTGAGGCGAAAACTAAGGGAAGAACCTTCTCCCCAAACCCTCTCTCTAACTGGTTGGATTGACCGGAAAGAAGTAGATCAAATTGTTTCTTCATCTCAAGATGAGTTCTGAGAGTCTGTAGGTCTTTAGGCTAGCCCACTTATGGACATATTTGATTGTTTGTATTGCAGGGACCTTTCTTCCTCCCGTTCTGTCATGGATCCTTCCACCTCCTTTTCGCATTTCCATTCCTACCCTCCTACCACTACCTATTCCCAAGAGGATTATTATCCCAACCATATTTATTCTCATCCATCTACTAATTAAGATAACTCGAATTGGGGATACGATTCCGGACCTCCGTGTTCAGGGTCTAACCCTGGACACCAAGATCTTGATTCTTATCCTTCTTTGAGCTACATCGATTATAGATCACCACCCTTATATAGACAACCTAATACGATCTACAATCAAGAAGGATATGCTGATCCTTATCCTTCCTTAGATTACACTACATATAGGTCATCTCCCCCTTATGAACACCCTGAAATGACCTATTATCAAAGAGGGTATCACGAACCTCAATTTGTTGACTCCCTTGCACTAAATCCAAACCTGGCCAACCCTGAATGAAACCATTTGGTTCAGGTTAATCAGGTCTAAGATAAGGTGTTGGCTAATTTAAGGAATACCATACAATCTTTAGAAGCTCAGCCAACACCTTGCCCTGAAGAATTGGAGCCTTTGCTTGAAACGATTGACGATCTTAAAAAGTATTTGTTGGATTGGCTCCGGGATGTTAAGGATAAGGACCTAGGTGAGTTTTTACTTGGCAAGTTATCGAAATTGAGGATGAGATTTGTGATTGCTCTAGTCCAATCTTGGGATGATTCTCAGGATAAACCCCTATTAGGAGAGTCTATATCAAAATCCACTCAGGCACCTATAGGGGGGACATGTTTTACGAGACCAAGGTTGACCAGGTTGTTCTAGAGTAATCAAATAAGGATAAATTGAATTCTTCACCTGAGATCTCTGAGCTGAGGAACGTGGAAACGTATGTCTCCATGGATCAGAAAGTGATTGATGATTTTGAGACAAACATTAATGCATATTCAGAATTCTTTGATTTTGAAGGTGAAGAATCATTGTGCGAGGTCTCACCTGAGTTTACAACACACGATTTTAGTGAGACAATTAGGCTTGAGGAATTCGATGAATCATTTGATGGCCCTAAAATTGAGGAACTTGATCCTATTGGGGCTCGCATGGCAGATTCAGATCCTTTTATTAAGGATTCAATTCAAAGTCCTAATCCTTAATCACACCCCATTGAGCATAATGATGATTCTGTTCTTGAGATCATTCGACCCAGGTCAATTCTGATTCAAACACAACTCTTAGACTTGGAAATTTTAGAACAGTGATTAACATGCAGGAGGTCTCAGAATTTGAAATCTTGATTATAGAGGATAGGAAGTGGGAAATGAAGATTTGGGAAGTCAATTTTGGAGGAAGCAGAAGATCTAATCTAAGGGTTCCGATTTACCTGAAATCACCAATCTTCTACCAGGACCCTTATGATATTTTTGACTTAGAGGATGTCCAACCTAAGCAGATATTCATTGATTATCTTCTTGACCTTGATATTTCCCGATTATTTGGACTTGGGTTGCATCCTCACAAATCGCAGGCCCAACCCCGCTTGCATGCTGATCTTAGGTTTTGGATAATTTTTATCCAAAATCTTAGATATACTCGACCATGGGGTATGGGTCTGCACCACAATCTGGTCCATGCCTGCGGACATCTTCTTCTGGTAGGTCCAAAAGTAGATTTTCTTATTCTAATTCTGACCTACGCCTGTGAATTCTTTATTTCTTCTTTATTTGTATAGTGTGCTGTTGAACGTACGAGTTGCTACGCTAACGTGTTCGATTTTAGAAAAAACCTGTAGTTGTAGTTTGAAAGCGAAGAACTCATGTTCAACAAATAAAATTTATACCGAAATAGAAATTCTGGGTCGAACACAGGGAGGCTACGTCGATCTATATTCGCAATTATATATTTCTTTTAGAATTTTTTCTTGAAAAGCGAGGCGATGTAATTACAGTGAAGCCATAACAACAATCAGACTAAAAAGGGAGAACGAGAGAGAGAGAAAACATTCATTTAATAATTCAGAATGTTTATACAATAAAACCAAATAAGCATTACACTAGAAAGCGGGAAATCAGCTACACTAGAAAGTAGGAGAATTCTACACTAGAAAACTATAAAGAAGAATGGGAGAGAGAAGTTATCCTCCTCGACGATTGCTTGGAGGACGAGCAGGGCGGGACGACGCCTGGACGAAGGAGGACGGTGTAGGACAAAGGAGGACAGAGCAGAAGAATGGGAACGGGACAGTACATCGTTGTCGTCGTGGGATCCACTTCCGAACGAAGGACAAAAATTTGACTTTATCTCGCAAGGAGCATCCCGGGTGTGGGACAAGCTTCTCTTGAGCTTTGGAGAGGTAGAGAAGAGAAGGAAGGGATGAGAATTTCGTGTGGAGGGGGTCTCCTTTTATAGTTGCAAGGAGTAGGGGCATTTTGGTCATTCCAATTTTAAAAACATTAATTCAGGACCTTTAATGACGGATAAAACCGTCGCTAAAGGTCTGAACGTGGGTGTAGTGGGTGGCGCACGTGCGCTCACTCGCTTGCCTGCGCGCGCAACGCACGCCAACGTCTAGTCGATCCCAGTCGTCCGATCGTGAGATCAGACGGCTTAGATCACGCTACGCCTGCCTCCTCAGCTCGCGCTCGCCCGCGTACGATGCCGCGTCTTCGCCGCGTGTGCAATAGCGCGTGGGTGCTATTGGGTGCGTGCGACCATTCGATCGCGATCCGACGCCCCTCGCACCCGCTCGCCTGCGCCTGATTTGAGGCTCACGGGGGCTCGACCCAGCGACCTCTGCTTCGCCCGCAGCGTCGTCTTCGCTGCACTGTGGAGAGGAGTTGGTCGCAGGGATGTTTTAAGGTGCACGCATCCATAGTCATTGGATGAAGATCCAACGGCCCAGATCATGCGCTGGAATTCCTTTGGAGAGGAAGCGGCGGTCTTGAGGGTCAGTTGGATGGCTGAGATGGAGCCACATGGTGCCATCTTGGCCGTCCATCTTCTGGATGATGTAGATGGTGCCACGGGTGTCGGATTGACTCGATTTTTACGTCGTTGGGCTATGATCGTCAATCCGAATCCATCCGTGTGGTTGGATTTGTCGTTTGAAGTGTGGATTCACACCATCTTGGCCCTTGATCTTCTAGGGTTCCCTAGTCTCTATCTGATGCTATGGATGTTTGATTAGGGCGATCTTGGAGTCGTTGAACTCCAATCGTCGCCTTGATTGCATCTGTATGGTTGGATCTTCGATCCGAGGCCTCGATGAAAAATTTTCCTTGTCAATGAACATAAAAGGAGACAATTAACCTCTATTTTATTCAAACTACTTTAAATGCAAGATGATGCATGTTATGCAATATTTATAGCATGCAATGCAATCCTATGCCTAAGAACTTGCATAAATAGACATCTTAAGTAGTGTAAACGTGTTTACATCATACCCCCATGCCTATCTTTTGCTAGTCCCTAGCAAAAACTATATGCTATTTATAAAAGAATTAGGTAGGATTATTTGGGCATAAGTTATTTTCAATCATTAAGAAATTGTCTACTTAGGATCTAAACTTTCAAAGACACAACAGTGCCCGAGTATTTGCCAAAATGCAGACAGCCTCAAGCCCTCGCCTTATTCAAAGAAAAATTTCTTTTTCTCTTTTTCCTCTTTTCTAATTTTTTTGGATTTTCAAGTTTTAGGGTTTAAGATTGGCTTTCTACGGCCATTCAACTCACCCAAGATTTGATGAGAACCCTAAGTTCTATGCATCTTATTGTGAATGTGATAGACTCGTTGACCAACAGTTAAAACGAACTACGGATTTCTACGCCTCTAAGTGACCTAAAAAGAATTCTGCCTAAAGGTGTATCTTTACAACCGGTAGCTTTCTCCCTACTTTTATTTTTTTACAGGGTCAACACAAGGGTGAATCTAGTGTATATCTTTCTAATTTATTCTACTTCTCCGCTTCTTCCTAAGTGTTTTGGGAATTTTCAGTGCATTTTTTGAGCCGGGTTCTGGACAATCGGTCGATGAGCTGTTACCACCGACAACTTGCCAGCCATACTCGTGCGGCGAAGTGTGGTTTTTTTCTTTTTTTCTTTTCTTTTGTCCTTTTCTTTTTGATTTTTTTTTTTTTAAGTAGGTGGATTCCCTAGTCTAAGATTTACCTAAAGGCAGCAAAAAGAGAAAGGTCCAGTGATTAGGCTCTGGACAACCTACCTATAGACTATTACCTACGATAACTTGCCAGCCATATCACTCTAGAAGGTTCATTAGCTACCCAATTTTTTTTAGAATCGCCGAACAACGAGTCAGTGCAAAGAAAGTGTGTAGATGCTTAAAACTCAAAAATTTCCTCAAATCAGAGGGTTGGTTGATAAGTCGTATACTTATCACCCAAACTTATTTACTCCAATTAAAATAGAATTTAGGTTGGCGAGGACTCGAAAAATAAATCCACATTTTAGTGGATACACGGGCTGATTAAGTCCAAAGACCTGAAGGGTCTTTGTGCTCAGATCCTAATGTGAAATTTCCTAAGATCGAAAAGTCCTAATGTCCAACTATTCCTTCCTAATTTTATTTTTTTATGTATAAATAAGAAGAGAAAAATAATTAACATGAATTTCACAAAGCTGACCAAATGATTCAAAAATGAATCCACCCCCCCATGCCTAGCTGATGCAATGTCCACATTGAAAAAGAGACATGAAAGAAAGGGTAGAATATGAAAGATGGCACCTGAATATGAAGCTCGTATCAGCTTTGTGTCGTATGTACAACTGCTGAGTTTAATGCCATCAGTTAGGCGAAGTCCAGCCAAAGAAGTCACAGAATGACTAGAGCAACTGTGTCTCAGACAGGTTCTGGAAGAATACGATCAATAACAGGCTTCAGACATTGACCATTGACTTTAAATGTGTTACCCATCTTTGGGTCAGAAATGTGAACGGCTCCATTTGGAAAAATCTGGTCAATTATGAATGGGCCATTCCATTTAGATCTATGTTTGCCAGGAAAGAGCTTAAGTTTAGAATCGAATAACAAGACTTTCTGGTTTGGCTCAAAGCTCTTGCGGGAAATCAGTTGATCATGTAGAGCTTTGGTCTGAGCCTTGTAAATCTTGACATTCTCATATGCATCATTTCTAAGCTCCTCCAACTCAGATAGTTGGAGTTTCGTGGTCTTTCCAGCTAAATTCAGATCTAAATTACATTGTTAGATGCCCAGAATGCTCTGTGTTCAATCTCTACGGGTAGATGGCAAGCCTTTCCATACACCAAACAGAATGGAGACATGCCGATGGGCGTTTTATACGTCGTACGGTAGGCCCAAAGAGCATCCTCAAGCTTTTGAGTCCAGTTCTTGCGATTAGGCCTAACCGTTTTCTGCAAAATGTTCTTGATCTCTCGATTGTAGATCTCAGCTTGTCCATTTGTCTAGGGTTGGTAAGGTGTGGAAATTTGGTGATTAACCCCGTATTTGGCAAACAAATTCTAGAATTGGGCATTAGTAAAATGAGTGCCACCACACTGATGATAGCCCTCGGAATCCTGAACCTACTGAAGATATTTTTCTTGACAAAATCGATGACCACCTTGTGGTCATTGGTTCAAGTGGGAATCTCCACAATCCATTTGGACACATAATCAACAGCAACAAGAATGTACTGATGTCCAAATGAAGGGAGAAAGGGTCCCATGCAATCAATGCCCCAAACATCAAAAATTTCGACAGGAAGAATTGGGTTTAGGGGCATCATATCTCTCTTAGTTATGCTCCCGAGGGCCTGACATCGAGAACATGACCTTGAGAAATCCTGGGCATCCTTGAATAAAGATGGCCAATAGAAGCCAGATTGCAAGATTTTTGCAGCCGTCTTTTTCCTGGAGAAATGTCCACCACACTCAGATGCATGGCAGAACTTGAGTATACAGTTGAATTCATTCTCCGATATGCATCGGTGAATAATCTGATTAGAGCCGATGCGGTATAGCTTAGGGTCCTCCCAGAAGTAGTATTTGGCCTTAGATTTGAGTCTATCCTGTTGTTGCTTGGTCCAATCTTGGGGGATTTGACCAACGGCCAAATAGTTAGCAATGTCAACAAACCATGGGATGAGGACACCTAAAACTGTAAGAATAGTTTCGTCCGGAAAAGTGTCAGCAATCAGCATGTCCGGACGAGAGGAATCACCTAGGAGTCTCGACAAATGATCCGCTACCACATTTTGTACCAAAATTTTATCCTTGATTTCAAGATCAAATTCTTGAAGCAAAAGAATCCAACGAATAAGCCGGGGTTTAGCATCCCTTTTGGCCAAGAGATGCCTCAAGGTCGAGTGGTCGGTATAGATGATAACATGAGACTCTAAGAGATAAGCCCTGAATTTTTCTAAAGTGAACACTACAGCTAGTAATTCCTTTTCAGTAACAGTGTAATTCCTCTGGGCTTCATCCAGAGTTTTACTAGCATAGTATATGACAGAGGGCTTTCTATCAATTTTTGACCTAGGACAGCCCCGATCACGTAATCAGAAGCGTCGGTCATGATCTCAAAAGGGGCTGTCCAAATTGGTGGTTGCAAAACTGGAGCACAGGTGACTGCCGTTTTCAGGAAATCAAATGCCTTTTGGCATGATTTGTCAAAAACAAACGGCATTTCTTTGGCAAGAAGATTGCTCAAGGGACGAGCAACCTTCGAGAAATCCTTGATGAATCTTTGATAGAATCCCACATGGCCAAGAAATGATCGTATTTGTTTAACAGATGTGGGAGGAGGAAGTTTAGCAATAGCATCAACCTTAGTTTTATCCACTTCAATTCCTTGTTTAGAGATTACATGACCCAAAACGATGCCTTCTTGGGTCATGAAATGACTCTTTTCCCAGCTAAGGACCAATCGTGTTTTGATAGATTGCTTAAGAATCATTTCGAGATTAGCTAAACAAGAGTCAAATGATTCTCCGAAAATAGAGAAATCATCCATGAAGACTTCCATAAACTCTCCAACCATGTCAGAAAATATGGCTAGCATACACCTTTGAAAAGTCGCAGGTGCATTGCATAACCCAAAAGGCATCCTACGAAAAGCAAAGGTTTCTTAGGGACAGTTGAAAGCAATTTTTTCCTGATCCTCGGGATGGATAGGAACTTGGTTGTATCCCGAGTAGCCATCAAGAAAACAGAAGTACTTCTGCCCAGCTAATCTTTCCAAGATTTGATCGATGAAGGGTAGGGGAAAATGATCCTTTTTAGTGGCTATGTTCAGCTTCCTATAATCAATACAAACCCTCCAAGAGGAAGCTGAATGAGTTGTGATAGATTCTCCTCTCTTGTTAGTCACAACGGTAATCCCGACTTTCTTTGGAATAATCTGTACGGGACTTACCTAGGGACTATCAAAGATTGGATAAATAATTCCTGCATTGAGCCACTTGATGATTTCCTTTTTGATTACTTCTCGCATATTTGAATTTAATCTCCTCTGCATCTGGCGAGAAGGGTGGGATCCATCTTCCAAAAATATTCTATGATTACAGTAAGATAGCTTGATCCCCTTGAGGTCATGAATGGTCTAACCAATTACCTCCTTATGTTCCTTTAGGACCTTGATCAATTTAATTTCTTGCTCCTTTGTCAATTTAGCACTGATAATCACAGGGAGCGTCTTCTGAGGTCCTAAAAATTGATATTTCAAATTCTCAGGCACTGGTTTCAATTCAAGCTGGGGTGGGTTGATGATTGATGGTAAGGTAGATGCTGAAGATTCAATAAGAGGAAGAGGTTGTGAGTGAACAAAATCAATAACCTCTTCAGAAGATGGTAGGTTGCCTCCTTATGTTCCTTTAGGACCTTGATCAATTTAATTTCTTGCTCCTTTGTCAATTTAGCACTGATAATCACAGGGAGCGTCTTCTGAGGTCCTAAAAATTGATATTTCAAATTCTCAGGCACTGGTTTCAATTCAAGCCGGGGCGGGTTGATGATTGATGGTAAGGTAGATGCTGAAGATTCAATAAGAGGAAGAGGTTGTGAGTGAACAAAATCATTAACCTCTTCAGAAGATGGTAGGTCAGCCATAGAGGGTTGCGGGTCAAATTTGTCATCCAAGGAGGAACTTTCGATTGAAGAAACCATCAAACAAGTTTCAATGTTTTCATTATCCTCATCACGTTCCTCAATAAATCCACAATCCTCAAATTTATTGATCACCTTAAAAATATCCAATTTCATTCGTTGATCCCCAAAGGCGATTTCCATGCTACCTCTTTCACAATTAATGTTGGCCTTAGCGGTAGCTAGGAACGGATGCCCCAGAATGATGGCCGAGTTCCTCAAATTATCAGGTACATCCATGTCAAGGATAAGGAAATCTACAAGAAAATAGAAATCCTTGACTTTAACTATAACATCTTCAATAATGCCTCATGGATTTGTGACCGAGTGGTCCGCTAACTGTAGCGTTAGTGAAGTTGGCCGAAGTTCACCTAACCCAAACTTCTCGTAAAGAGAAGTCGGAATTAGGTTGATGGATGCACCCAGATCCAAAAGTGCTCTATCAAATGTGTAATCTCCGATGACGCAAGAAATCAATGGAGCACCTGGATCTCTCTTTCTCTGTGGGAGGTGGTACAGGATAACAGAACTACACTACTCGGAGAGTACCGCCTTCCTTGGAACAGATTCTCTAGACTTACGCTTTTGTGTACATAATTCCTTTAAAAATCTTGCGTAAGCCGTTATGTGCTTGATAACATCAAGGAGCAGGATATTAATCTCAACATTCTTAAATAGATTCAGAAGCTCCTCATTGCTATCAACAGACTTCTTCTTCTTCGATTTGGTTAAGGCTTCAAGAAAAGGAACACGAGTCAGATCTTTGGAATCAGGTTCCTGAGCCTTGATTTCTCCTCCAGAATTCTCCTCTCTCTCCTCAGGTTCTTCAGGATTCAAAAGATCAAAATAGTGTGGTTGTGGAACCTGAGTCTGCTTACCACTCCTCAAAGTGACAGAATTTGCAGATGCATAAGAATTTGGGTCTTAGGGAGGGTTAGGAAAGATTGGAGGGGCTTGATTAACCATGAATTGTTGATTTGCAGAAGAAGAAGAAGAGGACAAGGAACCCTGCTCAACCACTTGAGCATGTGCGTGTGGGTTCCTCTGATTTCCGTACCCATGGGCTTGATTGCCCGAATTCATAATATTTTGCGGGTTGGGTACTGGTTGGGATGGTAAAGATCTGGGTTGACAAGAGTTAGCAATAAGCCCGGACTGCAAGTTATCCAGCGAGGTTTTCATTTGTTGCGTGAGCTGGAGCATGGATCCTTGCATCTCTACCATTTGTCAGTTCAAATCAACCTGCCCTACGGGTTGACGGGCATTCCAAGTTGGCTGATTAACCTGATTTGGAGGTAACTGAGTATATACTTGACCCTGACCCATTGGTCATTGCGGAGCATAGTTGCTGGGTCGGAATTGGATCTGTTGCCCTGGGTTTTTCCAAGAGAAGTTAGGGTGGTTTCTCCAACCCAGATTATAAGCATTAGAGTAGGGGTTGGATCTAACATTCTCTTGTATAGCACAGACATCCTCATAGGGTGAAGATGGAGAGAAAGAAAGGGAAGGATCAGAAAAACTGGGATCAAAGGCCCTAATTTGGAACCCGTGGAGTTCCGAAAAATGCTGACTCACAGGTTGAGCGGCATCAAGTTGATTCATGAACTCCCGTCCAGAAGGAGCTCGTGAAGAATGGAATCCTGAATTTTGGGATTGAGTGGATCGAGAGTTGTTCATAGAATTGCCAGCCATCCACTCTTCCATTCTCCTAGCAACCAAGTCCACCTTATCAAGTTTGTTACAAATCAATTCCATATCAAATGAATGAGAGTCATGGACTTCATTGACATTTGATTTGAGCTGCTAGGACCGGTTAAATGTATCCATGGAGGCATGATTGATTGAATTCTCACTCATTTCCTCAAATAAATCATGTGCACTATCTGCATCTTTATTGAAGAAATTACCTTCGCAAGAAGCATCCACATGATTTCTGAGTTGCTCAGTCAACCCATGATAGAAGATCTGCATGAGTTGCCATTTCGACACCTCGTGATGTGGACACCTCCGCAATAGGTCTTGGAATCTCTCCCAGGCCACATGAAACTGCTCTCCCGGCCGTTGGGTAAAGGTAGTGATTGCCCATTTTAAAGCATTGGTACTTCCGATTGGAAAGAATTTCTTTAGAAAGGCCAATTTCAACTCATTCCAAGTTGTAATTGGTCTTCTTATTGTCCTATACCAATGCGCGGCCTTATCCCTAAGAGAGTGGGGGAAGAACCTCATGATCATTTGCTCCTCATTTATGTTTCGTGCCTTGGAGGTTTAGACCAAAGTGGTCAAGTCCTCCAAGTGCTGAAACGGATCTTCGAAGCCAAGCCCATGATAATGTTTAATTAGGCTTAACACCTGGGGCTTGATTTCTACGTCACCAGCTGGAATCTGGACACTGGGACGTTCCCCATAATTTAAAGGATCATAAAAATCCTTCAAGGGCTGAGCGCCCTACATTCTCTGGAATCATTCCTGCATTCTTTGCATTTGTTCCAGCTACCTTCGAAATTCTTCTAGAGGAGGCTGTTGGTCGGCCATGGGATCAATTTGACAAAAATCCAATTTATGCCTCCTAGAATACTCTAATGGTCCTTCCAATCGGGGATTCAATGACCGTCTTCCTAGCATAAACTAGGAGAAGGTCGGAAGGACTGGGGATAGGGACCCTACAACACAACAAAACAAGGCTGTCCTTAAGTGGGGTAGCCTAAGGATCTACTGACTCCCAAAACCTGCCTTAATACTGTAAATGATTTACTCTACTTGCGTCTGTTCAATCCAACTAGTTAGAAGGAGGGACTGGGGAGAAGGTTCTTCCTTCGGCTTTCGCCTCTGGTTCCTAGTGTACCCCCCAGCCACGGTCGTTTGACGCTACTCCCCTAGCTAGACATCAGATTAATCAGTATAAGTAGGTTAATCAAAGATAATCTCAGACTAGGCCCTGAAGAGCGAATCAGGCCTTAAGGCCCACGTCTACTCAATTTTATTAAGGCCTGGGATTGTGGTGCTTATGGAATGTGATGGGCCCTTAAAATGGGTTGTGCCCTTAATGATTGATTGAGATTTGTATAAGTGCGTGCACAACCAGGGTTTCCAAGTAAGATTATTTGTGATGCGTGGATTTTAATGTTCAAATCTTGCTTACGTAGCTTTTAGGGTTTCAAATTAGGTGGATTGCACTCAAGTTTCTAGGCAAACCAAGTTGTCAAACATGGGTGAAGATTGTTTTCCTTTAAAACCAGAAAGAAAGTGGAGTGCATGGAATAGACCTAGATTGAAAACCCTAAGAAGGAGCTAATTGATGAGTTGATTTTAAGTAGAGTGGTGCTACCCAAACAACTCAAATAATTGGCCACAAATGCACCACTAAGTTAGGCACACAAAGATGGTTAACCTGGAATGATTTCTACTCTTTTATGTGTTGCTTTATGTGTACTGGTTCCACAGATCAGAACCCGGTTGAGTAGAAACAAATCAATTTGGTTAAGTGCCTTGAATGTGGGTGTACGTTGTGTGTTTGTTGAAAAATTGCCCCACAAGATTATCTTTTTGTTTTTTGTTTTTTATAAATGAGGGTGGAATGAATGTGAGTGAGAATCCAAACAACCAAACTATTCCTAGGATTTATGCAAACACCTAGGTTAATTGGAATTTGGATTTAATGTGGCGAATGAAATCTATGGAGGGGGGAAGAATGGGGAACACTTACAGTTGTCTTTAACTTCACTTTACTCCAGTCTACCACTTGATGATTCCCTGATGGAGGTCTCTGCTAAATAATAGATACAAGAGAAAGCAAGCTAGAAAACAATAAAGTGCAAGAAATGCGAAAAGAAGATCGGAAATCGTTGCCTCCCCAGCAACGGTGCCAAAATGTTGAACATACGAGTTGCTACACTAACGTGTTCGATTTTAAAAAAAACCTGTTGTAGTTTGAAAGCGAAGAACTCGTATTCAACAAATAAAATTTATATTGAAATGAAAATTTCGGGTCGAACAAAGGGAGGCTACGCCGATCTATATTCGCAATTATATTTGTTTTAGAATCTTTTCTTGAAAAGCAAGGCGATGTAATTACAATGAAGCCATAACAACAATCAGACTAAAAAGGGAGAGCGAGAGAGAGAGAGAGAGAAAACATGCATTCAATAATTCAAAATGTTTATACAATAAAACCAAATAAGAATTACACTAGAAAGCGGGAAATCAGCTACACTAGAAAGCAGGAAAATTCTACACTAGAAAGCCGTAAAGAAGAATGGGAGAGAGAAGTTATCCTCCTCGACGATTGCTTGGAAAATGAGCTAGACAGGACGATGCCTGGACGAAGGAGGATGGAGCAGAAGAACGGGAACGGGGCAGCATGTCGTTGTCGTCGTGGGATCCACTTCCGAACGGGGGATGAAAATTTGACTTTATCTCGCGAGGAGCATCCCGGGTGTGGGACAAGCTTCTCTTGAGCTTTGGAGAGGTAGAGAAGAGAAGGAAGGGATGAGAATTTCGTGTGGAGGGGGTCTCCTTTTATAGTTGCAAGGAGTAGGGGCATTTTAGTCATTCCAATTTTAAAAACATTAATTCAGGACCTTTAGTGACGGATAAAACCGTCGCTAAAGGTATGAATGTGGGCATAGTGGACGGCACGTGCGCACCCGCTCGCTTGCCCATGCGGGCAACGCACGCGCACGTCCAGCTGATCTCAGTCATCCGATCGCGAGATCGGACGGCTTAGATCACGCTACCCCCGCCTCCTCAATGCGTGCCCGCTCGCGTATGATGCCGCATCTTCGCCGCACGTGCAATAGCGCATGGGAGCTATCGGGCTTGCACGACCGTTCGATCGCGATCCGATGCCCCTCGTGCCTGCTCGCCTGCACCTGATTTGAGGCTCATGGGGGCTCGACCCCACGACCTCTGCATCGCCCGCAGCATCGTCTCCGGTGCACTGTGGAGGGGAGTTGGTTGTGGGGACTTTTTAAGGCGCATGCATCCACAGTCGTTGGATGAAGATCCAATGGCCCAGATCATGTGCTGGAATTCTTTTAGAGAGGCAGCGGCAGTCTTGAGGGTCGATTGGACGGCTGAGATGGCACCACGTGGTGCCATCTTGGTCGTCCATCTTCTGGATGATGTAGATGGTGCCACGGGTGTCGGATTGACTCGATTTTTGCGTCGTTAGGCTGCGATCGTCGATCCAAATCCATCCATGCGGTTGGATTTGTCGTTTGAAGTGCGGATTCACACCATCTTGGCTCTTGATCTTCTAGGGTTCCCTAGTCTCTATCTGATGCTACAGATGTCTGATTAGGGCGATCTTGGAGTCGTTGAACTCCAATCGTCGCCTTGATCGCATCTGTATGGTTGGATCTTCGATCCGAGGCCTCGATGAAAAATTTTCCTTGTCAATGAACATAAAAGGAGATAATTAACCTCTATTTTATTCAAACTATTCTAAATGCAAGATGATGCATGTTATGCAATATTTATAGCATGCAGTGCAATCCTATGCTTAAGAACATGCATGAATAGACATCTTAAGTAGTGTAAACGTGTTTACATCGTGTGCCTAGTTGAAGGCACTAAACTCAGCACGTATACAGTCTATTTTGATCTTGGAGTTGACTGGGTAATCACGAAATTTAGGTGCTTTCTACTCTACTCCACTCTGTTTCATGGCTTTTTAATACATGGAGGACATTGCATTAGATAGTCATGGGGGGGTGGATATTCATCTCTGAATCATCTTGTTAGCTCTGTAGATTCTTTTTATTTTCTCTTTATTTTTGAAAAAAAAATAAAAATAAATTTAGAGAACTTGGGCTCTAGAAATTTGTCAACCATAGAAATGATATGATATGACCTGAAACTTAGAACATTCAGGTCTTCGAGCTTAATCAGTCCAGGTATCCACTAAAATATGGATTTATTTATCGAGTCCTCACCATTCTGAATTTATTTCAAATTGGTTAAACAAGTTGGGGTGATAAGTACACAACTTATCAACCGGCCCTCTAATTTTAGAGTACTTTAAGCTTAAGCATCTACACACTATTTGCACTAACTTGCTTTTTGATGGTTTTAACAAAAGATTGGGTAGCTAATGAACCTTTTAGGGTGGTTTGACTGACAAGTTATCGTGGGTAACAACCCATTGGTCGGTTGTCTAGAGCCTAGCCACATGACCATTCTTTTTTTGTTTCCTTTAGGTAAATCTTAGATCAGAGAAGCCACCTACTTAAAAAAGAAAAAAGAAAAGAAAAAAAAGAAAAAGAAAAAAAGGAAATAGAAAAGAAGAAAAGGAAACAAAGAAATAAGCCACACTTCACCACATGAGTATGGTTGGCAAGTTGTCGGTGGTAACAGCTCATCGGCCGATTGTCTAGATCCCAGCACAATAAATTCATGTATAATTCCTAAACACTTAGGAAGAAGCGAAGAAGTAGAATAAGTTGAGATATACACTAGGTTCGCACTTGTGTTGACGTCATAAAAATAAAAGTAAAGAGAAACCTACTGATCGGATAGATACACTTTTAACCCAAAGTCTGTTCTGATTGCCGATTAGTGAGTCTAACACATTCACTAAAAGATGCTTAGAACTTAGAGTTCTCATCGAGTCTTGGGTGGGTTGAGTAGTCGTAGAAAGCTACTCCAAAATCTTAAACTCAAAAATCCAAAATAAAAATTAGAAAATAAGAAAAAGAAAAAGATCCATCTTTGAATAAGGTGAGGGCTTGAGGCTGTTTGCATTTTGGTAGACATCCAGACACTGTTGTGTCTCTGTAGTTCAGATCTTAGTTGAAATCCCTAAGTGTTAAAAAATAACTTTTGCCCAAGAAATTTGATACTAATTCTCTTATAAATAGCATGTAGTTTTGCTAGGGACTAGCAAAAGATAGGCATGGGGGTGTGATGTAAACATATTTATATCACATAAACCATCTATTTATGCATGTTCTTAGGCGTATAGTTGCATCATACATTATAAATATTGCATAATATGCATCATCTTGCATTTAGTTTAGATTGTATAAAGTTTTGGTTAATTTTCTCCTTTTGTGGTAAGGGTACAAAATGATATTTAATCGAGGCCTCGGATTAAATATTCAACTGTAAGGATCTAATCAAAGCGACGATTGGAGTTCAACAACTCTACGATCGCCCCAATCGAAGTTCCGTAGCATCAGATGTAGTCCGAGAAAGATTAGAGGTCAAGAGGCCAGGTGGTGTAAATCCGTACATTAGATGAAAAATCTGACCGCACGGATGGGTTTGAATCGACAATCGTAGCCCAACGGTGTAAAAATCGGTTCAATCTGACATCTGTGGCACCATCTACAAGCATTGGAAAATGGATGGCTTAGATGGTACCACGTAGCACCATCTTAGCTGCCCACATTGGCCCAAGAATGCCCGCTGCTCTCTTTCTCCTCATGCACTTGTTTGATTTGGGTCGTTGGATCTTGATCCAACGGCCATGGACGCACATGCCTTAAATGAAAGCTCGCCTCAAAGGGTGGCTTGGCACAGCAGGCGAGCGCCTTCACGCGATGCTGAGGTTGTGGGTTCAAGTCACATGTACCTGAAATCAAAGCTGTAGGTGTTGGAGCATGAAATCCAGCCATTAGATCTCGATCAGGCGGCGGCGAAGGCATTGACGTGGCGCACGGAGATGTTTTGGTATGCACACGCGCGATTGTACGTGCCTCTACACGCGGGAGGCGCAATGACTTGCGGGAGCATCTTAATCCATCCGATCTCGTGATCAGATGGCTGAGATCGTGAGATTGTGAGCTTAAGCATTGAAGAAGAGAAGATGAAGGTGTGAGCATGATGTGATTTGAGCCGTCAGATGTAAGATGGACGGCTGAGAGCTTGCGTGCGCGATGGAGGCGTTGAACAGAGGAGAGGAGGCATAGGCGTGCATGACCTAAGCCCACGTTCAGGGCTTTAGTGACACTTAAATTCGTCGTTAAAGGCCCTTGCATTAATGTTTTACGCATGAAATGACCCACTTGCCCCTCCATTCTTCACCTATAAATAGCCCTACGGCCCCCACACTTTCTTCATCCCTTCATCTCTTCTCTCACCCCCTCCAAAGCTTTAAGAGCTTGTCCCAAACCCAGGTTGCTCCATTAGAGTTAAAATTAGAATATTTCCACCTTCTCATCCCCATTTATGGAGCGCCCGTGGTTTTCTTCTCACTACCCTTCAGAAAGTGGATCCCACTGAGACGTCGCCCTACCCTGTCCTCCATCGTCTGTCTTCATTCTCCTTCATTCTGCATCTCACCACCTTTGTCCAGGTGCTCCGTCAATGTGGCTCGTCCTCCAAGCAATTGTTGAGGAGGATAACTTCTCTCCACCTTCTCTTTTATTGCTTTCTAGCATAGATTTCTTGCTTTCTAGTTTAACGAGTAGTTGTAACAATTAGTTGTAATGAACATCACTCGGTGGTTATGAAATTTATGTTTATTCTATCTCTATTTTTCTCTTTTTGTATCATTCTTTTCTCTTTCTTGTATTCATTATTCTTTAAGTAAATAGCTAGCGTAGATTCAATTCAACCAGCTAATCTACTTTGTGAGAGCAAATCAAATGCGATTTTTGATCAAACGTTTGCCTCCATGTGTTCGACCTAGAATTCTTTTTAAGTTTTGATAAATTTATTTGTTGATGGATTTTCTCGCAAATTACACTACAATGATGAGTTTTCCAAACTCAAATCTTTTTGCGATGATTTTCCACTACAACACTTCTGTTGAGGAAGATTCACCTCGATGAAGTAGCTACTAGTGTCTGGTAGTGGGAAAGTAAGGATTGGAGCCTTACCCCTACAACGAAGGTAATGACCTTGGGAAAGAGTGTGTAGAGGTATGTACTGGGGGTAAGGATGATGCCTAAAAGTTTTCCTAGAGGTACACCAAAGGGTGGGGATAAAATGCATGGTGGATGTTGGTAGATACATAATTAATAAGAATAACTTGTCTATTTTATGCTAAGTACCTAGTTAGATTAATACATATAGGTTGTATATATTGCATTATAATCATACATGCATATTTAGGTCATATAAGTGTTTTGTGTCTAATTAGCAACTAATTAGAGTGTTTTGAATAATGCAAGAATGAGTAGTATAGCTAAAGTAGCTTAGAATAAAGTTGTGGAGCCAATGAAGCTTGGAGTGAAGTGAAGCTCAAGAAAAATAAAGACAAGGAATAAAGAAGAGAGACATGAGGACACATGGCACGCCCTAACCTTTTCCTAAAACCCACCTTAAGACAACCTATTCTAACCTAACCTATGTCCTAAACCTATCTTAGAAAAATCACCCACAAATCTAAACTATAGATCTAGAATCCTAAGGCCACAACCCACCACCAAAAATAACAAATGGAAGAACATGTGGTGGACACTTCTCTGGTCAAAAAACCACAGCAAAAGTCCTCCAGTGCGGCTTCTATTGGCCCACGATTTTTAAAGACGCATATAATCACTGTAAGGCATGCACTCGTTGCTAGACCTTAGGCAACATGAGCCACCATGATATGATGCCCTTACAGTCAATTCTCATATGTGAAATCTTCGATGTTTAGGGGATTGATTTTATGGGACCCTTCCCTAGTTCAGACGGCTTCGAGAACATTCTTCTCGCTGTTGACTATGTGTCCAAATGGATCGAAGTCATTTCAACCCGAACCAATGATCATAAGGTAGTTATCAAATTCATTCATCAGAACATCTTTTCTCAGTTTGGGATTCCATGTGCCATAATCTTTGATGGAGGGACCCATTTCATGAATGCTCAGTTCAAATCACTGATGACCAAATAAGGGGTGTCGCACTGAATCTCTACTCCTTATCACCCGAAACCAATGGTCTAGCTGAGCTATCGAATCGGGAGATTAAGAAAATCCTCCAGGTCATTGTTCGACCTGACAGGAAAGACTGGTAATCCCGACTTCTGGAAGCTTTGTGGGCTTATAGGACTGCCCACAAAATCCAATTAGGCATGTCTTCCTTCAGGTTAGTGTACAGGAAGGCATGTCACCTCCTCGTCGAATTGGAGCACAAAGCCTATTGGGTAGTACATAACTGTAATCTTGATCTTTCTAATGTAGGAACCCACAGAAAGCTTCAAATGAGCGAGATCGATGAATTACTCCACGAAGCGTATGAGAACTCATGAATTTACAAAGAGCGGGTTAATGCCTTTCACGACAAGCACATATCTAGAAAGACCTTTTTCCCTGGTCAGAAAGTTCTCTTTGATGCCCAACTCAAATTATTCCCAAGAACACTCAGATCAAAATGGATTGGACCATACCTTGTCCGACGAACCTTTGGAAATGGAGCTGTCAAAATCAGTCAACTCAGCCATGATTCAGTACCTTTTGTCGTGAATGGTCAAAGACTCAAACTGTTCATTGAACTCACCGATACAAATTTGTCTAAGATAGCTTTCACTCTCTATTCTCCCTGAGCTCATTGCACCTGGCTGATGGTGTTAAACTCAGTGCTTAATGGTAGGCAACCCGTCATTTTTGAAAACCTGAAACCCTTCTTGACACATCTTATGCTGAACTCATATTGCACTTTAGGGTTCATCCATTAGAATAGCTGATTCCACCTCTGGAACATGTACCCGAGCTTGAAATCGTCCGCAACAGTCACCCCGACCCACTCGCCCGCCCATCACTTGTTCTAATGTATGATCTAAGTTGAACTTGAACCCACCTAATTTACATTGAGGACATTGCAAATCATAGGCATGGGGGGGTATTAAAGTGCAAAACACCGTGAAAATAACTTCACAAGAAAGGGTTTCATTGAAAAAATCACATATTCCAAAATTACCAAAAAAAAAAAAATTTGAAAAAGAACAAAAATATGAGAGGAAAGAAAAATTTGAAGGCATATTAGGTTTTGAGAAAAAGGGAGGAAACAAAAATGTCAAAACAAAGCACAATTTGAAAAGAAAAAAAGAAAAGAGATAGTCAGTAGTAAAAGATTAAGGAATTGACTTAGTTCTAGACCATATCAAAAGAAAGAAAATAAAAGACAAAAAGTACTAGTAAAACAAAGGAGAGATTAGTAGGAACGCTTATTTTAGGCCCTTGGGCTATAATCCTAGGCTTGAAAATTCAAGTATCCACTAAGATTTGGATAGTCCTCAAGAGGTTGGGGAAAATGCGAAGCTTAAATATTAGGTTTAAGGCTTAGGGATTATTCGACCTCATTAACTAACCTCTGGTTTGCAGAACTCAGTAACCTAATCCAAACACAGTCTGGTTCAGTGTGCCTAAGTATCAAAATCAAGCAAATGCATTAAACTTGTTCTAAAAAAGTTACTTAGATTAGGAGCAGATGATCAACACAAGTTGATTTAGATGAGTTCCCGGCACGGAGAGGCGGAAAATTCCCCTCAAAGATGTGCAATAACATATCGTCCCCTCGGTGGTTGTCTCCTAGGATATCTACATATCCTACCAGGAGCATGTAAGCACCTTATGCTGGTTCAGATGCCATGGGCGACATTATCTCGAAATGTCGATTGCCAAGGTTTGGATTTAGCTACAGAACGCCATGAGAGGGATTATCTCGAAATCTTGAAAACCAAGGTTCTTGGGGTTGCCATAGGTAGTGCTATCTTGAAGCATCGATTGCCAGGGACCTTGCGAGGATTGATGGTGGGGACTAGGAATCCGATACAGACCATGTTGTAAAGCTAATCCGAAGCTAAAAGTAAAAAGAAAAGAGAGAGAAAACACTCCAAAAATAAAGAAAAATTCCTCTATCTCTCTCTGACAAAAACACACTACAAACTGAACCTAGGCTAAACATGTTACAAGCACGGGTACTTTGATTTTAGAGTTCAACGAACCTTAGGATAGTTCTTGTGGGCCTTAGAAACCTTCGCGGTAGGCTGAGGATAGAGCTGGTCAGGTCTGAATCTTGGTTGGTACTTGAGTACCTCTAGGCCTACTATCGGCATTCTAACCTAATCTACAAAAAGAAGCACACAACAAAGTTTTTAAGCATCAAAAGGTTTTATGGTCTAGAATCAACGTTAATGCCTTGAAATTTTGCTAAGGGACTAGCAAAAGCTAGGCATGGGGGTATGATGGGAACACCATCATGAGCCATAACTAGCTCATTTTGACCCAATGAAGTTAGTAAATGATCCTACATAATCGCTAGAGAGTCACAAGTCATTGCATAATCATTCTGAAAGAAAAATAAGAAAATAGGGTTAAAATTACAATTTTACTAGCTCATCATGAATGCAGTACAACCACGATTTTTCTCAGGGGTTGAATAAAGGTCAATTGGTCTTAAAAAGATAACAAGTGGGATAGAACAATCAAAAAAGGGTTTGCATGTGTTTGGAGAATTAAATGATTTTTGAAATCCAAAAAACAAACCCACTTAATTAACTGAGGTTTTGATCAGGATAAAATTTATCTAAACCCTCTAAAATTCATAGAAAAATATTCTCTAGGGTTTATAACTTTCAATTTGACCATCAAAACCTATTTTGACCCAAAACAGAACCACAGACAAACATTTGCCCTAATTTAGGTTTTTGCATAAATTACCCAGGAAAACATGGTCAAAACCAAAATCCAACTTCACCATTGGATTCCTTAGGTCCAAGTTAGGTTTGTATCAAAATTTGGACCCAAGATGAATTTGTCTTGACCTAGTTTGGAAATTGGTCCTATCAAATTACTTTTTTACCCTTAACTTTCAGAATCCTTTCAAATAGGACCCTAACTTTATTTTCGTTCTCACAAATAGGTCCCTACCGCCATTAAAACTATTCCTACTTGCTTCGGCGACCTTAAAAAGGAAAGAACTTCCTGATTTCTTGACGAATCCCTTTCAAATTTGAAAGGGAAGTTCGTTAAGAAATTCCCTTCCTTTTGGATCCAATCCTAAGCCCTGAAACCTACCCAATCTCTCATGTGAACGCATGAGAGATTTAGGTATCTTTCAAAATCCTACTCCAGTGAGCATTCCAAGCTTGGAAGCTAAGCTTCCAAGCTTAAAACTCTCTCTAAAGCCCTATATTAGGACCCTCAGACCTCGCCAAGTTCCCTAAGCTTGAATTCCGACCGTGAAATCCCCTTTTCCTCCTTCCTCTTCTAGTTGCGAAGCTCCATAAGCTTCGGTGACTCCTCCTACCCTTTCTCGTCATCTAACCACAAAACTAGTGGCCAAATTCTCTTTCCCTTTCTCGTCTGCTCTTGGCCATACTAGCAGGAGCTCTTCTACCGCCGTCATCGTCGCCATCTCCCTCCTTGGAGAACCTTTCGACCATGGTGCCAGTCAACCACAATCGACGTCGCCCTATCCCTTTTGTCCTTATATTAGCTTCCAACGTTCCCTGTCCTTCCCTCCTTTTTCCCTAATTCTATCCCTCAAAAGCAACCGTCGACTACACATCTCCCCCTCCGTCTTCTTCTGCTCCGGTGAAGCTCTGGCAATGCCCAACCACTGCTCCACCTAACGAATCACACCGTTATCACCTCCATAAGCTCTACCGTGATCCACTCTTCAAAACCCCTCTCCCCATTCATCCTCTCGCCCACTCAAACCCACTGTTGAACAACCCACTGTTCTCCAACCTTCGCTACTTCCGCCCCACACACATAGACCACGCCACACCACGAAACCACTTCCACCACATCCGCCATACTCCAACAGACCTTTTAAGCTTATTTGATGAGGTCGAAAGACCATATTCGCCTTTTTCAGGTCCCAGGTCATACCTCCATTGACGAAGCTTCGACCAAAGCTTGAAGCTTGCTTCCTAGCCGATAACTTTAGGTCTTCGACTCCAGACGAAGCGGATTTGGTCCAGGAACACACTCGCCTGGTCAAATGGAGTTGTTGACCATTCCTTGCACGTGAATTAGACAAAGGCATCAGTTGCAGGTGCACGTGAAGAAGCGGGAGTAGATAGTCCCACATTGGTTGCCGAGGAGCGCTCGCTATCACATAAATTGTATTTGTGCTATAGGCTTATTGCCTCAGCACACAGGGGGTGAGGTCCCTGCATGCCACCCTTACGTGCCTCGTCCGCGACATCTCCCCCGTAGACCTGGTGCACCCGATAACCCGCCTAAGTGATTGTGCGGCAATCATAGGTCTTAATTGAACTAAATTAAGCTAGGACATAGCATAAGTTAGGGTTATTCATGCATGCATAGCACTGTCTGCATCTTTACTACTTTTCTTTAGCTATGCATGAATAATGTTATGATGTGCTGATTGCAGGCAATAAGCTGATCAGGAGCTGGATCTGGAGCAGGATCTGAAGTTGGATCAGGAATACCGGGAGTTGCAGCAGAGTTGGAGTAGAAGGCTTAGTTTAGATGTAGGAATAATAATGTAAGGGAGTTAAAGGTTTTCTATTCTATTAAGTAGAAATAAAACAGTAAAATGTGAAGAGCTTAGGTCCATCCTAGCCCTAGGATAGCCTAGAGACCTCCCCAAGCCTTAGCCACCCTTAGATTAGGTCACAATACCCTATGAAGCCCTAAAACCCTAGTTCCAACCCTTATCTGGACGTCCAGATAAGTTATAGGATGTCCAGGACCCTTAGCCAACTCCTGCACACCTCAAACCCACTTCTGCAATGTTGTTGGACGTCCAGACACTTTGTCAGATGTCCAATTTTTGTAGAGTACCCAAAATAGAACCTTGATTTCCCCCTGACTCAGATTGGACGTCTAGAACTGAAGTCTGGACTTCTGATTTTTGAGTATAAGTCATCTTGTCACATTATTGGACATCTGATACTGGTCTCCAGTCCCTGTTTTGAGATTCAAGTCTTGATCTTGGATCTCTAGCTCCCTAGACCTAATCCCAACCCCATAGGAACCTAAATTAAGGTGTCCTAACCCTAGTACATCACCTCTAAACCTACCTAAGGACCAAATTCCTCACCAAACCCAATTGACTTAGATCAAAGTCAATTACCTTCACCTAAGTCAATTGGACTCATTGAGTCCAATTGAGCTTAGGTCTCAACCCACACAAGTTCAATTGGACTTAGTGAGTGCCCAATTGACCTAAACCCAACCTAGTTGAGTTATTTCACTCTTAATTAGGTTCACACTCATTCAATTAAACTTAGGTTAAGTTTAATTGCATTTTCCACTTAGCAATTAGGGTTTGTAACCCTAATTCAAGACCTACACCTACCTAAACCCCTTAAGACCTAACCTAAACCTCTTGGACAACTAGAGCATGACCACACACACACACACACACACACCCATTCATGCACACACACTTCTCTAGAGTTCTCTAGAATTCTCTTGAAGTGGCGCCACCTCTTGGTTGCCAAATTTAGCAACCAAGTGGCATTCAAATTGAGATCCACAATTTTTGGATCTCAAAAACCACCTCTATCCTCATGTGGTTGGTCGCTCTTGGACTCTCTCTAGAGAGTTCCACACCTCTCTAGAGAGATGCCCTTGAGTCTATAAAAAGACCCCATGGGCGACCAAGTGATCCCTTTCACATCCCTTGGCTTCATTGGCACCACTCACCTCATTAGCTCCATACATGCCCACCTTCCCTTAGGTTAGCTACTCCACCTCCACGAGCTCACCACCATCATAGAGGACATCATGCCAGGATGCTGGATCAATCCTCCCTCTCTCCAAGGGTCGGCCTAAGCTACATTGGCCGCCCCTCATTCTTCTCCCGACCACTCCAAGGCCATCGGGGACCACCCATGAATGCCCTTTATTCTGCTAGATCTAGTTTATGCTCTCCATAATTTTATTGCTTTTATTACTGCTTAATAGCGTAGTCTTACTTCTCCCCCAATGATGCGTGCGAAATCCCCCCATTGATTCTTGTATGCAGTCATTTTCTGGTAGCTAGATTTTCGTTTCAAGCATTTATGTACAAGCTTTCCTCTAAATTTCTTGTGCAAACAGCTCACCAATGGAATGAATGAAAATGCATTTTTATATATATCTCTCATATGTTTGAAGTCACCATGAGCTTATTAATTGTTATTCTTTTTGCGTGATTCAAGTTGCCTGTTTCGAACTCTTAATATTCTTGCAACTAAGCATGTCATACCTAAATACGTAATAATCATGAACTGGCATGCGATTCTAAACAAAGTAGAGCAAGAGAGGATCGATTTCAGAAGTAAACAAATGCCTCCCAGAGACGAACGACTGGGACTCAAGTCTCGTTATTTTTAAAAACTTAATTTTTGATGAACGTTTTTGCACGATTATACTACGATTTCCGACGACTTTCAAATGCGCAAGAATGATTTCCGTCACTATGCCCTACACTCTTCGGCTGTGACCCACGCCCAAAACCCTAGTCCCGAGTACGCTCTAGGTTCGATTACCCATATACCTGGTACTGTTGAAGGCTCTGGGAGAGCGTGGCCCAGAGAGAGAAAGAGAGATTGTGCGGGGTAGGGGGAGGGTTTTGCTACTGAAGACATTGGCTGACACTTAGCCAAATTCAAGAAGCCTCCCCCCTCTGTGTGTGAAGAAGGGCAATAGAAGAAGGAAAGAAGAAGGGTTGTAGCTAAAGAAGAGAGACAAGAAAGAGAAGAGCAGAAGAAGAAGAGGCTGAGCAAAAGAAGAAGAAGAGAAGAGGGAGCCGCAACAGAGAAAGAAGAGAAGGGAAGAAGAAGAGGCTGAGAAGAGAGAAGGAAGGCTGTGCACTGTAGCACCAGACATTTAAACCATCTGATTAACCATTCAGCTATCTGATAACTGATTTCTAGGCTTTATTTGATTGATACTATTGAGAAATTTGTTGTTATTGTGAGGGGTATTTGGTGATTCAAATCACCATTTTACCTCATTCTCTTTTTACACTATTGACATTTGTTTTCACTTTTATATCATTACATAGAATTCTATTATATATTGCTTATATTGTGTTAAAATTACAATTCTTGAGATTTAAATTCCATATTGCTCCCTATGTTCGACCTTGGAACCTTTTTCGAGTAATAAAATTTATTTGTTTGAGCACTATTTTGGCTATACTACAACAAGACAATCTTAAACACCGATTTAGAGCGTCCAACATGTACCTCTCAAAATCACAATCAAATCAAATAGGGCAAGTTAGTGCTCAGATAAATAATCAAGAAAGATAAGATTAATGTGTGAATTGTGCTTTACTCCCTGGCAATGGTGCCAATATGTTGAACTTTCGTCAAGTTTTAATGAAATTGTGTTGTAGCACAATCGAAAAATATCTCTCAAATAGGTAAAATTTATAACTTAGAATCTACAATGGAATCCAAGGTTGAACACAAGGAGCAAATGTGGAATTCACAACATTAATCGCATTAAGAATTAATGAGCACATGTAATTGAGCATTCAAATAGATATTCAATGAATAATAACATGTCACATTAGTTATTCAATGAAATCCAATGTATCTAGAGACAAAAGAATGGAGATAATCTAAAAAGTGGTGATTTAAATCACCAATTAGATCTCTAATTAAGCATGCATCTCATAATCAATTTAACCTTAACCATAGTACTTAAATAATGCAATAGTATCTCAAATAATGCTCAATCAGATGACTTAAATGATCATCAAGCACAAGGCTTTCAAAGCCTTTCTCTTCTTCTTTGCTCTGCTTCTCTTCTCTTCTTTCTTCAGCTTCCTTCATGAGCCTTCTCTTTTCCTTAATGCTTTCTCTAGGCCTTCTTTCCTTCTTTTTCTCCTTCACAAGCACAAGGGAACTAAGGCCTTAGTAGCTAAGTGTCAGCATAGAGCACAAGAGAGCAAAACCCTCCCCTGCTCTCTCACAAATTCCTCCTCTTTCTTCTCTCGTAGACCCCAGATATAATCGGATCCATAATCAGGTTATCGGGTCATGTACAGTGTCCAGGGTCACCGACATGTGTGGTGACCGAGGAGTGATGATAGGTAGGTTAGCGGGTGAAAGGGTAGTGAGGAACCCGACCCCATAGTGCTTGGGTGAATAGGCTTAATTACAATTCAATTTATGCACCGCGGATGGTTCTTCCATGCTCGATGTGGCACTAAGGTGCCACCTTCTTTTCGCGTGTCTGCAGTTTCTGATGTTTTGCTAATTGGAGTAGTTGCTGCAATTGGGATCCTCAATTGAGGACCTAGAGGTCTTCCTGGGATGGTTCGGCATGGCCTGGGGATGGACTTAAAGGCGAATGTGGCTGGAGGACTACGTTCGTGGTCGGATGAGGTGGCGGTGGTGGTGGAGCACGGCATATACCTGAAACAATGAATAAGGCCTCACAGCCACATTAAAATAACTCAGGAGCTTCGCCTGGGCTTGGTGAAGGTGACGGTGGTGGTAGCATGGTGTGAGATGGTCTGTGGAGGTGGGGCGAATGTGAAATATGGAAGCGAAGGGGGAGGTGTTTGGTAGAGTGGTTGGATGGGTGGAACGGTGAATAAGGATGGGGGTTTTGCTTGTGGAGATGAGAAGGAGGTTGTAGAGGTGTTGGCGAGGAGTTTGGTGTAGTGGACCATCGGGGAAACCTCGCCGGAGGGCTACTGGATGTGGAGAAGATGGAAGACGAATGGTGGCATCGTGGATTGAATCTAGAGTTTAGATAGAGGAAAAGAGAGTAGAGGGAGAGAGAGACCTAAATAACCTAATATAATTGGATGAAAAGGGGAGGAAGACATCGGGTATGGTGTGGCCGGCACCATGGAAGATGAACTCTCCAGTGGGAGAAGCGACGGCGATGTAGGGGTATGGGTAGCGCTTGCTGGTATTGCGATGTGCGGAGAAACTTGAAGAAGATGCTCCTGTTGACTATTGTCTGTGGCGGCAAGCGAAGAAGTCAGATGGAGAAGGTTGTCGGAGCTCATGGGGGATTCGGTCGGAGAGAAGGGAAGGAGGGAAACTGAGCAAAACAAGCTAAGGAGGTGAGGTTTGCAATAGGGGATCTTTTATAGATCTCAGGGGAGCATTCCAAGCTTGGAAACCAAGCTTGGAAGCTTAGAGATTTCACACCTGTGGGATACCCACATATTCCATGCATTTGCATGGGAGATTGGGAAGGAAATAAGATTCAAGATCGGTCTCATTTGGAAGAGAATTCCTCAAGGAATCTCCAGTTTAATTTTGGGATTGATTGATTGAGAATTGAGCGAGAAATCCTCACTCAAATCTCAATGGTGGAGCTTCTATTCACACCAATGGAAGAAGGGACCTATTTTCAAAGATGATGAGAAACTTAGGGACCTATTTGCAAGAATTTCAAAAGTTATGGGCTGGTGTGAGATAGAAAGAGTTTGACTGGACTGAAATGCAAACTAGTCAAGATGATCTTTGATTGGGATGAAATTTTGGTACAAACCTAAATTTGACCAAGGAATTTGATGGTGAAGTCAGATTTTGGTTTTGACTAAGTTTGACTGGGTAATTTACATAGAAACCCAAATTAAGGCAACTTCCTATCCGAGACTCTATTTTAGATCAAAATGGGTTCCAATGGTCAAATCAAGAATGCCAAACCTTATAAAATATTTTCATATGATTTTTAAGAAGTTTATATGGAATTTATCCTAACCAAGACCTCTGTTATTCAAGTGGGTCTAAAATTAAGGTTTCGGGAGCTATTTTGACTCTCGAAGTACGTGAAAACCTGTTTATGTCTATATAAACCCTATTATTAGTCATTAATGCTCATTTGACATTAGTTTTATCCCTGGGAAACCCCATGATTGTTCTGCATTTATGATCTTCTGTTAAAACTGCAGATTTAACCCTATTTTAATGCATTCTTCTTAGAAAGGATATGCAATGAATTATTACTCTCTGGCGGTCATGTAGGAGCAGTTGTCAATTGATTTTGACTAATTAAAGTTAGTTATGGTAGAAAATGATGTTATCATCAGATGTCCACCATCTATTCTTAATGGTAAGAAATCTGTGATGACATAATGATGAGGTGTGGCTCATCATAGCTAAAATACCCAAGTTAAGCTAGAAACTAGATTAAACACTATCTAATTAACATAATAAATGGGTTAAGTGTGGGATGATCGAGGAATTTTCGCTTGAAATATGACATCATAGAAATACATCGTCGTAGTAAAATTGTGGTGGAAAAATCTCAAATAAAAGATATTTATTAGTAAACATTAACCACGAAGAGTTAGGTCGTATCCACAGGGAGGAATAAATGTAATAAACTCACAAATATGTAGTATTCATGTTCGCGGAGAGGAAAGATGATTTCATAGAAATATTTGTTAAATCCTTTGCATCAATCAATGGATGTGTTGCTCTAAATGTAAGCCCACAATTTAGGTAGAAGTCAAGGGTGGTTTACGCAAATTCCACTCAATAAATCAAATCACTAAATATGTGAATAGTGCATGTGAAGTGGCATACCATGTAATTTTCAATTGCATGCGTAGTAGAGTGCATATCTGAATGCAAATTTGGTGCAATATGAGATGAATAACAAGTGTCTAACAATTATAAGGAAGAAGTATACTGCCATAATTTCACCTCAATTAATTCATTGGGAAAATGATGGTTGGCAATGTCATTTGGTGTAAATTTTAATAGGAGCTTTATTATAGAGAAATAGGGGAATCTCTTCCCTATGCTTGCACAAGGAGGGGGAAGCATGGCTAGTCATGTGGTGCTTGGGAGAGGTTAAGGACATAGAGAGCTTCACGATGGCAGTGGTGGTGTCAACGGAGGTGGCTAGAGGCAACTGGCTGGAGCAAGGGTGGTTGCCGATGGTTGGGCGGATCAGTGTATGTACGGGTCTATAGTTGGCGATTTTGATGGTGGTGTCGGTCTCGTGGTCGTGTGGCAAGGTCAATGGAGTCAACGAAATGAGAAAAAATGGTCCGAGTTGGAGGCTGCGTGTGGAGGTGAACGGCCAACTTTGGGTTTCTTTGACCTTGATAGAGGTTGAAGAAGATGGATGGTTGGGGCGATGTTGCGGTGATCGTTGGGTGTCAAAGGCAAGGTTGTAAGGGTGAAGGAGGTCACTCTTGTGTGTCAAGGAGGCTGAGACGTGGGCTGGCATTGGCCTTGTGCTTGCCAGTTGTGGCTGCTACTGTCTGCTTGGCTGGAGGAGCGTGAGCGGGCACGATGGTAGGCGGTTGAGGCTGCTACTGTCTTTGTCACTGAGAGGGGAAGCTGGAGGTGCTGGTCATGGTCACAAAGAGGAGGCACGACCACTGGAGGTGGCTATCGTGAGGAGGAAAATCTTCGAGGTCGCGGTTGTGAGGATGATGAAGCCCGATCATGGTTGTTGGAGCAGAGGAAGAAGAAGACAGAAGAAGAAGAGGAAAGATGGTGGTGACATGGTGATGGAAGTCGAGGTTGTCGTAGTGTCGAGAGAAGATTTCGGTGGTGGCGTCGACGCTGTCACTGCCAACCATGGTGTTGGCTCACGGTGGTGGTGTCGATGGCATGGATGGTTCATGGTGTGTAATTGTAGGTGTGCGGTCTTGAGGGAGGAGATGAAGGTTCATGGGAAGGAAGCCAAGCGAGGACATGGTCGAGGATGAAGGCTCGATTCCTCTTGAACCGTAGTGGTTGTGGATGAAAAGGATGGAGGAGACGAGGACAGGTGTAATGCTAAGAGGAGCTCGCGATGATAGTGGTGGCGAGCGATCACGGTGGTGAACGCAGTTGATGGTGGGAACGAGAATAAGACATGGTGGTGGCATCAGCGCTGTCAACGCCGACCACAGTGGCAGTTCACAATGATGGAAGTCATCGTGGACGTGGGTGAGATGTGGCAGTGGTTGTGGGCACACGGTCATAAAGGTTGACGAGGTTGAAGATGGAGGCCCACGGTGGTGGTGGTGGTCTTCGCGTGGAGAGAAGACTCCCCCGCAGGGAGGAAGATGGCTGATGGGTCCCCTTGTAAGAAGAGGAAAGAGACTCCTTTGTCTTGTTTGAGATCTCCCAAAGAAGGAGCAGGGTGGTGAGCATCTTCTCTCTTTCCATTTCAATAAACCTACGTTGGCTTTCCAAAAGAAAAGAATTTCTTTCCTTTCTTTCTCTTGGAGAAAATCAAGTATATTTGATGTGAAGCCATTAAAATTGTCCTTCCTAGAATGACCCTGCATCAAAAAATAAGATATTAGTAATTAATCAAATTACGTAAACAAAGCATGTAAAATTAGTACAATGTATTGAATGATAATTTTAAAGCTTAAATGGTTTATCAATGAAATGCATTCTTTAAATTAAGTTCTTATTCCAATAATAATGTACTTAGGCTCTAATTTATTCCACTAAAGTAGACCTATCAAATACTTCCATTCCTAAGTTTTCTAGTTGCGAGCAAAATCATGTGAAAAATAACCAAATCCCTAGGCTAGAATTTGCCGTCATGATGCCTTATCGTGCCATACCTCTAGTGACTAGTTCGAAATATCAACTCTAGGCCTAAAGGTACCTAAGTACCAACAAAGATACGGACCTGACTAGCATCAGCCTTGGGTCAGTGATGATTACATTATCATAAGCCATAACTAGCTTTAATTAGTCAGAATCAATTAACAAAAGCTCCTACATAATCGCTTGAGAGTTATAACTCACTCACAATCCATTATGAGAAGAGTGCATTAAATCAGGGTTAATTCTATAGTTTTAACAGCACATTATGAATGCAGAATAATTACAAGATTTCCTAGGGGTTAATCTAGGGTCTAATGAGCATTAACGTCAAATAAGAGGGTCCACATAGATAGAAAAAGGGTTTTATGCACTTTGAGAATCAATTCACAACCCAAAACCCTAATTTCAGACTCGCTTAAATAAACAGAGGTTTTGTTCATGATAAAATCCATCTAAACCTTTTAAAATTCATAGAAAAATATTCCATGAGGTTTGGTAACATTGGTTTGATCATCTGAACCTATTTTTACCTTGAATAGAGTTAGATGGAAAGTTGCCCTAATTTAGGTTTCTACATAAATTGCCCAGTCAAACTTGGTCAAAACTGAAATCTGACCTCACCATCAGATTTCTTGGGTCCAAATTAGGTTTCTACCAAAATTTGGGCCTAATCAGGGTTATCTTGATTGAGATCCGCTCTTCTTTAGCTTGGTTTGGCTGCACTTCACCAAAATCCTCTCCCTCCGACCTCCTCCGACCAGCTTCGGCAAGCTCTCTTCCCCATCCTTCTACAACCTCCCAACCATCAAATTGGGAGTGCCAAACTCTTCCTCTCCTTCGTCCGCTCCTCACAATACCAGCGAGGAGCTCTCCGACTCTCTCTTTCCTTGCCGCCCTCTCACCAGAGAATTCCTCTTCCACGGCACTGGTCAATCAAAGCCGATGACCTCCTACCCCTTTCGACCGTTGCCACTAGGTTCTCTACCTTCCTCTTCCTCTCTACTCTCTTTCCCCCTCTTTTAACTCTTGTTTCAACCACTAATTTGCTTGCTCCCTCTCCATCTTCCCCACATTCGGTGTACCTCTGGCATGGCATCTCCGACGCTACACACTACCAAACGCCATTGCTCCACCTCCAAAAGCTTTACCTCACCTCATCGCACAAAACCCCTAAGCTAATTCCCCGATTCACCCGATTGAATGCCCCACCAAACACGACCTCCATTGCACTCTGATGAGATGATCTTCACTTAATAAGATGATAGTTAAAATGATTTGTCCTTCTATTTCTAAGTGGTAGAAAATCAGCTAATAAAAGTATTGAATTGAAATTAACCACTCATAGGAGAGCAGGTCATGTCAATTGGGAGACACTAGCCTGTCTAAACTTGCAAAAGTCACAAACAATTGTTCATGAAAAATTTCCCCCAAACGCTGAGCCGAAATCCCCTTTAGAATATGCTAATAATTGCTAGATATGTTGAATGAGCATTTTATATAAAACATGAGGGTTTGTATCATAAAACATCCATAATTAATTATTAATTAACCAAGAAGAAAATGGTGGCAATGGCATTGCATGTAATAACTAATGGAGAAGGAAATAGAGCATTCCCTTCGAGAGCTCTCCACGCACAGAGGAAGCGACGGCTGGAGGCGTGAAGCTTGTCGGAGATCCGTTGGGCTGAGGGCTTTGCGATGGAAGTCGTGGCAAGATGCAGGGTGGCCTGAGGTGGCCGAAAGGAGCAGCCAAGGATATGGGTTCTGGCGGTGGAGTTCCTTCTTGCTGCTTGCTGTAGGCGACGCGAGGAGGTACACACGGGTGTGTTGAGAAGAGAGGCTGCTAGAGGAGTGTACGGCTGCACGCATGGTCTGCTGGAGGAGCGTGCTCTGTAGCACGTAGGCGGAGGTGCGACGAGGGGAGGCATGCATTGCTAGCCGCACATGGAAGCATGTGATAAATCGATTTTTGCTTTCAAAAGTGGTGATTAAGATGAATTGTCGTATTTCTAAGTGGTGGAAAATCGACTAATCAAAATAATTAGAATTAAAATTAAACCACTCACAGGAGAGAGGGTCGTATCCACAGGGAAGCAATGACCTATTTAAACTCGCACCATTTAAAAACATATATTCATGATTAGTTTCATCAAGAAATCGGATCGAAATCGCTTTTCAATTGAGATAATAAGATATTATCATGCTGATATTGTAGTTATGCAAAACAAGAGGGGGATGCTCATAAAATCAACCAAATAGAATATTATTAACTAAAAATACCTTCCCCCTCAATGGCAGAAAATGCAAATTTTAATTAATGTCAAAACAGAGGACTGCTTGTAGCTGCTAGTGCGCGAGGGAGGAGAGATCATCGGCGACCAAGAGCTTGGGGAAGGTGCGTTGGGTCGAGGCCTTCGCTTTGGCATGGACTGGGATGATCGGACATAGCTAAACGATGGAGTGGAAGTCGGCGGCGAGCTGGTGCTGCAGGTGAAGTGCATGGCCACTAGAGGTGCTGGAGGACGCGCGGGCAGAGTGGCTGGAGTAGCGCGCTCTCTACGTGCGTGGGCTGGAGGTGTGGGTCAGTGGGGGAGGTGTTCTATTGCTACTGGAGCAGCGCTTGGAGTGGCTGCGGGTGGAGGTGCAGCAAGGGGGGTGCGGAGGCTGTGTAGTGGTGCAGTGGGTTGGTTCTGTTGCACATGGCAAGGGAGGCGTAGGAGGAGGCGCAGCGTGCTCTACGCGCGGGCGGAGCTGCTGCTGGTGATGAGTGCGGTAGGCACGCAGGTGCATGCATGCAGCTGCACGGGAGCCGACGAAGCACTTACTGCATGCGACGTTTCTGTAGGGCGATGAGGAGGTGCATGCGATGTGTGCATCTGAAGGCAAGGGGCAGTGTAGTGGTTACGTGCGGCACGCTGTGCTTTGTTGCTGCAATTGCAGTTGCTACATGAGCTGGGTGAGGACGAGTGAAGTTGGGTTTGTTTTTGAGGTGGAAGAGAAAAAGAGGAGAAGGTGGTGGGGGATGTGGAGTTGGTGGTCAGGCGATTACATGGTGAGTTTGTAGTGCAGAGCTCTGTGATGGCAGTGCGAGCTGTCACCCCGCACACCCACGGTGGTGAAGCTCCGCCATGGTTGGCCAGTGGTAGTGGAGCGAATGAGAACACGTTCTATACATAGTGAGGAGTGGGGATGGAGGTCACCTCTGAATGACAGCTATTCCTCCTCCTTTGTAGCTGTGGCTACAAGGATTGAAATTCAAACAAGCGGGAGGAGATCCACCGTCGAGTGAATGCTAGCAGCTGTGAATGCGTAGGAGGAGGAGGCAGAGGTAGAGTGGTTACCTACAGAAGAATAATAATAATAATAATAATAAAATAATTAGGATTATTTATACATAACTCCTCAACTTCTATGTTAATTAAAACAATGCATGTAATGCACCTAATTAATTAACTAATCAAATGCATGCAATTCTAGGTTAATTCTAAATGCATTTAGATTTGGTTGCCACACATGAATTATGCACTTAAGCTAAAAATATGAATTAATTTATTTACATCCTAATGTATGCTATCTAAATGCTAAAATTAACTTAATGTCTAGGCACTTAAATACTTAAATAGCCCACAAATATGGGCTATTCAAGTACCCCCATGTCTAATTTTTGCTAGTCCCTAGCAAATCTAAGCAATAACCTAGCACTCCAAGTAGACTAGCCAACCCAGTCTACTTTTGCTAGTCAGTCTTCCCTTAGAAACATGTTAAGTTCAGACTTTTAGACCTAAGGTTCCCAAGTAGTTGCTAAGTTACAGACTAGTTCAGCTAAAGACGAGTTGTAGGCACAAGTTTCCCTGATTTCTAACTCTACCCTAGGGTTTATTTGTCCCAGAGATTAAAGCATCCGTGCATGTGCATTGGTATGAGTTATTTGAGGTTGGTATGATTGCCAACCTAGAAAGCGAGTTTTTCTTTTTTGTAAGATATTTTTGTTTGATTCCTCTAAGTTTAACCTTGGATTAGCTTTCAACACGATCAGTGTTGGATTCATTGTTCCCATCACCGAACCTCGAAGGGTGCCTGACTTTCGATGCTTTGAGATAGCACCGCCCATAGCGACCCCAAGAACTCCTAGCAATCGACACTTTGAGATAGTATTGCCCATGGATTTCTTAAGCGAATTCAGGCCTGTGGCAATCGGCACTTTGAGATAGGGCCGCCCATGATACCTAAACCGTACAATGCGCTTACATGCCCCCAGTAGGATGGATATCCTAAGAGACAAGTGCCGAGGAGGTGACATGTTATCATCGCATCCTCAAGGTGAGTATATATTCCACCACTCCTGCGGCAGGAACTCTTCCAATCAAATTGTATTTTCAAGCTTCTCCTAAGTCAAAACTAAGAGAACCAACTTTTCTTTAAGAAATGAATTAGGGTGATCACTATTTACACAAGACCAAGTGTGTGTGAAATGTGGATGCTTAGGTTATAAGGACCCGTAAACCAAAAGGTAGAAAAAAACTCCAAGTACTACCCGACCTTTAACTAAATCCCTAGCTTTCCTTCCTCAACCTCTTGAGGAATGGTCTGTAACTTGACTCCTACTTAAGTTTTTAAGTTCACAAAGGACCCTAAAGTTCTAAAGCTAGTAGCTCACTTAGCTTCTAAAGTTCGACACCTAGAATCAACTTAGTTTAACCTAAAGTTTTGGTCTACTTAAGAATGCAGGGCCCAACCAGTTAAGATCAATAATACAAAATGTTTTTCTTATTTTCTTTCTTTTTTTTCATTATTTTCTTCTTCTTTTGTTATTTTTCATTTTTTTTAATGCAATATGCATGAATGAATGCAAAATGTAGACATGCTATAAATAGATACCTCAGGTCCTCTCCCCCATGCCTAGTTCAAACAATGTCCTCATTGGAAACAAAACAGTTAAAGGAAGATATTACCTGAGGTAGAGAATGATTGGAGCTAAGGATCCTCAGGAGTGACCTCGTCAACCAGATGGCCATCCAAAGTAATGTATGGTTTTAACCATTGGCCATTGACGACAAAAGGGAGTGGCCAAAGAGGAAGGGCTCTTAATCTCCATAGCCGCATGCGGAAACACTTTAGTGATTATGTAAGGCCCATCCCAATGAGATTTTAATTTCCCTGGAAAAAGCTAAAGTCTAGAATTGAAAAGCCAGACTTGTTGGTTGGGCTCAAAGGTCTTTCTAACGATATACTTATCATGCAAGACCTTAGTTATCTCTTTATAAGCTTGAGAGGTGTCATAAGCATCATTCCTCAGCTCCTCAAGCTCACTTAATTCCAGAAGTCGTGCCTTATCTGCCTTTTCTAAATCCATGTTAACACTTTGAATAGCCCAAAGTGCCCTATGTTTCAGCTCAACGGGTAAATGGCATGCTTTCCCGTACACAATCCGAAACGGAGATGTACCCAAAGGGGTCTTATAGGCCATTCGATATGCCCACAAAGCATCATCGAGCTTTTTGGACCAGTCCTTCCTATCAGGTCTAACGGTCTTTTCTAAAATGTTCTTTATCTCCCTATTCGACACTTCAATTTGGCCACTCGTTTGAGGATGGTAAGGGGTAGCGACCTTATGAGTTACTCCCAGACTCCTGAGTAGCCGATTGAAGTGGTGGTTTCGGAAATGAGGTTCCCCATCACTTATAATGGTCTTAGGGTAGCCAAAATGAGATATGATATTGGCCTTCACAAATTTCAAGACCACAGAGTGGTCATTTATGCGTGTAGGAATGGCCTCTATCCATTTAGAGACAATCAATTGCCACCAAGATATATTCATAACCGTGGGACGAAGGGAAGGGACCCATAAAGTCAATTCCACAAACATCAAAAATTTCAACAGATTGAATAGGGTGTTGAGGCATCTCATTCCTTTTCCTAATCGTTCTAGTCTGTTGACATCTAATACAAGCCTTAACAAAATTATGAGAATCCGTAAATAATGAAGGCCACCAAAAATCGAACTGGAGAACCTTAAAAGCAGTTTACTTAGCACCAAAGTGTCCTCCACAATGAAGTTCATGGCAAAAACTCAGCAAACTTTATTGCTCCTCTTCAGGTATGCATCATCGGAATACTTGGTCTTGTCCAACTCTAAATAATTCAGGCTCTTCCCAATGAAAGTATCTAGCTTGGGAAATGAATCTCTTTCTTTTCTGCTCATCCCAAGAGCCAGGAGTTTCTCCAGTGGCCAAGTAATTGACGGTATCAGCATACCAAGGTGAAGTTGGTGTTATCGCCATAAGAGTTTCATCAAGAAATGTCTCACAGATTTCTCTAGATGAAGAGTCATCAAGTGGAAGGCGAGACAGGTGGTCAGCCACAACATTTTCTACTCCTTTCTTTTCACGTATCTCCAAGTCAAATTCTTGAAGGAGTAGGATCCACCTAATCAGATGTGGCTTAGAATCCTTCTTGGCAATGAGATGTTTCACTGCCGCATGATTAGTGAAAATAACCACCTTAGACCCAAGAAGATAAGACGTAAACTTCTCCAGAGCAAAAACTACAGCAAGTAATTCCTTTCCAGTGACGGTGTAGTTTTGTTGTGGTTTGGTTAAAGTCTTGCTGGCATAGTGCAGCACATGAGGCCTTCCCTCAACCCTTTGTCCAAGGACTGCTCCCACTGTATAATCCGAAGCATCACACATCAACTCAAATGGGAGTGTCCAATCAGAAGCTCGGAGAATAGACACAGATATCAAGGCTTCCTTTAGAGTTTGAAAGGCCTCGGCACACTTTGAATCAAAATTGAAGGAAGATTCCTTCGCCAACAGGTCACAAAGTGGCCTAGAAATTTTATTGAAAATTTTAATAAAGTGCCTATAAAATTCGGCATGGCTCAGAAAGGATCTAATCTGTTTGACATTCGTGGGCAATGGAAGTTTGGAAATAGAATCAATCTTGGCTTTATCTACTTCCAAGCCTTGCTCAGACACAACATACCCAAGTACAATTCCTTTCTGTACCATGAAGTGGCTTTTCTCCCAGCTGAGGACTAAACCAGTCTCCTTACATCACTTCAGCACATTCTCTAGGTGCAGGAGACACTGGTCGAAAGACGAGTTGTAAATGGAGAAGTTGATAAGCTCATATTTGTGAGCTAATTAAATGTCTAAATACTTAAACATTAAGGTAACGCATCCATTTATTTATCATGCATTAGGATGTAAATAGATTAATTTATATTTCTAATTTAATTACATAATTCATGCATGTCATTCATAATTAAAGGCATTTGGAATTGACTTAGAATGACATGTAATTAAGTGCATTACATGCATTGTTTTAATTAACATAGAACTTAAGGAATTGTGTATAAATAATCCTAATATTTTATTTTATTAATTCTTCTCCTTCTTCCCGCAGGCAACTGCTCCACTTCCTCCACTGGTGCATTCACTCTCCCCCAGCTGCCTGCACTCAAGACCCCATTCATGGAGGAGCGGGAGAGATGGATCTAGTCGGGGCAGTTGCGACTACAAGGGAGAGGAGGAGGCAGCTATGCTTGGGGCCTCCATCCCCACTTCTCAATGTGTAGAGAACTTGTTATCATCTACTCCACCACCACCGGCCAACTGCGGCGGAGCTTTGCCACCGTGGGCATGCGAGGTGACAGCCTGCACCGCCATCACAAAGCTCCGTATTACAGATCACCTCAACCGATGACCGTCGTTGCGCACATTCTTGCTCACATAAGACGTCCCTGCCTTTGTCCACGCATCACGCCACCACCAGCATCGCTTGCATCCTCCTTCCTATGCACGACCAACAGGGCGTTCGCACATGTAGCAGCGCGCAACCTCCTGCACGTGCCCCTTTGCTGCCTCCAGCCCGCGCGACCGCCCTTCAACTCCACCGCAGCAAGCGTGTGCAGGCCCTCGCTGCACTTCCTCCTCGCAGCAACACCGTCAATGCTTGTAGCAATAGCGGCCGCATGTCCTCCAGCTCACTGACCCTCTCCGGCGTGGGCAGAGCACACGCTGCAGTTGCTACTCTGCCTGCACACAGAGTGCGCTGCACCTCCACCAGCATGCCCTCCAACAGCTCCGCCCGTATGCCCTCCAGCAGCACCGCCCGCGCACCTTCAGCGTGCAGGGACATCCGTTCGCTGTGCCTCCAGCAAGCAGCACCTCCAGCAGCCTCCCACACTGTGCGTGCGCATCCCCCTGTGCTCCTCCTACCCTCTAGCCGTGTGTTGAGCTGCTTCACAGTAGCAGCAACCAACCCATCGCCGCTGCCCCTCAATGTTCCATCCGACCACCTCGGGCCACCCTGCACATCACTGTGACCACCATCGCGAAGCCCTCGCCTCACTCATCTCCTACGCCAAGTCTCACCTCCAATCGTGGCCAGTCGTGCACACATGCGAAGCTCGAAGCAAATGCTCTGTTTCTTATTGTATTAATATTTACATTCACATGCCATTGCCACTCTTTTTATTTTGAATTTATTAATTAAATATTATGGCTAATTTATGCAAGTGACCTCCTGATGAGAACCTCATCATGAGCCATAACTAGCTCATTTTGACCTAATACAAAGGATAAAAGCTCCTACATATCTCAAGGAAAGGCTTAACTCAGAGAATTCTGAGTTTGAGAAGAAAACAAGTCATAAGGGGTAAAAATGCAATTTTACCAGTATAATCTGCATACAGGGTAATTCAGGGCCCAAACATAGGTCAAAGCAGCTTAATAAGAATAAAAGTGGGATGAGATGATCTAGCAAGGGCTACAGCACTTCCAAGAAACTAAATGATAATCTGTAACCCTAAAACAACCCACTTCAATTCACAAGGTTCGAGGCAAAGTAAAAATAGAATAAACCCTCTAAAATTCATAGAAAAATAATCTCTAGGGTTTAGAACCTTCAATTTGGCCTTCAGAACCCATTTTGACCTACATTGAGAACCATGCCCAATTAATAACTTAATTTGGGTTTTTGCGTAAATTGACCGGTCAAACAAGGTTTAATATAGAAATGAAATTCACCATCAGATTCCTTAGGTCCTAATTAATCATGTATAAAAACTTGAGCCTAAGAAGAAACCTCCTTGACCGACTTTACACTTTGGTCCTCATATATTTACTCTTTGGCCCTCAACTTTTGAACCCTCGCATTTTGGCCCCTAACTCTCCTTCGTTCTTTGCGATCAGGTCCCCCCCTGCAAAACCTGCCAGCACCATGCTCCAGCGACCTTGCGCGGAGCATGGCGCCGCGCAGGGTGAGGGGGGAACCTGGCAAGTAAACCGGGGGTGCCCTGCGTCGTCAGCCGTCGCAGGGACACCCCCTTGGTCGTTGTAACCCACCATACCGGCCGTGCGAACGCACGGACGGTATGGGTCTCCATCTCCGGCGTCCTCCGGCGAGGGAGACACGTCGTCTCCCTCCGCCTTCCTCCCTGTTTTGATCCCTATAAATACCCCCCGTTGCTCCACCGACCGAGGTAGCTTGGATCTGACGGAGAAAACCCCCAACGTTCCTCTCTTCTCTCTTCGGCAGACGCTCACCAGCTCCGGCGGTTCCTCCCCCTGCTCCTCTTCGCTCTGCCGCAATACCAGCAGCAGAGACTTCCTCCCCTGCTCTTCCCGCGCCATGCCGCACCCAGCTGGTGCCTCTCCGGCTCTCTGCTCGCCGCCGCCCCTTTCCCTGAGCATCGTCTTCTCCGGCGACAGTCGATACGACTGTCGCCCTGCTACTCCCCCTTCGTCCCTGCAAGTAAGCTAGAACTACTCCCCTTCTTCTTCTCTTTCTTTCCCCACTTTCAATTTATTCAATTAAGCCCTCGACCGACCCTGACCATCGTCACCCCCTTCGTCTCCGGCCACCCTCTGGCGAGATGCTCCCATCGCTCCACAGCCTCACACCTCGCCGACCCTCACCGAACCTCCGCCTCATCACACTGAGCACCCCCCACCTCTTTACTGCCACTCCACACCTCCGTAACGCTTCCCCCAACAAACCCATCCTCCGACCCACAGTCCGACCTAGGGCAGCCTTGCACGCCGCCCCACGCCTCGCCACCACCCACACGAGCTTCGCCGCACCCTGGCGAAGCTCCCGGCACCTTCTGATTAGGCCGAGAGGCCGTTTTTCTGTGAACAGGCCACCCGACCTCCGCCGCCATTGCCGTGCAGAAGGAGCTGCTTCCGCCTGCAGCTACAGGCGCGCCACGCTCAGCGCCATGCCCAGATTCGACTCCCAGGCCTTGCGAGGCGTTTCGACAAAACACCAGGCTCGCAGCTAAGGCAGAAGGCTTCGCGTGACGCCGCGATCGCCCGCTTCTTTCCCCGCTGCGGGCGCGCAATTGAGGTGGGACATTTAGTCCCACCTCGGAAAAGTCTGAAGAGGCGCAGCGATATAAGACGCAAAAGTGCTGGAGGCTTACTGCCTCAGCACACGGGGTGAGGTCCCCTTCACCCGCCCGGTTACCCGGTCTCGTCCGCACTCACGCCCCGCAGACCTGACCCGACCCGACCCGACTTAGACTGACCTGCACTCCTCGCCCACCACGCACGCCGGTGGGCCTGGACCCGGGCGCGACCCGTACCCGACTACCCGGCAGCTCTGGGAGAGCTTTCCCAAGAGTGGTTTCAGAGAGAGAGAGACGCGGGGGGAGAGGGTAGAGTAGGTTTTGCCTCTGACGTAAAACTCTGAAGTGTGCAGGCACAGGTGAAGAAGAAGGACCGCGGAAGAAGAAGGAAGCTGAGGGAGACACTGTAGCAACAGGCAGTTTAAGTCGTCTGATTTGGAAATCAGACGACGTCCTGAAGAAAAAAAAAAAAGAGAAAGAAGGAGGGGCGACGTCCTGACTGGAAGAAGAAAATCTGAAGAACATCAGAAGAAGGCGAGGCAGAGGAGAACACAAAAGAACAAGGGAAGAACTGAAAGAAGAAAAACAAAGAAGAAAGAAGAAGATCTGAAGAAAGACAGAAGAAAAAGGAAGAGCAGGAACAACTGGAACAAGAAGAAGAGCATCACCACTGCAGAAGAAGAACATCACCTCTGCAGACAAAGAAGAAGAAGATCTGAGACGAGGAGAAACAAAGAGAAAAAAAAAAGACACCAAATTCTTTCTCTCTTTGTTTATTTTTGTAAAAGAAACATGTATATCTCTAGAATACAACTTGCTCCCTGAGTTCGACCTCGGGAACTCTTTTCCGAGTAAAAAAAAAAAAAAAAAAAAATTTTTTATTTGAAATGATGGCAACAACTGGCTATATTACAACGACATAACAATAAAACCCGGTTATCTCTCGAAGCCATCGTTATCACCTCCCTCTTTCTCATAAATGCCATTTTAGCATGATCTCTTATTGTTTTCTACATCTGAAGGTGGATTGGCTCGATTTCTCAATGAAATTAATCGTGAACATTTGTTTTTAACCTGTGCAAGTTTAAATAGGTCATTGCCTCCCTGTGGACACAACTCTCTCTCCTATGAGTGGTTTAATTTTAATTCTAATTATTTTGATTAGTCGATTTTCCATCACTTAGACATAAAACGATAAATCTTCTTAATCATCATTTTCGAAAGCAAAAAATCAACTTGTCAAATGGTGCCATTGTCAGGGAGGCAATGAGCCTGTTAAACTTGCATTCATTTATTTATTGGTTCACACATCATTTTTGAGGCATATTTAACTTCAATCTTTTTGGTGCGAGGTACTCATATCTGCTTGACGAGTTGTTGCACTAGCCTCAGCTACATCGAGGTGGACCTTATTTCCACTTCTTAGAGGACACCGTGAGCTCCATTTCTGAAGGTAGGAGCTCGACGCACTGTGGTGGGCCTTGTCTCCATCACTAAAGGGGGACATCTGGAGTGATCATCTTCGTCTACGTCGATTTTTTTTGCTAGATAAAATTTAGGTTTTAGAACTTAATTTTCCTTGCACATTTGGTTTAAGACCCTTGTTCTGGGGTACATTTTATGGGTTTGTTCCCCGACCTTCTTTTAGGCCCGTGTTAGGTAACTTTTCGGGAGCCTGTTCCCTTTTCTTTAGATCTAGGCTTTCTTTTGTGGATTGATTTTATTTTTTTTGCTTGTGCATAAGTTGCTAAAAAAAAACAAAAAAATACATGAGCTGCCTGCCTTAGGATGATCATTTAGGTGTGAATGAGTAGCCTCTAGATTTATTTTGCTTGCATTTGCATGCATTTTGCATTGCTGATTGTTGGAGGAAATGTACATCCTCTTTCTTTGCATTCTATATTATTCACGCATGTGCATTTGGATTTAATTGCAAGACCACCTAATTGAATTGAGAAGATCTAACAAGTGGTCGCATACTTTCTTGAAAAAGGACTTTAAGTTAAGGAGGAACACTAAAACCAAGGACTTGAATTGAGACATTGTGTTGCGTTCAAAATTCAAAACTCAAAATTTTTACAGTGTATGCATGATTGTAACTCTTGCACCATGGCACACATTTAGACACTCCTAGGTCTTGGAACTACTAGGACAAGAACCCTCCTATCATTGGATTTGAAGTGTTCGGAACTTGAGATCAAAGATTTTATAAATCCAAGGAAGGGGATACCCTGTCATGGATTTTTGGGGCTAGTTAAGAAGCACCGCGAAAGCACAGCTTCAATGGAAGGCTTAGGCCTACTTGCATCCCTTGATCTTACGTCTTTGGAGTTGCTCTACCATTTGAGATTTAGGGAAGAACACCTAAGCTCCAACTAGGTCTTTTTAAGCATTTTGAAGGTTGACAATAGGCACATAATTGATTAGGAAACTTGCTTTGTCACCTACAATTTGAATTAAAGTCAAAAGCCTAAATTTGTAAAGACCGAACAAGTCCTTTTAAATTGTGTTTGTATTGCATGCTTGGTAGGTGATCTCTTAGGAGATAACTTGCATTTGATCCTGAACCTGAAAGAATCTTAAGAAGGAACCTCCCAAGGGAAGTAATGGCTGGTCAAAGGAGCCTTAAGGAATATTTCATTCCAACCAATCAAGCTGGCCCTGCACTATGTAGACTTGGAGGGGACAATCCTTATGAGATCAAAAGCAGTACCATATCCTTGTTGCGCTCCTTTTATGGTACTGCTAGGGAAGACCCTTACAGGCATATAGAGGAATTCACCGAGGTCTGTTCCACGGTGAAGCTGCAAAGCGTTACTGATGACGCTCAAATGCGGACCCTCTCTCCTTTCTCCCTCAAGGACAAAGGAAGTATTGGTATCATACCCTTGATGATATTAACACTTGGGATGCCCTGAAGAAGGAGTTTTTGAAGAAATACTTCCCCATGAGCAAAACAAATCACTTTAGGAGGGAAATTATGAGTTTTGTTCAAAAGGATGGGGAAGCTTTCCATGATGCGTGGGAGCACTTTAATGACCTGTTGAGACTTTGCCCACATCACCAGGTGCCTAAGTGGCAACTTGTTGAAAGGTTCTATACTGGACTTAATGATTCGCATAGGCAAACTGTGGATGGTGCCTGTGCAGGAACCTTTCTAACTAAGATTGAGGATGAAGCTTGGAACCTTTTTGATACTTTAAGTGAGAATTCTATTCACTTCAATTCTGCCTACATGGATAGAAAACCTGCTCTCATGCAATGAAAGTTGGAGGTGAATGAGGCAAGGGACACCCAGAATTAAGCCTATCAGATTCAATTGTTGAATCAAAATGTGGAAAGGCTTATGTCGAGCCCGGGCCAATTCATATCTATCACCTCCACATCCCAATCTTCTGAATGCTCCATTTGACAAGGCAATACACATGCCACTGTGGATTGCCACTTGGCCTCCCAATTCCCTGAGCTTGTACAGGCATATCGGAATGCCGCTCGAGGGTTCCATCCTAGACCTCGTAATGACCCTTTTTCTAACACTTATAATGAGGGATGGAGGAATCACCCAACCTTTCCTACAGATAAGAGAATGTTTCAAATTTAGAAAATTATAAACCACAACCCTTTCAAAATCAACAAATGAACCAACCTCAAACCTTTGCCCAACCGAAGACCTCTGAGATGGATGAATTGAAGGCAATGTTGAGAACTATGCAAGAAAGTCAAAGTGCCATCATCCAATCTCATGAGAAGGCTATACATGAAATGAAATCGTAAATAGGACACCTTGTTGAGGTCGTTAGATAGAGGGAAATTGGGAAGCTTCCTAGTGCTGCTGAGGAGAATCCTAAAGGAAAAGGGATTGTCTTTAGGGAACTTGCCCAGGTGATGACTATTCTGAGGAGTGGGAAAGAAATTTCCAAACCCGATGCTCCTATAGTCTCACCCTCTAAAAAACCATCCACCCCGACTTTCACCCTCACCGAAGAAGACTTGCCCAAATCTCCTCTGCTTGAAATCACCTCATCGGAAGAAGTTGCCCCCATTCCACCCCTTACTCTACATGACAACCGTTCCACCCAGAGATCGAGAGTGCCCTTTCCAGAGCACTTATCCACCTTTGGGTAGACTTCTGCTGGCTCATCTGGAGCCAAAGATAAGATGGATGAGATCATGGAAACTTTCAAGTAAGTGCAGATTAACCTGCCTTTGCTTGAAGCTATCAGGCAGATTCTGTCTTATGCTCGCTTCTTAAAGGACCTGTGCATGAAAAAGTGGCAATCTAGGAAACAGGTCCAATCAAAAGTTGTCCTGCCTAATTTTCTTAGCTCAATTGTTCAACATGGCACACCCCCGAAACTTAAGGACCCAGGAGCCCCATACATCTCGGTGGTTATTGGTAACTTACAGAATGATGAGGCTCTACTTGATCTGGGTGCTGGGGTGAACATCCTTCCGAGCTACGTGTATGAACAACTTGGGGGAGGCAATCTAAAGCCTAGCTCGGTAATCCTCCAAGTTGCTAATTGATCACTTAAGACACCGTGGGGAATTTTGGAAGATGTCTTCGTGAGAGTCGAAGATTTCTTCTTCCTCGTTGACTTCTTAGTTTTGGACACTGACCCTACCAACAAGCTAACCAAGCCCTCCATCATTTTGGGCCGCCCCTTCCTTGCAACTTCGCATGCTTCAATCAATTGCAATACTGGGACATTGAAAATGGGCTTTGGGAACAGGAAAATCTGGCTTAATGTGTTTGATGTTTATAAACAAGTTGGGCTTGAGGATTGTTCTCAAGTTGAGGTGATGGATGACCTGATTGAAGAGACAACCCCTACAATGTTATGTGATGACCCCCTTCAGCATGTCATGCTAAATGAGCATTCCCATCTCTTGGAGGAATGTGAAGGGGATATACTAGAACTTGAGGAGTTGCTGGGTGTTTCTGCTGAGTCTCTTTCCCCATCATCTCTGCCCAAGGTAGATCTGCTACTTAAGATGGGGATATCTATTATGAAACCCTCAACCATACACGCCCCCAACCTTGAGTTGAAACCCCTCCATACATTGAGTAGACCCTCCATAATACAAGGGGAGGCATTTCAACTCAAGGTCGGGGGCTTGTATGGTTGAGGGTTTCATAATAGATGTCCCAATCTCAGGTAGTAGATCTACCTTGGCCAGAGATGATGGGGAAAGAGACTCAGCAGAAACACCCAGCAACTCCTCAAGTTCTAGTATATCCCCTTCACATTCCTCCAAGAGATGGGAATGCTCATTTAGAATGACATGTTGAAGGGGGTCATCACATAACAATGTAGGGGTTGTCTCTTCAATCAAGTCATCTATCATCTCAACTTGAGAACAATCCTCAAGCCCGGCTTGTTTATAAGCATCAAACACATTAAGCCAGATTTTCTTGTTCCCAAAGCCCATTTTCTGTAATTGATTGAAGCATGCGAAGTTGTAAGGAAGGGGCAGCCCAAAATGATGGAGGGCTTGGTTGGCATGTTGGTAGGGTCAGTGTCCAAAACTAAGAAGTCAACGAGGAAGAAGAAATCCTCCACTCTCACGAGGTCATCTTCTTGAATTCCCTGCGGTGTCTTAAGAGATCGATCAGCAACTTGGAGGATTACCGGGCTAGGCTTCAGATTGCTTCCCCCAAGTTGTTCATACACATAGCTCAGAAGGATGTTCACCCTCACACCCAGATCAAGTAGAGCCTCATCAATCTGTAAGTCGCCAATAACCACCGAGATGTACGGGGCTCCTGGGTCCTTAAGTTTCAGGGGTGTGCTATGTTGAACAATTGAGCTAAGAAAATTAGGCAGGACAACTTTTGATTGGACATGTTTCCTAGATTGCCTCTTTTTCATGCACAAGTCCTTTAAGAAGCGAGCATAAGAAGGAATCTGCCTGATAGCTTCAAGCAAAGGCAGGTTAATCTGCACTTGCTTGAAAGTTTCCATGATCTCATCCATCTTATCTTTGGCTCCAGATGAGCCAACAGAAGTCTACCCAGAGGTGGATAAGTGCTCTGGAAAGGGCACTCTCTATCTCTGGGTGGAACGATTGTCATGTAGAGTAAGGGGTGGAATTGGGGCAACTTCTTTCGGTGAGGTGATTTCAAGTAGAGGAGCTTTCGGCAAGTCTTCTCCGGTGAGGGTGAAAGTCGGGGTGGATGGTTTTTTAGAGGGTGAGACTATAGGAGCATCGGGTTTGGAAATTTCTTTCCCACTCCTTGTTTGTGATGCATAAAGCACGTTTTGATAGGAAAAGCGTCTAGTATAGTGTGCAATACAATCAAACAAAAATATTTATAAAAAGATAACAAGACTTGAGTCCCGGTCATTTGTCTCTGGGAGGCATTTATGCAAATTTGAAATCGATCTTTTTCTCTCTACTTGCTTAAAATCGAATGGTGGTTTATGGTTATAGATATATTTACGCACAACATGCTTAGTTGCTAGAATATCAGAAATTAAAAGCAGGCAACTTTAATCACACAAAATATATTACAATAAGCTCATGGTGATTCTCAACACATAGATATATATATAGAAAAGTTCTTTCATTGATTCAGTAGGGTGTTTGCAACATGGAACAAGTGGAAAGCTTATAGAGGAAAGCTTGAAAACATAAATCTAGCTAACAGAAAACGATCGCATACAGAAATCTATGGGGGGATTTTCCATGCATCATTGGGGGAGAATAAAGAGCTATACTACTAAGTAGTAAATAAAAGCATGTAAATTATGAAGAACTAAGCTACTTATCTAGGAGAAATAATGACATTCGAAGGTGGGCTCCGATGGCCTTTGAGTGGTTGAGAAGAGAAGGAGGGGCGGCCAATGGTGCTTAGGCCAGCACTTGGAGAGAGGTTGGAGAGATGATCTAGCATCTTGGTGTGGAGATGGTGGCTTCCATGGTGGTTCTCCTCGTGGAGGTGGAGTGGAGGTCGAGATGTAGCTAACCTAAGTGGATGAGTGCCAAGAATGGGATGGGTGAAAATGGCCACCCCTTAGGTCTTTTTATAGAACTAAAGGAGTCTCTCTAGAGAAGTGCGAAACTCTCTAGAGAGAGTCCCATGAGTAGCCGGCCAAGTGAGAAAGAGAGTAGTTCTTAGATCCATTAAAAGTGGATCTAAGAATTGAATGACTCTTGGTTGCTAAATTTGGCAACCAAGAGTGGCGCCACTTGAAGAGAGTTCTAGAGAACTCTAGATGGGTGTGTGTGTGTGCGTGAATGTGTGTGTGTGTGTGAGTGTGTTGTCGTGCCCTAGGTGGCTAAGTGGTCTCGGTTAGGTCTTAAGGGGTTTGGGTAGGTGTTGGCCTCAAATTAGGGTTGCAAACCCTAATTACTAAGGGGGAATTGCAATTAAACTTAACCCAAGTTTAATTGAATGAGTGTGAACCTAATTGAGAGTGAAATAAATCAATTAGGTTGGGCTTAGGTCAATTGGACTCTCACTAAGTCCAATTGGACTTGTGTGGGTTGAGATCTGAGCTCAATTGGACCCCATGAGTCCAACTGACTTAGGTAATGGTAATTGGCTATGATCTAAGTCAATTAGGTCCTTAGGAAGGTCAAGAGGTGATGTACTAGGGTTAGGGTACCTTAATTTAGGTTCCTATGGGGTTGGAATTAGGTTTAGGGAGCTAGAGATCCAAGATCTAGGCTTCAATCTCAAAACAGGAACTGGAGAATAGTTCCAGACGTCCAAAAATGGAATCAGACGTCTTATACTAAAAAATCAGAAGTCCAGACTTATTGTCTAGACATCTAATCAGAGTCAGGAAGAATTCAAGGTTCTTTCTTGGGTATTCTACAGAAATTGGACGTCTAACCAAGTGTCTGGATGTCGAATAACACTGCAGAAGTGGGTTTAAGGTGTGTGGGAGTTGGCTAAGGGTTCTGGACGTCCTATAATTCATCTAGACATCCAAATAAGGGTTGGAATTAGGGTTTTAAGGTTTCTTAGGGTGCGGTGACCTAATCTAAGGGTGGCTAAGGCTTGGGGAAGTCTCTAGGCTATCCTAGGGTTAGGATGGACTTAAGCTCTTCATAGTTTACTGCTTTATTCCTACTTAATAGAATATCATACCTTAACTCCCTTACATCATTATTCACTATATCAAATCTAAGTCTTCTGCTCTAGCCCTGTTGCAACACCCATTATTCTTGATCCAGCTTTAGATCTAGCTTTAGATCTATCTCCAGATCCAGCTTATTACCTGCAATTGACATAATGCGCTTAATCAGCACATTATAACATTGTTTTATGCATAGCTAATGGAAAGCAGTAAAGATGCAGATAATGCTTATGCATGCATTAATTACCCTAACTTATGCTAAGTCCTAGCCTAATTTATGTCAACTAAGACGTATGATTGCTGCACAATCATACGCCCATGGCTAAATCTTACTAGTCCTTAGCAAATGCAAGACTAAATTTTTTACAGAAGGGTTCCTAAGGGATTAATTATTTTATCAAGTGTATGCCTAGAGATTTTTCTCCTTTTTATTTTCATCCTATGCTCTAGAAATCCAAACAATCGTGAAAGTATAGCTATGTAGCTTTTGCAACAGATTTGAGTGAAAAACTAATTCACCTCTAAAGCCTGTACTTGACCCCTAGAAAAAGTTCTAGTGGGATAGGCGGACTTCTTCCCTCGGGGTATTCAAGATATTCTATGAATTCCACCCCAGTTTTAGGCTTAGGTAGAGAATCTCTGAGGGAAAAGATTATATATTTGGTGGCTCACTCTCGACTGGTGCTACATAGAGATTAGTATTTCAGAATCTAGATTCCCAGAATACTAAGTGACTCAACTCAGAGAAAGACGAGAAAAACTATGCTCCTTTTGATTCCTTTGTATTCATTCTCTTTCTCTTTTTTCTTTTTCCTTTCTTTTCTTAGAGCCCACAATCTCACCAGGTTCATATGTATGATCTGTATTTGGTGGTCTCACTTAGTATTAACACTTTAATTGAGTTTCCATAACCCTAACACTAAGTCGGAATACCTCAGCCCGTATTCGGGCGGTCAGAAACACAAGAAAGGTGGGTTAAGGTCTTATTTGGTGGATTTCAAATTTATTTGTTGATATTGCCTCAATGCAAGTGAAATAAACACTAAATATTCACCAACTCTTTTTCTGCTCTTTTCTTCTCTGTTTTTTTTCTTTTCCTTTTCTTTTCTTTTTTTCTTTTTTCTCATTTTCTCATTTTCTTCTTTTTTTCTTTTTCTCATTTTCTCACACTATTTGGTGGATTTTTGGAGGAAAATTTATCTAACTCCCAAAACACTGTCTAGGGGTTCAAAAAAAGAAGCATTGCTTCTTCTCGACAGACTAAAGGTGTTTATCAATCTTCACCATGAATCCATTGCAAATTCTATGTGTGTACGAAAAGTTGTACTGGATTCCAGATTATAGGAATCAACTAGAGGATAAAATCCTTAATGCATTCTCTTAATAAAATAATCTTGTTCATGAGTGCAATATGTATATATGCTATAAACAATTAACCTCTTATATTCGTACTTCATAAAATTTCCCTTTCGGGTTACATTCAGCTTGACCCTAAATTTAGAACAAGAGGTGAGCGGGTGAGTCGGAAATGCCTATTGCAGACAATTTCTAGCTCCAATGTGAGCATTGGAGATGGAGTAGGTTGTACTTTTATTTAGGGTCCTAAAGTACGTGCAACATGCAGCTCTGAGGTTTTCCTAACGGTTGGCATAAAAATTTTTCAATTTTGTTGTATCTACCCCCCCATGCCTAAGTTCTTGCATGTCCTCATGCATGAATATAAAAGAAAATAAATATAGTAGGGAGAAAATGGGCAGAAATCACCTGTAATTGCTCCTGAAATTATATATTCAGCACCGGCCACCCTGTCAGTATGCAATATGTAGAAAGAAAATATGCTAAAAGAAAAATATGCTATATATAAAAATGGTTATGTATAGATGATGGTGGAATGTGGGATATGCTATCTATATGTGTTGAGTTTAATGCCTCCAGCTGGGCGAGAATTCAATCACACGTCCCCAATAAGATGAACAATCTCGTTAGGTGGAGGAGGTTCCTGAGCCAAAAATGGCTTGAGGCGCTGGCCATTTACCGTAGATATATGCCCAGATTTTGGGTCCCTGATTTGGACCGCCCCATTAGGATATGGGTGAATCACAACATACGGGCCAGTCCACTTGGACTTAAGCTTCCCTACGAAAAGTTTCAGTCACGAATCGAACAACCAGACTTGCTAGTTGGGCGTGAATGCTTTCCTCGGATGTGGCGGTCATGAAAGGCCTTGGTCTTGTCCTTGTATATTAATGCGTTCTCATAGTTCTCCCGCCGGATCTCTTCTAATTCGTTGAGCTAGAGTTTCCGTTCTTGACCTCCTACATCGAGGTCAAGGTTACATTTTCGCACTACCCAAAAGGTGCGGTGTTCCAGCTCTACAGGAAGGTGACAGGCCTTGCCATATACCATGCGATATGGTGACATTCCGAGTGGGGCCTTGTATGCGGTCCGATATGCCCAGAGTGCATAACTAATTTATCAGACTAGTCCTTCCTGTCTGGTCTAACCTTCTTCTGGAGAATCAGCTTGATCTGCCGGTTAGACACTTCAGCCTGCCCATTGGTTTGCGGGTGATATGGGGTGGCTATACGATGATGTACACTGTATTTCTTTAATAATGACCTGAAATGGGCATGGATGAAGTGGCTTCCCCCGTCGCTAATCGGAGTGCGGGGTATTCCGAATCTCGCGAAGATGTATTACCATATGAAAGAAATGACGGTCTTATGATTAGCCCGTCCCGCCACGATGGTCTCCACCCACTTTGAGACATAGTCGATAGCTAGTAATATGTACTCGAAGCCATGCAAGTTCAGAAAAGGGCCCATAAAATCGATGCCCCAGATGTCGAACACTTCTACGACTATGGTGGGCTGGAGTGGCATCATGTCTCTCCTGGTCATAGAACTGACCGACTGGCATCATTTGCAGTGTTAGGTGTATTCGTGTGTATCTCTGAAAATAGTTGGCTAGAAAAATCCTGACTGCAAAACTTTTGCAGCGATTTTCCATCCCGAGAAATGACCACCATAAGCATCATTGTGGCAAAAAGATAACACACTGGGGAACTTAGAATCTGGGATGCATCTTCGAATAATCTGATCCGCTCCAATGCGGAAGAGCAGTGGGTCATCCCAGAGGTAGAATTTGGCCTCCACAGTGAATTTGAGTTTCTGGTCCTCAGATAGGTTCACAAGAATCTTGCCTGCAGCAAGATAGTTCGTGATATCCGTGTACCAGGGGAACTCAACAGAGTGAACTGCCAAAAAGGGTTCATCCATAAATTGGTCGTGGATAGGTAGGGAATATAGAATGTGGGCTGGGTCCAGTCTGGATAGGTGATCTGCCACAACATTCTTCTTTTCAACTTTGTCGCGGATTTCAATATCAAATTCCTGCAATAGAAGGATCCATCTGATTAGCTGGGGTTTAGCATCCTTCTTTGCCAACAAATGCCAGAGGGCGGAGTGGTCAGTGAAAATGATAACTTTGGACCCTAATAAATAAGATCTGAATTTCTCCAACTCGAATACTATTGCTAGCAGTTCCTTTTTGGTGACAGTATAATTGCGCTGAGCCTCATTCAGCATCTTGCTAACATAGTATACGATAGAAGGTTCTTTTTCCTGACGTTGGCCTAAAACAGCACCGACGGCAAAATCAGAAGCGTCACACATCATCTCGAAATCAAGCGACCAGTCCGGAGGTTGGAGAATCGGGGAATCAGAGACAACACTTTGTAAAGTCTCGAATGCACTGAGACACGAGGTGTCGAATTCAAATGGGACATCGGCAACAAGGAGATTCGTCAAAGGCCATGCAATTTTTGAGAAATCGTGTATAAATCTCCGATAGAAGCCGACGTGACCCAAGAATGATCTGATCTGCTTGACCGAGCTAGGTGGCGGTAAGTGGGAAATAATCTCAGATTTAGCTTGATCGACCTTGAGTCCATTTTTAAAGATCCTGTGTCCTAGTACTATGCCATCCCTCACCATGTAATGGCTTTACTCCCAGGATAGTATTAGGTTTACCTCAATACAGCATTTCAGGATCTTGGAGAGGTTATCAAGACAAGATGCGAAATCATCTCCAAAGATGGAGAAGTCATCCATGAATACCTCCACATAGTCCCCAATCATGTCAGAGAAGATGGCCATCATACAATGCTGAAATGTTGCTGGTGTGTTGTAGAGGCCAAAGGGCATCCGCCTGAAAGTGAATGTTCCAAAGGGGTATACGATTGTGGTCTTCTCTTGATCTTCCAGGCTAATCGCTACTTGATTATACCTGGAGTATCCATCCAGAAAGCAAAAGAAACTGCATCCGGCTAACCGTTCCAAGATCTGGTCAATGAAAGGCAAAGGAAAGTGATCCTTCTGGGTAGCCATGTTCAGTTTCCTATAGTTCATATAGACCTACCAAGATGTCGTAGTACGGGTTGGGATGGATTTACCCTCACCGTTTTTCACAACGGTGAGTCCTACTTTCTTGGGCACTATCTAAATCAGACTCACCCACTGGCTGTCTGAGATTGGATATACAATGCTTGCATCCAGCCATTTGATGATCTCCTTTTTAACAACCTCTAGCATATTCGGGTTTAGCTGCCTTTGAGGTTGTCTCGAAGGTTTCACCCCCTCATCAGTGTAAATGTGATGAGTGTAATACGAGGGGCGAATACTGCGGAGATCAGCAATACTCCACCTATAGCAGCCCTATGGTCTTGTAGCATAGAAATCAATTGATGCTCCTGTTCTTAGGTTAAGTGGGCATTAATAATGACTGGGTATGTCTCACTTCCGCCCAAGAACACATACTTAAGTGAGTCAAGTAAGGGATTCAATTCAATCACGGGTGGGTCAGAGTCAAAAATGGGAGTGCAAGGAGCAAACTCAAGGGTGGGAATTTGCTGATCTGTATGTGCGTGAATTCCCACTGAGTCGCTTCCCATGAAATAATCGGTCGTGACTGTGTTAATGGGAAACCCGTTAGCTGTGGTCACGTCTTCCTGCAACAACAGGGGCGATTCAGTAATGTGAGGATCAGGATAGCTGGATTCAGGGGTGCTGTAGTCAAAAGCACACCCTAAACAGTTAGATCCTCGGGGAGATATGTGTAGTGTAGTGGTCCTAGTCCCGTGTGGATCGTGGTCCAAGAACCCTGATAGTGCAGACAAATGAGACATTGGGTCGTCACAAACGAGCCCAATGTTACCACAGTATGCCGAATCTTCATCTTCACCATCTTGCTCTATGCGATCACAATCAAAATTCTTTGATGCCCTGAATATGCCAAGTCGAAGTCGCTCATTACCTAGGGCTATCTCCATACACTCAAATGCACAATCAATGTTCGCTCGAGTTGTCGCTAGAAATGGGTGACTCAAAATGATTGGTGCATCTCGGAGGTTAAGAGGAACTTCCATATCAAGAACGAAAAAGTCTGTGGGAAAGCAGAATCCGCGAACTTTTATGATCACGTTCTCAACCACCCCCTTGGTGTTTTTACTGATCTATCAGCCAGCTGAATCGTGACCAAGGTAGGCTTTAACTCCCCAAATCAAAATCGATTAAATACGGCAACGGGAGTTAGGTTGATGGATGAACCCAGATCTAGAAGGGCCTGATCAAATGGAGAGTCCTGCAAGAAGCAGGATATGAGTGGGGTACCAGGGTCTTTCTTTTTCGGTGGCAAGTCGACTAGAATTACGGCGCTAGCCTCTTTTGACAGTACCGCCTATCATTCAATTCTCGGCTATTGCTTCGGGGTACAATAGTCCTTAAAGAACCTAGAGACAGTGGGAATGTGATCGATTACCTCAAGGAGGGGGATATGAATATGCACTTCCTTGAACATTGATTTCAGGTCCTCAAAATTCTGTGTGTCCTTTGTCCGTACAACATTTTGTGTCAGAGCCTCAGGAAAAGGGACGGGAATCTCAGGGTTGAGTGGCCTCTTACCCTTATCTACCATAGAAGGCTCCTGAGATGAAGGAGTCGAACTTGCCTGCGGCTAAGAGTGAGAAGAATCAGGACCTGCTTGCCTATGTGGTAGGTCAAATGTCTTCCTTCCGCTCCTCAAAGAGACAACATTTGCATCGGCTTGCTATCCATGAGGTGGTGGGGGAGTAGAAGGGGCAGAGTATGTGGGGTTCTGCATCAAAGGTGGCTGTCCTTGAGCATAACCAGGTGGTGTAGGAGGCACCTGTAATATGGCGTGTGCCTGTCCCTGTGGTGCTTGAAACCTAGTGTTGACGTGGCTAGATCGTGTTTTAACAAATATTGCGTTGTAATATAGACGAACTTTCTGCGAAAACAAATAAAGATTTATAACTCGAAAATCAGAGTATCCGAGGTTGAACACAGGGAGCAATCTAAGTATTTCCAAAACTTGAGAGCACAACTTTTTAAACGAGAATAAATGACTAGTTCAATGAGAGTGATATAAAAAGAAATTGCTCAAAGGGAACAAAAAAATGGACGTTTGATACAATATCAGACGTCTTAAAATAGAGCTCCTTCTCTTCTCTTCTCTTCCCTTGCTGCTTCTATTTCTCTTTCTTTATTTCTTTTCTTCCTGCAACCATGGTTTGGCTTTCCTCTCTCTTTCTTCTTCCTTTTCTTTTCCTTTGCCTTCTTGAATCTTTGTCTGCCCCTTGTCTTCTTCTTCAGTTCTGTTCTCCTTGGCCTTGCTTCTTCTTCTCTGCCTTACCTTTCTTCTTCCTTGGCAGAGCTTCCTTCCTTGTTCTTCCTTCTGTTTGCTTTTGGCATTTCTTCTTATTTTCTGCCTTGCCTTTCTTCCTTGGCAGAGACTCCTTCCTTCTTTCTTCCTTTGCTTGCAGCGGCTAAGTCCCTGCGTCCTGCACACACTGCAGCAAAACCTAACCCTCTACCCACGTGTATCTCTCTCTCTGTGTAAACCACTCTCAGCGCGCTCTCCCAGAGCCAGGGAAACGGGTCGGATCGCGCGCCCGGGTCCAGGTGCACCGGTGTGGGTGTGGTGCGCGAGGACTGCTCAGGACAGGGTCGGGTCAGGTCGTGCCAGATCCGCATGGTGAACTCGCGGAAGAGGCACAGTGGTAAGGTAAGGGACCTCACCCCAAGTGTAACTGGACGCAACCGGCTTATATGACAAAAACAATATAAAGGATATGCGTGCGTCGTGACTTACCGATGTGGGACAAATGGCCACTGCTTTCCCTTGCGTGCTCGCAGTAGACCGTGCCTTCAATTCCCTCAACTGCAGGCTCTGTTCGCGTCACTTGCTGGGTCAACTATCTTCGCAAGACCTACCCAAGTTCGCAGCACCTGGAATCTTGCAGTCCTGAGGCCTGGAGTAAGCGTGGAGCTTCCTTGAGTTGCCATCAATGACGGCCGGAGCTTGAGATCTGTCTGACACACAAATTACCTCGCGGCCTAATTAGATCACCTGGGGACCTTCGCCGTGTCACGACGAAGTGAGGAGCTATGCAGCAGGCCATGGGGCAGCCTAGGCATGAGTGCCTAGGTCGCTCTGTGGTCGGATGGGTGGGTGTGTTCGAGGGGTTGTTGTGGTGGTGTCGCGGGACTGTGGATGAGTGGAGAGTGCTCAGTGAGGTGAGGCGGAGGTTATGCGATGGTCGGTGAGACGTGTGGGGCTGCGGAGCGATGGGAGCGTCTTGCCGGAGGGTAGCCAGAGATGAGGAAGGTGGCGGTGGACAGGGACGGTAGAGGGTCGATTGTGTGAAATAGAGTGAGGGAAATGAAAGAGTGGAAGATGGGGAACTTATCTGGACTGTTGGAAGAGAAAGGGGGAAGCGGAGTCAGACGACTCGTTTGTGCCGTCGTTGGAGAAGATAACCTTGAGGGAGATAACGGCGACGAGGAGGAGGTTAGGGAAGCATGTGCTTGGTGCGGCGCGACACGGGAAGATGCGGCGGAGTAGACTCTGCTGCTGGTATGGCAGCAGAGCGACGAGAAGGAGGAGAGGTAATCGTCGGAGCTTGCAGGTTTCCTGGCCGGAGAGAGGAGAGATGAAATTTGGAGGATTCTACCGCCAAGACAAATATGAGAGATTTCGCAAAGGGTCGGAGGTCTTTTTATAGGTGCTGGCTGAGCCTCTGGTGCGTGGAGGGCAAGCTTTTAGCCACCGTCATCTCACCAGAGAAGGAAGGTGGTTGGGATCCAAATCTTTCGTGTGTTCGCATGAGAGATTGGACAGAAATCAGAGATCATGATCGGGCTCAGATGGAAGGGGATTCCTCAGAGAATCTCCCTTCCAATTCTGGGAGATCTCTGAGGGATCTGAGTGGATCCCCCCTGTCATCCTCACCGAAGAAGGATTCTTCCCCAATATTGGGGAAAGGACCTGAATGTAAGATTGGCTAGAAATCTAGGGGGGTTTATGTGATGGTTTTTAAAAAGATAGGGATCGAAATGTAATTAGGTGTACTAAATTGCAAAGTAGGTCAAGATGACCTCCCCTTAGGTCCAAATTTTTGTAAAAACCTAATTTGGACCTAAGGACTCTAATGGTGAAGTTGGATTTTAGGTTTGATCATGTTTGACTAGATATTTTGCATAAAAACCTAAATTAGGTAAATTGATGAGCTTGGACCCTATTCTAGGTCAAACTAGGTTCGAAAGGCCAATTTGAATGTTCTAATCCCTATGGGATATTTTTCCATGAATTTTAGAGGGTTTACTTGATTTTTATCCTGACCGAAACCTTGTTGAATTAAGCGGGTCTGTTTTAGGGTTACCAAATGTCATTTAATTCCTGGATTGCACATGAACCCATTTCTGATTGATTCAACCCACTTTTTATCTCATTTAGACCATTTAACCTATGCTCTGTCTCTAAGAAATCCCGTTTATGTACTGCAATGGTAAAATTGCAGTTTTAACCTCTATTTCATATTTTCTTCTCAGAACACTTATTCCTCCAATTAAGCCCTCTTCTAAGTCATGTAGAAGCTTTTATTCTCTTTATTAGGTTAAAATGGGCTAGTTATGGATCATGATGAGGCTCTCATTATACCCCCATGACTAGCTTTTGCTAGTCCCTTAGCAAAATTTCATGGTTTTAACTTCCGTTCTAGACCCTGAGTGTCTGTCATCAATTATGATAAGCGCTTCTCTTTTTCTTTTGTGATTAGGTCAGAATGCCGACAATAGGCCTAGAGGTACTCAAGTACCAACCAAAATCCGGACCTGACCCGCTTTAGCCTCAATCCTCCGCAAAGGTTTCTAAGGCCCACAGAAACTATCCTAGGGTTTATTGGACTCTGCGGTTAAAGCACCCGTGCTTGAGACATTTTTAGCCTAGGTTCAGTTTGCAGTGCATTTTTGTAAGAGAGAGACAGAATATTTATTTGTTTGGAGAGCTTTTCTCTCTCTTTTCTTTTTATTTCTAGCTTCGGATTAGCTTCTCAACACTGTCTGTATCGGATTCCTCATCCCCATCATCAATCCTCAAGGGTCCCTGGCTATCAAGATTTTGAGATAATCCCACCCATGGCAACCCCCAGAACCCTGGCTTTCGAGATTTTGAGATAATCCTGCCCATGGTGTTTCATGGCCGAATTTAGACCCTGGCGATTGACATTTCGTGATAATGCCACCCATGGTATCTGAACTAGCAGAGTGCTTACATGCCCCCAGTGGGATATTTAAATATCCTAAGAGACAAGCACCGAGGAGATGATTTGTTGTTACGCATCTTCGAGGGGAATTTCCTGCATCTCCACGTCGGGAACTCATCCAAATTAACTTGTGTTGATCAGCCGCTCCTAATCTTGGTGACTTTTGTAGAACATTAAACGCTTTTGCGTGATTTGGATATTTATGCACACTGAACCAGACTGTGTGTGAATTTGGGGTGCTTAGGTTACTGAATCTCGCAAATCGAAGGTCAATTAATGAGGCCGAATACTTCCTAAGCCTTAGACTTAATACTTAAGCTTTGCATTTTCCCCAACCTCTTGAGGATTATCCAGATTTTAATAGATACGTGAATTTTTAAGCTAAAGAATCTAGCCCAAGAGACCTAAAATCAGCATTCCCACTAATCTCTTATTATGTCACCTTAGCACTTCTTTTTTCTTTTTTTTGATCTAGTCTAGAACTTCAGTTACTCCCTTAATCTTTTACTAATGAATATTTCTTTTTCTTTTTTATTTTGTGCTCCATTTTTGGCATTTTACTCTTTTCTTCCTCTCATTTTGTATGACCCTGAATTGTTTCTCCCCTCCTTCAAGTCTTTTTTTTTTCTTTTTGAATTGAAACCCTTTCTTGATATGAATTTTCCTGACATTTTGTACTTTCATACTCCCCCATGCCTAAGATTTGCAATGTCCCCATTGTAAATTAAGTGGGTTTGATTTTAGCTTAGTTCATGCATTAGGACAGGTGTTAGGTGAGTGAACTGGTCGAAGTGACTTGTTGTGAACGATTTCTAATCTCAGGTAGGGGTACCAGAGGTGAAGTCGGCTGTTCTAATGGATGAACCCTAAAGTGCAATATGAATTCCACGTAGAAATGTCAGAAAAGGTTTCGGGTTTTTCAAAGAATGACGGGTTGCCTCCCGTTAAGCGTTGAGTTTTACGCCATCGGCTGGGTGCAATGAGCTCAAGGGGAATGGATGACTCAGTCAAATTTGTATCGGTCATGTCAATGAACGGTTTGAGTCTCTGACCGTTCACAACAAAGGGTTCGGAATCATGGTTGAGTGGGCTGATTTCAATGGCTCCATTTCCAAAGGTTTGTCAGACTAGGTAGGGTCCAACCCACTTAGATTGTAGCTTTCCTGGGAATAATTTGAGTTAGGCATCAAAGAGTAAAACCTTTTGACCAGGATGAAAGATCATTCTAGAAATGTGTTTGTCGTGAAAAGCTTTAACCCGTTCTTTGTAAATTCGTGAGTTCTCATACGCGTCGTGGAGTAATTCATCGATCTCACTTATTTGAAGTCTTCTGTGGGTTCTAGCCTTAGAAAGATTTAAATTACAATTCCGTACTTCCCAATAGGCTTTATGCTCCAATTCGACGGGGAGGTGACATGCCTTCCCGTACACTAGTCTGAAGGGAGACATTCCTAATTGGGTCTTGTGGGCAATCCTATAGGCCCACAATGCTTCCGGAAGTTGAGAAGACCAATCTTTTCTGTCAGGTCGAACAGTAACCTGAAGGATTTTCTTGATCTCTCAGTTTGATAGCTCAGCTAGACCATTAGTTTGGGGGTGGTAAGGAGTAGAGATTCTGTGTGACACCTCGTATTTGGTCATCAGTGACCTGAACTGAGCATTTGTGAAATGGGTCCCTCCGTCGGAAATTATTGCTTGTGGAATCCTGAACCTTGAGAAAATGTTTTGATGAATGAATTTGATAACAACTTTATGATTGTTGGTTCGGGTCGGAATGGCTTCTATCCACTTGCACACATAGTCAACTGCGAGTAAGATGTATTCGAAGCCATCCGAGATCGGGAAGGGTCCCATAAAATCAATCCCCCAGATATCAAAAATTTCGCATTCTAGGATCGGCTGTAGAGGCATCATTTCTCGATGGCTCATGTTGCCCAAAGTCTGGCAACGAGAACATGCCTTACAGTGATCGTATGCATCCTTGAAAATTGTGGGCTAGTAAAAGCCACACTGGAGGACTTGTGATGCGGTTTTATGTCTTGAGTAATGTCCACCGCGTGCTTGGTCATGGCAAAATGAGAGTATGTCTTTGATTTCCACTTCCGCGACACACCGTCGAATTATCTGATCAGCACCAATGCGGAATAGATACGGGTCTTCCCATAGGTAATACTTGGCATTGGAACGCAATTTTTCCTTCTTGGCCTTCGACCAATCGGACGAAATCTGATGTGATGCCAGGTAATTTACTATATCTGCGAACCATGGAAGGCCTGTACTGATAGTCAGGAGGTGCTCATCAGGAAAATGTTCTGTGATGGATCCGGAAGGGTCAGTTATTTCAGAAGGAAGATGGGACAAGTGATCAGCTACCACATTTTGCTTTCCCGCTTTGTCGCGAATCTCAAGGTCAAATTCTTGCAACAGCAAGATCCATCGGATTAATTGAGGTTTCGCATCCTTCTTTCTAAGGAGATGCCTCACAGCTGTGTGATCCGAGTATATGATAACACGAGAACCCAGAAGGTATGATCTGAATTTTTCTAGGGAAAACACTACAGCTAGCAGCTCTTTCTCAGTAATCGTATAGTTATGCTGAGCCTTGTCCAGTGTTTTGCTGGCGTAGTAAATGACCACAGGTTTCCCATCAATTTTCTGCCCCAAAATCACTCCTACAGCGAAGCCAGATGCATCGCACATGATCTCAAAGGGTTGAGACCAATCAGAGGACTGTAGGATCGGGGCTTGGGTGACTCGATCACATAGGATCTCAAATGCTTGAGTGCATTCCTTGGAAATTTCAAAAGGCACATCCTTCGAGAGAAGAGTAGTTAGGAGGCACGCGATTTTTGAAAAATCAGGGATAAATCGACAGTAAAAACTAACGTGCCCCAAAAAAGATCGGATGTCCTTAATTGAGCTAGGCATAAGGAGCTTGGAAATCAGGTTAACCTTAGCTCGATCCATTTGGATGCCTTTCTTCAAGATTAAATGTCCCAGGACAATTCCCTCAAGCATCATGAAATGGCTCTTTTCCCAGGAAAGAACCAAATTCACATCGATGGACCGCCTGAGTATTTGGACCAAGTGTTGGAGGCAATCGTTAAATGATGCTCCAAAAACTAAAAAGTCATCCATGAAGACTTCCAGATAGTCACTTACCATATCTGAGAATATGGCAAGCATGCATTGCTCAAAAGTTGCAGGTGCATTGCAGAGACTGAAAGGCATCCTTCGAAATGCATATGTCCCGAAGGGGCAGGTGAATGTGGTCTTTTCTTGGTCCTCTGGATGGATTTCCACCTGGTTGTAACTGGAGTACCCATCAAGAAAGCAGAAGAACCTATTTCCTGCTAGTTTCTTGAGGATCTGATCAATAAATGGTAGTGGGAAATGATCCTTCTTTGTGGAGGAATTGAGTCTTCTGTAATCAATGCAGACTCTCCATGAGTTAGCTATTCGGGTAGGAATGACTTCTCCTGTTTCAGTCGTGATGATGGTAAGTCCGGCCATTTTAGGCACCACCGGTATTGGACTCACCCAACGACTATCGGAGATCGAGTAGATGATCCCTGCATCTAACCACTTTATAATCTCCTTTTTCATGACCTCCTGCAGATTAGGGTTTAAGCGTCTTTGCATTTCTCGTGAAGGTCGTGCGCCTTCTTCTATGTAGATTCGATGTGTGCAGTATGAAGGGCTTATGCCAGTCAAATCATCAAGAGTCCATCCAATGGCTCTACGATGTTGCTGGAGAACAGTAATCAAACGGAGTTCCTGGTCAGGTGTGAGTCAAGAGTTAATAATCACAGGAAACGTTTGATTGGAATCCAAAAAGACGTACTTCAGATGCTCGGGAAGGGGCTTGAGTTCCATGATAGGATTGTCAGCAGCAGTAGGTGGTTCAGAGTTTGTATTAGGAACATGGCTCGGAGTCATAGGTGTGTCTAGATCATGTTTGTACTCCTCTGTTGGCGGGTTTTGATTTTCTAGTGGTTGATCAAGGATAATCAGGTTGTCCTCTGTATGCAATTCATCAATCATGGTTCTTATATCACATATTTGCTCTATAACCCCGCAATTAATCCCTTGTTGGGCCTTAAAAATGTCAATCTTAATTGATTCCCAAATTTTAATTCTATCTGGCCCTCTTCGTAGTTTATGTTGGCCCTAGCAGTGGCCAAAAAGGGTCTCCCTAATATGATTGGTGTGTCCCTTGGATTCTCAAGTGCATCCATGTCCAGTACTATGAAGTCCACCGAGAAGTAGAAATCTCGTACCCTAACAATGACATCCTCGAGTATTCCTTTAGGTGACTTGATGGATCGATCAGCTAACTACAACGTCACCTCAGTTGGTTTAAGTTCAGATTCTTCAAGGTGGTTAAGGAGGGATGTAGGCATTAAATTTATGGAGGCACCTAGATCTAGTAAGGCTCTATCAAATTTGGTTTCACCAATTTTACAAGAAATCAGGGGAGTTCCTGGGTCTTTAGCCTTGGGTGGGAGTTTACTCAAGATGACAGAGCTGGCTTGCTCTGACAGTACGATCGGATTCCCATCCTTGGTCCACGGCTTACGTTTAGGTGTACATACGTCTTTAAAGAATCTTGTGTAAGTCGGTACGTGGCGAATTGCATCCATCAAGGGGATGTTTATCTAGACCTATTCAAAGAGCTTGACCAAATCCTCCTCGGGGGCCACAGGTTTGGTTATCCTTTTTCCTTTGGTCAAGGCCTTAGGAAATGGAATCCTAGTTGGTTCCTCTAGAATAGGTCTAGGTTCTTGATCTGGGACAGTGGTATCTTGGATAACTATCCTAGGGTCTTGGCTACTACCAGGCTTGGAGTGGTTCGGATAATGTGGGTCTTGGGTTGCTTTACCACTATGTGTTGTTACAGAGTTTAATCTGGCCAGATTTTGGTTTGGGTTTGGTAAGAGGGGTGGCTGCTGCTGAAATCCTGCATAAGATGTCGAAGCTTCCATCCCGTCTGGAGAGGGAGCAGCAGGGGCTTGATAAATCAAATGTGTGTGGCCTGAATTTGGATTCATAACACGCCTTTGGGTCGGCACATTATTTGGGTTTGGCAGAGGTTGCGAAGGAAGGGTGCCAGGTTGGCGGGAATTTGTCATCTGGGCCAGTTGGTTGTGAACCTCTGTGATGTCGTCCTTGTGCTGTTTTTGCATTGCCACATTCGTCTTTTGAATGTCAGCCAGTGCTTGAAGGATAAGAGTCATTTGATCCTGGTTTGGCCTGGATTGGTAGGTGGGATTGGGCTGAGACTGAGGTGGCTGATATGGATGAGGGGCATGTGGACGGGGTTGATATGGTGGTCTTTGAGTTTGAGAATTTCCCGTCCACTAAAAGTTAGGTTGATTTTTCCATCCAGGGTTGTAAGTATTGGAGAATGGGTCATTCTGGATGGCGTTGAGGTCCTCGTAGTTCTGAGGAACCTCAGGAAAGTCAGAAAACGAGGGTTCAGAGTTCCCCCAACTCGAGTAGAATGGATCGGAGGTTACTCTGGTCCGAGAGGTAGACAGGGGTGGATATGGGTCCATCCCCTTAGTAGATTGGTGATAGATGTTTTGCACAGTTTCCCTTACCGGAGGTGGTCATGCAAAAGAGTTTTGCACAGAGGTGCCTTGCTGCAAATGCTGAGTTAGCTCGTCCACCTTCTTTTCTATGATAGAAACCTTTATTGGTGCTAGAGCACCACGATCATTTATTTTGATGATAACAAAACACGTGTTATTTAACATTTGCAATTTGAGTCCTAGATTTCAGGTCAAATGCAAATGTAGACGTGCTTAAACGGAGTTCGAGCTCGCATCCAAGACGGATTGGAGGAGCTTGACGGAAAACAGAGGAGGTTCGCGTGGAGCGACAGATTGAAGATAGAAGACAAGAAGAATAGGATAGATTCTTTTTAATCCTTTCTTGTATCTCTTGTCTTTATTTTCTTGCTCTTTTTATTTTCCTTAGAATATTATGTTAAAGAGCCTCAAAGTGCCCTAACAGTAGTCCTAGGAACACCTGCACAACCCTAGGATACTTAGGTTTTCTGTAGAACACTTAGAAAACCAATATAGGGTTCAAACAGCACTTCCAGACGTCTAATTCTCAAATCAGACGTCTGATAAAGTTTTTTAAGACGTCTGATTGTTGTTTCAGACGTCTGATAACTGTTAGGCTGGACATAGCTAGTTCTGTCTGATGAAATCAGACGTCCAGACCTTAGACCAGACGTCTTAGGAGACGTCTGATGGATTTGCCAGACGTCCAATTAGTGGACCGTTGGCTCGCTTAGCAAACACTCAAGGTTATGACCGCTAGAGCCTTATCAGACGTCCTTAGGCCTTTCCAGACGTCTGATAATTGACCGTTTTGCCTCGGCTGACCCAAAATCTCTTCTCAGAGATTTTCTAGCCGTTGCAACATTTGGAAAATCCATTCCCACAGTAAAAGTAGGTTTCCAGACATCCAGATATAGTGCCAGACGTCCTGTATGTCGTCTGATGGACTTGCACAAAAATCCTGTTTAGATCTGATCCAAGTCAGGAAGCAACCCGCCCAAAATCAGACGCCTGAACTTTGAATCAGACGTCTTAAAGTGAACTTCCAGTCGTCTGATGCCAAAATTAGACGTCTGATAAGCCTGTCAGAGCAATGATTATTCCGGATTTCGGCTGATTCACTTGGGCTTTGTACCCAACGACTATGGAAGCTTTTCTAAGCCTTCCAAAGCCTTCCTAAGGCCTCTATAAATAGAGGGGAGCCTTTACACACCTAGATACACAAGATACACACTAAGAGAAACAAGTGACACACCTAAGCAACTTAGTTCCACTCTCATTTGTCCAAGAGAAGCCCTTGCTCTCCAAGCTCTAGTTCCATTCTCTAGAGAGCATCAAGCTTTGCGCACCCGCTCTCCTACCATTGTTCACGAGAGCGAAGTTGCACCGTCGCGTGGCTCACGCATCGCGTCATCAACTCGACGCACTCCTTGCAAAGGGGAGTTTCCTAATTCCTATAGAAGTTAGGTTCATAATTACTTTGTTGGCTCTATAGGACTTGTTGTTTATTTTATCTCTGTTATTTGGTTGGGTATTCGCTTTGTGAATTCCCGTCTCCTTCGTGGGACAAAATCCTTCTCGTGGAGAGAAGGGGTTGAGGTATGCTACCATCTTTTAAGTAGCATGGTTGTACTGAGGTTGAATCACCCTCGTTTTAAAGTGATTCGGTTAGTGGATTTGATCAACTAGGTTGATTGGAAAATCCTAACTCGAGAGGGTTAGGTGGTGGTTTTCACCCGATTTGGGTTTCCACCTATAAATTCTTGTGTACTTGTGTGATTGCTTATTTGTGAGATTATTTATATTTCATTTCCGCAATTATTACGTCACCCCCTCCGAGTAGGGAACTTTCAACCTTGTCCAACCGACTGGCCATTAGTTCCAAGTCGACGGAAGTGGACAGGTCTTGCATCTCATGTGCCCTCTCAGATTCGTCGATGCGTGGGCATTCGTCCTGTCGAATAAGCCCATGGAGTCATTATTTATGGAGTTCTGGCACATGTTTTCGAGAATCTACCACACCGTGTCCTCATGTTGACCCATGATGTTTCCTCCGCACGTTGCATTGACGAATAATCGAATGCCTTCACGGAGTCCCTGGTAAAAAGATTGGACTTGTTCCCATTTAGGAACTCCGTGATGGGGGCACTTTCGCATGAGATCTAAGAATCAGTCCCATGCTTCGTGAAGAGGTTCTCCCGGTTGTTGAGTGAAATGAGTGATCTGGTGGCGCAAGGCATTAGTCCGGCCAACGGGGAAGAATTTTTTCAAAAATTCGGACTGAAGTTCCTCCCATGTGTTGATCGGACGGGTCTGAGTTTGATACCAATGGGCGGCCTTGTCCAAGAGGGAGAACGAAAACATTTTCATGAGTAGGATATTCCGATTTTGTGGATCTGACCCGAAGGTCTGGGCCAGATGCTTGAGTTGTTTAATGTGTTGGAATGGATCCTCAGAGTTAAGCCCATGAAACTTTGGTATGGCATGAATCATATTGGGCTTCAGTTTAGAGTCAGGACCTTCAATCGAGATTCAGACTCGAGGTTCGATCGCCACCGCAGCGGGATTATAGTGATCTCGCATCATTGGTCGCTGTGGTGGGTGTACAAAGTTTTGAAAGAGATCATTTAGGCGTTGAAGTTGGTGCTCAAGGTTGTTCTCCTATTCAATGGGTTGTGCCATGATGGAAGAAGGAGAACTTGGTTCTGAATGAAATGAAAGATTCATGTGGTGGGGTTGCTGCAAAAAACAAGGGCATCGAGGCTTGGCCTCGACGAGAGTGAATTTCTAAAGGAGGTCTTAAGGATGGTCTTAAGGACCTCCTACCGAACATGCACTGAAGGATGTGATGAGATTCAAAGGTGCTGGACCCAATCGAGACACCCAAAAATTGTTGGGTGGCTATAGAGGTTCAGGGCGGATGATACCCCTTAGTCAGAAAGGTTTTCCACTTGAGAAGTACCTGGGTAGCCAGAGAGGGAGAGTCCCGCAAAGACCCCTACATGGTAAAGCGTCCCCACGAGTTACAGGGTTTCCCCCACCTGACCTCTCTTGTCACTGCAGCGCCAGGTAGACCAAAATGGAGACCATGACCTCTTAAGTCTACCTTTTTTACTTTAAGATCAAGGTGCATAAGTGTTGAACGTGTTACGAACCTACGCCAACGTGTTCGATTTTGGAAAACCTGTCGTTGTAGTTCGAAAGAGAAGGATTCGTGTTCAACAAATAAAATTTATACCGAAATTAAAATTCCGGGTCGAACACAGGGAGGCGAACGTTTGATTTAAAAACTTCGCGTTTCTTTTTATTTTGTCACAAAGAAATTCAATTTAAACTATCTAAGTATCTACAACAAATAAAAGAGAGAGAGGGAGTAAGAGAGAGAGAAGGAATACTATACATGGAAATCAAAATGAGATGTAGAATAGACAAGGAATTTATCATAAAAGAGTTCTTTCGTTACAACTAGAAAACATAAAACAATTACTCTAGAAAGCATTAAAAGAATGGAGGGAGAAATGTCCTCCTGGACGATCGCTCGGAGGACGAATAGACTACTCTAGAAAGCAGTAAATCTATACTAGAAAGCAGTAAAAAGAATAGGGAGAGAGAATCCTCCTCGACGGTCGCTTGGAGGACGAGCCGGACGGGACGACGCCTGGACGAAGGAGAACGAAGCGGGACGAAGGAGGACGAAGCAGAAGAACGGGAACGAAGTAGCACGCCGTCGTCGTCGCGGGATCCACTTCCGAAGGGGGACAAAAATTTGGACTTTATCTCGCGAGAAGCATCCCGGGTGTGGGACAAGCTTCTCTTGAGCTTTGGAGAGGTAGAGAGGAGAAGGAAGGGATCAAAATTTCGTATGGAGGGGGTCTCCTTTTATAGTTGCAAGGAGTGGGGGCAAAATGGACATTACATCTTCAAAATAATAAATAAGGGGTCTTTAGTGACGGATAAAACCATCGCTAAAGCCCCCAACGTGGGCGTAGCCTCCGCGCCCACGCGTAACGCCTACGCACGTCGCTTGATTTTCAGCCGTCCGATCGCGAGATCGGACTGCTTAAAATCGCGCCTTCACCGTTGCCGCCTGCCCGCCTGCGCGTACGATCGTGCGTTCACCAGAGCGTCCAATTGCGCGTCGGCGCTATCGGGCACGCGCGGCGGTTGGATCGCGATCGTGCGGTCAATTGGAGCGCGCCCGCCCACCTCAGAAATTGCTTGGCGAGGCTCGAACGCGCGCCAGCGCCTCGCGATAAGGCGCTGGACCGCTGCGCTGCCTCGCCCAAATGGTCGCGCGGATGCTTTTAAAATGATGCGTCCACAGCCGTTGGATTGAGATCCAACGGCGGAGAGGGGATGGGTGCGCGGTCTTCATAGAGTGTAGGCGGCCGTTTGGGCGGTCGGGATGGTGCCACGTGGTGCCATCTTGGCCGTCCATCTTCTGGAAGTTGTAGATGGTGCCACGGATGTCGGATTGACTCGATTTTTGTGTCGTTGGGCTGCGATCGTCGATCCGAATTCATCCGTGTGATCGGATTTTCCATCTGAAGTGTGGATTTACACCATCCTGGCCCTTGATCTTCTAGGGTTCCCCGGTCTCTATCTGATGCTACGGATGCCTGATCAGGGCGATCTTGGAGTCGTTGAACTCCAATCGTCGCCCTGATCACATCCATACGGTTGGATCTTTGATCCGAGGCCCCGATAAAATATTTGCCCTGTCCAAGCACATAAAAGGAGACAACTAACCTCCATTTTATTCAAACTACTCTAAATGCAAGATGATGCATGTAATGCAATATTTATATCATGAAATGCAATCCTATGCTTAAGAACATGCATAAATAGACATTTTAAGTAGTGTAAATGTGTTTACATCATACCCCCATGCCTATCTTTTGCTACTCCCTAGCAAAAACTATATGCTATTTATAAAAGAATTAGGTTAGATTATTTGGACCTGAGTTACTTTCAATCATTAAGAAATTGTCTACTTAAGAACTGAACTTTCAAAGACACAACAGTGCCCGGGTATCAGCCAAAATGCAGACCGCCTCAAGCCTCGCCTTATTCAAAGAAAATTTTCTTTTTCTGCTTTTACTCTCTTTTTTTTTTTTTGGATTTTCAAATTTTAGGGTTTAAGAGTGGCTTTCTACGGCCATTCAACTCACCCAAGATTTGATGAGAACCCTAAGTTTTAAGCATCTTATTGTGATTGTGATAGACTCGTTGACCGGCAATTAAAACGGACTTCGGATTTCTACGCCTCTAGGTGACCTCAAAAAGAATTCTGCCTATAGGTGTATCTTTACAACCGGTAGCTTTCTCCCTACTTTTATTTTATTTTATTTTATTATTATTTTTTTTAACGGGGTCAACACAAGGGTGAATCCAGTGTATATCTCCCCGGTTTATTCTACTTCTCCGCTTCTTCCTAAGTGTTTTGGGAATTTTTAGTGCATTTTCTGAGCTGGGTTCTGGACAACCAGTCGATGAGCTGTTACCACCGACAACTTGGCAGCCATACTCATGCGGCGAAGTGTGTCTTATTTCTTTTTGTTCTTTTCTCCTTTTTGATTTTTTTTTTTTTTAAGTAGGTGGCTTCCCTGGTCTAAGATTTACCTAAAGGCAGCAAAAAGAGAAAGGTCAGTGACTGGGCTCTGGACAACCTACCTATGGGCTGTTACCCACGATAACTTGCCAGCCATATCACCCTAAAAGGTTCATTAGCTACCCAATTTCCATTAAAATCGCCAAATAACGAGTCAGTGCAAAGAAAGTATGTAGATGCTTAAGACTCAAAATTCCCTCACATCAGAGGGCGGGTTGATAAGTCGTGTACTTATCACCCAAACTTATTTACTCTAATTAAAATAAAATTCAAGTTGGCGAGAACTCGAAAAACAAATCCACATTTTAGTGGATATACGGGCTGATTAAGTCCAAAGACCTGAAGGGTCTTTGTGTTCAGAACATAATATAGTATTTCTTAAGATCGAAAATTTTCTTAAACCCAAATTCTCTTTCCTAATTTTGATTTTGTTTTTTATATATAAAATAAAACAAATCTACGGAGCTGACGAATGAATTCAAAGATAAATATCCATCCCCCCATGCCTATCTAATGCAATGTCCTCATTGTATTAAAAAGACATAAAACAGAGTGGAAAAGCGTAGAAAGCACCTGAATTGCGTGGATATCGGGTCCGCTCCGAGATGAAAATGAAAAAGAACTGTATATGTGCTGAGTTTAGTGCCTTCAGCTAGGCACACTATACAAAGAAAAGAAATGAAGAATTCACATGTGCAGGTCAGAATTAGAATGAACAGAAGAATCCTCCGACCTGTCAGCAGAGGTCCACAGATGTGGACCAGATTGTGGTGCAGACCCACACCCCATAATCGAGAATATCTTAGGTTCTGGATAAAAATTACCCAAAACCTAAAATCAGAATGCAAGCGGGGTCGAGCCTGCGATTTGTGAGGATGCAACCCAAGGCCAAAATGTCGAGTTACAGAGAATTGAAGCTCAAAAGGATAATCGTTAAATGTGTGCTTGAGTTTGACATCCTCGAAACAAATGTTGTAAGGGTTCTGATTTGATGGTTTCAGCTTAAAAGGAACCCTTCGACTCAATCTTCCATTTCCTCCAAAATTGACTTCCCAAATCAGAATTTCCCAGCTCCTATCCTCCTCATTCGGCATATCAAATTCCATGACCTCTTGTATATTCATCACCCCGTCTGAAATCTCCAAGTCTAGATGATGTGGCAAAATCAAAATTGACTTGGGTCTAATTATCTCAGAATTAGAATCATCAATAAGCTCAACAGGGTGTAACTGATAATCAGGGCATTGAATTAATTCCTCCAGAAAATGCGATTCTGGATCCGTATCGTGTGCCATAATAAGATCAGTTTCCTCAGTTATTGGGCTATCAAATGATCTATCAGATTCCTCAGGCCCAATCGTCTCACAAAAATCGTGATCTGAAAACTCGTGTGAGACTTCGCAACTTGAATCTTCACCATCAGGATCCGTATCAATGTATGTCCCAAAATCATTTGTCACTTTGCGTTCCAAGGAGACATACGTTTCCTCGTAACCCAGCTCAGGGATTTCAGGTGAAGAAATCAAATCATCCTTAATTGGTTGTTTTAATTCAATCTGGTCAGCTTCGTAACACGTGTCCCCCCCAACAGGTGCCTGAGCGGGTTCTGTCATTCGCTTTCCTGAAGAGAGTTCATCCTGGGAATTATTCCAAGATTGAATCAAAGCAGCCACGAATCTCATCCTCAATTTCGCTAATTTCCCAAGTAGAAACTCACCCGGGTTCTTATCCTTAACATCCTGGAGCCAATCCAACAAAGACTTATTTAAATCATCAATCATTTCAATCAGGGGCTCCAATCTCTCAATGCAAGGTATTGGCTGAACTTCTAAAGATTGAATGATATTCCTCAAGTTAGCCAGAACCTTATCTTGAACCTGATTAACCTGAACCAAATGAGTTGGTTCAGGGTTGGGCAGGTTTGACATCAATGTAGAGGAATTAACGAATTGAGATTCGTTATACCCATCCTGATAATAGGTCATTTCAGATTGTTCAAAAGATGGAGATGACCTAAAGGCAGTGAAATCAGAGGATGGGTAAGGATCAGTGTATCCTTCTTGATTGTAGATCGCATTAGGTTGTTCATGAAAGGAGGACGATCTATAATCGATGCAACTCTGAGAAGGATAGAATTGAGAATCAAAGTGTTCAGGGTTAGACCCTAAACACGGGGGTCCGGAATTGTATCCCCAATCCGAATTATCCCAACTAACTGATGGTCGATTACAATACGAATTGGGATAATTGTCATGTTGCGGATAATTCATGACAGGAGTGAAAGAGCGGGAATGCGTGAAATATGTGGAAGGATTCATGAGACACGGGAGGAAGAAAGGTGCCCTGCAATACAAACAATCAAACCTGTCCTTAAATGGGTTAGCCTACAGACCTACAAACTCCCAAAACCCGTCTTGAGATAAAGGAACGATTTGATCTACTTCTGTCTGTTCAATCCAACCAGTTAGACGGATGGACTGGGGAGAAGGTTCTTCCTTCGGCTTGCGCCTCCGGTTCCTAGTGTACCCCCCAGCCGCGATCGTTTGACTCTGCTCCCCTAGCTAGACATCAGATTGAACAGTAGAAACAGACTAATCGAAAATAATCTCGTTCTGAGTTCTGAAGAGCGAGTCCAATCCTTAAGGCCAACGTCTACTCTGTTTTATTTAGGGCTAGGTTTGAATGTGCTTTGGAATGTGATGGGCCCTTTAAATGGGTTGTGCCCTTAATGATTGATTGCTTTGTGTGTGCGTGCACAACCAGTGGTTTTCAAGCAAGATTATTTTTGATGTGGTGAATTTTAAGGTTCAAATCTTGCTTAGTAGCTTTTAGGATTCATCTTTAGGTGTTTTCAATCAAGTTTCATTGGCACACCAGGTTTTGCAAGCACAGGTGAAGATATTTTCCTTTAAAGTTTAAAAAGAATGTGGAGTGCCTGGTAGATCCCTAAGAGTTGAACCTAATTGGCAGCTACTTGATGAGTTGATTTTATTTGAAGTGGTGCGGCCCAAACAACTCAAACAACTGGCCTGATGCACCACCTAATTAGGCACACAAATGATTACCCAATCTGATTTCTACTCGATTATGTGTTTGGATGTGTGTACCGGCTCCTAAGATTGGTTTACCGGTTGAGTTAGAAAATCAGATGAGGTTGTGTACCTCTGTGAGATTTTTTTTTATTTTTTTCTTTTTTTTAATGTGGGGGTTGGAGTGAGTATGGATGTCAAACAACAAACAATCTAACCTTAGAGTTTATAAGAACACCTAGGTTGATTGATGTATGAATTATTATGTGATGAAATGAAATCTAATGGGTGGGAGGTGGGGGATAACTTACAAAACCTTCCACAGCACTTTACTCCGATCTACCGCTTTTGCCTGTCTCGAAAGAGTACCTGCAATTACAATAAGAAAGGAGAAAAGTGAGGTAAATGATTTGTAAGTTACAAAACGCGAAGAGAAATCAAAGAGCGTTGCCTCCCCAGCAACGGCGCCAAAATGTTGAACTTATTTACGAACCTACGCCAACGTGTTCGATTTTGGAAAACCTGTCGTTGTAGTTCGAAAGAGAAGGATTCGTGTTCAACAAATAAAATTTATACCGAAATTAAAATTCCGGGTCGAACACAGGGAGGCGAACGTTTGATTTAAAAACTTCGCGTTTCTTTTTATTTTGTCACAAAGAAATTCAATTCAAACTATCTAAGTATCTACAACAAATAAAAGAGAGAGAGGGAGTAAGAGAGAGAGAAGGAATACTATACATGGAAATCAAAATGAGATGTAGAATAGACAAGGAATTTATCATAAAAGAGTTCTTTCGTTACAACTAGAAAACATAAAACAATTACTCTAGAAAGCATTAAAAGAATGGAGGGAGAAATGTCCTCCTGGACGATCGCTCGGAGGACGAATAGACTACTCTAGAAAGCAGTAAATCTATACTAGAAAGCAGTAAAAAGAATAGGGAGAGAGAATCCTCCTCGACGGTCGCTTGGAGGACGAGCCGGACGGGACGACGCCTGGACGAAGGAGAACGAAGCGGGACGAAGGAGGACGAAGCAGAAGAACGGGAACGAAGTAGCACGCCGTCGTCGTCGCGGGATCCACTTCCGAAGGGGGACGAAAATTTGGACTTTATCTCGCGAGAAGCATCCCGGGTGTGGGACAAGCTTCTCTTGAGCTTTGGAGAGGTAGAGAGGAGAAGGAAGGGATCAAAATTTCGTATGGAGGGGGTCTCCTTTTATAGTTGCAAGGAGTGGGGGCAAAATGGACATTACATCTTCAAAATAATAAATAAGGGGTCTTTAGTGACGGATAAAACCGTCGCTAAAGCCCCCAACGTGGGCGTAGCCTCCGCGCCCACGCGCGGCCGTTCGGCTGCCCGCGCGTAACGCCTACGCACGTCGCTTGATTTTCAGCCGTCCGATCGCGAGATCGGACGGCTTAAAATCGCACCTTCACCGCTGCTACCCGCCCGCCTGCGCGTACGATCGCGCGTTCACCAGAGCGTCCAATTGCGCGTCGGCGCTATCGGGCGCGCGCGGCCGTTGGATCGCGATCGTGCGGTCAATTGGAGCGCGCCCGCCCTCCTCAGAAATTGCTTGGCGAGGCTCGAACGCACGCCAGCGCCTCGCGATAAGGCGCTGGACCGCTGCGCTGCCTCGCCCAAATGGTCGCGCGGATGCTTTTAAAACGATGCGTCCACAGCCGTTGGATTGAGATCCAACGGCGGAGAGGGGATGGGTGCGCGGTCTTCATAGAGTGTAGGCGGCCGTTTGGGCAGTCGGGATGGTGCCACGTGGCGCCATCTTGGCCGTCCATCTTCTGGAAGTTGTAGATGGTGCCACGGATGTCGGATTGACTCAATTTTTTGTCGTTGGGCTGCGATCGTTGATCCGAATTCATCCGTGTGATCGGATTTTCCATCTGAAGTGCGGATTTACACCATCCTGGCCCTTGATCTTCTAGGGTTCCCCGGTTTCTATCTGATGCTACGGATGCCTGATCAGGGCGATCTTGGAGTCGTTGAACTCCAATCGTCGCCCTGATCACATCCATACGGTTGGATCTTTGATCCGAGGCCCCGATAAAATATTTGCCCTGTCCAAGCACATAAAAGGAGACAATTAACCTCCATTTTATTCAAACTACTCTAAATGCAAGATGATGCATGTAATGCAATATTTATATCATGAAATGCAATCCTATGCTTAAGAACATGCATAAATAGACATTTTAAGTAGTGTAAATGTGTTTACATCATTAAGGTTCCACTTGAACTTTTAGGTCTTTTGAGTGAAAAAGTGACTTAATTTTAAGGTTGGTTGACCCAAGGGATCAACTTCACCTCTTGTTCCTTTGAGAGCTTTTGGGTCCTTTCTTTTAAGGTTCAAATGGATTTAAAAGCCTGATTTGCTTAGGGTTTCTCTTGTATAGATCATTTCAAACAAGGTTTAGGCACACCTCATTTTGGAAAAACTGTTTTCTTTGTTTAAAAGAAGATGTGTCTCTAAAAACCCTAGCTTTTCAATCCTTAAGTTGGCTCTAGTTGGTCCAATTTAGTTGCCTCAAAATTTAGTATCTAGGGCTCAATCAAGAAAGTTTGTAGCCCTAGTTACCTTAGTTGGATGAGCAGTTAAAAATGTGTTGAAATGAAAATCAGGAAACTTTGATGAATTACTAAGTATGAAACAGGTAGCCCTAAGTTGATTCTTCTTTTGTTCCTTTTAAGAATTTGAGGGAGTTAAGAGAGAGGGCTAATGAAAATTACCTATTCCTTGGAGTGTCTGTTGTGCAGTTGCTCTTCTTTTCTCTGCTTTCCCTGAGACAAGCACAATAAAAGAGAGGAATTAGGTCAAATATTGGCTCAAAAGTTGTGATCAAAAGCTTTAGAAGTGCCCGTTGCTCCCCGACAACGGCGCCAAAATGTTGATGTGGCTAGATCGTGTTTTAACAAATATTGCATTGTAATATAGACGAACCTTCCGTGAAAACAAATAAAGATTTATAACTCTAAAATCAGAGTATCTGAGGTCGAACACAGGGAGAAATCTAAGTACTTCCAAAACTTGGGAACACAACTTTTTAAATGAGAATAAATGACTAGTTCAATGAGAGTGATATAAAAAGAAATTTCTCAAAGGGAACAAAAAAATGGACGTCTGATACAATATCATACATCTCAAAATAGAGCTCCTTCTCTTCTCTTCTCTTGCAACTTCTATTTCTCTTTCTTTATTTCTTCTCTTCCTGCAACCAAGGTCTGGCTTTCCTCTCTCTTTCTTCTTCCTTTTCTTTTCCTTTGCCTTCTTGAATCTTTGTCTGCCCCTTGTCTTCTTCTTCTTCAGTTCTGTTCTCCTTAGCCTTGCTTCTTCTTCTCTGCCTTGCCTTTCTTCTTCTTCGGCAGAGCTTCCTTCCTTCTTCTTCCTTCTATTTCCCTTTGGTGTTTCTCCTTCTTTTCTGCCTTGCCTTTCTTCCTTAGCAGAGCCTCCTTCTTTCTTTCTTCCTTTGCTTGCAGTGGCTAAGTCCCTGCGTCCTGCACACACTATAGCAAAACCTAACCCTCTACCCACGTGTCTCTCTCTCTTTGTGTAAACCACTCTCAGCATGCTCTCCCAGAGCCGGGTAAACGGGTCGGATCGCGTGCCCGGGTCCAGGCGCATCGACGTGGGTGTGGTGCGCGAGGAGTGCTCAGGATAGGGTCGGGTCGGGTCGCACCAGATCCACGTGGTGAATTCGCAGACGAGGCACAGTGGTAAGGTGAGGGACCTCACCCCAAGTGTGACTGGAGGCAATTGGTTTATATGACAAAAATAATATAAAGGATACGCACGCGTCGTGACTTACCGATGTGGGACTAAAGCCCACCGCTTTCCCTTGCACGCTCGCAGCAGATCATGCCTTCAATTCCCTCAACTGCAGGCTCTGTTAGCATCGCTTGCTGGGTCAACTATCTTCGCAGGACCTACCCAAGTTTGCAGCACCTGGAATCTTGCACTCCTGAGGCCTGGAGCAAGAGTGGAGCTTCCTCAAGTTGCCGTCAATGGCGGCCGAAGCTTGAGATCTATCTGACAAAAAAAATTGCCTCGTGGCCTAATCAGATCACCGAGGGACCTTCGCCGTGTCACGGCGAAGGTGAGGATCTATGCGGCAGGCCGCGGGGCGGCCTAGGCGTGAGTGCCTAGGTCACTCTGTGGTTGGACGGGTGGGTGTGTTCGGGGGGTTGTTGTGGTGGTGTCGTGGGACTGTGGATGAGTGGAGGGTGCTCAGTGAGGTGAGGCGGAGGTTATGCGATGGTCGGCGAGACGTGTGGGGTTGCAGAGCGATGGGAACGTCTCGCCGGAGGGTAGCCGGAGATGAGGAAGGTGGCGGTGGACAGGGATGGTCGAGGGTCAATTGTGTGAAATAGAGTGAGGGAAATGAAAGAGTGGAAGATGGGGAACTTATCTGGACTGTTGGGAGAGAAAGGGGGCAGCGGAGTCAGATGGCTCGTTTGTGCCGTCGTCGGAGAAGATAACCCTGAGGGAGATAACGGCGATGAGGAGGAGGTCAGGGAAGCGTGCGCTTGGTGCGGCGCGACACAGGAAGATGAGGCGAAGTAGACTCTACTGCTGGTATGGTAGCAGAGCGACGAGAAGGAGGAGAGGTAATCGCCAGAGCTTGCAGGTTTCTTGGCTGGAGAGAGGAGAGATGAAATTTGGAGGATTCTACCGCCAAGACAAGTCTGAGAGATTTCACAGAGGGTCGGAGGTCTTTTTATAGGTGCTGGCTGAGCTTCTGGTGTGTGGAGGGCAAGCTTTTAGCCATCGTCATCTCGCCGGAGAAGGAAGGTGGTTAGGATCCAAATCTTTCGCGCGTTCGCACGAGAGATTGGACAGGAATCAGAGATCTTGATCGAGCTCAAATGGAAGGGGATTCCTCAGAGAATCTCCCTTCCAATTCTTGGAGGAGATCTATGAGGGATCTGAGCGTATTCCCCCTGTCATCCTCGTCAGAGAAGGATTCTTACCCAATAATGGTTTGGCGAGGAATCTAGGGGGTTTTATGTGATGGTTTTCAAAAAGAGAGGGACCGAAATGTAATTGGGTGTACTAAATTGCAAAGAAGGTCAAGATGACCTCCCCTTAGGTCCAAATTTTGGTAAAAGGCTAATTTGGACCTAAGGAATCCAATGGTGAAGTTGGATTTTAGGTTTGACCATGTTTGACTGGACATTTTGCGTAAAAACCCAAATTAGGTTAATTGATGAGCTAGGACCCTATTCTAGGTCAAACTATGTTCCAAAGGCCAATTTGAATGTTCTAAATCCTATGGGATATTTTTACATGAATTTTAGAGGATTTAATTGATTTTTATCCTGACCAGAACCTTGTTGAATTAAGTGGATCTGTTTTAGGGTTACCAAATGTCATTTAATTCCTAGATTACACATGAACCCATTTCTGATTGATTCAACCCACTTTTTATCTCATTTAGACCATTTGACCTATGCTTTGTCTATGAGAAATCTCTTTTATGTACTGCAATGGTAAAACTGTAGTTTTAACCTCTATTTCATGTTTTCTTCTCAGTACACTTATTCCTCTAATTAAGCCCTCTTCTAAGTCATGTAGGAGCTTTTATTCTCTTTATTAGGTTAAAATGGGCTAGTTATGGCTCATGATGAGGCTCTCATCACCTAGGTGGGGCACCTTGGTTCTACACAAACCACGAGTTTGGGATGGGTTGGGAGGGCAAGGCTCTCTGAGTCCTATGCTCCTGTAATAGCTGGTTTTGGATGTTCTGTATAGTCTGTATCTGGTTAGCCATCACCTTCATAATCTGCAAGCTATATTGTGTAGATTTCCTCATCGATTCTTGCAGCTCCTCTTTCAGTGCCTCTAAAGGTTCAGCACACTTTGGAGGGTGACTGGTAACTTGGTGTAGCGACTAATATAAAGAACGGGGTTGCAGCTGATGAGAGAATGGCTGTTGCCTAGGGTACGTGTTTTGCACATTCTCGTATTGCCTAGTCTGGTAGTGTGGTTCTTGATGTGGTCTCTGTGAATTACCAAACCACGAGAAGTTCGGATGCTGGCGCCAACCAGGGTTATATGACCGAGTCGATCTTTCGCTTTTAAGTCGTTTGTAGTTTAATGTGGTGGAAAAATCGACTAATCAATTTTTAATAAGAAATAACCACTCGCAGAGGAGCGGGTCGTATCCACAGGGAGGCAATAACGTATTAAAATTTGCGCTACTTAAAAATGTTTGTTCGTAGTCAATTTGGACAAGAACCAAGCCAAGATTGCCTTTAGATTAAGGTTTAAGCCAGAAATAATGCTGAAATGGCAATTATGAGAAACTACAGGATATTTTCCGCAATGCAGAGTGAATAGAATATGAATAAAATCTGGCAATGGCAGAAAATGTAAATTTTAATCAACGTTTTACTGTAGCAAAATAGGGGAATTGTTCCCCGTTGTCTTGCGCGACGAGGAGCCGATGGCCGGGCGCGGGAAGCTCGGAGGAGGTCCCTTGGATCAAGGGCTTCGAATCGGTGGTGGCAGCGAGTCGCGCGGCGGTCGGAGGTGGCCGGACGAGCTCCGACGGAGGTGCTGCAGCCGGCAGCTTGCGCGCGCGGAGGGTCTGCGGAGGGCGCTGGCGCGCGGAGGCGTGGCTGCGGTGGTCTGCAGGCGGGCGCTGGCGTGTGCGGTGGAAGCTGCAGAGGTCGGTTGCTGGCGGTTCTGCAGGAGGTTGTGCGTGGGCGCGCGGAGGGTCTGCGGAGGGCGCTGGAGCGCGGAGGCGTGGCTGCGGTGGAAGCTGCAGAGGTCGGTTGCTGGCGGTTCTGCAGGAGGTTGTGCGTGGGCGCGCGGAGGGTCTGCGGAGGGCGCTGGCGCGCGGAGGCGTGGCTGCGGTGGTCTGCAGGCGGGCACTGGCGTGTGCGGTGGAAGCTGGCGTGGGCAGAGGGTCTGCAGAGGTCGGTTGCTGGCGGTTCTGCAGACGCAGTGGTGAACGGCGTGGACTGCAGGCAGTTGTGCGTGTTTGAGCTGAAGGTTGACGGACGTGGGTGCGCTGAAGGTTCTGCAGGTGCGGAAAGGGGTCTACAGGCGACTTCAGGCGTGTGCGGTGAAGTGAGCGGGTAACTTCAGACGTCTGGGAAATTTCCCAGACGTCTTAAGTTACTGAGAGGGTGGCTGATCAGTAGGTTGGTGACGGTGGTCGGCGATGACGGCGAGGGAGTTGCACGCTAAGGTGCTCACGGTAATGCGGGCGAGCTCCGGATGGCGGTGTGGCCTGTCACACCACACGCCCACGGTGGTGGAGACTCGCCGCCACGGTAGAGGCCGGCAGTGTGGAGTGGAAGAGAGAGGATCTCTCTGCACAGTGGTGGGTCGGTGGCGGAGGCCTCCTGAGCTCGGCTGCCTCCGTGCTCCTTTTGTAGTGTCTTGAACAATTTTGAAATCAGCCGCCGACCAGATCCACCGTATCCGCTCCCCCTTGAATGGCTTTCACTGCATCACGCGGGCGTTGGAGCGGCAGCCAGCCGTTCTGAAAGAAGACGAATAAAGAAAATATTATTAAAATATTAGGGTTATTTATGTATAGACCCTCAACTTCTATGTTAATAAAAACAATATACCTAATTGGTTATCTAATTAGATGAATGCTATTCTAAGCTAATTCTAAATGCACTTAAGATATGAATGTAATGTATGGATTATGTAATTAGATTAAAACTATGAATTAATCTATTTACATCCTAATTTATACTAAATAAATGTTAGAATTAACCTAATGTGTAGGCACTTAAATACTTAAATAGCCCACAACTATGGGCTAATCATTATACGTCTCTGAATACGGGCTATTACGCCCGTATCCTTGGATAGCATTGACGTCCTCATAGGCCGAAGATGTTTAAGATGCATATCCATCAAGGGGATACATGTTATAATCTGCGGGTGGTGCGTAACCTTGGTCGTATGGTGCCAGATCTAGATTGTTTACGGGATTCGGATATGTGGGATCTCGTAAATAAGGAGAGGATGCAACTTGAGTGAGTAGATTAACTCGAGCAGGAGGGGCTCAAGGTGTATAGGAGGGTCTTGAAGCGGTAGAGGTCATGTCAGATTGACCCTGACTAATTTGGTCAATCTTTTTCTCAATCAGGTTTATTCTATCCTACTGCTTGACGATGATATCCATGTTGGCTCGAATAGACTCGGTGTGAGCCTCATGGACACCAACCTGCTACTGACTAGGCTACTAGAACTAGTTCATGGATGCGGCGTTCATCGAGTTCTTCTCCAAAGATTCGAATAATTCAAATGCGCTGTTCTCGTCTTTTGCAAGGAAATTCCCGCCACTAGATGCATTGACCAGATACCGATGTGTGTCATCTAGCCCATGGTAAAAGATCTGAGCTAGGTGCCATCTGGGTATACCATGGTACGGGCATTTCCGAAGAAGGTCGTGAAATCGATCCCAGGCTTCATGCAATTTCTCCCCAACTCTTTAGGAGAAAGTCGTGATTGCACACCTCATTGCATTTGTTCGACCGATTGGGAAGAACTTTTGCAGGAATTCACGTCGTAATTCTGGCCAGGTTCCAATTGGCTTCCCAATGGTCTTGAATCAGTATGAAGCTTTGTCCCTCAGAGAAAATGGGAAAGGCTTCATTAGAACAATCCCAAGATCAATGTTCCTGGGTTGAGTCCTTTCTATGAGTCGACTCAGGTCCTCTAGGTGCTGGAACGGATCTTCACTTGATTTTCCATGGAAGTGAGTGCTGATCAACCCGATCACATTGGGCATGAGCTCAAACGCATCTCTGCCTGAGGGAATTCTGACTAAGGGTGAGATGATTGGTGTGGCTGGATCATAGAAATCCCGCAGTTGTTCTCCTCGCGGTGGATGCTGCATCCTGTCAAGCACCACTAAAATGCGGTCCACGCTCTGCCGATGCCACTCCTTAGATTCGACCACCCTGGTTTCCAGACAAGCCATCGGGTCCAGATTATCAATATCTTGACCCGGTCTAGGTCCAAGTCCAGGATTAGCCTTTGTGGCTACGGGAGTAGAAGAAGTGGGGGGAGAAGTAGGCCCTGGTGAGGTGACTCACCTCCTTGGGAGTGGCTCCCAAGGTCCAACCAATTGAGGTCTAAGTGACCTCCTTCCTTGCATACACCAGCCAACCCCTGGGTTGGTGTAGCCAAGCCAGATAGATGACCAGATTTTTCGTTTCAAATTCTAATTCCTGAAGAAAATTCATCATACAACCGATTGAAAGCGATTCCTGCCTCTCGACTAACCCAGCCAATAGGTTGAAAGCACCCAGTAGTAGACAACGAATTCGGGTTTATTTCATGTTTTAGACTTGATTTTTAGCCCGTTTTCTTCAGTTGAGGTTTTCTTTTGGTGAGTGGCCCACAAGGTGACCAAGCTCACCGTCTAAGTACTAGACTTGACTAAGTCTAGGTTAGCCCAAATGTGGTCTCTAAGTTGTAACCCTAAAGGTGTAACCTAGGGTTCATGCAATTCTAGGGTTTTGTTCTTTTGTCTTCAGCAGACCACAAAAATTACAATCAGTTCTCTGGCAAAATTTGGAATCCAATTAACTTGAAATTTGGCGAGTAGATTACTTTTTAAATTATCTTTTCAGAGAATATCTTTTTGGAATTTTTAATATTTCAATCGAATTTTTAGAGATTTTTGAATGTTAGAGGGTCAGATTTGGAATTTTGACCCCTGGTCGAAATTTCGCTTTGTAGCAGTACCAATGACTTTCAAAAATTCAAGAAAAATATGGGAAATAAAGCCAATGAGATCAACTTTAAAACTTTACCATTTTTGGTCAAAAAAAATTTGCGGATTACTCTAAATTACTTTTTGAAATTTTAAAAATCTTGAATCTGGGTCAGTCTGACCCCTTTGCACTTCACGAATTTTTAAAAATTTTATACTTAGAATTCTTTTAAAAGAACGGTGCCATTTGAAAGATGGTTTGAAAATGAAGGTCTAACCAGAATTTTAGAATTTTTTTGTTCACTAATTTTTGGGTAATTGAATTTTTAAAATAGATTTTGAACCTTGGCTGAAAATCAGAGAATGGTAGAGAAGCTTTTAAAGAGTGTTTGAGTTTGAAATCCCAACTTTCCACCAAAAATGTTTTCTTTTTTTTAAGAAGTTTTTGAAATGTTTTTTTCAAAAAGGATTTTTTTTTCAAAGGATTTTCAAAAGATATATTATATATTTTTTTGCTTTTTCAAACTAACCTAGAATTCAAAAAGAAACCTAATCTAGATTTTATTTTATTTTATTTTCTTTTTTTTGATTTTTTTTCACGTGAATAAGTTTTTTTTTTTCAAAAGAAATTGCTGGAAGAAAATCTAATCCTAGGGTTCAGAAGAAAACCTAGACTAAGAGGAGATGATGTGCACCTGTTTTCTTTTTCTGCACTCGATGTGTACGCAGATCCCATTTTTTCTTGTGTTGTCCTGCACATCAAAAACAACGTAGAGGGAGATTTGTCAATGGTAGTTTAAAAGATTGAAATCAAGAAAAATGATGTTGCCTCCCCAGCAACAGTGCCATTTGTTTGTGATGCGTAAAGCGCGTTTTAATAGGAAAAGCATCGTAGTATAGTGCGCAATACGATCAAACAAAAATATTTATAAAAAGATAATGAGACTTGAGTCTCGGTCGTTCGTCTCTGGGAGGCATTTATGCAAATTTGAAATCGATCTTTTTCGCTCTACTTGCTTAAAATCACATGGCGGTTTATGGTTATAGATATATTTATGCATGACATGCATAGTTGCCAGAATATTAGAAATTAAAAGCAGACAACTTTAATCACACAAAATATATTGCAATAAGCTCATGGTGATTCTCAACACACACACACACACACACATATATATAGAAAAAGATCTTTCATTGATTCAGCAGGGTGTTTGTAACATGGAACTAGTGGAAAGCTTATAGAGGAAAGCTTGAAAATATAAATCTAGATAACAGAAAACGATCGCATACAGGAATCTATGGGGTGATTTTGCAAGCATCATTGGGGGAGAATAAAGAGCTATACTACTAAGCAGTAAATAAAAGCATGTAAACTATGAAGAACTAAGCTACTAATCTAGTAGAAATAAGGGCATTCGGAGGTACTCCGATGGCCTTTGAGTGGTTGAGAGGAGAAGGAAGGGCGGCCAATGGTGCTTAGGTCGGCCCTTGGAGAGAGGTTGGAGAGATGATACAGCATCCTGGTGTGGAGATAGTGGCTTCCATGGTGGTGCTCCTCGTGGAGGTGGAGTGGAGTTGGAGATGTAACTAACCTAAGTGGATGAGTGCCAAGAATGGGATGGATGCAAATGGCCACGACTCAGGTCTTCCTATAGACCAAATGGAGTCTCTCTAGTGAAGTGTGGAACTCTCTAGAGAGAGTCCCATGAGTGGCTGGCCAAGTGAGAGAGAGAGTAGTTCTTAGATCCATAAAAAGTGGATCTAAGAACTGAATGACTCTTGGTTGCTAAATTTGGAAACCAAGAGTGGCACCACTTGAAGTGAGTTCTAGAGAACTCTAGATGAGTGTGTGTGCATGAATGTGTGCGTGTGTGTGAGTGTGTGGCCATGCCCTAGGTGGCTAAGTGGTCTAGGTTAGGTCCTAAGGGGTTTAGGTAGGTGTTGGCCTCAAATTAGGGTTGCAAACCCTAATTGCTAAGGGGGAATTGCAATTAAACTTAACCCAAGTTTAATTGAATCAGTGTGAACCTAATTGAGAGTGAAATAACTCACTTAGGTTGGGCTTAGGTCAATTCGACTCTCACTAAGTCCAATTGGACTTGTATGGGTTGAAATCTGAGCTCAATTGGACCCCATGAGTCCAATTGACTTAGGTAATGGTAATTGACTATGATCTAAGTCAATTATGTTTAGTGAGGACCTAATTAGGTCTTTAGGGAGGTCTACAGGTGATATACTAGGGTTAGGGTACCTTAATTTAGGTTCCTGTGGGGTTGGAGTTGGGTTTAGGGAGTTAGAGATCCAAGATCAAGGCTTGAATCTCAAAACAGGAACTGGAGAACAGTTCCAGACGTCCAAAAATGGAATCAGACATCTTATACTCAAAAATCAGAAGTCCAGACTTGTTGTCTAGACATCTAATTAGAGTTAGGAAGAATTCAAGGTTTTGTCTTGGGTATTATGCAGAAATTAGACCTCTGACCAAGTGTCTGGACGTCTAATAACACTGTAGAAGTGGGTTTAAGGTGGGCAGGAGTTGGCTAAGGGTTCTGGATGTCCTATAATTCATCTGGACATCCAAATAAGGGTTGGAATTAGGGTTTTAAGGTTTCCTAGGGTGCAGTGACCTAATCTAAGGGTGGCTAAGGCTTGGGGAAGTCTCTAGGCTATCCTAGGGCTAGGATGGACCTAAGCTCTTCATATTTTACTGCTTTATTCCTACTTAATAGAATAGCATACCTTAACTCTCTTACATCATTATTCACTACATCTAATCTATGTCTTCTGCTCCAGCCCTGCTGCAACACCCATTATTCCTGATCCAACTTCAGATCCAGCTTCTGATCTATCTCCAGATCCAGCTTATTACCTGCAATTAACATAATGCACTTAATTAGCACCTTATAACATTATTTTATGCATATCTAAAGGAAAGCTGTAAAGATGCAAATGTTGCTTATGCATGCATGAATTACCCTAACTTATGCTTAGTCCTAGCCTAATTTAGGTCAATTAAGACCTATGATTGCTGCGCAATCACTCCTCAGAATAGTCATCGCCTGGGCATGCTCCCTAAAGACAATCCCTTTTCCTTTAGGATTCTCCTCAATAGCATTGGGAAGCTTCTCAATTTCCCTCTATCTAACGGCCTCAACAAGGTGTCTTATTTGCGATTTCATTTCATGTATAGCCTTGTCATGAGATTGGATGATGGCACTTTGACTTTCTTGCATAGTTCTCAACATTGCCTTCAATTCATCCATCTCAGAGGTCTTCGGTTGGGCAAAGGTTTGAGGTTGGTTCATTTGTTGATTTTGAAAGGGTTGTGGTTTATAATTCCTTGAATTTGAAACCTTCCCTTGTCTCTATGAAAAGTTTGGGTGATTTCTCCATCCCTCATTATAAGTGTTGGAATAAGGGTCATTACAAGGTTTAGGATGAAACCCTTGAGTGGCATTCAGATCCGCTTATACAAGCTCAGGGAATTGGGAGGCCAAGTGGCAATCCATAGTGGCATGTGTATTGCCTTGGCAAATGGAGCATTCAAAAGCTTGGGATGTGGAGGTGCTAGATACAAATTGGACTAGGCTTGACATAAGCCTTTCCATGTTTTGATTCAACAATTGAATTTGATAGGCTAAATTTTGGGTGTCCATTGCCTCATTCGCCTCCAACTTTCTTTGCATGAGTGGGTTTTCTATCCATGTAGGCAGAATTCAAGTGAATAGAATTCTCACTCAAAGTATAAAAAAGGTTCCAAGCTTCATCCTCAATCTTAGATAGAAAGGTTCCTGCACAGGCACCATCCACAGTCTACCTATGTGAATCATTAAGTCCGGTGTAGAACCTTTCAACCAGTTGCCACTTAGGCACCTGATGATGTGGGCAAAGTCTCAATAGGTCATTAAAGTGCTCCCACACATCATGGAAAGCTTCCCCATCCTTTTGAACAAAACTCATAATTTCCCTCCTAAAGTGATTTGTTTTGCTCATGGGGAAGTACTTCTTCAAAAACTCCTTCTTCAGCGCATCCCAAGTGTTAATATCATCAAGGGTATGATACCAATACTTGGCTTTATCCTTAAGGGAGAATGGAAAGAGGGTCCGCATTTTAGCATCATCAGTAATGCCCTGCAGCTTCATTGTGGAACAGACCATGGTGAATTCCTTAATATGCCTGTAAAGGTCTTCTCTAGCAGTACCATAAAAGGAGGGTAGCAAGGATATGGTACTACTTTTGATCTCATAAGGATTGTCCCCTCTAGGTCTATGTAGTGCAGGGCCAACTTGATTGGTTGGAATGAAATATTCCTTAAGGCTCCTTTGACCAGCCATTTCTTCCCTTGGGTGGTTCCTTCTTAAGATTCTTTCAGGTTTAGGATCAAACACAAGTCTCCTAAGAGATTGCTTACCAAGCATGCACTACAAACACAATTCAAAAGGACTTATTAGGTCTTTACAAATTTAGGCTTTTAACTTTAATTCAAATTGCAGGTGACAAAGCAAGTTGCCCAATCAATTACGTGCCTATTGTCGACCTTCGAAATGCCTAAAAAGACCTAGTTGTAGCTTAGGTGTTCTTCCCAAAATATCAAATGGTAGAGCAACTCCAAAGACGGAAGATCGAGGGATGTGATTGCACAGCAATCATGGATCTTAATTAACCTAAATAAAGTTTGAACCTAGCTTAATTTGTGGATATTTCACTCATATCTAGCATATCATGCATTGCATCAGTCTATTTAGAATAAGATGGGATATCCTGCTATTTAATGGTTTTTATTACTATTTGCATGTAATAAAGTGATCCATGAAGGAGATAGTGGAATAAAGCAATAAAGGAAGAAGAAGACTGATCCAGATAAGAGGAGTGAGGAGGATAGCCTTATCCTTACCCTTGGAAACCCTAGGATAGCCTTCCCAAACCCAAAAACACCTCCATTAGGACACCTTAGCCTCAAAACCCTAACATGGATATCATTATCCATGCTCTATCCACCCTATCACTCTCCTAAACACTTAGGAACCAAAACCCACCTTAGAAAACCTAAAACCCACTCTCCAGCACCTTTTAGGATGTCCAGACATATGGCTAGACGTCTGATTTATGTAGAATAACAATCCAGGAAGCCAAAACTCATACTAACACAGAATTGGACATCCAATTTATTGTCCAAATGTCCAATTTTGTAGTATAAGCGTCTGACCACTATCCTGGACATCTGATACTACTGTCTGGTTCCTAATTTTTGTGGTAGAAGTCTTAGCTTGCCTATTTTGACCTAGGAAACCCACTTGACACCCTAGGAAACCTAATTAGAGACCTCCTAAGCCTAGTCCACTATCCATAACCCTACTTATCCTATCCCTAACCCAATTGAACCATCCCATACCTAACTGGGTGCATCTATAGTTGATTGGGTGCACTTGAGCCCAATTAGATCTACCCAGGATCTAATTGACTCATACCTATTAGGGTTACCCTAGCCTAATCACATGCACACATCCAATTATGCTTGACCTAGACCTAATTAGGATCACTCCTATCCAATTATACTTTCCTAAGCCTAATTAGGTCCACACCTACTTAATCTAGATTGACCCAACCTATTTAGCACATAATCCTACCAAAACCCACAACCTAGCCCTACGAAAAACACACACCCACACACACCTTCGTATTTTACCCCTACCAAACCCAAGCACACTCTCTTGAAAACCATAAAACTTGTGTCAAACCTAGATCCTAAAAATGTGGCATTAGCTAATTTTGGAGCCACCAAAAGTGGTAACCAAATGGAGCCTTCCATAAGGGCAAAGAGGGAGCCACGAAATTCAATCCATTCTCTCTTCCTCTCTCAACTTGTGACCACACCACCTCCTCTCCCTCTCAAGGCCGTCCTCCTCCTCCAAGGCTCCCTCCATGGGCGGCTAGGAAGAAGCTCTCCTCCAAGCTTCTTCAAGGGTGGCAAGAAGAAGAAGAGCATAAGGATGCAACACCTTCTCCTTTCTTCTTGTGGGTATGCCCTCTTCTTCCACCATAGAGGATCCACGCCCCCATTTGGCCATACAGAAGACCCCCCTCAATGTCTTCTCAAGGATGGCCATTGGTAGAGAAAGGGTGCAACACCCTCCTCTCTCCACTTGGGTGCACACACCCATCCTCCTCTCTTTAGTGGATGGCCAGGAAGGCTTCTCCTTAGCCTCTCTTGGTTGATCCCTTTCTTTAGTTTAGCTTTATTCCCATGTATCTGTATTTTTATAGTGACTTAATTTTTGATGTATGATACTCGTGTCTAATGGTTTTATATGCATGCTATTATCTTCACGGCTTACAACTTTGATGCATGCTTTCATTTCATGTTTCAAAATAAAGATCAAAAACACAAAAAGACAAAAATATTAGGTTAGATTAAGCCGATCCAAATCTCGACTTGTTTTCACACCTCCCAAAGACGAACGACCAGGACTCAAGTTCTAAGAAGAAAAGAAATCTATGTGAGTTTCGTTATTATAAATATTTTTGTCAAGGGGATTTCGCGACTATACTATGATTTTCGACAATTTTAAAATTCATGATTTCCATGCTTGTCGAATGGCACTGTTGTCGAGGAGGCAACGTGCGAGTTTAGATTTGGATTTGTTTAACTTTTTATTGTTTTGATTGTAGGGGTGTCAAGACAAGGATCCATGCACACATCTACTCATGGTGAAGATCGCAGGTAAATTCTTTATCCTCTATTTGTTGCTTTCTTAGGTTAAACAAAAAAATTAAAAATACATACATATATATATATATATATATATATATATATATATATAAATTTCAAATTCAAATTGTTGGATTTGAATTTACAAAAAAAAAAAATTTCTTTCTTTAGTGTGTGTTTTAACTTGGAAACTATTTAAACACACCAAAGTCAGATTTGGAAATCCGACAAGAAATTGTTGACGATATTAAAAATTTTTTTGCCATCAAATTAGGCATCCAAAAATCTTGGGATCCAATCTGATATTAGGTTTTCAAACCATCTTTTCAGCACCACCTTTTATTTGAAAATTCACACTATATGAATTTTAAAAATTTGCACAGTGGAAGGGGGTCAGAATAGTCTGCACTCTGATTTTATATAACTTTAGGTGTTAGTTCTGACCTCTACATAAATCAGATCTCTTTGAAATTTGTGGGGTTGGAAAGCCACTGAAAGCTAGTTGTTTCTACTGAATTACTCACAGGAGTCTATCTAGCCTGTTTGACCTTTTGATACTAAAAATTCTTGAAAAATTGCCAAAATAGTAAAAATCTTAAAAAAATATTCCCTGAAAAACTTATTGAAAGAAAAAGATCTCTACCAAATTTCATCTTATTTTTTATTTATGTATTGATTTGGGGAGTGATTACAAGTCAGGCTAGTGTCTGACTGCTGATTGTTAGAAGAAGCATAAACCTTAGGTGTTTCACATTAGGATTTAAATCTGGAGACCCAAAACAATCCCGTCTGAGATTGATTTGTGTGTGATTCCATGTGAGGGGATTTGCTTTGCTTGGTTGTCTACCCCCTCACCCACTTAAATTGAATTTAATTTACATTTCAACCTAGGCAACCAATTAGGTCTATATCACTTAGTGGCGGTGCATTAGGACCATTGTTTTCCTTGATTGGGTCGCACCACTTCTACATTGTTGGACTTAAAAGCATCATATATACCTCTTTAATATTAGGGTTTCCACACTAAGGTAGAGCACATTTGCATGCCATACTAAAAGGAAATTCATATAACAATTGGAACTTGCAAAAACTGTTGCATGCTCCACCACAACCTTGTTTGAATTGACTTAAACAAAGAAACCCTAAAAGAAAAAAATTAATACAAGCACTTGAACCATAAAATCCACTACACCAACTAAAGCTTGTATTGAAAATCCTTTATCTGTGCACTTCACACTCTAAATCCAATTTTAATGGCAACACCCCCAATTGCCCAATCACATTCCAAGAGCACTCTAAGCCCAAGCCTAAAACTAAGTAGACGTGCCCTAGGCAGGACTAAATTACTTGGTAATTGAAATTTAATTGGGTAAAAATCAAGGCCTTGTCTATTTGGATCAACTGGTGACAAGAAAGGTCGGTGCGGTAACTACGTTAACCTTTAGTGGTGTATCGCTGTGCAGGGTGTCCTAGGGGGTCCCACCATTCTAGCTAGCCAAGTAATTCAAGGGTTGGTTTAACCCAGTTCCATCTTAGGATACCAGGTTTAAATCCAATAAGGGTATACAATTTAAGGCTAGCTTGCTTGCTTGATTTGGGGCTCTCTCATCTTTCTTCCTAGGCCTTTAACTTAATTCCACCAGCCCCTTGTAGCTGGCTGTGCCTTCCTAAGGAAGACTATCTCTTATCTCTATCCACGTCTTTTCTCAAATATCCATGAACCCATATCATTCTTTTGACCCTTAGGGTCCTCCATCTCCCAACCTAACCATGATTTCAACTCCTCCTGGTTGGGAGACTCATCATAACCAGCTGGGATATGATCATCCTTATCCCCCAGCTTATTTAGAACCTGAACCTCATGGATCCGACCCTTATCTAGATATGAACCAATTTAAAGCTATAGTTGTTGAATTCCTATAACAAGGGCTATACAAATCAATGTGCCAAGCTCCTGGAGCAAATTAGACAATCCCAGGCACAATCTCAATCTTATCACTCCTCCTAAGAACAAGATACTTGGAACAACCATCCTAGTGGGTCTAGTGACCGTATTTTGGATCCACTAGCTACCCTATTGATTCTTGCTACCATAGGGAGCCATCTTGGACTTAGCCAACTCAAAAGGCACCTTTGGACCTAATCCGTGATTTGGGTAGATCATTTGAGGAATGCACTGTTTCAGATACACCTGTACCTGATGATATATCACTAAGGAATTGGAATAATGGATCACAAGTACAGGACCACATAACAGGTTCTCAGTCAACTCCCTCTATAGTCAGCCCCACTCAGGGTGAAACACCTATTGATTCTTATCTAGATTCGTATAACCCTGAGTGGAGAAACAATCCCAATCTTTCATGGCTACCACAAAGACCGACTCAGACTGAACATCAATCTAGGTTAGCCCAATACTCCACTCAATCCACTTTATGGCAACCATCTAGTCTAGCCCAACCAACAACCACCCTTGAAGATATCATGAAAATTTTGTTGGACTTTGACAAGAAAAATGAACAAAGGCTGACTAAGTTGGAAAATTAAGTGAAATCTCAAGGGGATCAAATCAAGAGACTTCAAGAATCACTTTATCCCCAGATGCAAATGCCTTTTCACTCCTATTCTCCACCTATTCTTCTGACCCTTCCTCCAATCTATCATACATGCCATTGTGTGGGGACCAAATCTGTGGCCTCTAAAAGGAAGAGAAAAGCTAAGAGCCCACCCAAATGACCTGATTCGTGCTCAACCAAAAATCATAAGACCAAACCCACATCTAGCTCTGACTCAGACTCTAGGGACAAAATGAAGAAAAAGGCTTCTGAAGTTGATTTGACCTATTTACCCTTTCCTGAGGCCTTAAAGAAAGAGTCACAAAAGAAGAAAAAGACTTGTACACCTAAAGAGGTGATTTTATCAGCTAACATAAGTGCATTTGTTTCTGGCACTCTACCACCCAAAAAGACCGACCCTTGAAAACCTTTCATATCTTGTGCCATTAAGGGATTCACCTTCAATAGAGCCCTTGTAGATCTAGGGTCTTCCGTTAGCTTGATTCGTACCGCTCTTTTTGACCGCACCAGACTTGGAGATCTGCACCACACACCTGTCACCATTAGAATGGCAGATGGCTCCATCCAAAAACCTAAGGGGGTAGTTTAGGATGTGATTACAAAAGTGCAAGGTCTTAGCTTTCCAGTCGATTTTATTATCTTGGACGTGAATACATCGGAGAAGCTAAGTAATTCACCCATCATTCTGGGTCGACCTTTCTTGGCTACGGCCAATGCACGGATTGACTGTTACTCAGGATGTATGGAGATGAGTAGCGGTAATGAGAAGATTCACTTTGATATTTATGTAGCCGCTACGAAAACAAAGTCAGGGTATTTTCTGGATGACACAGAAAGTGATTCGGAGGGCAATTTGGAAGAAACCATGGCAATTGACAACTTGTTAGAACCACATGACCCGAATCAACAATCCACTAGATCACATAAGTCACCATCAATATAGGATCAAATCTTTGATAGCATGGTTGACTATCTTGACTGACCTAGCCCAATTCAAACCCCTGCCCCTTGCAATGAATCCCAGATTACCCAATTGTTCAAAATGGTTCATGAAATAAAAGAAGCTAGTGTTTGACACACCCGTTTTGCACATTTTGAAACCGTCGAAAATCGTAGTATAGTCGCGGTAAAATGCTCGTCATAAAATGATTTTGTAAAGGTAACGAGACTTGAGTCCTAGTCGTTCATCTGTGGGAGACGTTTATGCAAATCTGAAATCGATCTTTTTCTCTCTACTTGTTTAAAATCACACGCCGATTTCTAATCATCGGATCAATGTTTGGCCACTTCATTATGAACCCTAATTATGTGCGCATGTGTTAGATAGATGACAAATGTGAAAGTGTGAGTTTTAGTATGCACGATTCTAGTTATGTGGTGGCTGTTTACGGAAAATGTGCTAATAGTGAGATCCTCAATATTTTTAGCTACCGACATGCTGGTTGCAATAGATAATTATTAAAATCATGCAACTTTAATCACACAAAATATATTGCAATAAGCTCATGGTGATTCTCAACACATAGACATATATATATAGAAAAAGATCTTTCATTAATTCATCATGGTATTTGCAACATGAAACTCGTGGAAAGCTTATAGAGGAAAGCTTGAAAACATCAATCTGGCTAACAGAAAACAATCGCATACAGGAATCTATGGGGGGATTTTGCATGCATCATTGGGGGAGAATAAAGAGCAATACTATTAAGCAGTAATAAAATCATGTAAACTATGAAGAACTAGGCTACTAATCTAGCAAAAATAAGGGCATTCGGAGGTGGGCTTCGATGGCCATTAAGTTGGTTGAGAGGAGAAGGAGGGGTGGCCAATGGTGCTTAGGCCAGCCCTTGGAGAGAGGTTGGAGAGGTGATCTAGCATCTTGGCATGGAGATGGTAGTGGCCATGGTGGAGCAACTCGTGGAGGTGGAGTGGAAGTGAATGTAGCTAACCTAGATGGAATCAAGAGTGAATGAAGCCAAGAATTGGATGGGTACAAATGGCCACCCCTTAGGTCTTTTTATAGACCTAAGGGAGACTCTCTAGAGAAGTGTGGAACTCTCTAGTGAGATCTCCAAGAGTGGCCGGCCAAAGAGAGAGAGAGGTAGCTTTTAGATCCACCATTTGTGGATCTCCAATTTGAATGGCCGCCACCTTGAAGAGGGTTCTAGAGAACTCTAGATGGGTGTGTGTGCGTGAATGGGTGTGTGTGTTGTGTGGCCATGCCCTATGTGGCTAAATGGTCTAGGTTAGGTCCTAAGGGGTTTGGGTTGGTGTAGATCTGAAATAAGGGTTACAAACCCTAATTGCTAAGGAGGAAATGCAATTAAACTTAACACAAGTTTAATTGAATGATTTTGAACCTAATTGAGAGTGAAATAACTCAATTAGGTTGGGCTTACGCCAATTGGACTCTCACTGAGTTCAATTGGACTTGTATGGGTTGAGATCTGAGCTCAATTGGACCATATGAGTCTAATTGACTAGGCAATGGTAATTGACTATGATCTAAATCAATTAAGTTTAGTGAGGACCTAATTAGGTCATTTAGGAGGTCTAGAGGTGATGTACTGGGGTTGGGGTACCTTAATTTAGGTTCCTAAGGGGTTAGAATTGGGTTTAGGGAACTAGAGATCCAAGATCAAGGCTTGAATCTCAAAACAGGAACTGGAGAGTAGTTCCAGATGTCCAATAAAAGTATTAGATGACTTATACTAAAAAATCAGAAGTCCAGACTTCAATTCTGGACGTCTAATCAGAGACAAGAAGGATTCTAGGTTCTGTCTTGGGTATTTTGCAGAAATTGGACATCTGACCAAGTGTTTGGACGCCCAATAATACTGCAGAAGTGGGTTTAAGGTGTGCGGGAGTTGGCTAAGGGTTCTGGACATCCTATAACTTATCTGGATGTCCAGATAGAGGTTAGAATTAGGTTTTTGAGGTTTTCTAGGGTGCGGTGACCTAATCTACAGGTGGCTAAGGCTTAGGAAAGCTTCTAGGTTGTCCTAGGGTTAGGATGGCCCTAAGTTCATATTTTACTGCTTTATTCCTACCTAATAGAATAGTATACCTTAACTCCCTTACATTATTATCTGTTACATCTAATCTTGGTCTTCCGCTCCAGCTCTGCTGCAACACCAGTTATTCCAGCTTCAGATCCAGCTTCTGGTCAGCTTATTACCTGTAATTGTCATAATGCACCTAATCAGTACATTATAGCATTATTTTGTGCATAGCTAAAGGAAAGCAGTGAAGATGCAAATAATGATTATGCATACATGAATTGCCCTAACTTTTGCTAAGTCCTAGCCTAATGTAGGTCAATTAAGACCTATGATTGCTGCGCAATCATACCCCCATGCCTATATCTTTCTAGTCCCTAGTAAATGCAAGACTAAATTATTCACAGAAGGGTCACTAAGGGATTGATTATTTTATCTAGTGTATGCATAGAGATTTTTCTCCTTTTTATTTTCATCCTATGCTCTAGAAATCCAGACAATTGTGAAAGTGTAGCTATGTAGCTTTTGCAACGGATTCGAGTGAAGAACTAATTCACCTATAAAGCTTGTACTTGACCCCTAGTAAGAATTCTAGCGGGATAGGCCAATTTTCTTCCCTCGGGGTATTCAAGATATTCTATGATTCCACCCGGCTTTAAGCTTAGGTTGAGAATTTTAGAGGGAAAAGATTATATATTTGGTGGTTCACTCTCAACTGGTGCTACATAGAGATTAGTACTATAGAATCCAGATTCCTAAATTATTATATAACTCAACTAAGAGAAAGACGAGAAAAGCTATGCTCTCTTTTTTCTTTTAGAGCTCATAATCTCACCAGATTCTCACGTATGATCCATATTTGCTGGTTTCACTTGACATTAACACTTTAATTGAGTTCTCATAACCTTAACACTAGGTCAGAATTCCTCAGCCAGTATTCGGGCCGTCAAAAACACAGAAAAATAGGTTAAGGCCTTATTTGGTGGATCTCATAGTTATTTGGCGGTATTGCCTCAATGCAAATGAAATAAATACTAAATATTCACCAACTCTTTTTTTTGCTCTTTTCTTCTTTTTTTTTTTCTTCTTTTTTTTTTCTATGTAAATTTTTCCAATACAACACATGCTAACATACATTCATGAACTTTATTGAGGAGACATTATTAGGGATTGGTGGTACTCAAGAGACATTGGGTGGCTTATTTGGTGGAAGTGCCAACTCACAGCACCGGGAGAGATGGATAGGACGATGTATTTCTGACCTTGACATTAATACCCTCCTTCAGCCAAGGATTTCTTAAAAAATGGTCGTAACCATCCACCTTAGCCCTACTTTTATGAAAACTCGCTCTCCGCGTATTTGCCTTATTTGGTGGCTCTTAATATTTCGCACAACAATGTATACGTAGGAATCGAGAGCGAAAACTATGCCTAATCTCTGAGTATCATCTCTTAATTATCTAGGATTCCAGATTCCTTGCACTAATCTTAGAACACCAGTACTCTCTATTCTCATCTCACACTATTTGGTGGATCTTTTGGAAGAAAATTTGCCTAACTCCCAAAACATTGTCCAAGGGTTTAGGAGAAAAAGCACTGCTTCTTCTTGATAGACTAAAGACATTTATTAGCCTTCACCGTGAATCCATTGCAAATTCTACGTGTGTGTGAAAAATTATATTGGATTCCAGATTATAGGAATCAAGTAGCGGATAAAATCCCTAACGCATTCTCTTAATAAGATAATCTTATTCATGGATGCACTATGTATATATGCTACAAACAAGTAACCTCGTATAATTTGTACTTTGTAAAATTCCCATATCAGGTTACATTCAGCTTGACCCTAAATTTAGAACAAAAGGTGAGTGAGTCAAAAATGGCTGTTGCAGACGATTTCTAGCTCCAATGCGAGCATTGGAGGTGGAGTCGGTTGTTCTTTTATTTAGGGTCCTAAAGTACGTTTGACATGCAGCTTCGAGGTTTTCCTAAATGTTGGCATAAAAATTTTCAGTTTTGTCATATCTACCCTCCCATGCCTAAGTTCTTGCATGTCCTCATGCATGAATGTAAAAGAAAATAAATACAGTAGGGAGTAGATGGGTAGAAATCACTTGAAATTGCTCCTAAAGTTTAACATTCAGCATCGGCCAACCTGATAGTATGCAATATACAAAATGGAAATATGCTTAAAGAAAAATATGCTATATATAAAAATGGTATGTATAAGTGATGGTAGAATGTGGGGTAGATGCTGAGTTTAACACCTCCAGCTGGGCGAAAACTCAATCACATGTCCTCAATAAGATGACTGATCTCGTCAGTTGGAGGAGGTTTTTGGGCCAAAAATGGCTTGAGGAACTGGTAATTTACCGTAGATATATGCCCAGATTTTGGGTCCCTGATCTGGACCGCCCCATTAGGATATGGGTGAATCACAACATATGGGCCAGTCCACTTGGACTTGAGCTTCCCTGAAAAGAATTTCAGTCGCGAATAAAACAACCAGACTTGCCGATTGGGCGTGAATGTTTTTCTCTAGATGTGGCAGTCATGAAAGGCATTGGTCTTGTCCTTGTATATCAATGCGTTCTCATAGGCCTCCCGCCAGATCTCTTCTAATTTGCTGAGCTGGAGTTTCCGTTCTTGACCTCCTACATCGAGGTCAAGGTTACATTTTCGCACCGCCCAAAAGGTGTGATGTTCCAGCTCTACAGGAAGGTGACAGGCCTTGCCATATACCATTCGATATGGTGGCATTCTGAGTGGGGCCTTGTATGCAGTCTGATATGCCCAGAGTGCATCAACTAATTTATCAGACCAGTCCTTCCTATTCGGTCTAATTGTCTTCTGGAGAATCAGCTTGATCTGACGGTTAGACACTTTAGCATACCCAATGGTCTGCGGGTGATACGGGGTGGCTATACGGTGATGTACCCCATATTTCTTTAATAATGACTTGAAGTGGGTGTGGATGAAGTGGCTTCCCCCGTCGCTAATCAGAGCACAGGGTATTCCGAATCTCGTGAAGATGTATTGTCGTACGAAAGAAATGACGGTCTTATGATTAGCCCATCTCACCGGGATGGCCTCAACCCACTTCAAGATATAGTCAACGGCTAGTAATATATACTCGAAGCCATGCAAGTTTGGGAAAGGGCCCATAAAATTGATGCCCCAGACATTGAACACTTCTACAACCATGATGGGTTGGAGTGGCATCATGTCTCTCCTGGTCATAGAACCGACCGACTGGCATCGTTTGCAGTGTTGGGCATATTTGTGTGTATCTCTGAAAATTGTTGGCTAGAAAAATCCTGACTGCAAAATTTTTGCGGTGATTTTCCATCCTGAGAAGTGACCACCACAAGCATCATTGTGGCAAAAAGATAACACACTAGGGATCTTAGAATCTGGGATGCATCTTCGAATAATCTAATCCGCTCCAATGCTAAAGAGTAATTGGTATCCCAGAGGTAGAATTTGGCCTCCACAGTAAATTTGAGTTTTTCGTCCTTGGATAGGTTCGTGGGAATCTTGCCTGCGGCAAGATAGTTCGCGATATCCGCGTACCAGGGGAACTCAACAGAGTGAATTACCAAAAGGGATTCATCCGAAAATTGGTTGTGGATAGGCAGGGAATAAGGAATGTGGGTTGGGTCCAGTCTGGACAAGTGATTTGCCACAACATTCTTCTTTTCGGCTTTGTCGCGGATTTCAATATCAAATTCTTGCAATAGAAGGATCCATTTGATGAGCTGGGGTTTGGCATCCTTCTTTGCCAACAAAATGCTGGAGGGCAGAGTGGTCAGTGAAGATGATAACTGTGGACCCTAATAAATAAGATCTGAATTTCTCCAACCCGAATACTATTGCTAGCAGTTCTTTTGTGGTGACAGTATAATTGCGGTGAGCCTCATTCAGCATCTTGCTGGAATAGTATATGACAAAAGGTTGTTTTTCCCGATGTTGGCATAAAATAGCACCGATGGTAAAATCAGAAGCGTCACACATCATCTCGAAATCAAGTGACCAGTTAGGTGGTTGGAGAATCGGGGAGTCAGAGACAGTGCTTCGTAAAGTCTCGAAGGTGCTGGGACACGAGGTGTCAAATTCAAATGGGGCATCGGGGACAAGGAGATTTGTCAAAGGTCGTGCAATTTTTGAGAAATCGCGTATAAATCTTTGATAGAAGCCGACGTGACCCAAGAATGATCTGATCTACTTGACCGAGCTAGGTGGCTGTAAGTGGGAAATAATCTCAGATTTAGCTTGATCGACCTCGAGTCCAATTTTAGAGATCCTATGCCCTAGTACTATGCCATCCCTCACCATGAAATGGCTTTTCTCCCAGGATTGTAGTAGGTTTACCTCAATACACCATTTCAGGATTTTGGTGAGGTTATCAAGACAAGATGCAAAATCATCTCCGAAAATGGAGAAGTCATCCATGAACACCTCCACATAGTCCCCAATCATGTCAGAGAAGATGGCCATCATAAATTGTTGAAATGTTGCTGGTGCGTTGCAGAGGCCAAAGGGCATCCACTTGAAAGCAAATGTTCCAAAAGGGCATGTGAATGTGGTCTTGTCTTGATCTTTTAGGCTAATTGCTACTTGATTATACCCGGAGTATCCATCGAGAAAGCAAAAGAAACTGCGTCCAGCTAACCATTCCAAGATTAGATCAATGAAAGGCAAAGGAAAGTGATCCTTCTGGGTAGCCATGTTCAGTTTCCTATAGTTGATGCAGACCCACCAAGATGTCGCAGTGCAGGTCAGGATGGATTCGCCTTTATCATTTTTCACTATGGTGAGTCCTGCTTTCTTGGGCACTATCTGGATTGGACTCACCCATTGGCTGTCAGAGATTGGGTATACAATATGTGCATCCAGCCATTTGATGATCTCCTTCTTAACAACCTCTAGCATGTTTAGGTTTAGCCATCTTTGAGGTTGTCTCGAAGGTTTCACCCCCTCATCCATGTAAATGTGATGAGTGCAATATGAGGGGCGAATACCGCAGAGATCAGCAATGCTCCACCCTATAGCAACCCTATGGTCTTGTAGTGTAGAAATCAATTGATGCTCCTGTTCTTGGGTTAAGTGGGCACTAATAATGACCGGGTATGTCTCAGTTTCGCCCAAGAACACATACTTAAGTGAGTCAGGTAAGGGCTTCAATTCAATCATGGGTGGGTCAGAGTCAGAAATGGGAATAGGAGGAGCAAATTCGAAGGTGGGAATCTACTGATCCGTATGCATGTGAATTCTCGCTGATTCACTTCTTTTGAGATAATTGGTTGTGACTACGTTAACGGGAAACCCGTTAACTGTGGTCATGTCTTCTTGTAACAACAGGGACGATTCGGTAGTGTACGGATCAAGATAGCTTGATACAGGGGTGCTATGGTCAGAAATACACCCTAAACAATTGGATCCTCGAGGAGATATGTGTAGTGCAGTTGTCTCAGTCTTGTGTGGATCGAGGTCCAAGAACCCTGATAGTGTGTTCCTACAATAGCTGGTTTTGCGTGTTCTGTATAGTCTGTATCTAGTTAGCCATCGCCTTCATTATCTGCAAGCTATCCTGTGTAGATTTCCTCATCGATTCTTGCAGCTCCTCTTTCAGTGCCTGTAGGGAGTCAGCTTGCTTTGGAGGGTGACTAGCAGCTTGGTGCAGCAGCTGGTATATAGAGCGGGTTGCTGCTGATACGGGAATGGCTGCTGCCTAGGGTATGTGTTTTGCACATTCTTGTATTGCTTGATCTAGTAGTGTGGATCTTGATGTGGTCTTTGTGAGTTACCAGACTAGGAGAAGTTCAAATGCTGGTGCCAACCAGAGTTATACATCTCTGAATACAGGTTATTATGCCTGTATCCTTGAATAGCACTGACGTCCTCATAGGCTAAAGACGTCTGAGACGTATATCCATCAAGTGGATACATATTATAGTCTGTAGGTGGTGAGTAACCCTGGTCATATGGTGCCAGATAGGGATTATTTATGGGATCCTGATATGCAGGATCTAGTAAATAAGGAGAAGATGCATCCCGAGTGAGTAGATTAACTCGAGTAGGGGGGCTCAAGGTGCAGAGGAGGGGCTTGGAACAACAGAGTTTAGGGCATATTGACCTTGACTAATTTGGTCAATCTTTTTCTCAATCAGGTTTATTCTATCAAATTGCTTGATGATGATATCCATGTCGACTCGAATAGACTCAGTGTGAGCCTCATGGACACCAACTCGCTGCTGACCAGGCCGCTGGAACTGGTTCATGGATGCGGCATTCACCGAGTTCTCCGCCAAAGATTCGAACAACTCAAATGCGCTGTTCTCGTCTTTCATGAGGAAATTCCCGCCACTAGATACATTGGCCAGATACCGATGTGTGTCATCCAGCCCATGGTAAAAGATCTGAGCTAGGTGCCATCTAGGTATACCATGGTGCGAGCATTTCCGGAGAAGGTCGTGAAATCGGTCCCAAGCATCATGCAACTTCTCCCCAGCTCCTTAAGAGAAAGTCGTGATCGCACGCCTCATCGTGCTCGTTCGACCGATCAGGAAGAACTTTTGCAGGAATTCACGTCGTAATTCCAGCCAGGTTCCAATTGGCTTCCCAATAGTCTTGAACAAGTTTGAAGCTTTGTCCCTCAGAGAAAATGGGAAAAGCTTCATCAGAACAATCCCAAGATCAATATTCCTGGGTCGAATCATTTTTGCGAGTCGACTCAAGTCCTTTAAGTGATGGAATGGATCTTCGCTTGAGTTTCCATAAAAATGACTGCTGATCAAACCGATCACATTAGGCTTGAGCTCAAATGCATCTCCGCCTACGGGAATCTTGACTAAGGGTGTGCTGATCGGTGCAGCTAGATCATAGAAGTCCCAAAGTTGTTCTCGCGATGGATGCTGCATTCTGTCAAGCGTCGTCAAGATACGATCCATGCTTTGCTGATGCCGCTCCTCAAATTCAACAACTCGGGCCTCTAGACAAGCCATCAGGTCCAGATTACTAGCGTCCTGACCCGATCTAGGTCCAGGTCCAGGAAGCCATTGCGGCTAAGGGAGTAGAAGTGGGGGGAGAAGATGGTCCTGGCGAGGTGACTCGCCTCCTTGGGAGTGGCTCCCAAGGGCCAACCAGTTGAGGTCTAAGTGACCTCCTGATGAGTGGCTACTCATCATGGCTAAAAAGCTGAAATTAAGTTAGACACTAAGTAAAACAATATCAAATTAACAAATAAAAAGGGTTAAGTATGGGAATTAAAGAAAAAGACCTAAACCTTTACTCTGTGTTAAAATTTCATAATTAGGTCACAAAAATGAGATATTCTAAAAGTAAAATACAAATGATGATCCATGCATCAATTGAACACATAAATAAGTTTGAAAGGCGAAATCAGAAGTATAATCAATGTCTTAAATGTTCAATTATGCACATATAAAAATTTGAAGGCAATTGGACATCATTTAGGTTGTGAAATAGGTAGTTTACACTTAGGTCCTTCATGCATTACACTCTTACCCTTAAAAGCTCCTCTTTGGACCTACTTGTAAGCCACAAGGACCCTTTTGAAAGACTGCAGGGCCCTTCCAGTTGCAGTTCTTCTCACTTATGGGCCTGCACGCAATTCTTCTACCCCTTCGTTCAAGGGTCTTCCTGCAAAATTTCCTTCATTTCAGAGAGAGACCTGCTGCTCTTCACGCGCACTGTAGCGCGCGAAGAACACGGCCAATCTCAGCCATCCGTCGCTCTTTAGATCTTGATCTACGGTTGGATTCGATTAGAACTTTCACGCAATTCGATGCGTGCGTTCACCTCTCTCCCCAGGACTCATCTGACGGTCAGATCTTGTGCTCAGCTCACTGCATGCTCCGCCCCTCACATCCTCGCCGTCGGTTGCATTTTGATTATCTTCACCTGCGCGGTGATCTTAGCCACTGAGCTGCTACTTAAGCACCTCAGTGGTGTCGCACGCAAGGGATCTCTCCCTCCTACACCTCTTAGCGATCAATTCGTCCACTCCAGTCTCTCCTCCCCATCCAACCTCTGATTTCACAGCCACCGGCTATGAAATCATCAACTTCTCTCGACACTCCTCATTGCTTAGGACTTCGTAGCACCTGAGGACGACCCTGGAGCCTCACTAGCAGACTCTTCCCTTTGTTGGAGTCATCTTCCTCCTTTCTTCCTCCTTAGCCACCAACTATGGACCCATAGGTCCCATTCTTCCTATTAGATTAGGTTTTTAATTCTGCATAATTAGTTTTAGCTGTTGTTAAGTAGTTTAGAGTAGAATTGGCATAATTGCAAGTGTTTAATTTTCGCTGTAGGTTAAAGTAGCTGTAGGAGTAGAATTAGCTTTAAATTCCCTCCCCTCACCTCCTCTGATCAGTCCAGATCATAGGGGAAGAATTCATCAAACCATGTTTCAAATTATCTCCCTCTCCATTTTTTTTCACAATCCAGTTTTGATTTTTTTCACGACAGATTTCTCTCATCTTTCACCCACACACCCTGATCCAATTTCAGATCTGGCTGGTTTACAACCTCAGATCTGAAATTGGTGTCACAAGCACCTAAGGGGCTTCTCACTCACCTCATCTTTGATCACAAAAGCCCCTTGATTATGGGTTGAATTGTTCAGTTTGTCAGATTTCTTTTCAACATGGATTTTAAGGATTTTTAGCTTTCTAGATTTACTGCCTGATCTGACAGATTGAAGCTGAGTTGAATTCCTTGTTGGCAAGGATTCTGAGAGGATTTCTAGTGACAGAAATCATCTCAAAAGAGCCTTCCATTAGTCTGATCTTGCATTCACAAGTTACTGTGAAACCTTTAATGAGTTCTCAATACTATTTTGATAATTCAGAAGAACCATACATTATCTGTTTTGATAATTACTATAATAATTACTGTGGTAATTTGTATGGTGATTTCCTAACCTAAGGAGTTCTCAATACTCCTTAAGGTTGCAAGAAACTGGGATTTGATCTTATGGTTTTAATTGACTGAATTAATCCTTCCTTCATGTTGTCTATAGCATTAGGAAGAATTAATTCAGTGATATTTGTGGATTTAATCTGAAATGAAGTTTTTGATGAGGGTTTTTGGGCATCTGAATTGAGACATTTATTGATTTTCGTGAGAAATTGAACCCTTGTTAGATTTGGGATTTACTTAATTGCTTTTCAGTTGATTTTGATTGACTTTAATCCCAGTAACACAGTAAATTGCTGCATCTTGCAGCTACATATTTCCTTCTTTCCAAACCCTTCCCTTCTCACCATTTGGATTCACCTTCTTTCTCAAATGGACTAACTGCAGCAGCAGTTAGCCCATTTGACAGTGGCTTAAGCTGCTGTAGAAAAGAGAAAATCGAACACCATTCCCCTTCTCATCTCTTGGACAGTAGCTTCGGCTGCTGTTAGAAAAGAAATTGAACATAATTAATCCTTTTTTTCTCACCTCCTATTGAAATCTAACTATAAGTATACTGAAATCTGATACTGTATATATACATATACAACTAACTATAACTATAATGTACATAATAACTATGTAAGTATATATACATCTATACTGAAATGTATGTGTATATAATTAATCACCTCTTGAACTGTATATATACATATAAATTAGATAAATTAGTAATTTAGGGTTATAATTAAGTTAATTGAATATGTAGACTTAGGTTAATATATCTTAAGTAATTTAAGCTAGTTAAAGTATATTTATACTTTTTTTATACTACTTTAACTTAGTTTATAAGTTAAACAGGCAAAAACTGCTACTTAAATATAAATAAAAAAGAAATTAATTCAAAAAAAATATAATAAAAATATGTATAAAATACTTATGTATGTAATCTAACTCTTTATAAGGTCAATTAGACCATTTACTAAGTAATTTATAAGTAATTAACCAAGAAAGCACCTAAATTAGCCTATAAAAATAGCCCACTTTAATTAATTTATTTGTATAGTAACCCAAATTAAAATTCAAAATTAATTGAACAATTATATAGTATTATGTAAACACTTTATATTCCATAATTTATTTTATTTTTTTAATAAGTTATGGCCCTCGAATTGAGGGCCAAAATTGCTTCCAGATGCAGCTGCGCCCGATTTCCAGTGCAGATGTGGCACTAGAATAGCGCCACATCTTGCGCTGTAAATCGCGTGTAGCACTATAACATGAATTTGTGTTTCCTTTGGTTCAGTCGTCACGGGCGCCGGGCGCCCGAGACAACTGGACATTGCATGTATATTCGATCCGATTATGAGCATACTCTGATCATATCCTAACATTGTGTGGGGCCGGGGGCCCGAGAAGCGTGTGGCTTGGGGTTGAGACCCTGCGCTGAGTTCGAAATCGTAATTTAGCGGTCTAATGAAGGTTAGGGCACGCTGAGTAGAGGTTTGGTCCCACCCTCTGGGTGCTATGTATCCCTCGAAAGGCACGCCCACAAATTAAACACATTTTTAATTGATTAATGAAAGCTAATGACAGTTGCTTAATCACATCACCTCTCCACCGTAGCTAAAAAAATCTGTTAAGGCAGAAACAGACGAAGTGCATCTGAAGAAGAACAACAGAAGAAGCTTAGAGTAAGAGTAAGAGAGAGAGACAGAAGGTGTACATACAAATAAAAGACATATACAAGAGTAAATACTAATATAAGAGAAGAATATGAACATATAAAAATGTATATATGTATACATAGTATAGCCCACTACATTTGTAAAAATAAACCCATATATCTACTAATAGAATAAAATGTCACCATATACGTCGCTACAGACCTCAGTTTGCCTCTTTAGGTTTGTATATAGTGTTTTCTGAGATCTAGCGACGCTTATGTCTGTCACTAAAACTGTTGTATATGTTACTGTAGATATCAGACTAGTAAGTTAAGTTAATATACTATGTAATCTTAGTCTATTGTGTACTTTCATGTAAGTATTAATACTATAACTTGTAAAGACATAGTTTATAGTATAGTAATAAATTGTTTGGTGCTTGTTTATAGTTAGTTTTTGCAAGAATTACAATTCATTCTTTTTGAGTAGATAAACAATGTCCACATTCATTCATTCTTTAATGAGATGTAAAACTACTTTTTGGAATTAGAGGATAATTTTGAGATCAAAGAGTGATGTAATTCAATAAATTGCCTCCCAGTGAACGACCTGGAACAAAACCAGTAAAAATTAGATAAGTAAATAATAATAATGGTTGTAATGACTGGTACTCTCTATAACTCACCACAATGACACTCTTAGTGTTTCATGCTACAATAGTACATCAATCATCATATTGCAGTCATTTTTATCCATTCATTACCTCCTTCATTGCATACACCACCCAACCCCTAGGTTTGTGTAGCCAAGCCAGACAAGGCTAAGGCCCTATCAATTAGATGGTCCTTATGATCAGGTGACCAGATTTTTCGTTCTAAGTTCAAATTTCTGAAGAAAAATTCATCGTACAACTGACTGAAAGTGATTCTCACCACTCAAGGTAACCCAGCTACTAAGTTTGGCAAGAGAGGTTGAAAGCACCCAGTAGTATGACAATGAATTCGGGTTGATTTCATGTTTTAAAGTTGATTTTAGCCCATTTTTATTCAGTTGGGGTTTGTGGTGAGTGGCCCACAAGGTGACCAAGCTCACCGGCTAAGCACTTGACTTGAATAAGTCTAGGTTAGCCCAATGTGGTCTCTAGATTGTAATCCTAAAGAGGTAACCTAGGGTTCATGCAATTCTAGGGTTTTTTTGTTCTTTTGTTTTGTTCATCTTCAGCAGACCACATGAATAAAAATAGTTTTCTGAACAAAATTGGAATCCAAATAAATTGAAATTCGGCAAGTAGATTCCTTTTTCAATTATCTTTTCAAAGAATATTTTTTTTTGTAATTTTTACTGTTTCAACCAAATTTGTAGAGATTTTTAAATGTCAAGGGGTCAGATTTGGAATTTTGACCCCTGGTCGATTTTTCAAATTGAAACAATATCAAATGATTTTCAAAAATTCAGAAAAAATATGGAAATTAAAGACAATGAAATCAGATTTCAAACCCAACTACTTTTAGTCAAAATAGATTTATAGATTACTCAGAATTGCTTTTGGAATTTTGAAAAAGCTTAAATCTATGTCAGTCTAACCTTCTTGCACTTCATGAATTTTTTAAAATTTTGTACTTGGAATTTTTCCAAATGAATGGTGTTGTTTGAAAAATGGTTTAAAAATGAAGGTCTAACCCAAATTATAGAATTTTTTTCTCATTAATTTTTTGGCAGTTGAATTTTTAAAATGAACTTTGAAATCTGGCAAAAAATCAGAGAATGATGGAAAAGCTTTTAAAAGGTGTTTGAGTTTAAAATTCAAACTTTCCACCAAAAAATTTTTTTTTCAAAAAAAAAATTTTGCAAATTTTTTTTCGAAGGATTTTCAATTTTATTTTTTTGCTTTTTGAAAACTAACCTAGGATTCAAAAAGAAACCTAATCTGACTACCTAGATTTTTTTTCTTTGATTTTTTTCTTTTTTTCATGAAAATAAATAGGCCTTTTTTTCTTTTTTTTTTCACATGAAATTGCTAGAAGGAAATCTAACCTAGGGTTAAAAAAAAACCTAGACTAAGGAAGGTATGATGCCCACCTAGAATTTTTCTTTTCACACTCGTGTGCGCAGATCCCATTTTTTTCCTATTTTTCCTGCACATCAAAAGACAAGCAAAGGAAGATTTATCAGTAATAATTTAAGAGATCAAAATCAAAAAGTGACGTTGCCTCCCCGGCAATGGCGCCATTTAACACATCCATTTTCGTGCATTTTGAAATCGTTGGAAATCGTAGTATAGTCGCATTAAAATGCTAGTCAAAAAATGATTTTGAAAAGATAACGAGACTTGAGTCTCGATCATTCATCTCTGGGAGGCGTTTATGCAAATCTGAAATCGATCTTTTTCTCTTTACTTGTTTAAAATCGCATGCCGATTTCTAATCATCGGATCAATGTTTGGCCAATTTCATTATGAACCCTAATTACATGCGCATGTGTTAGATATATGACAAATGTGAAAGTGTGAGTTTCAGTATGCATAATTCTAGTCATGTGGTGGCTGTTTACGGAAAATGAGCTAATAGTGAGATCCTCAATATTTTCACCTACCGACATGCTGGTTGCAATAGATAATTATTAAAAGCATGCAACTTTAATCACACAAAATATATTGCAATAAGCTCATGGTGATTCTCAACACATAGACATATATATATAGAAAAAGATCTTTTATTAATTCATCATGGTATTTGCAACATGAAACTCATGGAAAGGTTATAGAGGAAAGCTTGAAAACATCAATCTAGCTAACAGAAAATGATTGCATACAGGAATCTATGGGGGGATTTTGCATGCATCATTGGGGGAGAATAAAGAGAAATACTATTAAGCAGTAATAAAATCATGTAAACTATGAAGAACTAGGCTACTAATCTAGCAAAAATAAGGGCATTCGCAGGTGGGCTTCGATGGCCATTAAGTTGGTTGAGAGGAGGAGGGGCGGCCAATGGTGCTTAGGTCGACCCTTGGAGAGAGGTTGGAGAGGTGATCCAGTATCTTGGCATGGAGATGGTAGTGGCCATGGTGGAGCAACTCGTGGAGGTGGAGTGGAGGTGAATGTAGCTAACATAGATGGAATCAAGAGTGAATGAAGCCAAGAATTGGATGGGTGCGAATGGCCACCCCTTAGGTCTTTTTATAGACCTAAGGGAGACTCTCTAGAGAAGTGTGGAACTCTCTAGAGAGATCTCCAAGAGTGGCCGACCAAAGAGGGAGAGAGGTGGTTTTTAGATCCACCATTTGTGGATCTCCAATTTGAATGTCTCTTGGTTGCTAATTTTGGCAACCAAGAGTGGCGCCACCTTGAAGAGGGTTCTCCAGAACTCTAGATAGGTGTGTGTGTGTTTGTGTGTGTGGTCATGCCTTATGTGGCTAAATGGTCTAGGTTAGGTCCTAAGGGGTTTGGGTTGGTGTTGGTCTAAAATTAGTGTTACAAACCCTAATTGCTAAGGAGGAAATGCAATTAAACTTAACACAAGTTTAATTGAATGATTGTGAACCTAAGTGAGAGTGAAATAACTCAATTAGGTTGGGCTTAGGTCAATTAGACTCTCACTGAGTCCAATTGGACTTATATGGGTTGAGATCTGAGCTAAATTGGACCCTATGAGTCCAATTGACTAGGCAATGGTAATTGACTATGATCTAAGTCAATTAGGTTTATTGAGGACCTAATTAGGTCCTTAAGGATGTCTAGAGGTGATGTACTAGGGTTGGGGTACCTTAATTTAGGTTCCTAGTGGGTTAGAATTGGGTTTAGGGAACTAGAGATCCATGATCAAGGCTTGAATCTCAAAACAGGAACTAGATAGCAGTTTCAGACATCCAATAAAAGTATTAGATGACTTATACTCAAAAATCAAAAGTCCAGACTTCAATTCTAGACGTCTAATCAGAGTCAAGAAGGATTCTTGGTTCTGTCTTGGGTATTCTGCAGAAATTGGAGGTCTGACCAAGTGTCCAGACATCCAATAATACTGCAGAAGTGGGTTTAAGGTGTGCGGGAGTTGGCTAAGGGATTTGGACGTCCAGATAGAGGTTGGAATTAGGGTTTTGAGGTTTCCTAGGGTTCGGTGACCTAATCTAAGGGTGGCTAAGGCTTGGGGAAGCTTCTAGGCTATCCTAGGGTTCGGATGGTTCTAAGTTCTTCATATTTTACTGTTTTATTCCTACTTAATAGAATAGAAAACCTTAACTCCCTTACATTATTATCTATTACACCTAATCTAGGTCTTCCGCTCCAGCTTTGTTGCAACACTAGTTATTCCAGCTTCAGATCCAGCTTCTAGTCAGCTTATTACCTGTAATTGTCATAATGCACCTAATCAATACATTATAGCATTATTTTGTGCATAGGTAGAAGAAAGTAGTAAAGATGCAAATAATGCTTATGCATGCATGAATTACCCTAACTTATGCTAAGTCCTAGCTTAATTTCGGTCAATTATGACCTATGATTGCTGCGCATTCAGTGTTAAAGAATATGATGATATAAGAAAAGATCTTCATAGAATCCGAGACGAGCAACAAAAATCAGAAACATTTGAATTTGGGTCAGGTGTGCCATCACCAATTTGTGATTCGATGGTGGTCATGCAGGATTCTGTTGATCAAACACCCGAGGTGGATGATATTGATATTCTTATTAAAGTCGAGAATGGAGATTTATTCGAGAATGTTGATCTTGATTTAGGGCTTGAGTACCAATCATTTCATTTTGAGGAACCAAGTATTAAGTGATTTTGTTGTATTTGAGAATACCCATGGAGACATTGATGAATTAATTCAAATGATCTCATACATGGAGCAACAAAATCAAAAGGTCTGTAACAACTCCTCAATCAATGATTTAGCCCATTCCACTTTCACAGAGGGACTCACTACTAAATCTAATGACCAATTTCATCTAAGTGAGAAGGAAATATGCCCTTATGAAAAGGATATTCAAGAGATTGAAAGACTGTTGGGGATAACATATGATGAGTTATCAGAGGAAGCTAAAAATTTTGGGGAATCATGTGATAATTGGGAATTGGCATTGGAAAATTTGGAAGAGATAAAAGAAGAAGATGATACCCAAATATCTTTGGTAGAGACAGGGACTGATTAGTGGACCTTGATTTCTAGATCTGACCACACCTCTTGGGTCATGCCTTCCATTCATCACCATTATCAGGACACATATGATTTCACCCCACATGACTCCACCCATACCCCAACCACCCACATTCTCCATCACCTCTTTGGGATGCCTTCACCTTCAATTTTTCCAGGCACCATAATTATTCATCTTTCTTCTTTAGCATCTAGCTGCAGATAATCCCAAGCCCTATCTACATATTTTTCTGATTATTTGGACTTGGAATTCATGGACAGCTGGTCCGCATTTGCGGCCTGCTGTTGGCGAATGAGATTAAAATTCTTATCATTTTATTAGCCATTCTCAATAGTGTATTGACATATCCTTTTTCAGTGTATGCCTAGCTAGAGGCATTAATCTCAGCACTTATATATAGCATATTTTATTTGTCATATTTTTCCTACATATTCAATTTTAGGTGTTGGAATAAGCGAAACGTCAAAATTCAGGAGCTATTCCAGGTGATTTCTAACCTTTTACTCCCTGCCTTAACTTATTTTTCGTTATATTCATGCACGAGGACATGCAAGAAAGTATGCATGGGGGGGTAGTAATTGTAAACTGAAAAGTTTTCTACCAACACCTAGGAAAAACCTTTCGTACATCATGCTAATTGCACTTTAGGATCCTTAAATTAAGAACAACCGACTCCACCTCCAATGTTAGCATTGGAGCTAAAAATCATTCGCAATAGCCACTTCTACTCATCCATTCACCTTTTTGTTCTAAATTTAGGGTCAAGCTGAATATAACCCGAATTAGGGAAATTTTTGAAGTGCAACTTTGAAAGGTTACAAATAGCATTTATATATATTGCATTCATGAATATGATTTTTATCAGGATAATATATTAACGATTTCATCCTCTAGTTGATTCCTATAATCTAGAATCCAGTACAATTTTCACACACACAGAATTTGCAATGAATTCACAGTGAAGGCTGATAAACGTCATTAGTTTGTCGAGAAGAAGCAGTGCTTCTTTTCCTAAACCTCTGGACAGTGTTTTGGGAGTCAGGCAGACTTCCAAAAATCCACCAAATAATGTGAGATGAGAGTAGAGTGTACTAGTGCTCTAAGATTAGTGCAAGGAATCTAGAATCCTAGATAATTAGGTAATGATACTTAGAGATTAGGCATAGTTCTCGCTCTTGGATCCTGCGTATACATTTTGCGTGAAATTTTGAGAGCCACCAAATAAGGCAAATACGCAGAGAGCGAGTTTCCATAGAACTAGGGCTAAGGTGAATGGGTACGACCATTCTTTACGAAATTCTTGGCTGAAGGAGGGTATTGATGTCAAGGTTAGAAATACACCATCCTATCCATCTCTCCCGGTGCTGTGAGTAGGCACTTCCATCAAATAAGCGACCCAATGTCTCTTGAGTACCACAAATCCCTAATAATGCCTCCTCAATAAAGTTGATGAATGTATGCTAGCTTGTGTTGTGTTGAAAAAAAAGAATTACACATAAAAAAAGGAGAAAAATTGAAAAAGAAAAACAATAGAAAAGGAAGAAAAAGCAAGGAAAAAGAGTGTGAATATTTAGTTGCATTGAGGTAATACCACCAAATAAATTTAAGATCTACCAAATAAGGGCTTAACTTATTTTTCTGTATTTTTGATCGCCTGAATACTTGTTGAGGAATTCTGACTTAGTGTTAAGGTTATGAGAACTCAATTGAAGTGTTAGTGACAAGTGAGACCACCAAATACAGGTCATATGTGTGAATCTGGTGAGATTGTGAGCTCTAAGAAAAAAAAAAAAGAAAAGTTAAAGAAAAAAGAAAAAAAAAGAGAGAAAAAGAGAGAATGAATACAAAGGAACCAAAAGAGAATATAGTTTTTCTCGTCTTTCTCTGAGTTGAGTTACTTAATAATTTGGGAATTTAGACTCTATAGTACTAATTTCTATGTAGCACCAAGTGAGAGTGACCCAACAAATAAACAACCATTTCCCTCTAGAATTCTCTACCTAAGCTTAAAGCCGGGGTGGAATCCAAAAAAATATCTTGGATATCCCAAGGGAAGAAGTCTGCCTATCCCGCTAGAATTTTACTAACGTTCAAGCATAGACTTTAGAGGTCAATTAGGTCTTTCACTCGAATCCGCTGCGAAATCTACATAACTACACTCTCACGTATCTGGATTTCATGATTTCTAGATGAAACAAAAGGAGAAAAGTCTTTAGTTAATCTCTTTGATAAAAAGAATAAGCGGTCCTTTAGGGTTCGATTTTGTAAATAACTTAGCCGTGCACATAGTCTTGCATTTGCTAGGGACTAGCAAAGTTTAGGCATGGGGGTATGATTGCACATCAATCATGGCTCCTACTTAACCTAAATAATGTTTGAACCTAGCTTAATTTGTGGATATTGCACTCATATCCTGCATATCATGCATTGCATCAATCTATTTAGAATAAGATGAGATATCCTGCTATTTAATGGTTTTTATTGCTATTTGCAGGTAATAAAGTGATCCATGAAGGAGATAGTGGAATAAAGCAATAAAGGAAGAAGAAGACTGATCCAGATAGGAGGAGTGAGGATGACAGCCTTATCCTTACCCTTAGAAACCCTAAGACAGCCTTCTCAAACCCAAAACAACCTACATTAGGACACCGTAGCCTCAAAACCCAAACATGGATAGCACTATCCATGTTCTTATCCACCCAATCCCTCTCCCAAACACTTAGGAACCAAAAACCACCTAAGAAAACCTAAAACCCACTCTCCAACATGATGAGTCCATTTTAATGGACTAGTATTATGCCTAAGTAACTTTAATCTTACCTTTTAGGTTTGTTAATAGCTACATTAAGTTATAGAATATTTGCATGCATCATGATTTAAGTTCACATCTATTTTATAACATTCTATAACTTAATATGTAATGATTTTGTTGTTTTTATGTGCAGGAATGATATTTAGAAAGAACAAGGAGTTGGGGAATAAATTTCCCCAACAAACAACTGATGGCATGTGTTTTCCCCCCATCCTCCAGCCACCTTCAATAGCGGCCACCCAAAAATAGCAAGGGGATTTTGCAAATCCCTGGAATGGCGGAAGAGAGGAGTTAAGAGGAGGCAGAGCGCAGGAGAAGAACCATCATCGAGGAGCCGTGTAACCCGTGTGCATTGTGCACCAAGTCTTCACCGCTCCCTCCAGCCGCGACTGCAGGCACTCGTACCCCTGCAGGCATTTCCCCCTGCACTTGCCAGGCCCCGTACTGCACCCCCTTCCAGCGCCATCACCTTCCAGCCTGCTCCAGCTGCCCTGCAGGCGCCCGCTCTACCCCACCCGCGCCTGCAGATGCTTGCACCTTCTAGCGCTCACACCACCCAGGTCTTCCACCGCTCATCTCCAGCCGCCCCTGTAGGCGCCCGCTCATGCACCCGTACAGCACCCACCGCAGCCGCCCATCGCCTGCAGGCCTGTGCAGGCGCACCGCCCCACTCGCCTCGCCTCACCCGCTCCCCTACCAGGCCCGCAGGCACCGCACCGCACCCCCTCCTCCAGCACCTTTCACTGAAGGCACTGCACCACTCATGCACCCGCACAGAACCCACGCCTGCAGGAATTTGCACCTCTCCAGTGCCGCATCAAGCCTGCGCCTGGCACTCCTCTCTGCAGATCGCCTGTGCCTCCAGCGACCGCACCGCAGCCAGTGCCTCTCCAGCGCCTGGTGCTCCTCTCTGCAGACAGCCCTCGCCACCAGCGTGCCCATCTCTAGTAGCCCCTGCAGGTGCCCGCTCCAGCACTACCGCCAACACCCAACCGTGCGGCTGCAATAGCAGGACACCCGTGCATCCACGTGCGGCTCTCTCCTCCTCCAACAGGTCGACGACCCTCCACCGCTCGCCAGCTGCAGCATCATCGCCGTTGCGTAGCTCTCGTCAGGCTGCCCCTCCTCCACCCGCCGGTCGCCGCAGGCCACCTCTGGCCACTGTGTTACCGCCGTTGCATAGCTCTCATCAAGCCGCACCTCCCCGCTGACTCTCGCGGCGAATCGTGCATGGCCGCACATGTGAGGAGGAGAGAGGAGAAATCCTCTATTGTTATCTCTATTAATAATTACATTCAATGCCATTGTCAATTTTATATTAATATTTTATTCTAGCCACATTGCACTGATGCACTCAGATTTTCCTGAAATTATTTTACCTGTGTTATGTGAATGTTTCTACCTTGAATTTCAAATCAGAATTTCATGAAAGTTGAATTTACATGATAAGCCATTAGACATGCATCATACACATATTTTTGGAGCTTAATTCCTGATGTGAAAACTACATAAATACCTTAGAACCCTTAAGGAAATTGCAAACTTCATTTAAAATAGCATATTCCTCACATTAAAGTTGCAGAAGAGTTTTCGAACTGGGTATTCCTTGACTCGTGAATTTATTGGCCTATTCCTCCCTGTGGATACGACATCCGTTATTGTGGTTTAAATTCATATCTATTTAATCTTTGATTGAGAGATTTGCCACCACCTTTTGTGCTACAACGATTTATTATCTTAATATTAATTATTCAAAGTGAAAATCGCTTCGTCACAACACCTTTTAGGACGTCTAGACATCTGGCTGGATGTCTGATTTCTGCAGAATAACAATCTAGGAAGCCAAAACTCATACTGACACAGAATTGGATGTCCAATTTATTGTCCAAACATCCAATTCTGTAGTATAAGACATCAGACCACTATCCTGGACATCTGATACTACTATCTGGTTCCTGATTTTGGTGCTAGAAGCCCTAGCTTGCCTATTTTGACCTAGGAACCCCACCATACACCCTAGGAAACCTAATTAGAGACCTCCTAAGCCTAGTCCACTATCCATAGCCCTACTTATCCTATCCATAACCCAATTGAACCATCCCATACCTAATTGGGTGCATCTACAGTTGATTGGGTGCACCTGAGCCTAATTAGATCCACCCAGGATCTAATTGACTCATACTTATTAGGGTTACCCTAGCCTAATCACATGCACACATCCAATTAGACTTGACCTAGACCTAATTAGGATCACTCCTATCCAATTAGACTTTCCAAATCCTAATTAGGTCCCCACCCACTTAATCTAGATTGACCCAACCTGTTTAGCACCTAATCCTACCGAAACCCACAACCTAACCCTACGAAAAACACATACCCACACACACCTTCCTATTTTACCCCTACCAAACCCAAGCACACTCTCTTGGAAACCATAAAACTTGTGTCAAACCTAGATCCTAAAAATGTGGCATTAGCTAATTTTGGAGCCACCAAAAGTGGCAACCAAATGGAGCCTTCCATAAGGGCAAAGAGAGAGCCCTGAAATTCAATCCATTCTCTCTTCCTCTCTCAACTTGCAACCACACCTCCTCCTCTCCCTCTCAAGGCCGTCCTCCTCCTCCAAGTCTCCCTCCATGGATAGCTAGAAAGAGGCTCTCCTCCAAGCTTCTTCAAGGGTGGCAAGAAGAAGAAGAGCATAAGGATGCAACACCTTCTCCTCTCTTCTTGTGGGCATGCCCTCTTCTTCCACCATAGAGGATCCACACCCCCATTTTCTTTTCCTCTTAGGCGGCCAAAGAGAATACCCCCATCAAGGTCTTCTCAAGGACGACCATTGGTAGAGAAAGGGTGCAACACCCTCCTCTCTCCACTTGGGTGCAGACACCCATCCTCCTCTCTTTAGTGGATGGCCAAGAAGGCTTCTCCTTAGCCTCTCTTGGTTGATTCCTTTCTTTAGTTTAGCTTTATTCATGTATTCTGATTTTTATAGTAACTTAATTTTTGATGCGTGATACTCATGTCTAATGGTTTTATATGAATGCTATTATCTTCACGACATTCAACTTTGATGCATGCTTTCATTTCGTGTTTCAAAATAAAGATCAAAAACACAAAAAGACAAAAATATTAGGTTAGATTAGATTTAGGTTAGATTAAGCCGATCCAAATCTTGACTTATTTTCACACCTCTCAGAGACAAACGACTGGGACTCAAGTTCTAAAAAGAAAAGGAATCTATGCGAGTTTCATTAATATAAATATTTTTATAAAGGGGATTTCACAACTATACTATGATTTTCGATGATTTCAAAATTCACAATTTCCACGCCTGTCAGGATGCAAGTAGGCCTAAGCCTTCCTTTGAAGCTGTGCTTTTGTGGTGCTTCTTAACTACCCCCAAAATCTGTGATAGGGTATTCCCCTCTTTGCATTTACAAAACCTTTGATCTCAAGTTCCGAACACTACAGAATCCAACGATATGAGGGCTCTTGTCCTAGTAATTCCAAGACCTAGGAGTGTCTAAATGCATGCCGTGGTGCAAGCGATACAAGTGTGCATACACCATAAAAACTTTGAGTTTTGAATTTTGAACCATAGCACAATGTCTCAATTCTAGTCCTTGGTTTTTAGTATTCCTCAACTTAAAGTCCTTATTCCCTGCAAATTTTTTGAGGATGTGATCAATAAAGGGCAAGGGAAAGTGATCATTCTAGGTAGCGGTGTTAGGTTTGTGGTAGCCAATGTAGACCCTCTAGCTAGTTGAAGGTCTGGTCATCACTTGTTCTCCCTGGTCATTGTTTGCTACCGTAAAGCCTACCTTCTTTGGCACCACATGGATTGGACTAACGCATTTGCTATCCGCGATAGGATATATGATTCCAGCATCCAACCACTTCAGAATCTCCTTTTTAACCACCTCCCTCATGTTGGGGTTAAGACATCTCTGCATGTCCCTAAACGGTTTGATGGAATCATTAGTATAAATGTGATGCATGTAGAGCATAGAGTTTATACCCTTAATATCAGCGATTGTCCAAGCTGTGGCTTCCTTGTGCCTTGATAAGTAGTCTAGCAAGTCTCCTTCTTGCACCTCAGATAGTGCAAATGAGATGATTATAGGGAGCACATCATTTGGCCCTAGGAATACATACTTGAGATAGTTTGGGAGGGGTTTCGGTTCAAGGTTAGGGGACTTATGGTTGAGGGTTTCATAATGGATGTCCCCATCTCAGGTAGTAGGCCTACCTTAGGCAGGTATGATGGGGAGAGAGATTTAGTAGAAACTCCAAGAAATTCCTCAAGTTCTAGTACATCCCCTTCACATTCCTGTAAGAGATGGGAATGCTCATTTAGCATGACATGCTAAAGGGGGTCATCACATAAAATTGCAGGAGTTGTCTCTTCAATCAGGTCATCTACCACCTCAACTTGGGAACAATCCTCAAATCCATCTTGTTTATAAGCATCAAATACATTAAGCCAAATTTTCCCATTCCTAAATCCCATTTTTAACGCCCCAGTGTGACAATTAATTGAAGCATTAGAAGTCGCAAGAAAAGGGTGGCCCAAGATGATGGAGGGCTTGGTTGGTTTATTGGTAGGGTCAGTGTCCAACACCAGAAAGTCAACGGGGAAGAAGAAATCCCCCACTCTCACGAGGACATCCTCCAACAGGCCTCGTGGTGTCTTGAAGGATCGGTCTGCAACTTGGAGGATTACAGGGAAGGCTTTAGATTGCTTCCTCCAAGTTGTTCATATATGTATCTCGAAAGGATGTTTACCCCTACACCCAGATCAAGCAGAGCATCGTCTATATGTAGGTCGCCAATGACCACCGAGATGTATGGGGCTCCTGGGTCCTTATGTTTCGAGGGTGTCCCATGTTGTATAATTAAGCTAACAGAATCAGGCAGGACTCTTTTGATTAGCCTATTTCCTCGATTGCTACTTTTTCGTGCATAGGTCCTCTAGAAGGTGGGCATAGGATGGAATCTTCCTGATAGCATTAAGCAAAGGTAGGTTAATCTGCACTTCCTTGGAAGTCTCCATGATTTTGTCCATCCTCTCTTTGGCTCTAGATGAGCCAGTAGAAGTCTGCCCAAAGTCAGACAAGCGCTCTAGAAAAGGCACTCTCGATCTTTGGGTGAGAGGGTTGTCATGTTGGGTAAGTGGGGTGATATAGACACATCTATTTAGGTTAAAATGCCTAATCATGCATGTTCCAAGGCTTAGATTTGCATTTCATGTTATAAATATTCCATAGCATACATCATTCTGCAATTAGAGTAGTTGTATATATTTTAGGTTAATTAGGTCCTTTTTATGGTTTGGAGAGAAGAAGAGTTATTTTAGGGCCTCGGATGAACAATCAGACCGTACGGATTTGATCAGGACAACAATCAGAGTCTAATGCCTCCGAAATCATCTAAATTAGAATCACGTATCATCATATGAAGTTCGAGGAAGATCAACGGCCAGGGGGCAATGCGACATCTATACGAGTTTTGAATGAAGAATCTGACTGTATGGAAGGATCCGGAGCAATGATCGTAGTTCAGCAACACGGGAATCATCTCGATTTGAGCAATGTGGCACCCTCTGCAGCAGAATGAAGATGGACGGCCTGGATGGCACCACGTGGTGCCATCTGAACCACCTCTGTGTATCCGCAGAACTTCCTCTTCCTTCGAGTGAGCAATCTCCATAGTTGGATTTACATCCAACGGTTGAAGCAGTTGAGCCTCAAAACGTAGCTGCGACCATATGACTCCTGTAGCGCATTGGTGAAGTGCTCACCGCACACTGGCTGTCGTGGGGTCGAGTCCCACCGAAGCTTCCAATCCATCCCAGTGGTGAGGCATGCTCGATTTCGATCACCCGATCACACATGAACGGCTGAGATGCGGATCCACGAGCGCAACGTTAAGACATCTGCAGGCAACGTTAGACGTCCGATTCTGATCCAGCGGTGCCCGTGTATCTCCTCAACACCAGCGGGCGCACGTTCAAAAGGAGCAATCAGAGGGTGTGTCTAAGCCATTGATCAAGCATCGGACGGCCATGCCTCCTCCAACAGACACCAGCGGGGATACGCATGGGTCTTTAGTGACAGTTGCACAGGCCTTTAGTGATGCTTGCAGCTGTCACCAATGGCCGTGCATGCCAGAAATGGAATTGAAGGAGCAGATCTTTAGTGACAGAAAGGGTGGATCTGTAGCAACGTTTACGGATGTTAGTAACGACCCACATATGAATTTGTTCTTCCTCCACTATTAAAGGACCTACCCACCACCATTCCAAACCATCTCTTCCTTTCTTCCTCTCACCACCTCTAAGGCTCTAGAGAAAGCTTGTCCCAAGCCAGAGATGCTCCTCTAGAGTAGAAAACCAAATAGTTTTCCCTCCCCTCATCCCCATTCGTGGAGCATCCTGTGGCTGTCCTCTCACTGCCCTTCGAAGAAGATCCTCATCGTGATGCCGTCTTGCCCCATCCTCCACCCTCCGGCTGTGACCTCCTTCGTCTTGCTCCTTACCACCTTCCTCCAAGCAACGTCAGAGCGAGTTATCCTCCGAGCAACTGTCAAGGGGGATTCTCTCACCCCTTTCTATCTTTTTCACTTTCGTAGTATAGATTTTTCCACTTTCGTAGTTGTAACAAACAGTTGCTTATGAATAGATGATTGTTTCTCCCTCTCTCTTTCTTCCTCTCTCTCTTATATTTTTGTAAATAGATTAGCTAGAATTCATCGATTTAATCTCTTACCCTATTAAAATACCAAAAAAATTAGAAAAGATAAAAACGACAAAAAATAAAGTGAAGTGCGGATTTTTCAAAACCAAACATTGACCTCCCCATGTTCGACGTGGAGTCACTTTTCGAGTTTTGGATATAAATTTTATCTGATAGATGTGTTTTGCTAGCTACAACGATGGGTCCTCCAAACCCCGATTTCCACCATGCGAAACACGCCCTCATCATTTTGGCACCGTTGCCGAGGAGGCAATGCTCTTTTGTTTTTTTTTTCCGTGTTTTTCCGCCTTACTTAACTTTCATCTCACTTTTTCTCTGATCTTACTGTGATTGTAGGTACTCATCCGAGGTTTAGATCGGAGGAAAGTGCGGATGAAGGTTTTGTAAGTGTACCCCCACCACCCCCACCCTAGTTTTCATTCTATAACGTAATAACTTAAACCCAAATCAACTTAGGTGCTTGCATAAACCAAAGGGTAGATTTTGGTTGTTTGATTGTCACTCCACTCACTTCATCCACCCACAAACATAAAAAAAAAAATTCTTTTCTTGTGGGATTTAACTGAAAGCTACACACTTAACACCCATAACTTCTTATCATAAGGTGCACAATCACTTTGATTCTACCACTTAATCGGGATTTGACTTGTAGACCCGGTACACTTCAACTCAATACACATAAGTGAGTAGAAATCTCAATAGGTTAAACATTTTTGTGTGCCTTAACTAAGTGGTGCAACATGCTAATTGATTGAGCTATTTAGGCTGCACTAAATTTAAAACTGATTCATCAAGTAGCTTGCCTCTTAGGGTTGATTTTTAGGGATGAACTAGGCACTCCACATTTTTTTCTGATTTCTAAAAAAATATATCATTACTAATGCTTTCACAACTTGGAGTGTTCTACTGAACTTTGATTGAATACACCTAAAGATTAAACCCTAAAAGCTACTAAACAAAGTTAATCCCTAAAAGACACATCATCAAATAACCTTGTTTGCAAACCCTAGTTGTGCACCCACACACATTTGAATTGATAATTAAGGGCACAACCCATTTAAAGGGCCCATCACATTCCAAGAGCACAATCATCCCAAGCCTAATTGAAACTGTGTAGATGTTGGCCTTAAAGATTGATTCGCTCGTCGAGGCTCAGATTGCGATAATTTTTTGATTAATCTACTTCTGCTGGTCCATCTGATGTCTAGCTAGGGGAGTAGCGTCAAACGACTGCAGTTGGGGAGTACACTAGGAATCGGAGGCGTAAGCCAAAGGAAGAACCTTCTCCCCAGTCCCTCCTTCTGACTGGTTGGATTGACAAGAAAAAAGTAGACCAAATCATTTATAATCTCAAGATGGGTCCTGGGAGACTACAGGTCTTTAGGCTACCCACATAAGGATAGGTTTGGTTGATTGTACTATAGGGCACCTTTCTCTATTTTGTTTTCCCTCCTATTCTACCATGTATCCTTCCACTTCTTACACACATTTCCCACCCTATCCTCCTACCACCACTTATTCCCAAGATGATTACTATTCCAACTTGACTTATAATTACCCATCCACTAGCCAGGATGACTTTGATTGGGGATATGAATACGGACCTCAGTGTTTGGGGCCTAACCCTGGACAACAAGACTATGATTACTATCCTTCCCAGAGCTATGATGATTATACATCTTCATCCTTTGATCACCAAACCAACCCGATCTACAATCAGGAAGGATATAATGATTATAACACCTACCCATCCCAGTATTCCACTAAATATAGGTCACCACCATCCTTTAAACAACCTGAAATGACTTACTATCAAGGAGGGACCCGAGAACCTCGACATCTCGACTCCCTCAGATTTAACCCAAACCCACCCAAACTTGAATCGAACCAGTCGGTTTAGGTGAACCAGATCCAAGATAGGGTGTTGGCTAATTTGAGGAACACTATACAATCTTTAGAAGCTCAGCCAACACCATGCATTGAAGCATGGGAGCCTATGATCAAAATGGTTGATGAACTTAATAGTTCTCTATTGGATTTGCTCTAAAGTGTTAGGGATAGGGACCTGGGTGAGTTTCTTCTTGGGAAATTGTCGAGGTTGAGGATGAAATTTGTGGTTGCCCTTGTCAAATCTTGGGATGATTCGCAAGATGAACCCCCTTTAGGAGAACCAATGTCTGAACCTGCTTAGGTGCCTGTCGGGGGGGATAGATATTCGGATATTGGAGATGACCAGATTGGTCTAGAGCAACCATTTGAGGATGAACCAATTGATTCACCCAAGATCCCCAAGCCAGGAAATGAAGAAAAATATCTCCTTGGATCATGAAATGATTTATGATTTTGAGACATATATAAATGAGGATCATGGATTCTTTGATTTTGAGGGTGAGGAATCTCTTAGTGAAGTGTGAGGAATCTCTTAGTGAAATCTCACTTGAGCTTAAGGAGAATGATTTTAGTGAGACAAACAGGCTTGAGGAATCTGATAAATCATTTGATAGCCCAATTATTGAAAATTTGGATTCGATTGGGGCTAACTTGGAGGATTCAAATCCTCATTTACTAGAAGATTCAATTAATAGCTCCATTCCTCAACCACACCCCAAAGTGATTGATTTTGATTTGGAAATCATTGTACCCAAGTCAATTCTAAGTCAGCGATGATTTCTGGACTTGGGTAAATCATATGGGGTGAATGATATGCTAGAGGTCCTAGAACCCAAACACTTGATGCTGGAGTATAGAAATGTTGAAATGAAAATCTGGGAGGTTAATTCAGAGGGAAAAACAAGTTTCGATTTAAGGGTTCTTGCTGACCTAAAACCACCTACTTTCTACCAGGACCCTTACGATATCTTTCACGTGCAACCCAAGCTCAAAATAACTGATTATTTTTCTGAGTTGAACGTTAAGTGGACATTTGAAATTAGTTAAACAAATCAACCCATTGTCTGCCACTTTAGTCTTGGGTTGCACAACACAAAATCGTAGGCCCAACCTCTCAATCTTAACAACCTTCGATTCTAGGTGATTTTCATCTAGAACATGAAACCCACTAGACCCTGGGGCATGGGTCTGTGATTGCGCAGCAATCATAGGTCTTAATTGACCTAGATTAAGCTAGAATTTAGCATAAGTTAGGGTTATTCACGCATACATACGCATTATCTGCATCTTTACTGCCCTTCTTTAGCTATGCATAAAATAATGTTATAATGTGCTGATTAAGTGCATTATGTTGATTGCAGACAATAAGCAGATCTGGAGCTGGATCTGAAATAACGAGAGTTGTAGTAGAACTAGAGTAGAAGGATTAGTTTAGATATAGGAACAATAATGTAAGGGAGTTAAAGGTTTGTTATTCTATTAAGCAGAAATAAAGTAGTAAAAGGTGAAGAGCTTAGGTCCATCCTAGCCCTAGGAAAGCCTAGAGACTTCCCCAAGCTTAGCCACCCTTAGATTAGGTCACAACACCCTAGGAAGCCATAAAACCCTAGTTCCAGCCCTTATCTTGACGTCCAGATAAGTTATAGGACGTCCAGGACCCTTAGCCATCTCCTGCACACCTCAAACCCACTTCTGCATTGTTATTGGACGTCCAGACACTTTGTCAGACATCCAATTTTTGTAGAGTACCCAAAACAGAACCCTGATTTCCCCCTGACTCAAATTGGACATCTAGAATTGAAGTCTAGACTTCTGATTTTTGGGTATAAGTTGTCTGATCCTATTATTGGACATCTGATGCTGGTCTCCAGTCCCTATTTTGAGATTCAAGTCTTGATCTTGGATCTCTAGCTCCCTAGAATTAATCCCAACCCCATAGGAACCTAAATTAAGGTGTCCTAAGGCTAGTACATCACCTCTAGACCAGCTTAAGGACCTAATTAGGTCCTTACCAAACCAAATTGACTTAGATCAAGTCAATTACCCTCACCTAAGTCAATTGAACTCATTGAGTCCAATTGATCTTAGATCTCAACACACGCAACTTTAATTGGACTTGGTAAGAGTCCAATTGATCTAAACCCAACCTAATTGAGTTATTCTACTCTCAATTAGGTTCACACTCATTCAATTAAACTTAGGTTAAGTTTAATTGCATATTCCCCTTAGCAATCAGGGTTTGTAACGCTAATTCAAGACCTACACCTACCCAAAACCCTTAGGACCTAACCTAAGCCACCTAGCCACATAGAGCACGACCATACACACACATTCATGCACACACTTCTCTAGAATTATCTAGAGAGCTCTTGAGATGGCACCACCTCTTGGTTGCCAAATTTAGCAACCAAGGGGAATTCAAATTGAGATCCGCAATTCTTGGATCTCAAAGACCATCTCCACCCACATATGGCCAGCCACTCTTGGACTCTCTCTAGAGAGTTCTACACTTCTCTAGCAAGAAGCCATTGGGTCTATAAGAAGACCCCTTGTGCAGCCAAGCACCCCATTCACTTCCTTGGCAATCATTCCACTTAGGCTAGCCATTCCCATCTCCACTCCACCTCCATGAGTTGAGCACCATCATGGAGGCCACCATCTCCACGCCAGGAAGCTGGATCAACTCCCCAACCTCTCTCGAAGGGCCGGCCTAAGCTCCATTGGCCGCCCCTCCTTCTCTCAGCCACTCAAAGGCCATCAGAGACCACTTCCGAATGCCCTTCCTTCTGCTAGATTAGTAGCTTAGCATTTCGTATATTTACTGCTTTTATTTATTGCTTAGAAGTGTAGTCTTACTTCTCCCCCAATGATGCATGCAAAATCCCCTCTTCGATTCTTGTATGCAATCGTTTTCTGGTAGCTAGGTTTAATTTTTAAGCATTCATGTATAAGCTTTCCTCTAGATTTCCTTGTGCAACAACTCTCCAATGATGAATGAAATTGCATTTATATATATATGTCTCTCTATGTGTTTGAAATCACTGCGAGATTAATAATTATCGTATTTGCGTGATTTAAGTGCCTATTCTTTAACTACCTATATATTGCGCACCAGCATGTCGTTTCCTAAGGATATTGAAAATCTGACAATAGATGCTTTCTCCATAACTAATCACCGCCTCACTAGAATCGAGCGCATAGAAACTCACACGTTTACTTTCGTGATTTACTTGACGCATGCGCATGTGATCCGAGTTAATAACAAGAGTGGTGAAGCCTTAGTTAGGAGATTGGAAACTGGCGTGCATCTTTAAACAAAGTAGAGCGGCTAAAAAATAAAAGATCGATTTCAAAAGCGAAAACAATGCCTCCTAGAGACGAATGACTGGGACTCAAAGTCTTGTTATTTTTATAAAATAATATCTTTGTTGGATCGTATTTCGTGACTATACTACGACGCATTTCTTTCATATGAAAAACGCGATCTACGACTTTCCCAACAAATGGAGTCGTTGCCGGGGAGGCAACGTCATTTTGTATGATTTCGACCTTGAAACTATTACTGACAAATCAGCCTCTAGTTTTTTTTTGATGTGCAAGACAACACGGAACGAAAACGGGATACGCGCACACATTGAGAGCAGTAAAGAAATCAGGTGCACATCACATTCTCTTAGATTAGGTTTATTTTCTGAACCCTAGGATTAAATCTACTTTCTGCAATCCCTTTTTGTGAAAAAAAAAAGATTTTTCTCATTTTCGTGAAAAATAAAAAAAAATCAAAAAGAAAAATTTTGAAAAAAAATCTAGATTAGGTTTCCTTTCAATTCTAGGTTAGTTGAAAAAAAAGAAAAAAAAGGATATTTTTTATGAATCTTTTGAAAAATTCTTTTTGAAAGAAAAAAGTGCAAAAGTTTTGAAAAAGAAAAAAAATCTTTTTGGTGGAAGGCTTAAATTTCAAATTCAAACCTCTTTAAAAGCTTTTCCACCATCTTCTAATTTTCGGCCAAATTTGAAATCTAACTTAAAAATTTGATTGTCGAAAAATTCGTTAGCAAAAAATTCTAAAATTCGGGCTAAACCTTCATTTTCAAACCATCTTTCAAATGCCACCATTACTTTTGAAAAAATTCCTAGGAAAAATTTTTTAAAAATTTGTGAAGTGCACGAGGGTTAGATTGACTTAGATTCAAAATTTTTCAAATTTCAAAAAGAGATTCCGAGCAATCCATAAATCTATTTTGACTAAAAATGATGGGGTTTGAAAGCTGATCTCATTAGCTTTATTTTCCATAATTTTCCTGATTTTTTGAAGATCATTTGATACTGTTTCAAAGTGAAAAATCGACTAGGGGTCAAAGTTTCAAATCTGACCCCCTGATATTCAAAATTCCCTAAAAATTTGATTGAAATAGTAAAAATTCCAAGAAAATATTATCTGAAAAACTAATTAAAAAAGAAATCTACTCGCAAAATTTCAAATTAATTTGATTCCAATTATTATCAGAAAATCAACATTATTTTTGTGGTCTACTGAAACAGAGAAAAACCCTAGAAGTGCATGCAACTTAGTTTAAACCCTTAGGGTTACAACTAAAGACCACACATTGGGCTAACTTAAACTTAATCAAGTCTAGTTAGCCGGTGAGCTTGGTCACCTTGTGGGCCACTCACCTCAAACTCCAGTGAAGAAAACAGGTTAAAATTAACTTTAAAATACGAAATCAACCCGAGTTCATTGTTGTACTACTTGGTGAGTTTAATCTCTCTTGCCAAACCTGGTGACTAGGTCTGAGGGGTAGTGTCAAACGACCGCGGCTCAGGGGTCAACGGAACCGGAGGCGTAAGCCCAAGGAAGAACCTTCCCCTTAGTGCCCTCGTAACCAGACTGGCTAGGTTAGCTTGAGAGGCAGGATTCACTTTCAGTCGGTTGTACGACGAACTTATCTTCAGGAATTAAAATCCCTAATGAAAAATCTGGTCACCTGATCTATAAGGACCATTTGATTGACAGGGCCTTAGCCTTGTCCTGCGTGGCTACACCAACCTAGGGGTTGGGCGGTGTATGCACGGAAGGAGGTCACTTCGACTTCACTTGGTTGGACCTTGGGAGCCACTCCCAAGGAGGCGAGTCACCTCGCCCGGACCATCTTGTCCTCCAATTTCTTATACTCCTATAGCCACCATGGCAAATCCTGGACCTAGACCTAGACCGGGTCAGGACATTGAGAATCTAGACCCGATGGCTGGTTTGGAAGCCTGGGTCACCGAATCTGAGGAGCGGCATCAGCAGATCATGGATCATATTCTAACGGTGCTTGACAGGATGTAGCACCCGCCACGAGGCGAACAACTGTGGGATTTCTACGACCCAGCCGCACCTATCGTCGCACTGCTAGTCAGAATTCCCGCAGGTGAAGATGTGTTTGAGCTCAAGCCCAATGTAATTGGGTTGATCAACACTCATTTCTATGGGAACTCAAGCGAAGATCCGTTCCAGCACCTTGAGGACCTGAGTTGACTTGTTGAAACGATCCGACCTAGGAATATTGATCTCGGGATTGTTCTGATGAAGCTTTTCCTGTTCTCTCTAAGGGATAAAGCTTCATACTGGTTCAAGACGATTGGGAAGCCAATTGGAACCTGGTCGGAATTACAACATGAATTCCTGCAAAAGCTCTTCCTAATCGGTCGAACAAACGCATGCGGTGCGCAATCACGACTTTCTCCCAGGGAGCTGGGGAGAAATTACATGAAGCATGGGATAGATATCACGACCTTCTCAGAAAATGCCCACATCATGGTATACCCAGATGGCACTTAGCTCAGATTTTTTACCATGGGCTAGATGACACACATCGGTATCTGGCCGATGCATCTAGCGGTGGGATTTTCTCGCAAAAGACAAGAACAACACATTTGAGCTATTCGAATCATTAGCGGAGAACTCGATGAATGCTGCATCTATGAACCAGTTCCAGCTGCCTAGTTAGCAGTGGGTTGGTGTCCTCGAGGCTCACACCGATTCTATTTGAGTCGACATGGATATCATCGTCAAGCAGCTGGATAGAATAAACCTAATTGAGAAGAAGATTGACCAGATCAGTGAAGGTGAATTCGACTCGAGCTCTGCGCCACAAGATCCTCCTATGCACCTCAAGCTCCCCCTGCTCGAGTTAATCTACTCACTTGGGATGCATCTTCTCCGTATTTATGAGATCCTGCATATCAGGATCCCGTATGTAATCCAGATCTAGCACCCTACGACTAGGGTTACATACCACCTGCAGATTATAATTCATATCCCCTTGATGGATATACGTCTCAGACCTCTTCGGCCTACTAGGATGTCAGCGCTATCCAAGGATATGGGCGTAATAACCTGTATTCAGAGATGTATAACCCTGGTTGGCGCTGGCATCCAAACTTCTCCTGGTCTGGTAATTCACAGAGACCACATCAAGATCCACACTACCAGACTAGGCAATACGGGAATGCGCAAAACACGTAGCCTAGGCAGCACCTATTCCTGCCTCAGCAGCAGCAACCCCACTCATTATACCAGCCGCTGCACCAAACTGCCAACCACCCTCCAATGCGAGCCGACCCTTTGGAGGCGCTGAAAGAGGAGCTGCAAGAATCGATGAGGAAGTCTACACAAGATAGCTTGCAGATTATGAAGGTGATGGCTGATCAGATTCAGACCATACAGAACACGCAAAACCAGCTGTTGCAAGAGCATAGGACTTAGGGAGCATTGCCCTCCCAACCCATCCCGAATCCTCGATATCTGCAGAACCAGGGCACCCCACCTAGGTTTCAGGCACCGTAGGGACAGGCACACGCCATACTAGAGGCGCCTCCTGCACCACCTGGTTATGCACAAGGCCAGCCGCCTTTGCAGAACCCCACATATTCTGCCCCATCCGCCTCCCCACCACCTCATCGACAGTAAGCTGATGCACACGCTGTCTCATTGTGGAGCAGAAGGAAGACATTCGACCCACCACCTAGGTAGGTGGGTTCTGATTTTTCCTACCCTTCGCCATAGGTAGATTCGACTCCATCATCTCAAGAGCCACCTGCGGTAGATAAGGGTAAGAGGCCATTTAACCCTGAGATTCTCATCCCTTTTCTTGAGGCTCTGACACAAAATGTAGTACGGAAAAAGGACACGCGGAATTTCGAGGGCCTGAAATCGATGTTTAAGGAAGTACATATTTAGGTCCCCCTCCTCGAGGCTATCGATCACATTCCAGCTGTCGTGTGGTTCTTCAAGGACTACTGTACCCCAAAATGATAGCCGAGAATTGGACGACAGGCGGTACTGTCGAAAGAAGCTAGCGCCGTGATTCTAGCTGACCTACTGCCGAAGAAGAAAGACCCTGGCACCCCACTCATATCTTACTTCTTGCAAGATTCTCCATTTGATCGGGCCCTTCTAGATTTGGGTTCGTCCATCAACTTAACTCCCACTGTTGTATTTGATCAATTTCGATTTGGGGAGCTGAAACCCACCTCGGTTATGATTCAGATTGCTAACAGATCAGTCAAAACACCAAGGGGGGTGGTTGAGAATGTGATCGTAAAAGTCTGTGGATTCTGCTTTCCCATAGATTTTTTCATTCTCGATATGGAAGTTCCTCCTAATCTCCGCGATGCACCAATTATTTTGGGTCGCCCATTTCTGGCGACAGCCTGAGCGAACATCGATTGTACATCTGGGTGTATGGAGATTGCCCTAGGCAATGAGCGACTTCGACTAGACATATTCAGGGCAGCAAAGAACTTCGACTATGATTGAATAGAGGAAGATGGTGAAGACGAAGATTCGGCTTACTGTGGTAACATTGGGCTCCTTTGTAACAACCCAATGTCTTATTCGTCTACACTATCAGGTTTCTCAGACCTCGATCCACATGGGATTAAAACCACTGCATTACACATATCTCCCCGAGGATCAGACTGTTTGGGTTGCGCTTCTGACCACAGCACCCCTGAATCCAGCTATCTTGATCCATATATTACTGAATCGTCCCTGTTATTATAGGAAGACGTGACTACAGCTAACGGGTTTCCCATTAAAGCAGTCACAATCGATTTCATTGGGAGCAACTCAACGGGAATTTACATGTACATTGATCAGCAGATTCCCACCCTCGATTCTGCTCCTCCCACTCTCAGTTCTGATTCTGACCTACCCGTAATTCTATTGAAGCCCTTACCTAAGTCACTCAAGTATGTGTTCTTGGGCGAAAGTGAGACATATCCAGTCATTATTAATGCCCACTTAACCCAAGAACAAAAGCATCAATTAATTTCTACACTTCAAGACCATAGGGCTACTACGGGTGGAGTGTTGCTGATCTCTGCGGTATTCGCCCCTCGTATTGCACTCATCACATTTACACGGATGAGGGGGTGAAACCTTCGAGACAACCTCAAAGATGGCTAAACCCGAATATGCTAGAGGTTGTTAAGGAGATCATCAAATGGCTGGATGCAAGCATTGTATATCCAATCTCAGACAGCTAGTGGGTGAGTTCGATTCAGATAGTGCCCAAGAAAGCAAGACTCACCGTCATAAAAAGTGATAAGGGCGAATACATCCTGACCCACTCTGTGACATCTTGGCAAGTCTGCATGGACTACAGAAAACTGAACACGGCTACCTAGAAGGATCACTTTCCTTTGCCGTTCATCGATCAGATCTTGGAATGGTCAGCTGGACGCAGTTTCTTCTACTTTCTAGATGGATACTCCAGGTATAATCAGGTAGCAATTAGCCCAGAAGATCAGGACAAGACAACATTCACATGCCCCTTTGGAACATTTGCTTTCAAGCGGATGCCCTTTAGCCTCTGCAACGCACCAGCGACATTTCAGCGTTATATGATGGCTATCTTCTCTGACATGATTGGGGATTATGTGGAGGTATTCATGGATGACTTCTCTATTTTCGGAGATGATTTCATGTCTTGTCTTGATAACCTCACCAAGATCCTAAAATGATGTATTGAGGTAAACCTAGTACTATCCTAGGAGAAAAGCCATTCATGGTGAGGGATGGCATAGTACTCGGGCACAGGATCTCCAAAAATGGACTCGAGGTCGACTGGGCTAAATCAGAGATTATCTCCCACTTACCGCCACCTAGCTCAGTCAAGCAGATTAGATCATTCTTGGGCCACGTCGGCTTCTATCGGAGATTTATATGCGATTTTTCAAAAATTGTGCGGCCTTTGACGAATCTCCTTGTTACTGATGTCCCATTTGAATTTAATACCTCGTGTCTCAACGCCTTCGAGACTTTATGAAGCATTGTTTCCAACTCCCCGATTCTACAACCACCTGACTGGTCGCTTGATTTCGAAATGATGTGTGACGCTTCTGATTTTGCCGTTGATGTTGTTTTAGGCTAGCGTCGGGAGAAACAACCATTTGTCATATACTATGCTAGCAAGACGTTGAATGAGGCTCAGCACAATTATACTGTCACCGAAAAAGAACTGCTAGTAGTAGTATTCGGGTTGGAGAAATTCAGATAATATTTATTAGGGTCCAAGGTCATCATCTTCATTGACCACTCCACCCTCCGGCATTTGTTGGCAAAGAAGGATGCCCAACCATGACTCATTAGATGGATCCTTCTATTGCAAGAATTGGATACCGAGATCCGCGACAAAGTCGGAAAATAAAATGTTGTGGCAGATCACCTATCCAGATTGGACCCTAACCACATTCCTTATTCCCTACCTATCCATGAACAATTTTCGGATGAATCACTTTTGGCAACCATTCTATTGAGTTCCCCTGGTATGCGGATTTCGCGAACTACCTTGTCACAGGTAGAATTCCCACGAACCTATGCAAAGACCAGAAACTCAAATTCATTGTAGAGTCCAAATACTACCTCTAGGATGACCCACTACTCTTCCACATTGGAGTAGATCAGATTATTCTTAGATGCATCCCAGACTCTGAGATCCCTAGTGTGTTATCTTTCTGCCATAATGATGCATGTGGTGGCCATTTCTCGGGACGGAAAACCGCTGCAAAAATTTTGCAGTCGGGATTTTTCTGGCCAACCATCTTCAGAGATACACACGATTACGCCCAACATTGCAAACGATGTCAGTCGATCGGTTCTATGATCAGGAGAGACATGATGCCACTCCAACCCATCATGGTTGTAGAAGAGTTCGACGTCTGGGGCATCGATTTTATGGGCCCTTTTCCGAACTCTTATGGCTTCAAGTACATATTACTAGCCATTGGTTATGTCTCGAAGTGGGTCGAGGCCATCCCGGTGAGACGGGCTGACCATAAGGCCGTCATTTCTTTCGTATGGCAAAATATTTTCATGAGATTCGGAATACCCTGCGCTTTGATTAGCGACGGGGGAAGCCACTTCATCCACGCCCATTTCAGGTCGTTATTAAAGAAATACGGGGTACATCACCGCATAGCTACTCCATTCACCTGCAGACTAATGGGCAGGCTGAGGTGTCTAACCGTCAAATCAAGCTGATTCTCCAGAAGATGGTTAGACCAGACAGGAAGGACTGGTCCGACAAATTAATCGATGCATTCTGGGCATATCGGACCGCATACAAGGCCCCACTCGGAATGTCACCATATCGCATGGTATATGGAAAGGCCTGTCACCTTCCTGTAGAGCTGGAACACCGTGCCTTTTGGGCAGTGCGAAAATGCAACCTCGACCTTGATGCAGGAGGTCGAGAATGGAAACTCCAGCCCAGCGAATTAGAAGAAATCCAGTGGGAGGCCTATGAGAATGCATTAATATACAAGGACAAGACCAAGGCCTTTCATGACCGCCACATCCGGAGGAAAGTATTCATGCCCAACTAGCGAGTCTAGTTGTTGGATTCATGGTTGAAACTATTTGCAGGAAGCTTAAGACCAAATGGACTGGCTCGTATGTTGTGATGCAGCCATACCCTAACGGGGCAGTCTAGATCAAGGACCAAAAATCTGGGCATATATTGACGGTAAATGGCTAGTGACTCAAGCCATTTTTGGCCCAGGAACCTCCTCCACCTGACGAGACTATTCATATTAGTGAGGATGTGTGATTGAGTGCTCGCCCAACTGGAGGGATTAAACTCAGCACATATAAATACCATTCACTCCACATTTCACCATCATCTATACATAACCATTTTTATGCATAGCATATTTTTCTTTCAGCATATTTCCCTTGTGTATAGTGCATGTTAATAGGTTGGCCGGTGTTGAATATAATTTCAGGAGCAATTATAGGTGACTTCTACCCACTCATCCTCTGTCAGATTTATTTTCTTTTATATTCATGCATGAGGAGATGCAAGAACTTAGGCATGGGGGGCTAGATACAGCAAAAACTGAAAAAATTTTCATGCCAACACTTAGGAAAACCGCGAAGCAGCATGAAAAACGTACTTTAGGACCCTAACTAAAAGAATAATCAACTCCACCTCCAATGCTCACATTGGAGCTAGAAATCGTTCGCAACAGCCACTTCTGACTCACCCGCTCACCTTTTGTTCTAAATTTAGGGTCAAGCTGATTGTAACCTGATATGGGAAATTCACGAAGTACAAATTATGCGAGGTTACATGTCTTTAGCATATATACATATTGCATACATGAATAAGATTATTTTATTAAGAGAATTGTTTGCAGCTCAAAACACGCCTGTAATAACGCCTTCTTGTGCTATTTTCTAGCATTAACATTGCATAATAGGATCCTGTAATCGCATTTGTAAAAACGCTTACATGCATGCATTTAATCAAGAGAGGAAGAGGAGTGAAACAATGGCTTGCATAGTTACATTTTATCTCAAGTGCCTCCTTGCAAATTCCACCTCTTTTCATTTTTTTCTCTCTTGATTTCTTCTTTTCTTCTTCCCGCGGCTGCACTTCTTCCCGCAGCAGCTGCATGCATTTACTCCACGTCACTTCTCCCTACCAACGCCGCTCCCTATAGCTGCAACTCGCGCACCCTCTCCCTGCTGCAGCCGGCACGCCTCTCTCTCCTCCTCTATAAGAAGCTGCAGCTTCTTCCTCGCAAGGGAGGCTGCTGCAGCAACGAAACAAACCCGTAACCATCTTCTCCACCGCTTTCCCCTCCCATACATCGGCCCTCCGTGGAGGAGGCACCCGGCGAGCAGGAGAACCCACAGTGGGAGCACCACCGCCCAGCTCTTCGACGAGCCGGTGGGCGTGGTGCATTCCCTCGCTTCGTTTTTTTTTCTCTTTAACGCCATTGCCGCCGCTCCAAGCTTTGAAGCTTGAAGCCATGGCAGCAGCAGCCACGCAGCAGCAGCAGCAGGTCCTCCCGCTCCTCCGCGACCGTCTCCGCAGCCGCCCGTCGACTTCGCGCGCGCCTGCAGGGCCATTCCCCGCTTAACCTCCGTCCTGACGTCCCCGCAGTTGCACCTGTAGCCGTCCGCCGCGGGCACTGCAGTGGCGGGCTGCGGCCTCGTGCCGCCCCCTCCACCTCCTCCGCGACCCTCCGCGACCACCGGCAGACCTCCTCCACGCTTGCTCCTCCACGCCTTCGCCCGCCCGTCGCCTTCGCGCACGCCTGCAGGAACCCTACGCGAAGCTGTGCCCGCACCCGCCCTCTTCAGACGTCTGCCTCCGCCTTCAGACGACGCGGCGTCAGACGTCCGCCGGAGGCGGCAGACGTCTTAACTCGTGCGTCCGCGATCTCTCGCTCACCCGCTCTCTCTCTCTGCTGATCTCTCCCGCCCGCTCCCGCTCTCTCTCTCACGTATTCTCTCTCTCTCTCTCTCTCTTTTTTACTCACTAACAGACACACACTCACAGCAACGCACACACACACATTCACCGACGCACACACACCTATACCAACACATACACACACACTCACACACTTATAGTAACATATATATAAATATATATATACATACATACATATATATATATATATACATAGTATATCTATATAGTTATGTATACATACACATATATATAATATATATACATATATATATATATAATATATATATATCTACTTATATATACATCTATATACTTATACATATACTTATATATATATAGACATACATATCTATATGCATATATATATACATATATATAGTAATATATATATATATACTTATATACATATATATACACATATATATCTATATATATATATCTATACATATATAACTATACATTTATATATATATATAGATATATTTACTTATATACATACATATGTACATATATTTTCATGTTATTTATTATACGCTGTATCGCGGGAATATCTGCACCAGTTGCTGATATTCCCTGATACACGCGTACAAAAAAGCGTGGTCCCATACATCATCCATCCTCCATCCACACTCCACGCAGCACCTAGTCGTGTTGGTTGCGTCTCTCTAGACGTCGACTGACTCGACATAGTGCTACACTCCATCGCCACCTCCACCCCCACCCCTTTATATATATACTACATATATATATACATACTATATTTACTTTCTGTCTATTTGGTTTTCTGTTAGTAAAAAGATAAAAAAAATACATAAAAAAGAAAAGATAATCTTTGACTTGCAGGTACCTCGTCTTGCGAGTAGCAAGACTTGTTTTGGGACTCTGTTTGGCTAAAAGCCAAGGACACAATTTTGAGGGTGTGCCTCAAGAACAAGGATTACCATAAAAAAACCTAAATAAGAAAAACACCAAAAACACAATAAATGAACGGAAGAGACGCGTTTTAAGGAAAACGTAGAAACTCGACTTTAACCCCACTTCCCTGTGTTCAACCCTGGGCTTGAAAGTGATAAGATAAAATCAATTAGGCCAGGTTAAAAATTTTGTAAAGAGATGGTTAGGTCCAAATTAGGTTAACCACTATACACATTTCAACGATAAAAATATCATATTAACAACCTATTCGGGCCGACCCATCAAGAATGCATTAGGGATTTTATCCTTTAGTTGATTCCTGTAATCTGGAATCCAGTACAACTTTCACACACACATAGAATTTGCAATGGATTCATGGTGAAGGCTGATAAACATCTTCAGCCTATCGAGAAGAAGCAGTGCTTCTTTTCCTGAACCCCTGGACAGTGTTCTGGGAGTTAGGCAGATTTTCCTCTAAAAATCCACTAAATAGTGTAAGATGAGAGTAGAGTGTACTAGTGCTCTAAGATTAGCGCGAGGAATCTAGAATCCTAGATAATTAGGTGATGATACCTTGAGATTAGACATAGTTTTCGCACTCGGTTCTCGTGTATACATTTTTGTGTGAAATTTTGAGAGCCACCGAATAGGGCAAATACGTGGAGAGCGAGTTTTCATAAAAGTAGGGCTAAGGTGGATGGTTACAACCATTCTCTACGGAATCCTCAGCTGAAGGAGGGTATTGATGTCAAGGTCAGAAATACATCGACCTATCCGTCTCTCCCGGTGCCATGAGTAGGCACTTCTGCCAAATAAGCTACCCAATGTCTCTTGAGTACCACCAATCCCTAATAATGCCTCCTCAATAAAGTTCTTAGATGTATGCCAGTTGTGTTATGCTGAAAAAAAAAATTAAAAAAAAAAGTGAAAAAGAAAAAGAGAAAGAATGATGAAAAGAAAGAAAAACTGATAAAAAAATTAGAAAAAGAAGAAAAAGCAAAGAAAAGAATGAATATTTGGTGATTATTTCATTGAGGCAATACCACCAAATAAAATTGAGATCCACCAAATATGACCCTAACCTATTTTTCTTGTGTTTCTAACACCCCAAATACTGGCTGAGGAATTCTGACTTAGTGTTAGGGTTATGAGAACTCAATTAAAGTGTTAATGCCTAGTGAGACCACCAAATACAGATCTTATGTTTGAATCTGGTGAAGTTGTGAGCTCTACGAAAGAAAAGAAAAGAAAAAGAGTAAGAGAGAATTAATAGAAAGGAATCAAAGAGAGCATAGTTTTTCTCGCCTTTCTCTGAGTTGAGTTACTTAGTAATCTGGGAATCTAGATTCTATAGTACTAGTCTCTATGTAGCACCAAGTGAGAATGAGCCACCAAATATATAATCCTTTCCCTCAGAGATTCTCTACCTAAGCCTAAAGTCAGGTTGGAATTCATAGAATATCTTGAATACCCCGAGGGAAGAAGTCGCCTATCCTGCTAGAATTTTTACTAGGGGTCAAGTATAGGCTTTAGAGGTATATTAGTTTTCACTCGAATCCGTTGCAAAAGCTACATAGTTGCACTTTCACGATTGTCTGGATTTCTAGAGCATAGGATGAAAACAAAAAGGAGAAAAATCTCTACACATACACTTGATAAAATAATCAGTCCTTTAGGGACCCTTGTTGTAAATAATTTAGTCTTGCATTTGCTAGAGACTAGCAAGATTTAGGCATGGGGGTATGATTGTGCAGCAATCATAAGTCTTAATTGACCTAGATTAAGCTAGAACTTAGCATAAGTTAGGGTTATTCACACATACATACGCATTATCTGCATCTTTACTGCCCTTCTTTAGCTATGCATAAAACAATGTTATAATGTACTGATTAAGTGCATTATGTTGATTGCAGGAAATAAGCAGATCTGGAGCTAGATCTGGAGCAGGATACGAAGCTGGATATGAAATAATAGGAGTTGTAGCAGAACTGGTGCAGAAGGATTAGTTTAGATATAGGAACAATAATGTAAGGGAGTTAAAGGTTTGTTATTCTATTAAGTAGAAATAAAGTAGTAAAATGTGAAGAGCTTAGGTCCATCCTAGCCCTAGGATAGCCTAGAGACTTCCCCAAGCCTTAGCCACACTTAGATTAGGTCACAACATTCTAGGAAGCCTTAAAACCCTAGTTCCAGCCCTTATTTGGATGTCCTGATAAGTTATAGGACGTCCAAGACCCTTAGCCATCTCCCACACACCTCAAACCCACTTCTGCAGTGTTATTGGTTGTCCAGACGCTTTGTCAGATGTATAATTTCTGCAGACTACCCAAAATAGAACCCTGATTTCCCCCGGACTCAAATTGGATGTCAAGAACTGAAGTCTGGACTTCTGATTTTTAAGTATAAGTCATCTGATCCTATTATTGGACGTCTGATGCTGGTCTCCAGTCCCTATTTTGAGATTCAAGTCTTGATCTTGGATCTCTAGCTCCCTAGAATTAATCCCAACCCCATAGGAACCTAAATTAAGGTGTCCTAAGGCTAGTACATCACCTCTAGACCAGCTTAAGGACCTAATTAGGTCCTTACCAAACCAAATTGACTTAGATCAAGTCAATTACCCTCACCTAAGTCAATTGAACTCATTGAGTCCAATTGATCTTAGATCTCAACACACGCAAGTTTAATTGGACTTGGTAAGAGTCCAATTGATCTAAACCCAACCTAATTGAGTTATTCTACTCTCAATTAGGTTCACACTCATTCAATTAAACATAGGTTAAGTTTAATTGCATTTTCCCCTTAGCAATTAGGGTTTGTAACCCTAATTCATGACCTACACCTACCCAAACCCCTTAGAACCTAACCTAAGCCACCTAGCCACATAGAGCATGACCACACACACACACACACACCCATTCACAAACACACTTCTCTAGAATTCTCTAGAGAGCTCTTGAGATGGCGCCACCTCTTGGTTGCCAAATTTAGCAACCAAGAGGAATTCAAATTGAGATCCACAATTCTTGGATCTCAAAGACCATCTCCACCTACATGTGGCCGGCCACTCTTGGACTCTCTCTAGAGAGTTCTACATCTCTCTAGAGAGAAGACATTGGGTCTATAAAAAGACCCCTTGGGCGGCCAAGCACCCCCATTCACTTCCTTGGCATTCATTCCACTTAGGCTAGCCACTCCCATCTCCACTCCACCTCCACGAGTTGAGCACCACCATGGAGGCCACCATCTCCATGCCAGGAATCTGGATCAGCTCCATTGGCCACCCCTCCTTCTCTTAGCCAGTCAAAGGCCATCGGAGACCACCTCCGAATGCCCTTCCTTCTGCTAGATTAGTAGCTTAGCTTTTCGTATATTTATTGCTTTTATTTATTACTTAGTAGTGTAGTCTTACTTCTCCCCCAATGATGCATGTGAAATCCCCCCATCGATTCTTGTATGCAATCATTTTCTGGTAGCTAGGTTTAATTTTTAAGCATTCATGTATAAGCTTTCCTCTAGATTTCCTTGTGCAATAACTCTCCAATGATGAATGAAATTGCATTTATATATATATATGTCTCTCTATGTGTTTGAAATCACCGCGAGCTTAATAATTTTCGTATTTGCGTGATTTAAGTGCCTATTTTTAACTGCCTATATATTACGCACCAGCATGTCGTTTCCTGAGGATATTGAAAGTCTGACAATAGATGCTTTCTCCATAACTAATCACCACCTCACTAGAATCATGCGCACAGAAACTCACAAGTTCACTTTCGTGATTTACTTGACGCATGCGCATATGATCCGAGCTAATAACAAGAGCGGTGAAGTCTTAGTTAGGAGATTGGAAACTGGCGTGCGTCTTTAAACAAAGTAGAGCAGATAAAAAGTAAAAGATTGATTTCAAAAGCGACAACAATGCCTCACAGAGACGAACAACCGAGACTCAAAGTCTCGTTATTTTTATAAACAATATCTTTGTTGGATCGTATTTCGCGACTATACTGCGACGCATTTCTTTCATGTCAAAAATGCGATCTACGACTTTCCCAACAATCTGCACCATAACTTGGCCTACATCTGTGGACATATTATGTTGACGGGTCTGAGGATCAATATTTTTATTTTGATTTCAACCCGTACTTGTGAATTGTCATTTTCTTCTTTGTATATTTATTATGCCTAGCTGAAGGCATTAAACTTAGCACGTGTGTATATTCTCTTTTCTCTGCGGAGCTGACCGGGTTGTCACGAAATTCAGGTGATATTCTATTTACTCCACCCTTTTCATGTCTTTATTTGTACAATGAAGACATTGCATCATTTAGGCATGGGGGGGTGGATATTTAATCCTGAAATCATTTTGTTAACTCCATAGAATTTCTTTTAGTTTCTTAAAAAAAATGAAAATTTGAAAAGGGTAAAAAAAAGAAAGTAGGAAAAGAGTACTTAGGCATTTGAAAGTCATTAATTTTAGGAAATGATACGATAGGACCTGAATACTTAGAGTCTTCAGGTCTTCGGGCTTAATTAGCCCAGGTGTCCACTCGAATGTGGACTTAATCTCAAGTCCTCGCTAAGTTAATCTTATTTTAACTTGGTAAATAATTTGGGATGATAAGTATGCGACTTATCAACCTGCCCTTTGCTTTGAGGGGATTTTAAGTCTAAGCATCTACACACTTTTTGTACTGACTCACTTTTCAGCAGTTTTTTTCGAAAATTGGGTAGCTAATGAACTATCTAGGGTAGTGTGGCTGCCAAGTTGTCAGTGGTAACAGCTCATCGACCGATTGTCTAGGGCGCAGCCACAAAATCATTTTCTTTGTACTGCCTTTAGGTAAATCTTAGATCAGGGAAGCCTCCTACTTAGAAAAAAGAGAAAGAAAGAAATACCCAAAAAGAAAAGGAACAAAATAGAAAAGGAGAAAATAAAAAAAGCAAATAATAAAGCCACACTTCACCTCACGAGTATGGCTGACAAGTGGTCATGGGTAACAGCCCATTGGCTGGTTGTCCAGAGCCCAGCTCACAAAAATACACAATAATTCCCAAAACACGTAGGGAAGAAGCGGAGAAGAAGAATAAACCGAAGAGATATACAGTGGGTTCACCCTTGTGTTGACCCCATAAATAAAGGAAGTAGGGAGAAAGCTACCATTCGAAAAGATAAACTTCTAGGCAAGGTCACCTAGGGTCGTAGAAACCTGAAGTCTAGTTTAATGACACCTAGTGAGTCATTCACTCTTTTCACTAGATGCTTAGCACTTAGAGCCCTTTTCAAGTCTTGGGCAAGTCGGGTAGTCATAAAAAGTTATCTTGGAACTCTCAAACTCCAAAAGTGTAAAAAAAATTAGAAAAGAAGAAAAATAAAAAACTATATCTTCCCTTTTCAAATAAAGCGAGGACTTAGGCAGTCTGCATTCTGGCAGACACCCAGGTACTATTGAGTTTTCGTTGTTTAGGACCGTAGTTGAAATTTTCTAATTTAATAAATGACATAGGCCTAAGTGATCGAATCCTAATTATATTTTTATACATAGCATGTAGTTTAATTTTGCTAGGGACTAGCAAAAGATAGGCATGGGGGTATAATATAGACACATCTATTTAGGTTAAAATGCCTAACCATGCATGTTCCTAGGCTTAGATTTGCATTTCATGTTATAAATAATGCATAGCATACATCATTCTGTATTTAGAGTAGGTGTATATATTTTAGGTTAATTAGATCCTTTTTATGGTCATTAGAGAAGAAGACTTATTTCAGGGCCTCGGATGGACGATCAAACCGTATGGATTTAATCAAGATAACGATTGGAGTCTAATGCCTCTAAAATCATCTAAATCAGAATCCTGTATCATCATATGAAGTCCGAGGAAGATCAACGGCTAGGGGGCATTGCGACATCCATACGAGTTTCGAATGAAGAATCTGACCGTATGGATGGATCCAGAGTGACGATCGCAGTCCAGCAGCACAGGAATCATCTCGATCTAAGAACCGTGGTACCCTCTACAACAGAATGAAGATGGACGGCCTAGCTGGCACCATGTGACACCATCTGAACCGCCCCTAGGCGTCTGCAGAACTTCCTCCTCCTCTGAGTGAGTGATCTCCACCGTTGGATTTGCATCCAACGGTTGAAGCAATTGAGCCTCAAAACGTAGCCGCGACCATCTGACTCCCCTAGAGTAGAAAACCAAATAGTTTTCCCTCCCCTCAACCCCATTCGTGGAGCATCCCATAGCTATCTTCTCACAGCCCTTCAGGAAGAACCTCGCCGCGACGCCGTCCAGCCCCATCATCCTCTGGCTCCATCCTCCTTTGTCTCGCTCCTTACCACCTTCCTTTAGGCAATGTCAGAGCGAGTCATCCTTCGAGCAACCGTCGAGGGTGATTCTGTCATCTCATTCTATATTTTTCGCTTTCATAGTATAGATTTTTCTGCTTTCGTAGTTGAAATAAACACTTGCTTATGAATAGATGATTGTTTCTCTTTCTCTCTTTCTCCCTCTCTCTCTTATATTTTTGCAAGTAGATTAGCTAGAATTCATCAACCTAACCTCTTGCCCTATTAAAATACCAAAAATATTAGAAAAGATAAAAATGACAAAAAGAAATAAAGTGAAGCGTGGATTTTTCAAAACCAAACATTTACCTCCCCATGTTCGACCTGGGACTCATTTTTTGAGTTTTGATTATAAATTTTATCTGATAGACGTGTTTTATGAGCTACAACGATGGGTCCTCAAACCTTGATTTCTACCATGAGAAACACACCCTCATCATGGGGGAATGGGGACAACCTCTTCCGGTGAGGTGATTTCAAGTGGGGAAGAGTTGGACAGCTCTTCTCTGGTAGGGGCGAAAGTCAGGGTGGATGGTTTTTCAGAAGGTGGGACGATGGGAGAATTAGGTTTGGAAATTTTTTTCCCACTCCTCAGAATAGTCACCGCCTAGGCATGCTCCTTAGAAACAATCCCTTTCGCTTTAGGGTTCTCCTCAGATGAATTGGGAAGCTTCCCAGTCTCCCTCTTGCTCATAGCCTCGGCAAGGTGTCTAATTTGAGATTTCATCTCATTGATTGCCTTGTCATGAGATTGGATGATCATGCTTTGATTCTCCTTTATGGCCTTCAGCATGGCCTTAAGCTCATCCATCTCAGAAGTCTAGGGCAGTTGGGAGGGGATAGGAGGTTGATTATACTATTGAGTTTGAAAGGGTTGGGGTTTATAATTCCTTGAATTGGAGACATTCCCCTGTCTCCATGAAAAATTGGGGTGGTTCCTCAAACCATTGTTATAAGTGTTGGAAAAAGGGTCATTACGATGTCTGGGATGGAACCCTTAGGCGGCATTCAAGTTCGCTTGTACAAGGTTAGGGAATTGACAGGCTAAGTGGCAATCCGCAGTAGCGTGCATATTGCCTTGCTAAATGGAGCTTTCAGAAGCTTTGGAGGTGGAGGCATTTGGCATGAGTTGGTTGGGGTTTGGCATAGGCCTTTCCATATTTTGGTTCAACAATTGAATATAGAAGGCTAAATTCTGGGTATCCCTAGCCTCATTTGCCTCAATCTTTCATTGCATAAGAGTGGGTTCCTATCCAAATAGATAGAAATTAGGTGGATAGAATTCTCACTGAAGGTCTCAAAAAGCTCCCAAGCCTCATCTTCAGTTTTTGTGAGAAAGGTTAGTACACAGGCACCTTCCACTGTTTACCTGTGCTTGTCATTTAATCCAGTGTAGAACCTTTCTACAAGTTGCCATCTTCGCACTTGATGATGGGGACATGAGCGTAACAAATCTTTGAAGCACTCCCATGCATCATGAAATTGTTCTCCATCTTGTTGAGCAAAACCTATGATTTCCCTCCTATAATGATTAGTTTTGCCCATGGGGAAATATTTTTTCAAAAATTCTCCCTTCAAGGCATCCCAAGTATCCACTCTACCATCTAGAGTGTGATACCAATGCTTCCCCTTATCCTTGAGGGAGAAGGGAAAGAGGGTTTGCATTTGGGCATCATCAGTAATACCGTACAATCTCACCATGGAACAAACCTCAGTGAATTCCTCTAAATGCCTGTAGGGATCCTCCCTAGAAGTACCATAGAATGAGGGCAATAGAGATATGGTACTACTCTTGATTTCATAAGGATTGTTCCCCCCAAGTCTTCTCAGTGTATGGCCAGGTTAATTGATAGGGATAAAATAGTCTCTCAAAGATCGTTGATTCTCCATTATCTCTTCTTTAGCCATCTCTCTTCTTTCTTGGTTGGCTCTCCTAAGGATTCTTTCAGGTTCTGAATTAAACACAAGTTGTCTCCTCAGAGATCGCCTACCAAGCATACACCAACAACTCAAACACAATTTGAAAGGACATTTGTGTCGTTAATCAATTAAGGCCTTTGAGACTTTAGTCTAGTTGTAGGTGATAATACAAATTACCCAATCAATTATGTGCCTATTGCCAACCTACAAAATGCTTTAATGAAGACCTAATTGGAACTTAGGTGATCTGCCCTAAAGTTTAAATGGTAAAGTACTCCAAGGATGGAAGATCGAGGGATGCAAGTAGGCCTAAGCCTTCCTTTGAAGCTGTGCTTTCGTGGTGCTTCTTAACTACCCTTAAAAATCCGTGACAAGGTATCCCCCTCGGAGTTACAAAACCTTTGACCTTAAGTTTCAACCACTTTGGTATCCAATGGATAGAGAGTTCTTTCCTAGCAGCTCAAAAACCTAGGAGTATCTAAATGCATGCTTTAGTGCATAGTCATGCACGTGTGCATTCACTGTAAAATTTTGAGTTTGAATTTTGAACCGTAGCACAATGTCTCAAATCAACTCCTTGGGTTTTACTGTATTTCTTCTTTACTTGGTCCTTTTCAGAAATTTGATGTGACCACTTGTCAGATTATTTCAAGACAAATTATGTGGTCTAGGAATTAAGTCCAAATGCAAATGCGTGATCAAGATATAGATGCAAAGTAAGAGGATGCGTACCTTGCTTCCAGTAATCAGTGATGCGAGAATGCATGCATTGCAGAAAATAAAGTCTAGATGCTGTTCATACAATCTTATATGGTTGTCCTAAATCATGCAGCTTCTAGGCATGCAGCTCGTATTTTGTTGTTTTTTCTATTTTTGTACCCACTTAGGCACAAAATAATGGAAAATCAATCCACGAAAGAAAATAAAAACCTAAATCTGAAGAAAAGGGAACAGGCTCCCAAAAAATTACCCAACACGAGCGTAAAAGAAAGTCGGGGAATAAACCCCTAAAATATACCCCAGAACTAGGGCCTTAAACCAAATGAATGTGCAAGAAAATAAGGAAAAATAAAGTTCTAAAGCCTAAATTCTATCTATTGAAATTTCGACGGAGATGAAGATAATCACTCCGAATGTCCTCCTCCTAGTTGGTGACAACAAGGTCTACCAATGTTCAAGCTCTTCCTCATAGATGCGAAGCTCGGTCTCTCCTCCATGTGGTGGAAACAAGATCCACCACGATGTTGCTGAGGCTAGTGCGACAACTCGTATGTTATATGCATACCTCGCACCAAATCAGATAGAATAGATGAAATATGCCTCAAATAAAATGTGAACAAATAAATGGATAAATGCAAGTTTAGCAAGCCTATTACCTCCTTGGTAACAGCGCCATTTGATGAGATGATCTTCACATAATAAGATGATAGTTAAAATGATTTGTCGTTTTATTTCTAAGTGGTGAAAAATCGACTAATCAAAGTATTGAATTGAAATTAACCACTTACAGGAGAGCGGATGTGTCCACAGGGAGACACTAGCCCGTCTAAACTGGTAAAAGTCACAAACAATTGTTCACCAAAAATTTCCCCAAAACACTGAGCCAAAATCCCCTCTAGAATATGCTAACAATTGCTAGATATGTTGAATGAGCATTTTATGTAAACCATGAGGGTTTGCATCATAAAACATCCACATTTAAGTATTAATTAACCAAAAATAAAATGATGGCAATGGCATTGCATGTAATAACTAATGGAGAAGAAAATAGAGCATCCTCTTCGAGAGTTCTCCATGCACGGGGGAAGCGACGGCTGGTGGCGTGAAGCTCGTCAGAGATTCGTTGGGCTGAGGGCTTTGTGATGGCAGTTGTGGCAAGACGTGGGGTGGCCCAAGGTGGCCAGATGGAGCAGCCAAGGATATGGGTTCCGGTAGTGAAGTTCCTTCTTGCTGCTTACTACAAGTGACGTGAGGAGGCGTGCACGGGCGCGCTAAAAAGAGAGGTTGCTGGAGGAGCATGTGGTTGCGCGCGTGGGCTGTTGGGGGAGCACACTTTGTAGCACGCGAGCGGAGGTGTGACGAGGGGGGGCACGTGCTGTTGGCCTATTGGAGGTGCACGCAGGAGTGCTACTAGCCGTGTGTGGGAGCACACTAGTAGCCTGCACGTAGGAAGGGAAGACACAGGCATGTGCGATGGTGTAGCAGAGGGGTGCTGGTCGTGCGGGGGCTGGAGTTGCAGTGAGGAGTTGGTGGAGATGGTTTTGTTATGAAAATAGAGGAAGAAGAAGAAGAGGAAGAAGAAGAAAGGGGGTGCTTTGTGGAGTGTGGAATGGATGGGAGTTGTGTGGCTGCTCGTGGGAGGCTATGAAGAGGTATGGCCATGTGAAGATGGTATTGGTTGTATGAAAGTGGTAGGATGGAGGAGTTGGAGGTGATGTCCTGCTAGAGATAGAGGAGGTGTTGATGTTGTTGCACAGTGAAGCAGTACGGTAATGCAAGCGATCTCCGATCTGGCAGTGCGTTCTGTCACGATGCACGCCCACGGTGGTGGAGACTCGTTGCCACGGTTGAAGCCAACAGTGGCGGAGCGGGAATGTGCAAGGTGCACGCACGGTGATGGAGTTCGGGTGGAGGCCTCCTGTCGCATGGTTGCCTCCTCCTCTCTCTTGTAGTCGCAGTTGCTCCAACCTGATCCCTATTTCGCAGTCATCAAAGCAGTGAGTAAAGTCGTCGTACTGCAGTCGTTGAGGAGAGGAAAAGTTAATAAAATAAAATAATAAATCAAGGGTTATTTATCTATAAGACCTTAGAAGAAATGTTAATTCAAAACACTACATGTAATGCAACCTATTTTAATGCATGATATTCTAAATAAATTCTAAATGATATTATCAATGCATGTAATGCATGAAATGCATGAAATAGGTAACTTTATCTTACCCTATTTACATATCAATGTATGTTATATAAATGTACATGTTAACTTAATGTCTAGGCATTAAAATACATAAATAGCCCACAAATGTGGGCTCATCACACTCCATCCGCGACCTCACCCGACCTCTACGCCTACTCCCGCACAGTGCAAACACCACGACCACCTTCGCCATCACTTGGTGAGTCTCCTGAGCTGTTCTAACATGGCCATGAGGCCTTATTTTGCATTTTAGGTATCCGCCGTCCTCCGCCGTTGCCCTGAACGTTTCTAACCATGGCCGCTATCGTCCGGCTACAATCTTCCTCAATTTCACTTCCAGGTCATGCGCAACACTCCCAGGATCCTTCCCAGGTCCTTCAAGTGAAGACTCGATTGCTGTAGCACACCCAATTGACGAAGCCTTTGCTGCGGTCTTACGCGAATAAGAGGGTGGGACTTAGCCCTACCTCTTGAAGGGAAGAGGCGGCTGTAGTAGATATATTGAATTTGTGTTTTAGGTTGTTTGCCTCAGAACATGGGGTGAGGTCCCCTTCACCATGCCTCACGCACTCCTCAGTCCTCACATACTCTCGATGACCCTGGTTAGACTCAATTACTCGGATCCATATACCTAGTTATTAACCTGAATATGCGTTGGGTTTGAGAGAAGGGAGGATTTGTGAGAGAAAAGGGGAGGGTTTTGCTATGTGCTCCTTTGCCTTGTGTTGAAGAGAAAGGGATCCCTGTGCAACACTTAGCTGTTGAAGGGAGTTGGTTCCCTTGTGCTATGAAGGAGAAGAAAGTCTCTGAAGAAGAAAAGATGAAAGGAGAGGCTTCTGAAGAAGAAGGCTTTGAAGCCTTAAGTTTCTCAAGGCTTTGAGAAAGAAGAGGAAGGATCTCTAAAGATCCTTGTGTTTTGTTAAGACATCTGATTGAGTTGGTTCTGAGCACTGTTGAATAATTTAAGAACCTAAATTAAGATTGAATTCTGATTGAAAGTACTGTTGAATAATTTGAATATGAGATGCATGCTTAATTAGAGGACTAATTGGTGATCTAAATCACCACTTTTTTAGATTCTCTCCATTCTTTTTGTCTCATCATCATTTGAATTACAATATGACAAATTGTATTCATTGCATATCTATTATTGTGATCAATTAACTATGCTCATTGATTGTAAATAAAGATTAATGTTGTGAATTGCCATTATATGCTCCTTATGTTCGGCCTCAGACTCTTTTGTGATTCTGAGCATATAAATTTAAATGATTTGAGCGATTTTGTCCTATACTACGATGAAATTATTAAACAATGACAAATTCATCTAAACAGTCCACCACGAAGGTTTCTGTGGCTCGCAAAAACTACGTAGGGGTTCATTGACCCAAGTGGTTAAAGTACCCATGCATTTATGTAACAAGTCTAGGTTCAGTTTGCCAATGCATTTTTGATAAGAGAGAGAGAGGGATATTTATTTTGAGAGTTCTCTCTCTTTTCTTTTTAAAATTTCCTAAATTAAACATTGGATTGGCCCTAAACACGATCTATATTGGATTCCTTGTCCCCACCATCAATCCTCGTAGGGTCCCTGGCAATCGATGCTTTGGGATAGCGCCGCTAATGGCAACCTCCAGAACCTTGGCTTTTGATACTCTAGGATAGTATCGCCCATGGCATTTTGTAACTAAATCCATACCCTGGCAATCAAAATTTGGGGATAATGTCGCCCATGGCACCTGAACCAGCACAAGGTGCTTCCATGTCCCTGATAGGATATTTAAATATCATAGGATACAAGCACCGAGGAGATGGTATCTTCGAGGGGAGTATTTTTCATTCCTCCTCTCCGCGTCGAGAACTGGTCCAATCAATTTGTGTCTTCGAGCTGTTTCTAAGTCAAATCTTTAGGCAAACCCTCTCAAAACATAATACTTTTTGGCATTATTCTTCATTATGCACTCTGAACTAGACCGGTGTGTGATTTTTGGGTGCCTAAGTTACCAAGTCCCGCAAACTAAAGGGTAGGCAATAGGGTCAAATAATCCCTAAGTCATAGACTTAATACATCAGCTTCACAACTTCCTCAACCTCTTGAGGAATAGTCTAGATCTTAACAAATATGTGAGTGTTTAATCTCTAGAATAGACCCAAGAGGCCTAAAGTCAGTATCCCTCACTTATCTCCTTCCCTTTAGCACTTCAGGACTTAATTAATTATTCATTCTAGTCTAGAACTTAAGTGACTCTTCCAAAATCAAATGTTGGGACTAGTACAACTTTTTGCACCTTTTTCCTCTATGTGCCTCTCTCTTCTTTTCCTCCTCACTTATCACCCTTTTTCCTTTTGCAAATATATAACTACATGCATGCAATATTATGTATGGATGTTATGCACAACCTCAGGTTATACCCCTCCATGCCTAAACTTGATAATGTGCTCATTGGAAAGCAAAAGTAATGAAAGATATTACCTAAGGTGGAGTTGGGATGTCTCCCAATGGGTGATTCTTGCAAATCGACTCTAGATGTGAAGTAGAAGAAGACCTAAAAAAGATATGTAACAAACCTGGCCTAACGACTAGGTAACCCAAGATGTTGGAAAGTTGGTGATTGAGAGTGATGCCAAATGCTCGCCAAAACAGGTGCAATAGGGTGCTCCTGAGCTATTATTGGAAGTTTCACATAATACACATGAGTAGTGACCTTTGGGAGTGCGTAGTGAGGAGGCAAAGGCTCCTTAAGCAGATACTTGTGGGAAAAAGAGGGTGTAAAGAAGGACACCCTAAGGATGATGGGCTAACATGGACAAGCATCGATCCATACCCGCCACTCTACCACAAGATGTATTGGTCAGGTTATCCCCCTATAAAGAAGGAATGTGAGTAGAGACTTTAGGTAGCTGTTTCTACAGGAGTATAACTCTCTCAGTTGTAGGGTAGTGAAGAGGGTCAATGAGAGCTTGAGAGGTTCATTATTCATCCTCAACAACCATTCCAATTCCTGAATGTGATCAGAAGCAGCCTTAGTAATTGATTGACTTTCAAGCTGCCTATCATTGGTATGCTCAACCTGTAATGGGCCCAAATGTTCATCTTCCAAATTGAACCAATCAAGGCTGTCGCCCATTTTATTATCATGTAAAGGTGAGTTGGAAGCAATAGGGGTGTGAGTGTCCTCAACACTGACATCCCCAGGTTCTTGTTCTATGCTAAGATCTTGCCATTGGGGTGTATAAATTCCTTCATCAAGAGTATTAATTGCTTCCATTTCTTCCCAATATTTGAGAGGATGATCATTGTAGTCAAAAGTAGGTAGGAATCCGGATTAGGCTAAATCAGTAAGATACTCAAGGGGTAAGTCCTCGAACAAAACATATTCCCCTTGGAGTCACTCCATACTCTGAGTTCAGGTCCCTCAAAGTCATCCTCCTCCTCCTCTACACTTCTTCCCTCTTGCCCTAAAGACTTAGGAAAATCTTCAAAGCCAGGATCAAGTATTTCAAGTGTTTCCTTGTCCTCCTCAAAAATCAAATCTTCATATCCCTGAGACCAAAATTGATCCAAGTCATCCAATTCAGTATTAATCTCATTAGGGTCACTTCTTTTAGACATATGTAGAATCTCAGAATGGTGTATAGAGGATACTGGTTCCTTAAGTAGAGGGTCATGGTTATTCTCATTTCTTTCCAATATGATTTCTTCTGACACCCAAGGTTCTTGGAATTTATTAACTTTAGCATCACAATCCTTCGGGAGAGCTAACTGAGGTGTAAAGTCCACAGAGGTGTATGGTATAGGTTTGGCATCCCTAGGATGGGGTGTAGAATCCACCTCAAAATTAGGGAATAGAGTTGAGTTGACTATTTGACTATGACCCATTTCATCAAATATAACAAAGATACTATCATTTGGGTCGAGTTCATCTAATGGGACAATTTTCCCCTTTAATTGCCTCCTATAATGCTCAGGTGGAAAGTCTATGGGATTCTCCTCTTTTGATTGCCACCCTTCCATGTCACAATTCATTTAATGGTTACTCCTTTCAATTTCCATTGTATCCTTGTAGCCCCCCTCCCCCTTAATGCCAGGACTTCTCAAAGAAGGATTATCGAGTCTGGAGGGGTTTGCGTTATCCTTAAGAGGGTACATATACTCCATGATTGAGTACCTAATGTCCCCTTCCATCTCATGGCATAGCTCTCTCAAGGGAGATGCATCTAGCATGGGGGGGTTAGAATCAACCTCAAGGGAGTAAATCAGGTGACCAATTTCTTAATTTAATTGTTGACTTGTCCTCAAAGACTCCTAAATATTTCATCATTTATTTCTGTTGTTTTTGCATTTCTATCATAAAAGAGAAGAAGCTACTATCAGATTAGGGAGGATAGTCAATTTTAAGTTCAAGTTGCCTAGGAGTATCCGTTCAACCTCAATAAGCAAAATCAATAAGGGTGGGTGGGTTGGGCATAGTCATGGGATAGCTAGGGCTAGGATACCCTTCTCCTAGGTTCTGCTCATCATCACGTGGTTGGGGGTTAATCAACCCAATGCTCTATACTGGGAGTAGAAATAATCCCATTGTTCATCAGATGATGGATAACTATAGGTCATGGGATTGGGATTAGGTGTTTTGGGGTGAGTGAAGTAGTTGTTGTAATCCATTTGAAAACAAGTCTTGAATGCACACCCTAATCAAACACAAGGCAATGAGACTTTCCCATCGAGTAGATTTGAGCCAACCTCCAACCTACTCCTTAAAGTTGTCAAATGGGGTCAAGTTTGCGCTCGTCCATTTCTACTTTAGTGGTATAAGAGGGAGCTGTGACTTGAGATCCTTGTGAAGCTCTTTGGAGAAGAATAGAGGTCGATTACATTTTCTCTTGGTGGCAAAATAAGTTGCACAATCAATTGCGTGCCCTAGGACCTACACCTTGCTTCAATGATACTCTTAAGTGACCTAGTGAGAATTACTCCAAGGATAGAACTAAGGGATGCGAGTAGGGCAAGCCCTTCCTTTGAGGCAATGTGAATGCGATGCCTCACTACCCTTTCATTCCTTTAAGCGGTGCCCCCTCCTTCAAGTATCAAAACACTTGGTAACAGGATAATATCACAACCAAAAAGTGAAATAGAGGGTCTACACCGATTAAGAGATTGATGCCTATGCCCTTAAGGGATCGAGACCTAGTGCGGTGCCCTAGTGTACGTGCTCAGTGCCAGAAGTGTGCATCACACTGCAAATTCATTTCTTTTTTAGAAAAATCGCACACAAGTCCCTTTTGATCTGATCAAATGTGATTTTCTTTTTAAGGCTTAATTTGATTAGTAGCCCCAATTTCGATTGGGCGACCACTAAATTAGGTTAATTCAATCAATTTGGTGGTGTTGAGGATTAACCCCAATGCAATGCGTGACAGGAGATGGATGCAAAAATTGAAAGGTATACCTGACTCCAGCAATCTTCCTATAGATAATGGACGCAATGCAAAATGAGATCTAACTTGCTGCTTAATCACCCCTAAATGTGCGCACCTAAGGGTATGCAACTCCTAAACAGGTAGCTCGATATTTTTTCCTTTTCTTTTAGGGTAGGCAAGCAGAGAGACATAGATAAATTGTCGTAGTTGCTAAGGAAAGTGGGGACAGACCCCTGAAAATCAGCCCCAAAACTACAAGGGTAAGAAGATTGAAATGAAATAAATTTCACGATGAAGAAGAATCCGCTGTAAAAGTAGGATCTAGGTCTCCTTCTCTTTGAATCGACATGTCACTTAGCTGCACCTGTTGTCTCATCATATTCCTCGCATAGAAAAAGTACAAGCTAGTTAGATAAACGTGCACCTTAGAATGAATTGGAAAAATGATCACGTAAATATATTACGTCCGTTGCCTCCTCGGCAATGGTGCCATTTGATATTGAAATTTTCACTTAAAAGATGATATCAGAGAAATACGTGTTGATGGGGTGAAAGTTGTCTTTTAAGGAATGTATCACGTCGATGTATAGTCGACGAAAATCACTATAACATTTATATTTGCAAAGTGCTCGAAAACAGAAGTGAGTCCAAGGTTATTTGCTGGGAGCAAATGTGGAATTCACACACTAATCACAATTTAAATCAATGAGCACAATAATACAGATATGCAATAAGAATCAATAATCAAAATATATTCAATAATAGCCCAAATTTTATCTCAATAAATAATGAGATAAAAAGAATAGAAGAGCGGAAAACAATGGTGATTTAAATCACCAATAAGATCCTCAAATTCAACGTATATCCCTCAACTCAAATTTTGCTAAAATGGTTAGAACCACTTATGCCTCAATTCCATGTCAGATAAGAGCCAAGTATCTCCATAGTCATTCAAATATAGCAATATTAACCTAGACATCGTAAGGGCATTTCAAATGCCTTAAGTATCAAGGGCTCAAAATAGGCACAGAGCCAATATAAGGCAGAAGCCTCTTAGAGATGCTAAGTATAGAACACATAGGCATGCATCCCGAGGAGCATAGACCAAAACTTACCCCTACCCTAAGATTTTTTCCTCTTCCCTTTCTCAGAATCGAGTATAGGTTTAGGGGGTAATCAGATTTATATAGTACTAGACAGGGGACTAGACTTGCGTGGCATGTACCATGGGTGAGGTGTGAGAGGCTCGTGGGAAAGGAGATCTCACCCCTGGTGTCTGAGGCGAAGTGCCAATAGCACGAATTCAACTTATATCTTGTGAGGGCTTTGAAAATCCACAATGTGGGATTATCTCCACTCTTCTTCCTTGCATGTAGCTGATGATGCACCTGAGCAATTGCTGCTTCTGTAGGTATTGCTTCGCCCAATCAAAGACCTGGTTGGCTTTAGCAGAGAGTTTTGTAGCTGATGGGGGTTGAATGGCAGTCGGGGATGGTCGAAGCACGGTGGTCGATGATGGAGAACGTGACGGTGGTGGAAGATGTTCGGCGAGTACCTAAAATCAAGAACATGGGATAAAAAGATCGATTAAAGCACTCATAAACCTTGCTGTGAAGTGAGGAGTGCGTTGGTGGCATTAATTTGGTGGATGGAGGTCATTGGTGGCCGGAGGGTGAAGAGTTGACTGGTGGATTGGTGGGTTTTTCGATTGGGGGTTTGCATGAGTGAAACCCTCAATTTCTTGAGGGCTTTTGCCCACACGATCTTGGGCAAGCTTGTGGTGGTGATGGCGAAGCGATTCGTGTGGTGTAGTGGTGACACAGACTCACTAGAGTCCTTGCCGGATGTAGAGAAGACGAAGGGGAAAGGAGGTGATTGCTGGTCGATTTGAGAAAATAAAGGGATAGGGAGATGCTAGAGGGAGAGAGAGAGGCCTAGCTAACGGATGAAAGGGAGGGAGTTGATGTCGGAGAAGGAGAATACTTCGGTGATGAGCAACGACGACGAAGGGGCTGGTAGCCTTTGCTTTGGCCGGCGAGAGGCGGAAGAGGGTGAGGAAGATGAATACATTCCCAATTTGTCCATTGGGAGGTCGTAGAAGACAGAGGAGGAATTCGCTGGAGCTTTGGTGGAGCAGGCCGGGAGAGGAGGAGAAGATGTCGTTTTGGCCTTAAACCAGGCTGAAGAGGATGCTGGGACCATCATGAGCATTTATAAAGCTCAAATGTGAGCTCTAAATGAAGAAAGGGACTCAATCGGCCACGGTCTCAGAGGAAAGAATCTCTCAAATTGCTAGAGCTCACCTGGGCACTGGGATTTGATTCGTGGTTCTTGAATTGGTTCATCAGATTAGGGAACTTCTCTAGAATAATCCCTCCAAAGTTGAAGGATTCGATTGAGGAATGAAAGAGAAATCTTTGATTGAAGGTCAAAGGATTTAGGTTCATGCCTTCAATGGCAAAAGGGGCATGTTTGAAGAAAATGATGAGAACTTAGGGACCCACGTGCAAGAAATCTGAACGTTAAGGAGTTAATGGTGAGAAATAGAGATTTCAGGGACTGAAATACAAACCAAGTCAAGATGGCTTTTGATTGGGCCCAAATTTTGGCCTTAACCTAATTTTGACCCAAGTAATCTAATGGTGAACTTGGATTTTATTTTTGACCAAGTTTGACTAGGAAATTTGCATAAAAGCCTAAATTTTGGTAGAATCCGATCTAAAATTTTATTCTAGGTCAAAATGGATTTAGATGGTCAAACCAAGGGTACAAAACCTCTTAGAATATTTTTCTATGAATTTTAGGAGGTTCATATAAATTTTATCCTAACTAGAACCTCTTCAATTTAAGCAGGTCAGAAATTAGGGTTTTATGAATGTTACGATTCTCAAAATGCGTGAAATCCTGTTTCTATCGGTGTGGGCCAACTCGTTGGACTTTAATGCTCATTTGACCTTCAATCAACCTATGGGTGATCCTGTGGTTACTCTACATTTATGATGTGATGTTAAAACTGTAGAATTAACCCTAATTTGTTATTTTCTCCTCAGAATGGATTTGCATGGAATTATGGTCTTCAGGCGATCATTCAGGAGCACTTATCAATTGATTCCAATTAATTCATGATAGTTATGGTGAATGATGGTGTTACCATCAATACGTCGCCATAGTAAAATTATGATGAAAAATCTTAGATCAAAAATATTTATCAGTAAAAGCTAACCACAAAGAGTTTGGTCATATCCACAAGGAGGAACTATTGTAATAAACTCACAAATATGGAACATTCATGTTCGTAGAGAGGAAAGATGATTGCATAGAAATATTCGTAAAATCATTTGCATCAATCAATGGATATATTGCTCTGAATGTAAGCCCCCAAATTAGGTAGAAGTCAAGGGCTATTTACGTAAATTCCACTCAATAAATCAAATCACAAAATATGTGAATAGTCATGTGCAGTGGCATACCATGCAATTTTCAATTGCATGTGTACTAAAGTGCTGATTTGAATTCAAATTTGGTGCAATATGAGATGAATAACAAGAGCCGAACAATTATGAGGAAGAAGTATACTACAGTAATTTCACCTCAATTAATGTATTGGAAAAATGAGAGTTTGAAATGGTACTAGGCATAAATTTCAATAGGAGCTTTATTATGGAGAAACAGGGGAATCTCTTCCCCTTGCTTGCATGGGGAGAGGGAGGCACGACCAGTCATGCCATGCTTGGAGGAGGTCAAGGATGCAGAGAGCTTCGCAATGGTGGTGGTGGCGTTGAAGGAGGCAGCCGGAGGAGACCGGTCGGAGCAAGGGTGCTCGCCGACAGTGGGGCGAATTCGTGTGTGTGCAGGGCTGCAATTGGCGATTTCGATGGCGTGGTCGGTCTCATGGTGGCATGGCAAGGTCAATGGCATTGATAGTGCGAGAAATAGTAGCCGAAGTTGGTGGCTGCGTGTGGAGGTGAACATTTGACTTTGGGTTTCTTTGACCTTGACAGATGTTGAAGAAGAAGGATGGCTGGGGCGCTGTCGTGGTGATGGCTGGGTGTTGAGGGCACGATCGTGAGGGTGAAGGAGGTCGCTGCTGTGCGTCGAGGATGTGTGCAGAGAGGAGGTTGAGGCATGGGTTGGCATTGGCCTTACGTTGGCCTGTGCAAGCGGGAGCGTGCATGTGCTGGTTGCTTAGTTGGAGGATTGCAAGCTAGCGCGGTGGTGGGCGGTTGTGCTACTACTGTCTCTACCATTGAGAGGGGAAGCTAGAGTTCTAGTCATGATCATGAAGAGGATGGTCGTGGAGTGGAGGCATGGCCACTAGAGGTGGATGTTGTTAGGAGGAAAGTTGTCGAGGTCATGGTTGCGAGGATGATGAAGCACGGTCAAGATTATTGGAGCACAGGTGATTACGGCGGATTAGCACACTGAAAGGATTAGATTTTGGAAAACCCATCGTCATAGTTCTATTCGCGAGAAAATCCTTCGATTAGATAAATTTTATAACTGAAACTCAAAAAGTGAGTCCCGAGTTGAACACGGGGAAGTGAACATTTGGCTTTGAAAATCCTTGTTTCGCTTTTTATTTGCTTTTGTCGTTTCTACCTTTTCAAAATTTTTTGGTATTTTTAGCAAGCAAGAGATCAGGTTAATGAATTCTAGCTAATCTACTTGCAAAATAAAAAGAGAGAGAGAGACAGAGAGATAAACAATCAATTTTTTTTATAATCAAATGCTTATTACAACTAGGAAAGTGGGAATACTATACTATGAAAGTAGTAAAGAGAGATAGGTGAGAGAAATCCCCCTCGACGGTCACATCGAGGATGACTTGCTCTAACGTCACTTGGAGGAAGGTGGTGAGGAGGACGAATAAGGACGGAGCTGGAGGACGAAGGTGGGGCAGGACGGCATCGCGGTGAGGATCTTCTTTTCGAAGAAAGGTGAGAAGACGACCATGGGATGCTCCATGAAGGGGGATGAGAGGTGGAGAAAATATTTGATTTCTACTCTAGAGGAGCATCCTAGGCTTGGGACAAGCTCTCTCTACAGCCTTGGAGGTGGTGAGACGAAGAAAGGAAGAGATGAAGAAGAATGGGAGGGGTAGGAGTCCTTTTATATTGGAGGAAAGAATCAAATTCGTATACAGGACATTTAGTGATGGCCATAAACGTTGTTGAAGATCTGCCAGAAACGTCGCTGAAGATCTCGCACCAACCCTTGCCCCTGCTGGCGCATGCATCATGCACCTCTGCTGCTGCACCGCTGGTGTGCAATCCATGTGCCCTTGTCACGCACGCAGCGCGCTACGCACCTATGGGCCTCACGCCCACTAGCGTTGCTGCTGTTGCCGCTGCCACTGCCTTGTGCATTGCACTGCCTTGCACACTGTGTTGCTGTGCCTGCGTGTATGCTTGCCTCCATGCACGCGTGCACGCACAATGCTACGCGCGTGCGATGGCACATGCATGCACATGGGCGGCCTAGGTGGCACCACGTGGCACGACCTGGGCCATTCATCTTCTTTCCTTTGTAGGGGTTGCTATGGAGGTCAGATTGAGTCGATTTTCACACTGTTGGGTTGCGATCATGGACCCGAATCCATCCATGTGGTTGGATTTATCATTTGAATCTCCAGATTGCATCACCTAGTCCCTTTGCCGTTGATCTTCCTCTAATTGCATATAGTGCTATGGGACTTTGATCAAGGCAATTTCAGAGGCATTGGACTTCGATCGTCATCCTGATCAGATCTGTACAGTTGGATCGTCAATCCAAGGCTTCGAAGTAAATTTCCTTCTCTCCTTACCACAAAAAGGACACAATTAACCTAAAATGTACACAACTTCTCTAAATGCAGAATGATGCATGCTATGCAATATTTATAATATGGAATGCAAATCTAAGCCTAAGAACATGCATAAATAAGCATTTTCACCTAAATGGATGTCTACATCAACAGGAAGAAGACTGAGGAAGAAGTGGAACAACGATGGTGACGTAGTGATGGAAGTCAAGGCGGTCACGGTGTCGAGAGAAGATGTCGGTGGTGGTGTCAGCATTGTCACCATCGACCACAGTGGTGACTCGCAGTGGTGGTGTCGATGGCTTGGATGGCTAGCGGTGCGTAGACATAGGCACGTGGTTTTGAGGGAGGAGATGAAGGTTCACAGGAAAGAATCCAGGAGAGGATGTGGTCAAGGATGAAAGCTCGATTCCACTTGAAGTCGTAGTGGTTGAGCATGAAGAGGATGGAATTAATGAGGACAGATGCACTGCTAAGAGGAACTCATGGTGATCGTGGTGGCAAACAGTTATGGTGGTGAATGCAGTTGCTGGTGGGAATGAGAACGAGACGTGGTGGTGGCATCTGCGATGTCACCGTTGACCACAATAGCGGTTCGTGGTGATGGAAGTTGTCGTGGATGTGGGCGAGACATGGTGGTGGTTGTGGACACACGGTTCTAAAGGTTGAGGAGGTTGAAGATGGAGGCCTACAGTGGTGGTGGTGGTCTTCGTGTGAAGAGAAGGCTCCCCCATAAGGAGGAAGATGGCTGATGGGTTCCCTTGCATGAAGAGGAAAGAGCCTCCTTTGTCTTGTTTGAGATCTCCTAAAGAAGGAGTAGGGCGGTGGGCATCTTCTCTCTTTCCATTTCAATCAACCTATGTTAGATTTCCAAAAGAAAGAATTTCCTTCCTTTCTTTCTCTTAGTGAAAATCAGGTATATTTGATGTGAAGCCATTAAAATTGTCCTTCCCAGAATGACCTTACATCTAAAAATAAGATATTAGTAATTAATCAAATTACATAATCAAAGTATGTAAAAACTAATACAATGTATGGAATGATAATTTTAAAACTTAAATGGTTTATCAATGAAATGAATGCTTTAGATCAAATTCCCATTGCAATAATAATGTACTTAGGCTCTAATTTAGTCCACTAAAGTGGACCTATCATGGGATTTAAGTAAAATGATCTAAAACATCAAATCTATGTTAAAAATGTATAATTAGGTCAAATTAATGAGATATTCTATTTACAAATATAAATTGATGATCCAATTGCCAATTGAACACATTTCTGAGTTCAAAAGCACATATCAAGGGTAAAATTAACTTCTAACACGTTCAATTAAGCTATGATAAAAGTTGGTTGCATTTGAACATCAATAGGATCTTGAAACCATCATATTACATTTAGGTCCTCATTCATATATATTTTCCAAAGCTAAATCCTTTCAGGGATTTATTTGAGAACACGTGGGGACCTATTTGTAAGCGGCCAGGGATCGCTCTATACTCATTTTTTCCACTTATGGGCTTCTTCAAAAAATCTACACTATTTCACTATAAGTCCTTTGCAATTTTCCCCTTTACACCAAAGCTCGTGGGTTCACTGTTCAGGCGAAGAACTTAATACACAGCCACCATTCGTTATTGAATCCATCAAATTAATGATGGATCTTCACCCTTTGATCTTGTGCCTTTGCATGAAGCACTCTTGCCTCCCCCAGATCCCATCTGACGGTGCACTTTTGGTGTAGACCTTCTTGCACACCTATCCTTCCTCCATCCACTGTCCACCCTAAATCTGCCTAACCACACTCTACAGTGACCTAATTCACTCCCTCACCTACTTAAACACCTCTCATGAGCTCACGTGAGATTTATCAACTCCCTCCCCCTGAGTTGGTCATTGTCCACATTTCCAGTTCTTCTCTTCCTCCTTCATAAGGGTCATTTGTGATAGAGGAGGCTCTTCTTCCTCAATTTAGTCTCCACAGCAACTCGCTGTGGATCTACGGACCCCATTCTTCAGCTGGAGATCTTCTCATCCTCCTTCGTCGCTAAAGTGACAAGCTACAGCCTAGGCATCCCATTCTTCCACTTAGCTAGGATTTTTAATGCTTTCTAGTGTAGTGTAGATCAATTAGAGTAGATTAGTTAGCTCAATTCACGGAGTAGGTAGTTTAGTTAGGAGTGGAGTTAGCTTAGATTGACATCGCCCTTGTTGGAGTAGAGAATCGTCGCAAAAAGGTTGAGCATTGAAAACCTGTCGTTGTAGTGTGATTTACGAAGAAATTAGTCAACAAATAAATTTTACCAAAAATCAAAAGGAATTTCGGGTCGAACATAGGGAGGCAGACGTTTGATTAAAAATCACGTCTGTTTATTTGTCACAAGGCAGATTAATTGGTCGAATTGAATCTGAACTAGCTATCTACTTAAATAATAATGAATAGAAGAGAGAGAGAGAGAATATTACAAATAAAGACAAAATAGTGATAGAATAAACATGGATTTCATAATCACAGAATGATGTCTATTACGACTAACCACTACAGTAGAAAGTGGGAAATCTTACAATCAGAAAGTGGTAAATCTACTCTAGAAAGCAGTAAAAAAATGGTGGAGAGAAGTTATCCTCCTCGACTACTGCTTGGAGGACGAGCCGTGTTGACGGAGTGCCTGGATGAAGGTGGTGAGATGTGGGACTAAGGAGAACGGCAACGGATGACGGAGGATGGGGCAAGGTGACGTCACAGTAGGATCCGCTTCCCGAATGGTGGTGAGAGGACCACTGCGGAATGCTCCACGAATAGGATGAGAAGGTGGAAAAATTATATTTCTAACTCTAGAGGAGCATCCCAAGTTTGGGACAAGCTCTTAGAGCTTTGGAGGGGGTGAGAGAAGAGAGGAAGGGATGAATGAAATGTGGGGGTCGTAGGCCTTTTTAGAGGTGTAGAGGTTGGGGGCAAAAAGGTCATTTTAACCTTAAAACATTAATATAGGGGTCTTTAGTGATGGATTTAAGCGTGACTAAAGACCCTGAACGTGGCTGTAGCTCGCGTGCACGCCGCACCTCTTCCTCTCCCCGCACTTCAATGCCTACCCACGATTAGATGATCTCAGCCATCCGATTGTGAGATTGAACGGCTGAGAGACGCACGCGCCCGCTTCCTCTTCAGCACCTTCACTCGCCCGCTTATGATGATGCGTTGGATCGCGCATCATCACATGTGTGCGCCAGCCAAAGCAACCCCACGCACCACATCGCTTGCCATTAGAGCATCCGCTTGCCATCCAATGGCTCAATTGAGTCAGTTTCACGCGTCTACTTGATTTGAAGCAAGGCTCGCTTCAAACTTGCACCTGTTGGATGCAAGTAGCGTGGCCGACCAATGCGCCATGGCCACCTCTTTGTCAAGTTTCCATCCAAAGCACGTGCACCCATGGCCGTTGGATCAAGATCCAACGGCCTAGATCTGATCGCATGGTTGAGGAGAGAGAGGGAGCGGGTGCCTTTGGCCTATGTGGGCAGCTGAGATGGTGCCACGTGGTGCCATCTTGGTCGTCCATCTTCTATGTGTTGTAGATGGGCCATGGATGTTGGATTGGATCGATTTTCATGTCGTTGGGCTGCGATCGTCAATTCAAACCCATCCGTACGGTCGGATTGTCATCTGAAGTGCGAATTTACACCATCTGGGTCCTTGATCTCTGATCTTCCTCAGATTATATCTGACGCTACGTAAGTTTGGTTAGGGCGATCTTGGAGTTGTTGAACTCCGATTGTTGCCCTGATCAAATCCGTACGGTTGGATCTTTAATCCGAGGCCCCGATTAAATGTTGCCCTGTCCCTGGCCACCAAGAAGAAGAAATTACTATAAAATTTGTACAATTTGACGTAAATGCATGATGATGCATGTTATGCAATATTTACAATGCATGCTGCTTATATGATACTAAGAACATGCATTAATAGACATTAATGACTATCCAGATGTTTGTACATCACACCCCTAAGCCTATCTTTTGCTAGTCCCTAGCAAAAGCTATATGCTATTTATAAAAGAATTAGGTCAGATTTCTTAGGCAAAAGTTATTCTTCAATGCTAGGAGATTTTTACTATGGACTTGAACTACAAAGATACAATAGCTCCTGGGTGTATTCCAAAATGCAGACCGCCTCAAGCTCTCGCCTTATTCAAAGAAGGATCTTTTTCTTCTTTTATTCTTTTCTGATTTTTTTTTTTTTTGGATTTTTGAGTTTAGGGTTCCGAAGCAGCTTTCTACGGCGACTCAACCCACCCAAGACTTGAAGAGAACCCTAAGTTCTAAGCATCTTTGTGTGAAATGTGATAGACTCGCTGATCGACGATTAAAACAGACTTTGGGTTTATACACCCTTAAGTGACCTTAAAAAGAAATTCTATCTAAAGGTGTATCTATTCGACTGGTAGCTTTCTCCCTACTTTTATTTTTATGGGGTCAACACAAGGGTGAACCCAGTGTATATCTCCCCAGCTTATTGTACTTCTCCGCTTCTTCCTAAGTGTTTTGGAATTATGCGTGCATTTCTTGAGTTGGGTTCTAGACAACCTACCAATAGACTGTTACCCACGATAACTTACCAGCCATACTCGTGCGGTGAACTATAGCTTTTTTTTTTTCTTCTCTTTTCTCCTCTTTTTTCTTTTTTTGGATATTTTTCTATTTTTTTCTTTTTTTCTAAGTAGGTGGCTTCCCTAATCTAAGATTTACCTAAAGGCAATAGGAAAAGAATGGTCGTGTGATTGGGCTCTGGACAACCTACTAATGGGTTGTTACCCATGATAACTTGCTAGCCATACCACCCTAGAATGTTCATTAGTTACCAAATTTTCGTTAAAACCATCGAAATGAGAGTCAGTGTAAATAATGTGTAGATGCTTAGGCTTAAAATCCTCTCAAATCAGAGGGTAAGTTGATAAGTCGTGTACTTATCACCCTAACTTTTTTAACCAATTAAAATAAAAATTTAGAATGGCGAGGACTCGAGAAACAAGTTCACATTTTAGTGGACACCTAGGCTAATTAAGTCCAAAGACCTGAAGGGTCTTAATGTTCAAATCATACAGTTTTATTCTCTAAGATTGAAAATTTTCTAAAGCCTAAGTTCTCTTTCCTAATTTCGTAAATCTTTTTAATTTTTTTTATTTTTTTAATAAATAAAAAGAAAATAAAAAGAATCTACGGAGCTAACGAAATAATTCAGAGATGAATATCCACTCCCCTATGCCTATCTAATGCAATGTCCTCATTTTATTAGAAAGACATGAAACTGAGTGGAGTAGAGTAGAAAGCACCTGAATTGTGTGAATAACAGGTCGGCTTTGAGATGAAAAGAAACAGTATACGTGCTGAATTTAGCACCTTCATCTAGGCACATTATGCAAAAAAGAAGATACAAAGAATTCACAAGTGCAGGTCAAAATCAGAATAAGAAAATTTAGTTTTAGACTTGCCAAGAGAAGATGTCCATAGATGTGAACCAGATTGTGATGCAGACCCATTCCCCATGGTCAAGTATATTTATGGTTCTAGATAAAAATTATCCAAAACTTGAGATCGGTATAAAAGCGGGGTCGGGCCTGCGATTTGTGAGGATGCAACCCAAATCCAAAAAGTCAGATAATAGAGAGATTAACCTCAAAAGGATAATCAATGAATTTGTGCTTGAGTTACATATCCTCAAAGCAAATGTCATAAGGGTCCTGGTAGAAGTTTGGTAGCTTCAGAAAAATAGGCACCCTTAGACTTGGTCTTCTGCTTCCTCCAGAATTAGCTTCCCAAATCTTCATTTCCCAACTCCTATCTTCCATAATCGGAATTTTGAATTTCGGGACCTCCTGCGTATTAATCACCCCATCTAAAATGTCTAAGTACAAGATTTGTTGTTGGATCAGAATTGACTTGGGTCTAGTGATCTCAAAATCAAAATCATCAATATAATTGAGGAATGGGGCTTTGAATTGAATCCTTCATGAAATGAGGATCTGAATCCATCTTGTGAGCCCCAACAGAATCAAGTTCCTCAATTTTAGAGCCATCAAATGATTTATCAAATTCCTCAGGCCCAATCGTCTCACTAAAATCGTGTTCTATAAACTCATGTGAGACTTCGTATAATGATTCTTTACCTTCAGAATCAAAGAATTCTAAATCCGCATTAATGTATGTCTCAAAATCATTAATCACTTTTTGTTCCATGTAGATATATGTTTCCTCGTACCTTGGCTCAGGAATCTCAGGTGAAGAAATCAATTCATCCTTATTTGATTGCTCTAGAACAACTTGGTAAACCCTGATCTCAAAAAATGTGTCCCCCTATAGGTGCTAGAGCGGATTCTGACATTGGCTCTCCTGTCAGGGGTTCGTTTTGGGAATCCTCTTAAGATTGGACTAGAGCAATCAGAAATCTCATCCTCAATTTTGATAAACTTCCCAAGTAAAAACTCATTTGGGTCCTTATCCTTAACATCCTGGAGCCAATCCAACAAATACTTGTTAAGATCATCAATCATTTTAATCAGGGGCTCCAATTCAACAATGCAAGGTGTTGGCTAAGCTTCTAAAGATTATATGGTATTCCTTAAGTTAGCCAACACTTTATCTTGGACCTGGTTAACCTGAACCAAATGGTTTGGTTTAGGGTTGGGCAGGTTTGGGTTCAGTGCAAGGGAGTCAATGAATTGAGGTTCTTGATACCCTCCCAGATAATAGGTCATTTCAGGTTGTCCATAAGGAGGTGATGACCTATAAACAGTGTAATATGAGGAAGAGTAAGGATTAGCATATCATTCTTGATTGTATATCATATTAGGTTGTCCAAATGAAGGTGGTGATCTATAATGATGTAGCTCGGAGAAGGATAAGAATCAAGATTATGGTTTCCAGGGTTAGACCCTAAACACGGAGGTCCAGAACTGTATCCCCAATCAGTATTATCCCAACTAGAAGATGGATGAGAATAAGTATGGTTGGAATAATAATCATTTTGGGAATAAGTAGTGGTAGGAGGGTAGGAGTGAAAATGTGAATAAGATGTGGAAGGATCCATGACAGATGAGAGGAAGAAAGGTGCCCTGCAATACAAACAATCAAACCTGTCCTTAAGTGGGCTAGCCTAAAGACCTACAAACTCACAGAACCTGTCTTGAGATGAAGAAACGATTTGATCTACTTCTTTCCTATCAATCAAACCAGTTAGAGGAAGGGGTTAGGGAGAAGGTTCTTCCTTTGGATTGTGCCTCCGGTTCCTAGTGTACCCCCCAGCCTCAATCGTTTGATTCTGCTCCCTAGCTAGACATCAGATTGAATGGTAGAAGTAGACTAATAAAAAATAATCTCGATTTGGGCTTCGAAGAGCGAGTCCAATCCTTAAGGCTAATGTCTACTATGTTTTAATTAGGGTTAGGTTTGAATGTGCTTTGGAATGTGATGGGTACTTTATCTGGGTTGTGCCATTAATGATTTATTGATATGTGTGTACGTGCACAACCAATGATTTTCAAGCAAGATTATTTTTTTGGATGTGGTGAATTTTAGGAATTAAATCTTGCTTAGTAGCTTTTAGGATTCAACTTTAGGTATATTCATTCATGTTCAGTTGACACACTAGGTTTTGAAAGCATAGGTGAAGATGTTTTCCTTTAAATCTTAAAAGAATGTGGAGTACCTGGTAAATCCGTAAAAGTTGAACCTATGTGGCAGCTACTTGATGAGTTATTTTTAGTTGAAGTGGTGCAGCCCAAACAACTCAAACAATTGGCCTGATGCACCACTTTATTAGGCACACAAGTGATTACCTAATCTGATTTCTACTCAATTATGTGTTGATGAGTGTACCGGTCCCAAAGATAGGGTTACCAGTTGAGTATGAAGAATTAGAAGAGGTTGTGTACCTCTGTGAGATTTCTTTAAAAATTTTTCTTTACATGCGGAGGGTGAGGCAGGTGGATGTGACAACAAAACAATCAAAACTAACCTTAGGGTTTATGAGAACTCCTATGTTAATTAGGGTTTGTGTTATTAGGTGATGGAATGAAATCTAGTGGGTCGGGAAGGGGCTAAACTTACAGATCCTTCAACAACACTTTACTACAATCTACCGCTTTTGCCCATCTCAAGTGAGTACTTGCAATCACAATAAGGAGAGAAGTGCGGTAAAAGGTAAGGTAGGAAAACGTGAAAAGTCAAAGAGCGTCGCTTCCCCAGCAATGGTGCCAAAATGTTGGACCAGAGAATTGTCGTAAAAAGGTTGAGTTTTGAAAACCTGTCATTGTAGTGTGATTTACGAAGAAATCCATGAATAAATAAATTTTACCGAAACTCAAAAGAAATTCTTAGTCGAACACAGGGAGGCGGACATTTGATTAAAAATTGCATTTGTTTTATTTGTCGGGAAGCATATTAACTGGTCGAATTGAATCTGAACTAGCTATCTACTTAAATAATAATGAATAGAAGACAGAGAGAATATTACAAATAAAGATAAAATATAGATAGAATAAACATGGATTTCATAATTACAGAATGATGTCAATTACGACTAACCACTACAGTAGAAAGTGGGAAATATTACAACTAGAAAGCGGTAAATCTACTCTAGAAAGCAGTAAAAACAAGGTGAAATGAAGTTATCCTCCTTAACTGCTGCTTGGAGGATGAGCCGCATTGACGGAGCACTTGGATGAAGGTGGTGAGATGTGAGATAAAGGAGAATGGAGACGGACGACGGAGGATGGGGCAGGGTGAGAACATAGTGGGATCCGCTTCTCGAATGGCAGTGAGAGGACCACTGCGGAATGCTCTAGGAATGGGATGAGATGGAAAAATTATATTTTTAACTCTTGTGGGGCATCCCTAGTTTGGGACAAGCTCTTAGAGCTTTGGAGGGGGTGAGATAAGAGAGGAAGGGATGAATGAAATGTGGGGGGCGTAGGGCTTTATATAGGTGTAAAGGTTGGGGGCAAAAAGGTCATTTTAACCTAAAAACATTAATTTAGTGGTCTTTAGTGATGGATTTAAGCATGACTGAAGACCATGAACATGGTCGTAGCTCACACTCACGCTACGCCTCTTCCTCTCCCTGCACTTCAACTCCTACCCACAATCAGATGATCTCAGCCATCCGATCGTGAGATCGGACGGCCAAGAGATGCACGTGTCCACTTCCTCTTCGACGCCTTCACCCGCTTGCGTGTGATGGCACGTTGGATCATGCGTCATCACATGTGTGCACGAGCCAAAGCATATCCGTGTGGCACGTTGCTTGCCATCTGAGCATCTACTTGCCATCCAACTGCTCAATTAAGCCAGTTTTGCGCATCTACTTGATTTGAAGTGAGGCACACTTCGAACTTGCACCTGTTGGTTGCGAGTAGCATGGTCGACCAATGTGCCAAGGCTGCCTCTTTGTCAAGTTTCCATCCAAAGCGCATATGCCCATGGCCATTGGATCAAGATACAAGACCCAGATCTAATCCCACGATTGAGGAGAGAGGAGTGGGTGCCTTTGGCTAGTGTAGGTAGTTGAGATGGTGCCACGTGGCACCATCTTGGCCGTCCATCTTCTACGTGTTGTAGATGGTGCCACGGATGTCGGATTGTATCAATTTTCACGTCGTTTGGCTACGATCGTCTATCCAAACCCATTTGTGTGGTTGGATTTGTCATCCGACATGCGGATTTACACCATCTTGGCCATTGATCTCTGATCTTCCTCAAATTATATCAAATGCTACAGAAGTCCAATCAAGGCGATCTTGGAGTTGTTGAACTCCGATCGTCGCCTTGATCAAATCCATATGGTTGGATCCTCAATCCGAGGCCTCGATTAAATGTCGCCTTGTCCCTGGCCACCAAGAAGAAGAAATTACTATACAATTTATACAATTTGACCTAAATGCATGATGATGCATGTTATGCGATATTTATAATGCATGATGCTTATATGATACTAAGAACATGCATTAATTGACATTATTGGCCATTCAGTTGTATGCACATCAGCCCTCTCTGATCAATTCAAATCTGAGAGTTGTTTCTCCGCCTCTGTTTCGATCCACCGATCTCCCTCATCACCTCACACTCGTTTCCAAATGTTTTTTGTGCATTTGAATCACCAATCACCCATGCATCAAGGCAACAAATTAGACCTGATGCTCTTGAGCATTCAGATTTGAATGAAGTGATTCAATGAATTTTTTCGATTTGATGATTAATCTGAATTTTGCTCTTTGATAGTTAGAGCCAAGGAAAATCAGTTCTACTGATTTGAGGCTCTAGCAAGGATTCAAATGCTCATTTGGGTGAGATTTAGATTTCAATCTAAAGGATTTCGGTGCATGCTTATGGGTTTTAATTTAGATTTAGAGATTTAAAGGTTTGGGATTCGCTTCTAATGGATTTCAGCAACCGATCTGGTTTCTTTTCTTCACGCTGTCCATGGTGTAAGAGAGAGATTAGATTAGGGCTTTCATGATCTTTGAGCTTTAATCATGTTTTGAATGAGTCCTAGACCTATCAAACAAGATTTGGAATGCTTTTGAACTAAGTTTACGTGATTTTGAAATCTTAATGTGAATCCACATCTTACACTATCTATAGTTTAAGATGGGGATCATATTAGGATTGTAAGGACTTCTGGGAGTTGAAGCTAGTTTTTCTTAGATTTTAGAAATTTTAAAATATATTTTGAAATGATTTTGCATGAGGATTTAATTGTTTATCTCACCTCCGGGATGCATCTTTATATCCTAGATCTGAGATGAAATATGGAATCCAAGATGTTCATTAGTGATTTTGATGCATAGATCTAATTTTTAAGATGATTTTTGATGAGAACCTCATCATGAACCCTAACTAGCACAATCTAACCTAGGTATGCAAGAAAAAGCTCCTACATAACTCAAAGAAAGGCTTAACTCAGAGAATTCTGAGTTTAAGAAGAAAACAAGTCATAAGGGGTAAAAATGCAATTTCACCAACGCAATCTACAAACAGGGTAACTCAAGGTCTAAAGATAGGTCAAGCTAACCTAATAAAAAGGAAAGTGGGATGATCTGATCCAACAAGGGCTACAGCAACTCCAGGGAATTAAATGACATTCTGTAACCCTAAAATAAACCCACTTCAATTCACGTGGTTTGAGGTAGGGTAAAAATCAACTAAACCCTCTAAAATTCATATAAAAATAATCTCTACGGTTTAGAACCTTCAATTTGGCCTTAGAAACCCATTTTGACCTACATTGAGAACCATGCCCAATTAATGATTTAATTTGGGTTTTTACGTAAATTGTCTAGTCAAACATGTTCTGACCTAGAAAAAAAAATCACCATTAAAATTCTTAGGTCCAACTTAGTCATGTATAAAAACTTGAGCCAAAGAAGAGACCTCCTTGACCGACTTTGCAATTTGGTCCTCATCATTTACTTTTTGACCCTCAACTTTCGAAATCCTTGCATTTTGGCCCCTAATTTCCTCTTCATTATTTGCATTTTGGTCCCTCCTACAAGTCTCTACAGAGCACCATGCTCTGGCGACTTTGCGCGGAGCATGGCGTTGCGCAGGGTGAGGGGGGCGTCCTGTAAAGAGAACGCGGAGTTCCCTGCGATGTCTGCTATCGCAGGGACTCGGCCATGCCACCTGACGACGCCCACACCTTCCGTGTGAACGCGTGGAAGGTATGGGTCTCGTCTCCGACCATACTCCGGCGAGGGACGCACGTCGCCAGCGTGCGTCCGCCCCTCCGCCACCGCCTTTATAAAGACCAACGCCTCCAGTCGTTTCTCCTAGCTCGGTCTTGATGGAGAATCCCTCAACCCTTCCTCTCTCTCTACTCCAACAGGAACCCACCAGCTCTGGCGGCTCCTCCTCCTCCTTCTCGTCACTCTACTGCAATACCAGCAGCAGAGCCACCTTCGCCTGATCTCCCCGCGTCGCACCTCACCAAGTGCGCTTCCCTGCCCTCTTCCTCGCAGTCTCTCTCTCCCTCTGGGTATTTCTTCTCCAGCGACAGTAGATACGGCTGTCCGCCTCTTCAGCCCCCTTCGTCCCTGCAAGTAGGTTACAATTACTCCCAATCTTCCCCTCTTTCTTTTCCCCACATTATTTCATTCAAATCGACCCTCGACTGACCCTGACCACCATCACCTTCCTCGTCTCCAGCCACCCTCCGGCGAGTTGCCCCCGTCGATCCGCAGCTCCACACAACTCGCCGACCATCCCACAAGCTCCGTCTCATCACACTGAACGCCCTCCTCCCCTCCACAGTCTCTCCACACTCACTCAACATGCCATCGAACACACCCACTTTTCCGGCCACAGGACGACCTAGGCATGCATGCCTAGGCCGCCCCGCGGCTTGCCGCACAGCTCAACAGCTTCGCCGTGCCACGGCGAAGGTTCCCCAGTAGTTTGATTAGGCCGAGAGGCCGTATTCGTGTCTGACAAGTTCTGAGGCTCAACCGCCATTGACGCCACATTGAAGCAGCTTCTTCAGGGCTCCAGGCTCTGAGGCTCCAGGATTTCAGTTGCTGCGAAGGCGGGCGAGTTGTGTGAAGGCAGTCAGCTAGCAAGCGAAGGGAATCAAGGCTGCAGCTAAGGAAGCAAGGCCGAGGTCTTCTTGCGGGCGCGCACGAGGAGAAGCAACCAATTAGTCCCACATCGTAAGTTCATGAAGCGCCGCACTGGTTTAAATTGATTTTTTGAATAAGCCTTATTGCCTCCGAATCCACTGGGGTGAGGTCCCTCGCCCATCACACCCGCCTCATCTGCGGATTCACCTAGCGGACCTGACGGATCTGACCCGACACTATCGAGCACACCTCGCGCACTATACACACGCCAGTGCGCCTGGTCATGGGTACGCTACCCGACCCGTTAACCCGGCTCTGGAAGAGCTTCCTGTGAGCCGTTTACAGAGAGAGAGAGACGTGCGGGTAGAGGGAAGGGCTAGGTTTTGCTGTGCCCTATGCAAGAACAAGGCAAGAAGGAGGCAGACTCAACACTTAGCCACAGGAAGGAGAAGAAGAGGAGCAGAAGAAGAAGAAACCCTGAAGAAGCCTTGCAGCTGAGCAAGGTAGGAGACCAAAGAAGAAAAGAAGCAGAGGAAGAAGAAGGCTCGCCAAAGAAGAGAAGAAGAAGAAGAAGCAGTGAAGGAAGAAAAGGAAGCACTGTAGTAGACCGCCGTTTAAGTCGTCTGACTGCGGTATCATATGATAGATGAAGCTTTAGAGGAGATAAAGCAGAGAGGAAGAAGAAGAAAAGAGAAGGCTCCGCAACTAAAGAGAAAGAAAAGAGAAGAAGGAAGAAAGAAGCAGAAGAAGACTTCGCGCAGGAAAAGAGAAAGAAGAAGAACTGAAGAAGAAAAGAAATAGAAGACAAGAAGAAGAAGAATTGAAGGCAACAGGAAGAAGAAGACCTGTAGAGACACTGCAGCTGAAGAAAAGCCAAAGAAGATAAGAAGAAGACAAGCAAAGAGAGAAAGAAGAGGAGAAGAAGAAGCCAAAAACCAAAATCTATCTCTCCCTCTATCTCTCTTATTTTTGTAATAAAGAAAACTCTGTGCTTCTAGAATTCTAGTAGCTCCTGAGTTCGACCTCGGGAAACCAAACTATTTTCGAGTAAATTTTGATAGTAACGACAATCGTAGTTGTCTTATTTTACACTATAACGACATTACTGTAATAAGCACTGAAACGAACAAAGATTAGCCGTGGTTGAAAAACTCGTTACCAAATTTAAAGCATAATCAATTCTTAAATGGATGTTTAAATGCTTGTTTTTGGTTCAAATCTCCCATTTCAGCACATCAAAGGTTGCATAGCAACTACATTCATAGGATTTCATCACTATCTCCAAGAGATTTGTGGATAGAATGTTTATCTGGGCTAAATGTTCTTTAAAGATGGTACATACATAGATATGAGATGACATTCATTTAGGCTTAGATCAGGCCACGAAGGTCTGATTTGAACCTTATTTCAACAACTCTACTACTTATTTAGCAGCAGCACCAGTTCAACAATAACTGCAGCAAATCTTGAATGGATGGGATGGGTGTATGTTGGTTTTATGAGCTTCAAATTAGACCTAATTGGTTTGATTGGCAGTTGTGGCAGCAACAACAATAGTGCTACCAGTTTGTTGCAGTAGCTGGTTCGGGTTACCTGAGAAGAATGTGAAGTGGATTTTCAAAGGGTGTAATGATTAATTCATGTTGTATACTATTAGGACTTCATAACAAGCATTAATGTACAATTTTTTGGTTTAAAATCTAATTTTGAATTTCTTGTAAGGATTCTAAAGTCAATGTAAGCAGCATGAAATGGGTATAATATGACCAATCTGTAATTTGAGTGAAATTCATAGTAAAAATGATATTTAATTATTCATTCATGTCGCATATGTTGTATTGGATGTTTCTGAATGTTAAACCAGCTATTCCAAACCTCAGACTCATTTCCATGGCTTTAGTTCTTAATTTCATATCTTAATTAAGCCACATTTATGCCAACTTGTACACAAAAAGAAAAATTATTTAACTCATCTCACCTTCTTTCTCTCTTCTCTTATCTCTATAGAATATAAAAATCATAAAACTCAAAAATATCCAAAAACACCTTGTATATAATATTTATACTTGTAAATATGAATAAATTAATAAGTTATTATGTAAATAATGTAATATGTGTATATACTATACATAAATAACTTATATATGTATTATATATATATTTAAATAAGTATTTGGTTGAGTTATTGTATATATAACTTGATTATAATTATATATTAACTTATAATAGATTAAATGCATGTAAATTAAGATAACTATAAATAAGTATTTAAAGCCTATACACTAGTATCTATTATTATACATATGTATTTAAGTAATTATTATATGCTGTATGATACATGTATATTTATTTACTTAAGTATTTATTGTATATATTTATGTTATTAAGTTAAAATAAAATAAATTAGTAACTTAACTTAATACTGAAGTAATATATATTGTACACTGGTATATTATTATTTTAAATATTTTTAACCTATTTGTAAAGTATTTATACCTTGAATATGTGCATATCTATTAATAATGTGCAATTAAAGAAGCATAAATTAAAATAAATGTTCTAAAATAAATTAAAAATGTTTAATAGATAACTTATTATGTAAACTAACTATTTATAAAGTCAATTGCATCTTCAAATCATTAATTTATACATTAATTAAGGATTTAATCTTTAATTAAATGTGTATAAATCACTAACTTTAACTAATTTATCTATATAATTAAATAAGTTATAATTATAAATTAATTGCACAATTAGATAGCCTTATATAAGGGCTTTTCAACCATATAATTTATTGTAAATTTGAACACCATTAAGGCACTCAATTCGAGGCCTCAATTCAGTTCAATGCACATGGGGCAAGGCCAAAGTTGCACCAAACTTTAGCACCACATCGGTGCTTTGCAAGCGCTTGCAGCGCCTTATATTGAATCGCATCCACTGCTTCTCCAGTTGTTAATGCTCGGCGCAGCTTATACCCCTTACCCTCTGATACTTGAGCATACAATACAATGAGCATATATTCAATCATGTGGTGGGCTGGGAGCCCAATGTGGTCCGATTTGGTTGAGCCAGATTTGGGTCAAAAGAATACACTGAATACACGTAACTAATAACTAGGATCGGGCTTAGTAGTGGTTTGGTCCCATCCTTATGGGTGCTGTGTATATCATGAAAAGCCTGGTTCGCCAATTAAAAATAAAAATTTTTATTCTAAGTCTTGTGTAGTGTGTGTATATATGTTGTGTTTACTTAATGAGTGTAGTGTCTATGTGTATATGTATATATATACGTATATGTGTATAATAATATATATATATATATATATAGAGTATATATGTAGGTAATATAAGTATAGTTAAGTAGAGTAGTATACATATAATCCTTATTTGTACATATATTTTTACTAAGGCTTTGGTGATACTTTTATTCATCATTGTAGGTAACCGATATGTTAGTATAGGTATATACGTTTTGCCTTATATTTTGTACATATGCTTTATAAGGCTACAGCGATGATTGCATAGCAATCATATGCCTTAATTCACCTAATTTAAGGTAGAACCAAGCTTAACATGGGCATTCTGCATGCATACACATCATACTTTGCATCTTAGATGATTTATATGTTTTATACATACTAATGTGCTATTTGAGAGGTATTAATAATTGCAGGTAACCTAGGGCTGCAGATGACCAATCCAACCTTATGGATCTATTTAGAATGACGATGGGAGTCCAATGCTTCCAAGAGCACATCAATTACACTCTCGTAGCACCTTAGGGAGTCCACAGAAGAAGTAGGAGCCAATGGGCAAATTGAAGAACATTTGGACCTCAAATGACAAATCCAACCACATGGATGGATCTGGATCGATGTTCGCAGTGCAACGACGTAGAAATCAACTCAATCGGAGGCTTGTATCTTCAGATAAAAGGAGAAGAAGATGGACGGCCACAATGGCACCATGTGGTGACATTGTAGCCACCCCTCATCGCGCCCCAATCTGGAAAGGAGAGCTGTGGATCGTTGGATTGTCATCCAATGGCCACGATGCAGCCACGTTGCCCACCTCCAACTACCTTATCAAGTGAGGGTGAGATCTCGACCGTTGGATTCCCATCCAATGGCTGAGAGTGGCTACACAGGATTTGGAAAGCGTGACAATCCACGCCTGTAGCATAGCGGAGAGTGCACTTAACAGAAAGTGTGTGATGTAGGTTCGAAGCGCGTGTGGGAGTCAGGTGCTTGCGGATGAAATTCCACTATTGGATCTTCATTGGGTGGATCAGTGACGAATGCATGGCAGGTGTAGGAACGTTGGATGCAGACACATGCGATGACGTGTGCCTTTGGACTCAGCGAGAACTGCGCAGGCTTTTTAAGCCATCAGGCTGAGAGATCAGATGACTGAGAAGCCTTACGATTTAAGGCACGTTTGAGCGCTGAGCAGTAGGCATGTGGGCGTGTGGGTGAGTGGGAGCCCTCAGATTAAGATCCAAGGGCGTACAATGCACCACGTGGGAGCATCATATTAAATCGTGGATTGAAGAAGGATTTGGAGGGCTTAATCAGGGCCATTGATCTCTCGATCAACGAATCTGATTAATCTGAAACCTTTGTATGGGATTAAGGGCCCAAATGCCCTTCACAAAAGCTACAAGAAGAGGCCTAAGGGTCCCCTTTGAGGGCATTCTCTTAGTTTCTTCTTCTTCGTCCTACAACCCCTCTCTCTTCTTCTCGTCTTCTCTGCTTCTGTCTCTACACCTCCATCTGAAGCATCCGTTGGGCCACCCTAATGGATTGTTGCTGCTCTTCTTAACCTCTCCAAAAGGCCACCATGAACCACCCGTGGTGCCCTCGTTCTGTTCCATAAGTAGTTTACATTTTTGTTAGAATTTGTTTAGTTAGATATATGCAAATCATGTTCAAACTCTTTGATTGATATATATACTATGATATTGTGTCTATACTATTTAGTACTTATATTTGGAATAAACGCATGAAATCAAAAATGCTTTCTGCCTCCCTGTGATCGACCAGGACTCACCAGTTCCGTTAATTATTTGCTCGAGATGTATTTTGCGCTATACTACAATGTGCTAATTTTCTACGTGATCTACTCTACGAACAAATTGGCATCATTGCAAGGAATGCATGGCAACTTTTGATTTTATCTCTAATATAGTATTTTTTTGTGCAGTTACAACTACACGAAGCGGCGAACGAGGAAAAGCAGGAACTGCGAAAATTAGGTGCACACATTCTTATTAGAAACTCAACCAGAAATTAAGTGTCATCTTTAAAATTCAATAGCCTTGTTTTTTATACTCTAAAAATCATGAAATTTGGACTGGAACTAGATTATCAAATTATCTTTCCAATGCCACCTTTCCCAAAAATAAATTCCTTCTATGAAATTTTTGAAAATATGTGGAGTACATACTGGTCAGATTGCTTGAAAATTGAACTTTTATGAAATTTAGAAATCAATTTTGACCAACATATAAATCTGATTTACCCATGATTTGTGCGGTTTGAAATATAATCAAATTATCTTTCAATGTCATATTTTTACAAAAGTTTTGAAGCCAATTTGATATTGTTTCCAACAGAAAAATAAACATGGGATCTAAATCCCAGATTTGACCTTTGGTTTGTTAAAAATTCATAACTAATTGTTGGAAATAGTCAAAATTTTCAAAAAAATACTCTCTAAAATGTTTATTGAAAAATGAATCTTCTTGCCAAATTTCAAATCATTTGGATTCCATCTTACTTTAGAGTATACATTTGAATTGTGGTCTTAAATTTGAAAAAGAACCTAGAAGTGCATGAGCCTATAGGACCACATAGACTAACCTGGACTCCGACGAGCCCAAGAATTAGTCGGTGAGGCAAGTCACCTTGTGGACCACCCACCATCTACTAAATTGAAGAAACGGTTTAAAATTCATGAAAATATATCAAATAACCTGCATTTGGCTTGAAACTACCAGGCAGCTCCAACCTCTGAAGCAAAACTTGGTGTTTAAGACTGCGGGTAATGGAACCGGAGGTGAAAGCCAAAGGAAGATCCTTCCTCATAGTCCCCTTGTAACTAGACTGGCCGAGTTAGCCTGAGACTTGGGAATTCCTTGCAGTCGGTCTCTCGTCGAATTTTCTTTAATAACACAAACTTAAATGAAAAATCTGGACATTTGATCTAAAGGAACACTCTGAATAACAAGGCGTTAGCCTTGTTTTGCTTGACTACACGAACCCTTTGAGTTGGTGTATGCAAGGAAGAAGGTTGTTAAGACGTAAACTGGTGGGACCTTGGGAGCCAAACCAAAGGCGGCAAATTCGATTTTCACCCAACCTCTCTTCTTAACCTTCTTCCACTCAATTATCAGAGATGGCTAATCCCAGCCCTTGAGTTTGTCAGGACCGTGAGAATCAAGACCCAATGGCTCATCTGGAAGTTAGGGTTGAGGAAATGGAGCAAAAATACTAGCAGAGCATTGACATGATTCTCACAACATTGGATCAGATGCAGCTTCCACCACTCGGAAAACAGCTACAGGACTTCTATGATTTGGCGACAACAATCATAGCAGCTCATGCCCGTATTTCCATAGAAAAAGACTGTTGATAGTGGAAAACTACGCATTCGTAGTTGGATTCGAAAAGCTGTCATCGTAGTTTGAGTTGCGAAGAAATCCATTCAATAGATAAAATTTATACTGAAAATTCATAAAGAAGTTTTGGGTCGAACACAGGGAGGCTATGTCGATCTCAAAATCCGTAATTATATTTTTTTTTGTATTTTTTTTGTTTAAAAGGTGAAATAATCACAATGGAATTGCTATAGATAAAGAGAGAGAGAGAACAATCACTTGGTGTTTGAATAATGTTTTTACAACTAAGTAGGATATGATTACACTAGAAAATGGGAAATTGTTACAACAAAAGGCGAGAAATTCTACTCTAGAAAGCTATAAAAGAAAGGAGAGAGATGTTATCCTCCTCGACGAATGCTTAGAGGACGAGCCGAATAGAGGCGACACCTGGACGATGGACGACGAGGCGGGAAGAGGGATGAAGTTGGAAGAATGGGAATGAGGAAGCACATCGTCGTCGTGGGATCCACTTCCAAAATGAGGGCGAAAACTTGGATTTAGCTCTTGAGGAGCATCCCGGGTGTGGGACAAGCTTCTCTTAAGCTTTGGAGAAGAAGAGAGGGTCTCCTTTTATAGTTGCAAGTATCAGGGGCATTTTGGACATTTTAACTTGAAAAATATTAAAGAGGGGCCTTTAACGATAGACATAAACGTCGCTAAAGGCCGATCGTGGACGACGTGTGTGTGAGCTGTGCATGCCTGCTCCTCTTCCATGCCTAAATCCATGCCCATATTTGGGCGATATCAGCCGTTCGATCATGAGATCGGATGGTTGAGATCGATCCTCGCCCGCGCCATGCTTCAGCTTTGCACTGTACGAGTTTGCATGTCAGATCGGGTGTGAGGCGGAGCATCTGATCCCATGTATGCCCAATTGGGCAATCTGGGCCTCCTGCATCTGATCGTGTGGTTCGGATTTAACGTGCGAGTGCAGCCGACGAGAGTCGAACCCGCACCCTTCGCGCATGCAATGCCTCGCGACCACTGCACTGTGCCTTCATCTGTGTCACACGCTAATGGCCATTGGATTAAGATCGAATAGCTCAGTTCATGCCTTGCCACGCCTTCAGAAGATGGGGAGCGGTGCTGAGTAGCGACGTGGCTGATTCTTAGTTGTTGGATAGGCATCCAATGGTGGAGATTCGTGGAGTAGGTGAAGAAGAAAAGCAGAGGTGGGCCCCTGGGGCCAGTTAGGCAGCTGAGATGGCGCCACATGGTGCCATCTTGGCCGTCCATCTTCTGTGTGTTGTAGACGATGCCACAGGTGTCAGGTTGGATCGATTTCACACTGTTAGGCTGCAATCGTCGATCTGAACCCATCTGTGTAGTCAAATTTGTCATCTGAGGTGTGGATTAACATCATCTTGGCCCTTGATCATTAGGCTTCCTCGGTCTATATCTTATGTTATGGATGTTCGATCAGGGCGATCTTGGAGTCGTTGAACTCCAATCGTCACTTTGATCAGATCCGTATGGTTGGATCTTTGATCTAAGGCTCTGATTAAAAATTACCCTGTCCCTGACCATAAAAGGAGACAATTACTATACAATTTATACAACTTGACCTAAATGCATGATTATGCATGTTATACAATATTTACAATGTATGATGCTAATATGACACTAAGAACATGTATTAATAGACATTTTTGGTTATTTAGATATATGTACATCACACCCCCATGCCTATCTTTTGCTAGTCCCTAGCAAAAACTATATGCTATTTATAAAAGAATTAAGGTTAGATTACTCGGGCACAAGTCATTTTCAACATTAAGAAATTTTTACTTAGGACCTGAACTTTCAAAGACACAATAGTGCTCGGGTATCTACCAAAATGCAGACCGCCTTAAGCCCTCGCCGTATTCAAAGAAAGATCTCTTTTTCTCCTTTTTCTTCGTTTCTAATTTTTTTTGGATTTTTGAGTTTAGGGTTCAGAGCAGCTTTCTACGACCACTCAACCAACCCAAGATTTGATGAGAACCCTAAGTTCTGAGCATCTTTTGGTGAATGTGATAGACTCGTTGATCAGTAATCAGAATGGATTTTGGATTTCTACGCCCCTAGGTGACCTTAAATAGAGTTCTGCCTAAAGGTGTATCTATATGACTGGTAGCTTTCTCCCTACTTTTATTTTTTATGGGGTCAACACAAAGGTGAATCCAGTGTATATCTCCTCGGCTTATTCTACTTCTCCGCTTCTTCCTAAGTGTTTTAGGAATTTTTATGTGCATTTCTTTAGCTGGGATTGGGACAACCGGTCCATGAGCTGTTACCACCTACAACTTGCCAGCCATACTCGTGCGGTGAAGTGTAGCTTATTTCTTTCATTTCTTTTCTTTCTTTTCTCCTTTTTCTTTTTCTTTTTTCCTTTCTTTTTGAACTCTCTTTTTCTTTTTAAGCAAGTGGCTTCCTTCATTTAAGATTTACCTAAAGGTAGTAGGAAAAGAATGGTCCAGTGGCTGGGCTCTGAACAACCTACCTATGGGCTGTTACCCACGATAACTTGTTAGCCATACCACCCTAGAAGGTTCATTAGCTACCCAATTTCCATTAAAACCGTCGAATAATGAGTCAGTGATGAATAGTGTGTAGATGCTCAGATTTACAGTACCCTAAAATCAGAGGCTGCGTTGATAAGTCGTGTACTTATCACCTAAACTTATTTAATCAAATAAAATAGAATTTAGGATGGCGAGGACTCAATAAAAAAATCCACATTTTAGTGGATACCAGGGCTGATTAAGCTTAAAGACCTGAAGGGTCTTAGTGTTCAGATCCTACTGTAATATTTCCTAAGATTGAAAGGTCCTAATGTCAAGTATTCCTTCCTAATTCAATTTTTTTTTGTATGTATATATAAGAAAATAAGTAGGATTTACAAGAATTCCACAGAGTTGACAAAATGATTCAGAAATGAATCCACCCCTCCATGCCTAGCTGATGCAATGTCCACATTGAGAATAAAGGACATGAAAGGAAGGGTAGAATGCAGAAGATATAACTTAAACATGAAGCTCGGGTCAGCTCTGAGCTAGACTGTACAATTGCTGAGTTTAATGCCATCAGCTAGGCGTAGTCCAGCCAAAGAAGTCACAACATAGCTAAAGCATCCTTGTTTGAGATGAGTTTTGGAACAATACGATCAATAACAGGCTTCTGATGTTGACTGTTGACTTTGAATGAATTACCCTTCTTCGGGTCAGAGATCTGAACAGCCCCATTTGGAAATATCTGATCGATAATGAACAGGTGTTCCATTTCAACCTAAGTTTGCCAGGAAAGAGCTTAAGTCGAGAATCAAAGAGCCAAACTTTCTGGTTCAGCTCAAAGCTCTTGCGGGAAATGAATTAGTCATGAAGAGCTTTGGTCTGAGCCTTGTAGATCTTGGCATTCTCGTATGCGTCATTTCTAAGCTCCTTCAACTCAGATAGTTGGAGTTTCCTGATTTTCCCAGCTAAACTTAGATTTAGATTACATTGCTTGATTGCCCAGAATGCCCTATGTTCAATTTCTACAGGTAAATGGCATGCCTTTCCATACACCAAATGAAATGAAGACATGCCGATGGGCATTTTGTACGCTGTATGGTAGGCCCAAAGAGCGTCCTCAAGCTTTTGAGTCCAGTCTTTGCGATCAGGCCTAACTGTTTTCTGCAGAATATTCTTGATCTCCCGATTGGAGATCTCAGCCTCTCCATTCGTTTGAGGATGGTAAGGTGTGGAGATTCTGTGATTAACCCTGTATTTTGCTAGCAAATTATGGAATTGGGCATTAGTGAAATGAGTGCCACCATCGCTGATGATGGCTCTTGGAATTCCAAACCTATTGAAGATGTTCTTCTTGACAAAATCGATGACCACTTTATGGTATTTTTTCGGGTGGGAATAGACTCGATCCACTTGTACACATAATCAACAGCGATGAGAATGTACTGGTGTCCAAATGAAGGGAGGAATGGTCCCATGAAATTGATGCCCCAAACGTCGAAGATTTAAATAGGAAGAATTGGGTTTAGAGGCATCATATCTCTCTTAGTTATGTTCCCAAGTGCCTGGCATCGAGAACACTACCTCGAGAAATCTTGAGCATCCTTGAATAAAGATAGCCAATAAAATTCAGATTGTAAAATTTTTGCAGCCATCTTTTTCTCGGAGAAGTGTCCACCACACGCAGATGCATGGCAGAACTCGAGTATACTCTTGAATTCGTTCTCCGGAATGCATCGGCGAATAATCTGATAAGAGCCGATGTGGTATAGTTCAGGGTCCTCCCAGAAGTAATATTTGGCCTCAGATATGAGTCTATCACATTGTTGCTTGGTCCAATCGTGGGGGATTTGACCAATGGCCAGATAATTAACGATGTCAGCAAACCACGGGGTCTAGACACGTGAAACTGTAAGGATAGTCTCGTCCGGAAAAGTATCAGCAATCAGAATGTCCAGACGAAAAGAATCACTCAGAAGTCTCAACAGATGATCTGCCACCACATTCTATACCCCGAATTTATCCTTGATTTCAAGATCAAATTCTCGAAGTAGAAAAATCCATTGAATAAGCAAGGGTTTGGCATCCTTTTTGGCCAAGAGATGTCTCAAGGTCGAGTGGTCAATATAAATTATGACATGAGATCCTAAGAGATAGGCTTGAATTTCTCCAAAGCAAATACTACAGCTAATAATTCCTTCTCAGTAACAGTGTAATTCCTCTGGGCCTTGTCCAGAGTTTTACTAGCATAGTAGATGACAGAGGGCTTCCTGTCAATCTTCTAACCCAAAATAGCCCCGACCACATAATCAGAAGCATCGTTTATGATCTCAAATGTTGCTGTCCAAACTGGTGGTTGCAACACCGAAGCACAAGTTACTGCCATTTTAAGAAAATCAAATGCCTTACGGTATGGTTTGTTGAAATCAAACGACGTATCTTTGGCGAGAATGTTACTCAAAGGATGAGCAACCTTAGAAAAGTCCTTAATGAACCTCCTATAGAATCCCACATGACCAAGAAATGATCGAATTTGTTTGACAAATGTGGGAGGAGGAAGTTTAGCGATAGCATCAACCTTAGCTTTGTCCACTTCAATTCCCCATTCAGAGATTACATGACCCAAGATGATGCCTTCTTGTGTCATGAAATGACTCTTCTCCCAGCTAAGGACCAGTCTTGTTTTGATGCATCGTTTAAGGGTCATTTCAAGATTAGCTAGACAATAGTCAAATGATTATCCAAAAATAGAGAAATCGTCCATGAAGACTTCCATAAACTCTCCCACCATGTCAGAGAATATGGCCAACATACACCTTTGAAAAGTCGTAGGTGCATTGCATAAGCTGAATGGCATCCTACGGAAAGAGGTTCTGTAGGGACAGGTGAAAGTCATTTTTTCCTGATCCTCATGATAGATAGTGACTTGGTTGTATCCCGAGTAGCCATTAAGGAAACATAAGTACTTCTGCCTAGCTAGTCTTTGAAAGATTTGATTGATCAAGGGCAAAGGGAAATGATCTTCTTTCGTGGCTGTGTTCAGCTTCCTGTAATCAATACAAACTCTCTAAGAGGAAGTTGAACGAGTTGTGACAGATTCTCCTTTCTCGTTAGTCACAACGGTAATCGCAGCTTTCATAGGAACAATTTGCATGGGACTTACCCAAGCACTATCAGAGATTGAATAAATGATTCCTGCATTGAGCCACTTCATAATCTCCTTCTTGACCATTTCTCACATATTTGGGTTTAATCTCCTCTGAATTTGGCGAGAAGGACGGGATCCATCTACCAAAAATATTCTGTGATTGCAATAAGATGTCTTGATCCCCCTAAGGTCATGAATGGTCCAACCAATTGCCTCCTTGTGTTCCTTTAGGACCTTAATCAGTTTAATCTCTTGCTCCTTTGTTAATGTAGCACTGATAATCATAGGGAGCATCTTATGTGGTCCTAAAAATTGATATTTTAGATTCTCAGGAAATGGTTTTAGTTTGAGCTGGGGTGGGTTGATGATTAAAGGTAAGGAAGATGCTGATGAAGACTCACTAAGGGGAAGAGGTTGAGAATGAACAAAATCAATAACCACTTCAGAAGGTGGCAGGTCTGCCATAGAGGGTTGCGGGTCTAAATCATCATCAGAGGAGGAACTTTCAAATGCAGATACCGCCATGCAAGTTTCAATATTCACATTATCGTCCTCAAGTTCCTCAATAAATCCACAATCCTTGAATTTGTTAATCACCTTAAAAATATCTAATTTCATTCTTTGATCCCCAAAGGCGATTTCCATGCTACTGCTCTCACAATTAATGTTGGCCTTGGCGGTAGCTAGAAATGGACACCCCAGAATGATGGGCTTTTTCCTTAAATTCTCAGGTACATCCATATCAAGGATAAGGAAATCTATAGGAAAATAGAAATCCTTAACCTTGACAATAACATCTTCAATAATGCCTTGCGGATTTGTGATCGAATGGTCTGCTAATTGCAACGTTACTGAAGTCAGCCGAAGTTCACCTAATCCAAACTTCTTGTAAAGAGAAGTTGGAATTAGGTTAATGGATGCACCCAGATCCAGCAGTGCTCTATCAAAGGTGTAATCTCCGATGACACAAGAAATCAAAAGAGCACCTGGATCTCTCTTTTTCTGAGGGAGGTGGTGCAGGATAATAGAACTAGCTTGCTCGGAGAGTACCACCTTCCTCGGAATGGATTCTCTCGACTTACGCTTCTATGTACATAAATCCTTTAAAAATTTCACGTAAGCCAGTATATGTTTGATAGCGTCAAGGAGCGGGATATTGATCTCGACATTCTTGAAAATATTTAGAAGCTCCTCATTACTATCAACATACTTCTTCTTCCTTGATCTAATCAAGGCCTCAGGAAAAGGAACATGAGTCGGATATTCGGAATTAGGTTCTTGAGCCTTGATTTCTTCTCCAGAGTTCTTCTTTCCCTCCTCAGGCTCTTCAGGATTTGGTAAATCAGAACATGTGGTTGTGGATCCTGAGTTTGTTTACCACTCCTTAAGGTAATAGAATTAGCATATGCATACGGGTTTGGGTCTTGGGGAGGGTTAAGAAAGATTGGAGGGGCTTCATTAGCCAAAAACCTTTGATTTGAGGAAGAAGAAAAAGAGGAAGGACCCTACTCAACCACCTGAGCACGTGTGTGCGAGTCTCTCTGATTCCCGTACCCATGGGCTTGATTGCTCGGATTCTGAAAATTATGAGGGTTGGGTACAGGTTGAGATGGTAGAGATCCGGGTCGACGAGAATTAGCTATGAAGCCAGTTTGCAAGTTATCCAACGAAGTTTTCATTTGCTACGTGAGTTGGAGCATAGATCCTTGCATCTCTACCATTTGTCGGTTCAAATCAGCCTGCCCTACGGGTTGACGAGCATTCCAAGATGGTTGATTGATCTGATTCAGGGGCAGCTGAGTGTAAACATGACCCTGACCCATTGGTCATTGTGGAGCATAGTTGCTGGGTTGGAATTAGGTCTGCTGGCCTGGGTTTTTCCAAGAGAAGGTAGGGTGGTTCCTCCAACCCGGATTATAAGCATTGGAGTAAGGGTTGGACCTAACATTCTCTTGTATAGCAAAGACATCATCATAGGGTGAGGATGGAGAGAAAGAAAGGGAGGGATCAGAGAAACTGGGATCAAAGGCCCCAGTTTGGAACCCGTGGGGTTCTGAATAATGCTGGCTCATAGGTTGAGCTGCATCAAGTTGATTCATGAACTCTCATCTAGAAGGAGCTCGTGATGAATGAAATCTTGAATTCTGGGATTGAGTGGATCGAGAATTATTCTTTGAGTTTCTAGCCATCCACTCCTCCATACTCTTAGTAACCAAGTCCACCTTATCAAGTTTATTACAAATCAATTCCATATCGAATGAATGAGAGTCGTGGACTTCATTAACATTCGATCTGGGCAGCTGAGACCAGTTAAAAGTATCCATGGAGGCATGATTGATTGAATTCTCGCTCATCTCCTCAAACAAATTGTGTGCGCTATTTGCATCTTTGTTAAGGAAATTGCCTCTGCAAGAAGGGTCCACGTGATTTCTGAGTTGCTCAGTCAACTCGTGGTAGAAGATCGGCACGAGTTGCCATTTCGGCACCTCGTGGTGTGGACACCTCTGCAATAAGTCCTGGAATCACTCCCAAGTAACATGAAACTACTTCCTCAATTGCTGGGTGAAGGTAGTAATTGCTTGTCTCAAAGCATTGATACAACCAACAGGGAAGAATTTCTTCAGGAAGGCCGATCTCAAATCATTCCAAGTTGCAATTGGCCTTCCTATAGTCCTATACCAATGAGCGGCTTTATCCCTAAGAGAGTGGGGGAAGAGCCTCATGATCATCTACTCCTCATTCATGTTTCATTCCTTGGTGGTCTGGACCAAAGTAGTCAAGTCCTCCAAGTGCTGAAATGGGTCTTCAGAGCTAAGCCCATGGAAATGTTTGATCAGGCTTAAAATCTGGGGTTGATTTCTACATCTCCGGCAAGAATCTGGATGCTGGGATGTTCCTCGTAAATTAAAGGATCGTAAAAATCCTTCAATGGCTGAGTGCCCTGCATTCTCTGCATTTGTTCCAGTTGCCTTTGAAATACCTCCTGTGGATCCTGAGGTAGAGGAGGCTGTTGATCGGCCATGGGATCAATATGGCCAAAATCCAATCTACACCTCCTAGAATACTCTAGTGGTCCTTCCAATCGGGGATTCAATGACCTCCTTCCCAGCATAAACTAGGAAAAAGTCGGAAGGACTGGGGATAAGAACCCTGCAGCACAACAAAACAAGCCTGTCCTCAAGAGGGGTAGCCTAAGGATCTACAGACTCTCAGAATCCACTGTAAGATTATAAACGATTTACTCTACTTGTGTCTACTCAATCCAACCAGTTAGAAGAAGGGACTGGGGAGAAGGTTCTTCCTTCGGCTTGTGCCTTCGATTCCTAGTGTACACCCCAGCTACGGTCGTTTGACGCTACTCCCCTAGCTAGACATCAGATTGATTAGTACAAGCAGGTTAATCATAAACAATCTCAAACTGGACCGCAAAGGGCGAATCAGTCTTTAAGGCCAACGTCTACTTGATTTTATTTAGGCCTGGGATTGTAGTGCTTATGGAATGTGGTGGCCCTTAAAATGGGTTGTGCCCTTAATGATCAATTGATTATGTGTGAGTGCGTACACAACGAGGGTTTTCAAGCAAGATTATCTGTGATGAGTAGATTTTAAGGTTCAAATCTTGCTTAAGTAGCTTTTAGGGTTTAAAATTAGGTTTAATTCAATCAAGTTTGAGGTAAACCAGGTTTTCAAGCATGGGTGAAGATCACGTTCTTTTTGAAATTAAAAAATAAAGTGGAGTGCTTGATATTGACCTAAATTGAAAACCCTAAGGGGAAGCTACTTGGTGAGTTGATTTTAGGTTGAGTGGTGTAGGCCAAACAACTCAAACAATTGGTCATAATTACACCGCTAAGTTAGGCACACCAAGCGATTAGCCTAGACTAATTTCTACTCTTTTATATGTTGATTTTTGTGTACTGGTTCCACAGATCAGAATCCGGTTGAGTAGAAGAAAATCAATTAGGTTAAGTGCCTTAAATGTGGGTGTATGTAGTGTATATGTTGATTTACCCCACAAGAAATATCTTTTTGATTTTTTTATATGCGAGGGTGAAATGAATGTGGGTGGAAATCCAAACAACCAAACTAATCCTAGGATTTATGCAAACACCTAGGTTAATTGGAGTTTGAATTAATGTGGTGAAATAGAATCTATGGAGGGGGAAGAATGGGGAGCACTTACAGTCATGTTCAACTACACTTTACTTCGATCTATCGCTTGATGATTTTCTGATAGAGGTATCTGCAAAATAATAGACAAGAAATAAAGCAAGTTAGAAAATAGTAAAGTGCACGAAATGCAGAAAGAAGATCGAAAAATCATTGCTTCCCCGACAACAGCGGCAAAATGTTGATAGTAGAAAACTACGCGTTTGTAGTTGGATTTGAAAACCTGTCATTGTAGTTCGAGTTCCAAAGAAATCTGTTCAGCAGGTAAAATTCATATTGAAAATCTGTAAAGAAGTTTTGGGTCGAAGACAAGGAGGCTATGTCGATCTCAAAATCTGTAATTTTTTTTTTGTATTTTTTGTTTAAAAGGCGAAATAATCACAATGGAATAGCTATAGACAATAAGAGAGAGAGAGAACAATCACTTGGTATTTGAATAATGCTTTTACAACTAAGAAAGCGGAAAATGATTACACTAGAAAGCGGGAAATTGTTACAACTATAAAGCAGGAAGTTCTATTTTAGAAAGAGATAAAAGAAAGGAGAGAGATGTTATCCTCCTTGACGAATGCTTGGAGGATGAGCTGAACGGAGGCGACACCTGGAAGACGGAGGATGAGGTGGGAAGAAGGAGGACGAAGTTGAAAGAATTGGAACAAGGCAGCACGTCGTCGTCATCGCGGGATCCACTTCCAGAATGGGGGCAAAAACTTGGATTTAGCTCTTGAGGAGCATTCCGGGTGTGGGACAAGCTTCTCTTAAGCTTTGGAGAGGAAGAGAGGAGAAGGGATGAGAAATTTGTAGGGTAGGGGTCTCCTTTTATAGTTACAAGGATTGGGGGCATTTTGGACATTTTAACTTTAAAAACATTAAAGATGGGCCTTTAATGACTGACATAAACGTCGCTAAAGGCCGGTCGTGGACAACGTGTGTGCGCGTTGCATGCACCCACTCCTCTTCCACGCCTAAATGTATGCCCACGTTTGGGCAATATCAGCCATCCGATCATGAGATTGGATGGTCTAGATCGATCCTCGCTCGCGTCGCGCTTCAGCTTCGCACCGCACAAGTCCACACGTTAGATTGGGCGTGAGGTGGAGCATCTAATCCCGTGTACGCCAGATTGGGCGATCTGGGCTGCCTGCAGCTGATCGCGCAGTTTGGATTTAACATGCGCGTGCAACAGATCGAGAGTAGAACCTGCACCCTGTGCACACGCAACACCTCGCGACCACTGCGCTGCGCCTTCATCTATGTCCACGGAGGTTTTAAGTGGCAAGGGCTCACTGTCGTTGGATCAAGATCCAACGGCCCAAATCATGCCTTGCCGCGCCTTCAGAAGATGGGGAGCGGTGCTGAGCGGCGACGTGGCTAATTCTCAGTTGTTGGATGGGCATCCAACAGTGGAGATTCGTTGAGCAAGTGAAGAAGAAAAGCAGAGGCGAGTCCCTGGGGCCGGTCAGGCAGCTAAGATGGCACCATGTGGCACCATCTTGGCCGTCCATCTTCTTTGTGTTGTAGACGATGCCATGGGTGTTGGATTGGACCTATTTTTGCGTCGTTAGGCTATGATTGTCGATCTGAACCCATCCATGCAGTCGAATATGTCATATGAGGTTCGGATTAACACCATCTTGGCCCTTGATCTTTAGGCTTCCTTGGTCTATATCTTATGCTATGGATGTCCGATTAGGGCAATCTTGGAGTCGTTGAACTCTAATCGTCGCCCTAATCAGATCCGTATGGTTGGATCTTTGATCTGAGGCCCTAATTAAAAATCGCCCTGTCCTTGACCATAAAAGGAGACAATTACTATACAATTTATACAACTTGACCTAAATACATGATTATGCATGTTATACAATATTTACAATGTATGATGCTAATATGACACTAAGAACATGCATCAAAATACATTTTTGTTTGTTTAGATGTTTGCACATCATAGATACATTTGAGTTGAAGCCGAATATCGTAAGTCTGATTCAGACTCATTTCTAATGAACTCGAATGAGGATCCCTTCCAGCACATCGAATATCTGAGTCGGATTGTAGAGTCAGTTCGACCGAGGAATGTTGATATCGGAAATGTTCTCATGAGGCTTTTTCCTTTTTCTCTCAAGGATAAAGCTGCTTATTGGTTCAAGTCTATCAGGAGGCCAATTGGAGTTGAATTCCTCCAAAAGTTCTTCCCGATCGGTCAAACGAATGCTATGAGGCACGTGATCATGACTTTGCCTAAGGCCCTAGAGAGAAGCTGCATGATGCCTAGGATAGATTCCACAATCTTCTCAGAAAGTTCCCGCACCATGGTGTGCCCAAATGGCACCTCACTCAAGTATTTTGCCATGGGCTGGATGACACACATCGGTACCTGGCCGATGCATCTAGTGAGGGGAACTTCCTCACGAACGATGAGAACAGTGCATTTGAACTGTTCAAATCCTTAGCAGAGAACTCGATGAATGCCGCCTCAGTGAAATAATTCCAGTGACTTGGACAGCAATGAGGCAGCGTCCATGAAGCTTAAGTCGAGTCTACTTGAGCTGACATGGACATTATCACCAAAAAGCTGGACAAGGTGGTTCTGCTTGATAAGAAGCTCGATTACTTAATGCGAGCAAGATCTAGATCTTCTTGCAGCACTGCTCCACCTTACTCCTCTCAAGCATCTCGAGTCCCCTTTGCTTGTACATACCAATTTACTCGGGATATCTCTCTCCATCTCTGCGAGATCCTACGTACTAGGAACCTGTGAACAGTGTGGTTTTGGCACCGTACAATCAGGTTATGCACCACATGACGATGCAAGTGCGTATTGTTTTGATGAATTTGCAGCTGAGACGTCTTCGGCCTACGAAGATGTCAATGCTATTCAGGGCTATGGGCGTAACAACCTATATTTTGAAACATATAGCCCTAGTTGGCGCCAGCATCCCAATTTCTCATGGTCTGGTAACCCACAGAGACCGAGTCAAGCTCCACACTGCCAGACTAGACAATACGAAAATGCGGTGAACACTTATCCTAGGTATCAGCCATTCATGTCTCAGCAGCAATAGACATGCTCTATCTATCAGCCGCAGCACCAAGCTACCAACTACCCTCCAGAGAGAGCCAACCCTTTAGAGTCCCTGAAGGAGGAATTGCAGGCATCAATTCGAAAATCTACTCATGACAACCTGGAAATAATGAAGGCAATGGCTGACCAAATACAGAGCATATAGAACATGTAAGACTAGATGATGCAGGAGCATAGATCATAGGGAGCTTTGGCCTCCCAACCTGTCCCAAACTCGAGATATGTGCAGAATCAGGGTGCCCCACCTTGATTCCAAGCACCACAGGGACAGGCACATGCTGTTCTGCAAGCACCTCTCTCACCACCTGGTTATGGGCTAGGTCAGCCACCTCTGTTGCCAAACCCTGTGTATTTAGACTAACCCGCTCCTTTGCCCCTTAATGGACAACATGACGATGCAAAAACTGTCACCTTAAGGAGTGGAAAGACTACATAGGACCTGCTACCTAGGCAAGTGGGTAATGATTTTCTTGCACTTTATTGCAAGATGGCTCACAACTCTCTTCCTCTCACAAGCCATCTTCATTAGATAAAGGAAAGAAGCCCCTAGACCCTGAAATTCTCGTCCCTTTTCCTATGACCCTAACGCAAGATTCAGCATGGAAAAAGGACATATGGAATTTTGAGGACTGAAAATCTATGTTCAAGGAAGTTCACATTCAGGTCCTCCTCGAAGCAATAGATCACATCCTTGCTGTTGCTAGGTTCTTCAAGGGCTACTGTACTCTGAAGCGACAATAGAGAATTAGACGACAGGCGGTATTATCTGAGGAAGCCAGTGCAGTTATCTGATTGCGCAATAATCATAGGCCCTAAATTGCCTGAATTGAGGTAGAACCTAGCTTAACATCGGCATTCTACATGCATACAAATCGTACTTTACATATTAGGTAATTTATATGTTTTATACATAATAATGTGCTATTTGAGAGGTATTAATAATTACAGGTAATCTAGGGCTGCTGATGACCGATCCAACCCTATGGATCTGTTCGGAATAACGATGGGAGTCCAATGCTTCCAAGAGTGCATCAATCAAACTCCCATAGCATCCATGGGAGTCCGCAGAAGAAGTAGGAGCCAAATGGCAAATTGAAGAATTTTCAGATCTCAGATGACAAATCCCATTGCACAGATAGATTCGGATTGATGTTCGTAGCCCAACGATGTAGAAATCAACTTAATCGGAGGCCTACATCATCAGATACAAGGAGAAGAGGATGGACCATGGCGGTGCCATGTGGCGCCATCGCAACTGCCCCTCACCACACCCTAATTTGGAAAGGAGAACTGTGGGCCATTGGATGACGTCATCCAACAGCTGTGATGCAGCCACGTCGTCGCCTCTAGCTGCCTCATCACGCACCGGCAAAGATCTTGACTGTTGGATTCCTATCCAACGGCCGAGGGCAGCCATACAGAAATTAGGAAGCATTGTTGGAACCTTGTTTCACATCTTGTTTTGGTGTTAAAAAAATTGTTATGGACTAATGTTTGCAATTGAGTTCTTTTCAGATTTAGGTGAAGATCAAGACAAACTGGAAATGAGGGAGGCATGATGGTGAGAAGAAAAATATCATGTCATGGAGGAGGCAAGATGACAAGGATGAGTCGAGGAGGAGAAGATCATCTTCGACCCCTTGTTTCTCTAGTTTAGATTTTATATTTATAGATTGTATATTCCTTTTAACAAAAGAATATAACTTCGATCATAAAAATAATTAGAGATAAATTAGGATTAATATTGCGAACATTTTCAAAGAACGTAATTGATTAAATAACTTAAAAAGGTATTTGTTAATCCACAAGTACCAGTACTAAAGTTTAGTATCGGTACATGTGAGTTACAGGTTTGGGTTTTTTCATAGAAACAAACCTGTACCTTGCGAGTATCGGTACTCATGATCAGTACCAGTACTGGAGGTAATGAGTACCGGTACTAATGATCAGTACCGGTACAAGTGGGTTACAGATTTGTGTTAAGTGTTTAAAACACAAATCTGGTAGCAATGAGTACCGATACCCACACTTTAGTACCAGTATAGCTAGCCATTGGCTCAATTCTGAACGGCTAGAAAATTTATTTAGGCTATGTGAATGTTGGGAATTAAATCCCAACATCTAGTAGATGAATCCCTAAGGTCCTAAACTCTATAAAATGACCCTAGGACTCTTTGTTTGCACACAAGATATACAAGAGACATAAGAGAAAATTCTAGTGCATATAATTCATATTTTCCACCACATATTCAAGAGAAGAAATCATGTTTGCTACTTTCCAATCGTGCTACGGGTTTGTAAACACATTGACATATTTTCTCATGCATGTTTGAAGGCGATTCACATTCAACTAAGCTCTCAAATCGGTAATATCATTTATATATTATTGAGAGGCATAGGTTCTTGTTGTAAGATTTATTTTTCTATCTTACACCTGTATTTCATTTGTTCTTGAGCATTTGCTCCTTGGGTTGTAACAAACCCATTTTCATGTACTTGGGTTGGGGTAACCTGTCAATTACCTCGGTTTGATAAATTGATTCTCTCAAGGTTGTGGGAATCAGGTTAAAAACCCTAAGCTAGGAGGCTTAGGTAGTGGAGTACCTAAGGGAGGGGAACCACTATACATATTGTGCCAATTTTTGTGGTTTGATTGCTTATGCAAATTTTCTTATTATTTTTGATTTTGTGTTTGAGTTTTTTGCGTGCATAGCCATATTCCATATTTTATATCCTATCAAGCGTGACAATCCGCGTGCATAGTGCAGTGGAGAGCGCGCTTAACAGATCGCTCATGACGCAGGATCAAAGCACAATTAGGAGGACCGTGCTCGCAGATGAAATTCAACCATCGAATCAGCATCAGGTTGAGGAGGCGCGGAGTGTGGTGGGTGAGAAGGCACTGGATCAAGGACGCATGTGACGACGCGTGCGAAGACGCATGTGCGAGCACTTTAGGATTCACAGGCACGTTGGTTGCCTGTGTTTACGATCAGACGGCTGACGATGAGGCACTCAAAAGAGGCGAGCAGTGAGGGAGATGAAATGAAGGCACGTGCAAGGAGATCTGTAGCTGTGAGATGGAGGATTGATGCTCGACAGGCTGCCACATGGTAGCACCAGATTAAACTGAGGATAAAAGAAGGATTTGGAAGGCTTAATTAGGGCCATTGATCTCACGATCAACGGATCTGATTAATTTGAGGCCTTTGCATGGATTTAAGGGGCCAAATACCTCGAATGCCCTGCACTAAAGCTATAAAAATAGGCCTAAGGGCCCCCTTTGAAAGGCATTCTCTTATTTCTTCTTTTTCCTTTCTCTCTTCTTTTTCTTTCCGTCTTCTCTGCATCCATCTCTGCACCTCCATTTGAAGTGTCCGTTGGGCCACCCCGATGGATCGTTGCTGCTCTTCCCAACCTCTCGAAAAGGCTACCACAGACTACCCATGGTGCCCTCGTTCTGTTACATAAGTAGTTTACATTTATGTTAGAATTTGTCTAGTTATATGTATACAATTCATGTTTAAACTCTTTTGATTGTTATATATATTGTGTCTATACTATTTAGCATTTATATTTGGAACAACGTATGAAATCAAAAGTGCGGTCTGCCTCCCTATGATCGACCGGGACTCACCAAGTTTCGTTAATTTATTTGCTCGAGACATATTTTATGCTATACTACAACGTGCTAATTTTCTATGTGATCTACGCCATGAACAAATTGGCATCGTTGCCAGGGAGGCAAGGCGACTTTTGATTTTATCTCTAATATAGTATTTTTGCGTGCAAGAACAATGACACAAAGCAGCAAATGAGGAAAAGCGGGTGCTGTAAAAATCAGGTGCATACATTCTTATGAGAAACTCAACCAGAAAGTAAGTCTCACTTTAAAATTCAATAACTGTGTTTCTTATGGTCCAAAAATCTTAAAATTTGGATTGGAACTAGATCTTCAAATTATCTTTCAATGTCACCTTTCCTAAAAAAGAAATTTCTTCTGTGGAATTTTTAAATATTAGTGGAGTACATACTGGTCATATTTCTTAAAAATAAAACTTTTATGAACTTTGGAAATCAATTTTAAAACTTTTATGAACTTTAGAAATCAATTTTAACTAACATACAAATCGGATTTATTCAACATTTGTGGAGTGTGAAAGATAATCAAATTAGATTTCAATATCATATTTTTAAAAAATTTTTGGAGCATATTTGATATTATTTCCAACAGAAAAACCAAAATAGGGTCTAAATTCTAGATTTGATCCCTGATTAGTTAAAAATTCATAACTAATTATTGGAAATAAAAATTTTTTTGGAAAAATACTCTTTGAAAAGCTTATTGAAAAAGGAATCTTCCTGCCAAGTTTCAAATCATTTAGATTCCATCTTGCCTTAGAGTATACATTTGAATTGTGATTTTTAATTTGAAAAAGAACGTAGAAGTGCATGAGCCAATAGGACCACATTGACTAACTTGGACTTCGACGATCCCAAGAATTAGTCGGTGAGGCGAGTCACCTTGTGAACTGCCCACCATCTACTAAATTGAAAAGAAACAGGCTAAAAATTTATGGAAACACATCAAATAACCTGCATTTGGCTTGAAACTACTAGGTAGTTCCAACCTCTCTTGCAAAACCTGGTGACTAAGCCTGCGGGGTAGCATCAAACGACCACAGCTGCAGGGTAACAGAATCGGAGGTGAAAGCCAAAGGAAGAACCGTTCTCATAGTCCCTTCGTAACCAAACTGGCTGGGTTAGCTTGAGAGGCGGGAACTCCTTACAGTCGGTCTCTCGTCGAATTTTTTTTTAATAACACAAACTTAAATGAAAAATTCGGTCATCTGATCTAAAGGACCACTCTAATTAACAAGGCCTTAGCCTTGTTCTGCTTGACTACACCAACCCTTTGAGTTAGTGTATGCAAGGAAGAAGGTCAATAGGACCTAAACTTGTGGGACCTTGGGAACCGAACCCAAGGTGACAAAGGCAATTTTTGCCTGACATCTCTTCTCAACCTGCTTCCACTCGATTAGTTGAGATAGATAATCCTGACCCTCAAGTTCGTTAGGACCCTGAGAATCAAGACCCAATGGCTCGTTTGGAAGCCAGGGTTAAGGAAACGGAACAAAAATATGATAAAAGCATTGACCGGATTCTCACAACACTCAAGAAGATGTAGCATCCACCACGCAGAGAACTGATGTTAACATGTTTACACTACTTAAGATGTCTATTTATGTATGTTCTTAAGCATAGGATTGCATTGCATGCTATAAATATTGCATAACAAGCATCATCTTGCATTTAGAGTAGTTTGAATAAAATGGAGGTTAATTGTCTCCTTTTATGTTCATGGATAAGGCAAACCTTTTATCGGGGCCTCAGATCGAAGATCCGACCATACAGATGTGATCAGGGCAAGGATTGGAGTTCAACAACTCCAAGATCGCTCTAATCAAACATCTGTAGCATTAGATAGTCACCGAGGAACCCTAGAAGATCAAGGGTCAAGATGGTGTGAATCCACACTTCAAATGACAAATCTGACTGCATGGATGGATTCGGATCGACGATCGCAGCCTAATGGCACAAAAATAGACTCAATCCGACAACTGTGGCAACATCTACATCATCCAGAAGATGGATGGCTCAGATGGTGCCACGTGGTGCCATCTCAGCTGCCCAACCGGCCAAAGCACCATTGCACCTTCTCTTCTTTAATCAAAGCGTCGGTGGTAACAGCTCATCGACCGGTTGTCCAGAACTTAGCTCAATAAATGCACTGAAAATTCCCAAAACACTTAAGAAGAAGCAAAGAAGTAGAATAAACCAGGGAGATATGCACTGGATTCACCCTTGTGTTGACCTCGTAAGAAAGAATAAAAGTAGGGAGAAAGCTACTGATTGTAAAGATACACCTTTAGGCAGAATTTTTTTTTTTAGGTCACCTAGAGGTGTAGAAATACAAAGTCCATTTTAACTACCGGTCAACGAGTCTATCACATTCATAATAAGATGCTTAGAACTTAGGGTTCTTATCAAATCTTAGGTGAGTTGAATGGCTGTAGAAAGCCACTCTTAAACCCTAAAACTTGAAAATCCAAAAAAAAAAAATTAGTAAAGAGCAAAAAGAGAAAAATAAAATTTTCTTTGAATAAGGCGAGGGCTTGAGGCGGTCTGCATTTTGGTAGATACTCAGGCACTATTGTGTCTTTGAAAGTTTAGATCGTAAGTAGACAATTTCTTAATGATTGAAAATAACTTATGCCCAAATAATCCAACCTGATTCTTTCATAAATAGCATATAGTTTTTGCTAGGAACTAGCAAAAGATAGGCATGGGGGTATGATGTAAACATGTTTACACTTCTTAAGATGTCTATTTACGCATGTTCTTAAGCATAGGATTGCATTGCATCCTATAAATATTGCATAACATGCATCATCTTGCATTTAGAGTAGCTTGAATAAAATGGAGGTTAATTATCTTCTTTTATGTTCATGGACAGGGCAAACTTTTTATCGGGGCCTCGGATCGAAGATCCAACCGTACTGATGTTATTAGGGTGACGGTTGGAGTTAAACGACTCCAAGATCGCTCTAATCAGACGTCTGTAGCATCAGATAGTGACCGAGGAACCCTAGAAGATCAAGGGTTAAGATGGTGTGAATCCACACTTCAAATGACAAATCCAACCGCATGGATGGATTCGGATCGGCGATCGTAGACTAACAACGCGAAAATCGACCCAATCATACAACCGTGGCACCATCTACATCATCCAGAAGATGGACGGCTTAGATGGTGCCATGTGGTGCCATCTCATCCGCCCAGCCGGCCAAAGCACTGTCACACCTTCTCTTCTTCAATCAGAGCACCACTTCTCCATCGTTGGTTGCGCATCCAACGGCTGTGGATGCGCAACCAACGATGGAGAAGTGGTGCTCTGATTGAAGAAGAGAAGGTGCGGCTGTGGATGCGCGCGCCTGATTTCATACGTGCAACCATCTCGACCGCATAGCGCAGCGGAGACGACGCTGCGGGCGAAGTAGAGGTCGTGGGGTCGAGCCCCCGCGAGACTCAAATTAGGTGCGTGGAGAGCAGGTTCGAGGAGCGTCAGATCGTCATCGAACGGTTGTGCGCACTCGATAGCGCTCACACGCTATTAGACGCGTGACGAAGATGAGACATCAACGCGATGGGGCATGCAGAGGAGGCAGGCGGAGGCACGATCTAAGCCGTCCAATCCCACGATCGAGCGGCTGAGATCGGCTGACGTGCGCGTGCGTTACGCGCGAGGAGGTGAGCGGGTGCACGCGCGCCTCCCACTACACCCACGTTCGGACCTTTAGCGACGATTTTATCCATCACTAAAGGTCATGAATTAATGTTTTTCAAATTGGAATGACCAAAATGCCCCCACTCCTTGCAACTATAGAAGGAGTCCCCCTCCACACGAAATTCTCATCCCTTCCTTCTCTTCTCTACCTCTCCAAAGCTCAAGAGAAGCTTGTCCCGCACCCACGATGCTCCTCGAGAGATAAAGTCAAATTTTCATCCCCTTTCGAAAGCGGATCCCGCAACGACGACGATGTGCTGCTCCATTCTCGTTCCTCCTACCTCGATCCTATTCTTCCGCTCCATCCTCCTTCATCCAGGAGGCATCTCGTTCGGCTCATCCTCCAAGCAATCGTCGAGGGGGATAACTTCTCTCTCCCATTCTTCTTTATAGCTTTCTAGTGTAGAATTTTCCTGCTTTCTAGTATAGCTGATTTCTCGCTTTCTAGTGTAATTCTTATTTGGTTTTATTGTATAAACATTTTGAATTATTGAATGCGTGCTTCCTCTCTCTCTCTCCCTTTTGTTTAGCCTGATTGTTGTTATGGATTCATTGTAATTACATTGCCTTACTTTTCAGGAAAAATTCTAAAAAAAATATAATTGCGAATATAGATCGACGTAGCCTCCCTGTGTTCGACCCGGGATTTTTATTCCGGTATAAATTTTATTTGTTGAACATGAGTTCTTCACTTTCATACTACGACGATAGGTTTTTCAAAATCAAACACATTAGCGTAGCAACCCGACGTTCAACATTTTGGCGTTGTTGCCAGGGAGGCAATGATTTTCGATCTTCTTTTCGCATTTCTTGTACTTTATTGTTTTCTAACTTGCTTTCTCTTGTGTCTATTGTTTTGCAAAGATCTTCATCAGGGAATCATCAAGCGGTAGACTGGAGTAAAGTGCAGTTGAAGACAACTATAAGTGCTCCCCATTCTTCCCCCCTCCATAGATTTCATTCACCACATTAAATCCAAATTTCAATTAACCTAAGTGTTTGCAAAAATCCTAGGAATAGTTTGGTTGTTTGGATTTTCACTCACATTCATTCCACCCTCATTTATAAAAAAAAATAACAAAAAGGTAATCTTGTGGGGTAATTTTCAACAAACACACAACGTACACCCACATTCAAGGCACTCAACCGAATTGATTTGTTTCTACTCAACCGGGTTCTGATCTGTGGAACCGGTGCACATAAAGCAACATATAAAAGAGTAGAAATCATTCTAGGTTAACCATCTTTGTGTGCCTAACTTAGTGGTGCATTTGTGGCCAGTTGTTTGGGCCGTACAACTCTACTTAAAATCAACTCATCAAGTAGCTCCTCCTTAGGGTTTTCAATCTAGGTCTATTCCAGGCACTCCACTTTCTTTCTGGTTTTAAAGGAAAACAATCTTCACCCGTGTTTGACAACCTGGTTTGCCTAGAAACCTGATTGCAATCCACCTAATTTGAAACACTAAAAGCTACTTAAGCAAGATTTGAACATTAAAATCCACTCATCACAAATAATCTTGCTTGAAAACACTGGTTGTGCATGCACTTACACAAATCTCAATCAATCATTAAGGGCACAACCCATTTTAAGGGCCCATCACATTCCATAAGCAACACAATCCCAGGCCTTAATAAAATTGAGTAGATGTTGGCCTTAAGGTCTGATTCGCTCTTCAAGGCCTAGTCTGAGATTGTCTTTGATTAACGTACTTGTACTGATTAATCTGATGTCAAGCTAGGGGAGTAGTGTCAAATGACCACGGCTGGGGGGTACACTAGGAACCGGAGGCGAAAGCCAAAGGAAGAACCTTCTCCCCAGTCCCTCCTTCTAACTGGTTGGATTGAACAGACACAAGTAGAGTAAATCATTTACAGTCTTAAGGTAGGTTTTGGGAGTCAGTAGATCCTTAGGTTACCCCACTTAACGATAGCCTTGTTTTGTTGTGCTGTAGGGACCCTATCCCGAGTCCTTTCGACCTACTCCTAGTTTATGCTGGGAAGACAGTCATTGAATCCCCGATTGGAAGGACCATTAGTGTATTCCAGGAGGCACAAATTGGATTTTGGTCAAATTGATCCCATGGACGACCAATAGCCTCCTCTGCCTGGAAATCCACAGCAAGAATTTCGAAGGCAGTTGGAACAAATGCAGAGAATGCAGGAACGATTCTAGAGAATGCATGGCGCTTAGCCCTTGAAGGATTTTTATGATCCTTCAAATTACGGGGAACATCCCGGTGTCCAGATTCCAGCCGGTGACGTAGAAATCAAGCCCCAGGTGTTAATCCTGATCAAACATTATTATGGGCTTGGCTCCGAGGATCTGTTTCAACACTTGGAGGACTTGACCACTTTGGTCCAAACGATGATCAAATGATTATGAGGCTCTTCCCCCACTCTCTTAGAGATAAGGCTGCACATTGGTATAGGACAATAGGAAGACCAATTGCAACTTAGAATGAGTTGAAATCGGCCTTTCTGAAGAAATTCTTCCCAGTCGGACGTACCAATTCTTTGAGACGGGCAATCACTACCTTTACCCAGTAGTCGGGGGAGTAGTTTCATGTGGCCTGGGAGCGATTCCAAGACCTATTGCAGAGGTGTCCACACCACGAGGTGCCGAAATGGCAACTCATGCAGATCTTCTATCATGGGTTGACTGAGCAACTCAGAAATCATGTGGATGCTTCTTGCGGAGGCAATTTTCTCAATAAAGATGCAGATAGTGCACATGATTTATTTGAAGAAATGAGTTAGAATTCAATCAATCATGCCTCCATGGATACACTTAACCGGTCCCAGTAGCCCAGATCAAATGTCAATGAAGTCCATGACTCTCATTCATTTGATATGGAATTGATTTGTAACAAACTTGATAAGGTGAACTTGGTTGCTAAGAGAATGGAAGAGTGGATGGCTGGCAATTCTATGAAGAACTCTCGACCCACTCAATCCCAACATTCGGGATTCCATTCTTCACGAGCTCCTTCTGGACAGGAGTTTGTGAATCAACTCGATGTGGCTCAACCTGTGAGTCAGCATTTTTCGAAACCCCTCGGGTTCCAAACTAGGGCCTTTGATCCCAGTTTTTCTGATCCTTCCCTTTCTTTCTCTCCATCCTCACTCTATGAAGATGTTTATGCTGCAGAAGAGAATGTTAGATCCAACCCCTACTCTAATGGCTATAATCCAGGTTGGAGAAATCACCCTAACTTCTCTTGGAAAAACCTGGGGCAACAGACCCAATTCTGACCTAGCAACTATGCTCCGCAACGACCAGTGGGTCAGGGTCATGTATATACTCAGTTGCCGCCAAATCAGGTCAATCAGCTAGCTTGGAATGCCCGTCAACCCCCAGGGCAGGCAGATTTGAACCAAATGTTAGAGATGCAAGGATCCATGCTCCAGCTCATGCAGCAAATGAAAACCTCGCTGGTCAACTTACAGTATGGGCTCATTGCTAACTCTCGTCAACCTGGATCTCTACCATCCCAACCCATACCCAACCTGCGAAATATTATGAATTCAAGCAACCAAGCCCATGGGTACGGAAATCAGAGGGACCCACATGCACATGCTCAGGTGGTTGAGCAGGGTTCCTCCTCCTCCTCTTCTTATGCAAATCAACAATTCCTGGCTAATCAAGCCCCTCCAATCTTTCCTAACCCTCCTCAAGACCTAAATTCTTATGCATCTACAAATTCTGTCACTTTGAGGAGTGGTAAGCAGAGTCATGATCCACAACCACACTATTCTGATCTTTTGAATGCTGAAGAACTTGAGGAGAGAGAGGAGAATTCTAGAGGAGAAATCAAGGCTCAGGAACCTGATTCCAAAGATCTGACTCATGTTCCCTTTCCTGAAGCCTTAACCAAATCAAAGAAGTCTGTTGATAGAAATGAGGAGCTTTTGAATCTATTTAAGAATGTTGAGATTAATATCCCGCTCCTTGATGCTATCAAGCACATACCGGCTTATGGAAGATTTTTAAAGGATTGATGTACACAAAAGCGTAAATCGAGAGAATCTATTTCGAGGAAGGTGGTACTCTCCAAGCAGGCTAGTTCTGTTATCCTGCACCACCTCCCTCAGAAAATGAGAGATCCAGGTGCTCCGTTGATTTCTTAGGTCATTGGAGATTACACATTTGATAGAGCACTTTTGGATCTACCTGATAATCTGAGGAACACGCCCATCATTCTGGGGCATCCATTCTTGGCTATCGCTAAGGCCAACATTAATTGTGAAAGCGGTAGCATGGAAATCGCCTTTGGGGATCAACGAATGAAATTGGATATTTTTAAGGTGATCAATAAATTTGAGGATTGTGGATTTATTGAGGAACTTGATGAGGATAATGAAAAAATTGAAACTTGTTTGATGGTTGTTTCAATCGAAAGTTCCTCCTTTGATGACGAATTCGACCTGCAACCCTCTATGGCTGACCTGCCATCTTCTGAAGAGGTTATTGTAATTCCCTTCGAAGAGGGGTGACGTAATAAAATTTCGGAATTGAATATATATAAAGCAATCTCACAAAATAAGCAATCACAAAATGTACACAGGTATTTTTAGGTGGAAACCCAAAACGGGTGAAAACCACCACCTAACCCTCTCAAGTTAGGATTTTCCGATCAACCTAGTTGATCAAATCCACTAATCGAATCACTTTAAAACGAGGGTGATTCAACCTTAGTACAACCACGCTACAAGTACGAGGGTAGCGTTCCTCAACCCCTTCTCTCCACGAGAAGGATTTTGTCCCACGAAGGAGACGGGAATTCGCAAAGCGAATACCCAACCAAAAGACAAAGATAAAAATAAACAATAGTCCTATAGAGCCAACAAAATAACTAAACCTAGCTTCTATTGGAAATAGGAAACTCCCCTTTGCAAGGAGTGCATCGACGATGACGCGGTGCGTGTGTCACGCGATGGCGCTACGTCGCTCTCGTGAACAACAGCGGGAGAGCGGGCGCGCAAACTGTTTGATGTTCTCAAGATGTAGAACTTGAGCTTGGAGAGCAAGAGCTTCTTGGACACAAGACTGTGAAAGTGTGTAGCTAAGTGTATCCAAGTGTATGTTAGTGTGTCAAAGGCTCCCCTCTATTTATAGAGGCCTTAGGAAGGCTTTGGAAGGCTTGGAAAGGCTTCCATAGCCGTTGGGTACAAAGCCCAAGTGAATCAGCTAGAAATCAGGAACAATCATTGTTCTGACAGGCTTATCAGACGTCTGGAAGGCCACTTTAAGACGTCTGATTTCAAGGTCAGACGTCTGATTCTATGCGGGTTTCTCCCTGACTTGAATCAGATCTAAACAGGGTTTTTGTGCAAGTCCATCAGACGACATACAGGACGTTTGGCACTAAGTCTGGACATTTGGAAACCTACTTTTACTGTGGGAATTGATTTCCAAATGTTGCAACGGCTAGAAAATCTCTGAGAAGAGATTTTGGGTCAGCCGAGGCAAAACGGTCATTTATCAGACGTCTGTAAAGGCCTAAGGACGTCTTATAAGGCTCTAACGGTCATATTCTTGAGTGTCTGCTAAGCCAGCCAACGGTCCACTAATTGGACATCTGGCAAATCCATCAGACGTCTTCTAAGACGTCTGGTCTAAGGTCTGGACGTCTGATTTCATCAGACAGAACTAACTATGTCCAGCCTAACAGGTATCAGACGTCTGAAACAACACTCAGACGTCTTAAAATACATTATCAGACGTCTGATTTGGGAATTAGACGTCTGGAAAGTCTGTTTGAACCCTATATTGGTTTTCTAAGTATTCTACAGAAAACCTAAGTATCCTAGGGTTGTGCCGGTGTTCCTAGGACTACTGTTAGGGTTCTTTGAGGCTCTTTAACATAATTTTCTAAGAAAAATAAAGATAAAAGTACATGAAAGGATTAAAAAGAATCTATCCTATTCTTCTTGTCTTCTATCTTCAATCTGTCGCTCCACGCGAACCTCCTCTGTTTTCCGTCAAGCTCCTCCAATCCGTCCTGGATGCGAGCTCGAACTCTGTCTAAACACGTCCACATTTGCAATTCACCTGAAATCTAGGACTCAAATTGCAAATGTTAAATAACACGTGTTTTGTTATCATCAAAACAAATGATCGTGGTGCTCTAGCACCAACAATCTCCCCCTTTTTGATGATGACAAAACCGTAAATAATAATACAAAAAATCCTCCCCCTTTTTGACATTATCAAAAAGGTTTGATTGGTTTTACATTTCCTATAACTCCCTCTTAAAACATGCTCTTCTATGAGTTTCTTTTGACAAAGGTAATATTCTCCCCCTTTTTGTAACAACAAGATAGCTATTATTTTTCTCCCCCTTACTAAAGGAAATTTAGCTACCTTACATCTCCCCCTTAAAAATTGACAATTAGCTCATCATATTTTAACTCCCCCTATCTAAAAGCTTATAAAAAGATAGGGTAAAGGGTTTTACCTCACCTACCATGGCCAATAAAATGGCCCGAATGGTGGTGGTGGATGCCACATCGGATGGGGCTCCCATCCGTAGCTTGGAGGCCCGGGCATCGACGCCGGTCTCCAATCTGGTTGTCGACGTGCGGCGGGTCCGTCATTTGTTCGCCGTCTCGTCGATCTTCTTGTTCTCCTCCTTGGTCTACTCCTTGGTTCTCCCAATTCGAGTTGACCAGCCTTGAGCTTGTAGGTCCAGTCCCTTATGTTGTAATTATCCCTGAACCCTACAAAACAAGATTCTAATTTTTTCTTCGGTATCCAAGTGAGCTTGGATCCGGATCTGTTAGCGGGTCTCCTTGATGGAGATCCTTTCTCAATCTTAGGGCTATATAAATCATCTACTTTGTTGATTAGTTTGTTGGAGTTTTCCCTAAGACATGCGATTTCTTTTTCTATAATATCCATCTTAGTCTTTAAGTCAGAAATTTCTATTTTTAGACTAACATTTTCCTCAATCAATTTATTATTTTCATTGATGAGGTTATGATTTTCTAATAACAGGTTATTATCCTTAGACTAGTTTCTATATCCTTGAGTTGTTTTTCTAACCTATCATTTTCATTTTTAAGAAAACTAAGGTTCTTTTTAATGCTTTTATTTTCTATCCTAAGTGATTTACTAATCTCAAAAGGTTCATTAAATGCTTCTTGAAGATCGAGATTTATCTCGTTGTCACTGTCGTCGCTTCCACTTTCGCTGTCGCTGTTGGTTCCTCTGGCCATGAAACCAAAGCAAGCGATTTCTTCTTCTTCTTCTTCTTCTTCTTCTTCCTCCGAGCTTGTCTCCTCATGAGTGCCTTCCAACCTCCTCCATATCTCGTGGGCGGTGGTGCACTCTTTAATTTTCTCGAATTCTTTCGGACTCAATGCGCAATACAGGGCATTCATTGCCTTTGCGTTGAGCGAAAGATCTTGAATCTGCAGCTGCGAGTAGCCTCCCGCGGGTTTTTCTGGGATGTTGAAAGGCGTCTCGCATCTGGCCCAGACCGTGAAGTCGGTGGCTTGAAGCCAGGTCTTCATCCGCAACTTCCAGTAGGGGTAGTTGCTCCCGTCGAAGAACGGCGGACTGGTTGTGGACTGCCCCTCGGAAATCCTGCTTGTGGAATAGCTTCCCTCCATGTGATCTTTCCGCGGATGTTACACCTGTCGGCGGAAAACCTGCTCTGATACCAAATGTAATTCCCTTCGAAGAGGGGTGACGTAATAAAATTGCGGAATTGAATATATATAAAGCAATCTCACAAAATAAGCAATCACAAAATGTACACAGGTATTTTTAGGTGGAAACCCAAAACGGGTGAAAACCACCACCTAACCCTCTCGAGTTAGGATTTTCCGATCAACCTAGTTGATCAAATCCACTAACCGAATCACTTTAAAACGAGGGTGATTCAACCTCAGTACAACCATGCTATAAGTACGAGGGTAGCGTTCCTCAACCCCTTCTCTCCACGAGAAGGATTTTGTCCCACGAAGGAGACGGGAATTCGCAAAGCGAATACCCAACCAAAAGACAAAGATAAAAATAAACAATAGTCCTATAGAGCCAACAAAATAATTAAACCTAGCTTCTATAGGAAATAGGAAACTCCCCTTTGCAAGGAGTGCGTCGACGATGACGCGGTGCGTGTGCCACGCGATGGCGCTACGTCGCTCTCGTGAACAACAGCGGGAGAGCGGGCGCGTAAACTGTTTGATGCTCTCAAGATGTAGAACTTGAGCTTGGAGAGCAAGAGCTTCTTGGACACAAGAGTGTGAAAGTGTGTAGCTAAGTGTATCCAAGTGTATGTTAGTGTGTCAAAGGCTCCCCTCTATTTATAGAGGCCTTAGGAAGGCTTTGGAAGGCTTGGAAAGGCTTCCATAGCCGTTGGGTACAAAGCCCAAGTGAATCAACCCGAAATCAGGAACAATCATTGTTCTGACAGGCTTATTAGACGTCTAATTCTGGCATCAAACGTCTGGAAGGCCACTTTAAGACGTCTGATTTCAAGGTCAGACGTCTGATTCTATGCGGGTTTCTCCCTGACTTGAATCAGATCTAAACAGGGTTTTTGTGCAAGTCCATCAGACAACATACAGGACGTCTGGCACTAAGTCTGGATGTCTGGAAACCTACTTTTACTATGGGAATTGATTTCCAAACGTTGCAACGGCTAGAAAATCTCTGAGAAGAGATTTTGGGTCAGCCGAGGCAAAACGGTCATTTATCAGACGTCTGTAAAGGCCTAAGGACGTCTGATAAGGCTCTAACGGTCATATTCTTGAGTGTCTGCTAAGCTAGCCAACGGTCCACTAATTGGACGTCTGGCAAATCCATCAGACGTCTTCTAAGACGTCCGGTCTAAGGTCTGGACGTCTGATTTCATCAGACATAACTAACTATGTCCAGCCTAACAGGTATCAGACGTCTGAAACAACAGTCAGATGTCTTAAAATACATTATCAGACGTCTGATTTGGGAATTAGACATCTGGAAATTCTGTTTGAACCCTATATTGGTTTTCTAAGTATTCTACAGAAAACCTAAGTATCCTAGGGTTGTGCCGGTGTTCCTAGAACTACTGTTAGGGTTCTTTGAGGCTCTTTAACATAATTTTCTAAGAAAAATAAAGAGCAAGAAAAATAAAGATAAAAGTACATGAAAGGATTAAAAAGAATCTATCCTATTCTTCTTGTCTTCTATCTTCAATCTGTCGCTGCACGTGAACCTCCTCTGTTTTCCGTCAAGCTCCTCCAATCCGTCCTGGATGCGAGCTCGAACTCTGTCTAAACACGTCCACATTTGCAATTGACCTGAAATCTTGGACTCAAATTGCAAATGTTAAATAACACGTGTTTTGTTATCATCAAAACAAATGATCGTGGTGCTCTAGCACCAACAGTTATTGATTTTGTTCACTCACAACCTCTTCCTCTTGTTGAATCTTCAGCATCTACCCTACCATCAATCTTCAACCTACCCCAGCTTGAACTGAAACCATTGCCTGAGAATTTGAAATATCAATTTTTAGGACCTTAGAAGATGCTCCCTGTGATTATCAATGCTAAATTGACAAAGGAGCAAGAAATTAAACTGATTAAGGTCCTGAAGGAACATAAGGAGGCAATTGGTTGGACCATTCATGACCTCAGGGGGATCGAGCCATCTTACTGTAATCATAGAATATTCTTGGAAGATGAATCCCGCCCTTTTTGCTAGATGCAGAGGAGATTAAATCCAAATATGCAAAAAGTGGTCAAAAAGGAAATCATTAAGTGGCTCGATGCAAGAATTATTTATCCAATCTCTGATAGTCCCTGGGTAAGTCCCGTGCAGATTGTTCCGAAGAAAGCTGGGATTACCATTGTGACTAACAAGAGAAGAGAATCTGTCACAACTCGTTCAGCTTCCTCTTGGAGGGTTTGTATTGATTATAGGAAGCTGAACACAGTCACTAAAAAGGATCATTTTCCCCTACCCTTCATCGATCAAATCTTGGAAAGATTAACCAAGCAGAAGTACTTCTGTTTTATTGATGGCTTCTCAAGATACAACCAAGTTCTATCCATCCCAAGGATCAGGAAAAAACTACTTTCACCTATCTCCATGGAACCTTTGCTTTCCGTAGGATGCCTTTCGGGTTATGCAATGCACCTGCGACTTTTCAAAGGTGTATACTAGCCATTTTTCTGACATGGTGGGAGAGTTTATGGAAGTCTTCATGGATGATTTCTCTATTTTCGGAGAATCATTTGACTCTTGTTTGGCTAATCTGGAAATGATTCTTAAGCGATGTATTAAAACACGATTGGTCCTTAGCTGGGAAAAGAGTCATTTCATTACCCAAGAAGGCATTGTTTTGGGTCATGTAATCTTTAAACGGGGAATTGAAGTGGATAAACTTAAGGTTGATGCTATTGCTAAACTTCCTCCTCCCACATCTGTTAAACAAATCCAATCATTTCTTCGCCATGTGGGATTCTATCGAAGATTCATCAAGGATTTCTCGAAGGTTGCTCGTCCCCTGAGCAATCTTCTTGCCAAAGAAACGTAGTTTATTTTTGACGAATCATGCCGAAAGGCATATGATTTCTTGAAAACGGCAGTCACGTGTGCTCTAGTTTTGCAACCACCAATTTGGATAGCCCCTTTTGAGATCATGACCGACGCTTCTGATTACACGGTCGAGGCTGTCTTGGGTCAGAAAATTGATAGAAAGCCCTCTGTCATCTACTACTCTAGTAAAACTCTGGATGAAGCCCAGAGGAATTACACTATTACTGAAAAGGAATTACTAGCTGTAGTGTTCGCTTTAGAAAAATTCAGGGTTTATCTCTTAGGGTCTCATGTTATCATCTATATCGACCACTCGACCATGAGACATCTCTTGGCCAAAAAGGATGCTAAACCCTAGCTTATTCGTTGGATTCTTCTGCTTCAAGAATTTGATCTTGAAATCAAGGATAAAATCGGGGTACAAAATGTGGTAGCGTATCATTTGTTGAGACTCCTAGGTGATCCCTCTCATCCGAACATTCTGATTGCTGACACTTTTCTGGACGAAACTATTCTTACAGTTTTAGGTGTCCACACCCCATGGTTTGCTGACATTGTTATCTATTTGGCTGTTGGTCAAATCCCCTAGGATTGGACCAAACAACAACAGGATAGACTCAAATCTGAGGCCAAATACTACTTCTGGGAGGACCATGAGTTGTACCACATCGGCTCTGATCAGATTATTCGCTGATGTATACTAGAGAATGAATTCAACAGTATACTCGAGTTCTGCCGTGCATCTGGGTGCGGTGGACATTCTCCGAGAAAAAGATGGCTGCAAAAATCTTGCAATCTGGCTTCTATTGGCCGTATTTATTTAAGGATGCCCAGGATTTCTCAAGGTCATGTTCTCGATGTCAGGTACTCGGGAGCATAATTAAGAGAGATATGATGCCCCTAAACCCAATTCTTCCTGTTGAAATTTTTGATGTTTGGGGCATCGATTTCATGGGACCCTTTCTCCCTTCATTTGGACATCAGTACATTCTTGTTGCTGTTGATTATGTGTCCAAATGGATTGAGGTGATTCCCACTCGAACCAATGACCATAAGGTGGTTATTGATTTTGTCAAGAAAAATATCTTCAGTAGGTTCGAGATTCCGAGGGCCATCATTAGTTATGGTGGCACTCATTTTACTAATGCCCAATTCCAGAATTTGTTAGCCAAATACGGGGTTAATTACCGAATTTCCACACCTTACCATCCCCAGATGAATGGACAAGCCAAGATCTCTAATCGAGAGATCAGGAATATTCTGCAGAAAATGGTTAGGCCTGATCACAAGGACTGGACTCAAAAGCTTGAGGATGCTCTTTGGGCCTACCGTACGACGTATAAAACGCCCATCGGCATGTCTCCATTCCATTTGTTGTATGGAAAGGCATGCCATCTACCCATAGAGATTGAACACAGGGTATTCTGGGAGATCAAACAACGCAATTTAGATCTGAATTTAGCTGGGAAGACTAGGAAACTCCAACAATCTGAGTTGGAGGAGCTTAGAAATGATGCATATGAGAATGCCAAGATCTACAAGGCTTGGACCAAAGCTCTACATGATCAACTGATTTCCTGCAAGAGCTTTGAGTTGAACCAGAAAGTCTGGTTATTCGATTCTAAACTTAAGCTCTTTCCTGGCAAACTTAGATCTAAATGGAATGGCCCATTCATAATTGACCAAATTTTTCCAAATGGAGCCGTTCAGATTTCTTACCAAAAGACGGGTAACACATTTAAAGTCAACGGTCAACGTCTGAAGCCTGTTATTGACCGTATTCTTCCAGAACCCATCTCAGACACGGTTGCCCTAGCCATTCTGTGACTTCTTTGGCTGGACTTCGCCTAGCTGATGGCATTAAACTCAGCAGTTGTACATATGACACAAAGCTGATACAAGCTTCATATTCAGGTGACATCTTTCATATTCTACCTTTTCTTTCATGTCACTTTTTCAATGAGGACATTCCATCAGCTAGGCATGAGGGGGTGGATTCATTTTTGAATCATTTGGTCTGCTTTGTGAAATTCATGAAAATTTTTTTTCTCTTCTTATTTATACATAAAAAAAAAATTAGGAAGGAATAATTGGACATTAGGACTTTTCAATCTTAGGAAATACTACATTATTTTCTGAACACAAAGACCCTTCAGGTCTTTGGACTTAATCAGCCCGTGTATCCACTAAAATGTGGATTTATTTTTCGAGTCCTCGCCAACCTAAGTTCTATTTTAATTGCAGTAAATAAGTTTGGGTGACAAGTACACGACTTATCAACCCACCCTCTGATTTGAGGGAATTTTGAGTTTTAAGCATCTACACACTATCTCGTCACTGACTTGTTGTTCGAAGATTCTAACGAAAATTGGGTAGCTAATGAACCTTCTAGGGTGATATGGCTGGCAAGTTATCGTGGGTAACAACCCATTGGTAGGTTATCCAGAGCCTAGTCACTGGACCTTTCTCTTTTTACTACCTTTAGGTAAATCTTAGACCAGGGAAGCCACCTACTTAAAAAAAAAAAATCAAAAAGAAAAGGAGAAAAGAAAAAAAGAAATAAGCCACACTTCGTCGCACGAGTATGACTGGCAAGTTGTCGGTGGTAACAGCTCGTTGACCGGTTGTCTAGAACCCAGCTCAATAAATGCACTGAAAATTCCCAAAACACTTAGTAAGAAGCGGAGAAGTAGAATAAACTGTGGAGATATACACTGGATTCACCCTTGTGTTGACCCTGTAAAAAAAATAAAAGTAGGGAGAAAGCTACCGGTTGTAAAGATACACCTTTAGGTAGAATTTCATTTTTTTTAGGTCACCTAGAGGCGTAGAAATCCAAAGTCCGTTTTAACTGCCGGTCAATGAGTCTATCACATTCACAATAAGATGTTTAGAACTTAGGGTTCTCATCAAATCTTGGGTGAGTTGAATGGCCGTAGAAAGCCACTCTTAAACCCTAAAACTTGAAAATCCAAAAAAATTAGAAAAGAGGAAAAAAGAGAAAAAGAAAATTTTCTTTGAATAAGGTGAGGGCTTGAGGCGGTCTGTATTTTGGCAGATACGCGGGCACTGTTGTGTCTTTGAATGTTCAGATGCTAAGTAGACAATTTCTTAATGATTGAAAATAACTTATACCCAAATAATCCAACATGATTCTTTTATAAATAGCATATAATTTTTGCTGGGGACTAGCAAAAGATAGGAATGGGGGTATGATGGAAACATGTTTACACTACTTAAGATGTCTATTTATGCATGTTCTTAAGCATAGGATTGCATTGCATGCTATAAATATTGCATAACATGCATCATCTTGCATTTAGAGTAGTTTGAATAAAATGGAGGTTAATTATCTCCTTTTATGTTCATGGATAGGGAAAACTTTTTATCGGGGCCTCGGATCAAAGATCCAACCATACAGATGTGATCAGGGCGATGATTGGAGTTCAACGACTCCAAGATCGCTCTAATCAGACATCTGTAGCATCAGATAGTGACTGGGGAACCCTAGAAGATCAAGGGTCAAGATGATCCACACTTCAAACGACAAATCTGACTGCACGGATGGATTCGAATCGATGATCGCAGCCTAACGATGTGAAAATCGACTCAATCCGACAACTGTGGCACTATCTACATCATCCAGAAGATGGACGGCTCAGGTAGTGCCATGTGGTGCCATCTTAGCTGCCTAATCGGCCAAAGCACCACCGCACCTTCTCTTCTTCAATCAGAGCACTGCTTCTCCGCCTTTAGATGCACATCCAATGACTGTGGATGCGCACGCCTGATTTCATACGTGCAACCATCTCGACTGCGCAGAGCAGCGGAGACGACGCTGCGGGCGAAGCAGAGGTCGCGGGGTCGAGCCCCCACAAGCCTCAAATAGGCATGGGAGAGTGGGCGCAAGGAGCTTTGGATCATCATCAAACGGTTGTGCGCGCCCAATAGTGCTCATGCACGGCGAAGACACGGCATCGCATGCGATGGGGCACATAGAGGAGGCAGGCGGAGGCACGATCTAAGTCGTCCGATCTTGCGATCGGACGGTTGAGATCGGTTGGACGTGCGCGTGCGTTACGCGTGAGGAGGTGAGCGGGCGCACGTTCACTACGCCCACGTTCGTACCTTTAGCGACGGTTTTATCCATCACTAAAGGTCCTGAATGAATGTTTTTCGAATTGGAATGACCGAAATGCCCCCACTCCTTGCAACTATAAAAGGAGACCCCCTCCACACAAAATTCTCATCCCTTCCTTCTCTTCTCTACCTCTCCAAAGCTCAAGAGAAGCTTGTCCCACACCCGGGATGCTCCTTACGATATAAAGTCAAATTTTCATCCCACTTTCGGAAGCGGATCCTGTGACGATGACGACGTGCTGCTCCATTCTCGTTCCTCCTACCTCGATCCTGTTCTTCCGCTCCGTTATCCTTCATCTAGGTGACGTCTCGTCCGGCTCGTCCTCCAAGCAATCGTCGAGGAGGATAACTTCTCTCTCCCATTCTTCTTTACAGCTTTCTAGTGTAGAATTTTCTTGCTTTCTAGTATAGCTGATTTCTCACTTTCTAGTGTAATTCTTATTTGGTTTTATTGTATAAACATTTTGAATTATTGAATGCATGTTTCCTCTCTCTCTCTCTCCCTTTTGTTTAGTCTAATTATTGTTATGGCTTCATTATAATTACATCGCCTCACTTTTCAAGAAAAATTCTAAAAAAAATATAAATACGAATATAGATCGACATAGCCTCCCTGTGTTCAACCCAGGATTTTTATTCCAGTATAAATTTTATTTGTTGAACACGAGTTCTTCGCTTTCATACTATGACGACAGGTTTTTCAAAACCAAACACGTTAGCGTAGCAACCCGACGTTCAACAAGAACAGTTGCGGGACTTCTGCGATCTAGAGGCAATAATCATAGCACATCAGGTCCGGATTCCCGCAAGTTGAGACACATTTGAGTTAAAGCCGAATATCATAAGTCTGATTCAGACTCATTTCCATGGAAACTCGAATGGGGATCCCTTCCAGTACCTCGAAGACCTGAGTTGGATTACAGAGTCAGTTTGACCAAGGAATATAGATATTGGAATTTTTCTCATGAAGCTTTTTCCTTTTTATCTCAAGGATAAAGCTGCTTATTAGTTCAAGACCATTGGGAGGCCAATTGGAACCTGGGAGGAATTACATTACGAATTTCTCCAAAAGTTCTTCCCGATCGGTCAAACAAATGCTATGAGGCGCGCGATCACAACCTTTGCCCAAGGCCCTGGAGAGAAGCTGCATGACTCCTGGGATAGATTCCACGATCTTCTCAAGAAGTGCCCACACCATGGTTTACCCAAATGGCACCTCGCTCAAGTATTTTACCATGGGCTGGATGACACACATCGGTACTTGGTCGATGCATCTAGCGGTGGGAATTTCCTCATGAAGGATGAGAACAATGCATTTGAACTACTCGAGTCCTTAGCAAAGAACTCGATGAATGCCGCCTCAATGACCTAGTTCTAGCGAACTGGACAGCAACGAGTCAGCTGTCAAGCTGCCAACTACCCTCCAAAGCGGGCCAACCCTTTGGAGCCTCTGAAGGTGGAATTGTAGGCATCAATTTAGAAATCTACTCATGACAACCTGTAAATAATGAAGGCAATGGTTGACCAAATACAAAACATAGAGAACACGCAAGACCAGATGATGTAGGAGCATAGATCACAGGGTGCTTTGCCCTCCCAACCTATCCCAAATCGAAGATATGTGCAAAATTAGGGCACCCCACCTAGATCCCAAGCACCACAGGGGTAGGCACAAGCTACTCAGCAAGCATCTCCCACACCACCTGGTTATGGGCTCGGTCAACCACCACTATTGCCAAACCTTGTGTATCCAGACCATCCTGCTCCTCTACCCCTTCATGGACAGCACGCTGATGCAAAAGCTGTCACCTTGAGTGGAAAGACTACACAGGACCCGCTACATAAGCAAGCGGGTAATCATTTTACCTGCACTCTACCGCAAGATGGCTCACAACCCTCTTCCTCTTGTAAGCCATCTTCATTAGATAAAGGAAAGAAGCCCCTAGATTTTGGAATTCTCGTTCCTTTCCCTGTAGCTCTAACGTGAGATTCAGGATGGAAAAAGGACACGCAGAATTTCGAGGACCTGAAATCTATGTTTAAGGAAGTTTACATTCAAGTCCCTCTCCTCGAAGTAATAGATCACATCCCTGCTGTTGCTAGGTTCTTTAAGGACTATTGTACTCTAAAGGGATAGCAGAGAATTGGATGACAATCAGTATTATCTGAGGAAGCCAGCACAGCTATTTGAGCTGACTTACCACCCAAAAAGAAGGACCTGGGCACCCCACTGATTTCTTGCTTTTTACAAGATTCCCCTTTTGATAGGGCCGTTCTTGTTTTGGGGTCATCCATTAACTTAACTACCACCGTAGTATTTGATCGATTTCGATTTGGGAAGTTAAAGCCCACCTTGGTTACCATACAGTTGGTTGACCGATCGGTGAAAACGTCTAGGGGGGTGGTTGAAAATGTGATTGTAAAAGTCCAAGGATTTTGCTTTCCAGTAGACTTTCTTGTTCTTCATATGGGGGTTCCTCCTAATCTCCATGATGCACCGATTATTCTAGGTCGCCCGTTTTTGGCAATCGCCTGTGCAAACATCGACTGTGCATCGGGATGCATGAAGATTGCCCTGGGGATGGAAAAGCTTAGACTACACATTTTCAGGGCATCAAAGAACTTTGATTGCGATTTGATCGAGGAGGATAGTGAAGATGAAGATTCAATTTTCTGTAGGAACATTGGGCTCCTCTGCAGCGACCTAATGGCACATTCATCTTCACTATCAAGGGTCTTAGATCGCAATCCACATAGGACTGAGACTAATGACATACACATTTCGTCCCATGGATCTAGTTGTCATGGAGTTTCATCTACTCCTAACACCCCTGATCCTGACTGTCATATCTTATCCAGCACTGACATCTTAAGGTAGGATTACATGACCACTACAGGCAGATTCTCCAGTAGTCAGGATTAGCATTTTTTGCTCTTGTTTCCTCTCCTCAACATAAACCCCCTCCCCACCTCTGCTACTAGATTACAGCCCTTACCTGATTCGCTCAAGTACTTGTTTCTGGGAGAAAGTGAGACGTATCACGTGATTATCAATGCTCACTTGACTTCGGATCAGGAACACCAGTTGATCTCCATTCTACAAGCACATAGGGCTGCTATCGAGTGGGGCATTGCTGATCTCCACGGGATTCACCCCTCATATTGCACTCACCATATCTACACTGATTAAGGGGTGAGACTGTCGAGACAACCTCAGAGATGCCTAAATCTAAATATGTTGGAGGTTGTATAGAAGAAGATCATTAAATGGCTGGACGTGGCCATTATCTATCCTATTTCTGACAGCTAGTTGGTGGGTCCAATTCAGATAGTGCCCAAAAAGGTAGGACTCACCGTAATAAAAAATGAATTGGGCAAATCCATCCCAACCCGCACCATGACTTCTTGGCAGGTCTGCATTGATTACAGGAAGCTAAACTCAGCCACCAAAAAGGATCATTTTCCTTTACCCTTTATTGCTCAGATTCTAGAACAGCTGGCCGGGCGTAGCTTCTTCTGATTTCTAGATGGATACTCTAGGTACAGTCAAGTAGCAATCAACCCAGAAGATCAAGACAAGATGACTTTTACTTGTCCCTTTGGAACATTTGCTTTTAAGTGGATGCCTTTCGGCTTCTACAATGCACCAGCTACTTTTCATCGATGCATGATGGCCATCTTTTCAGACATGATTGGGTACTGTGTAGAAGTGTTCATGGATGACTTCTCTATGTTTGGAGATGATTTCTCATCTTGTCTTGATACCCTCACAAAGATCTTGAGGAGAAGTATAGAGGTTAACCTCGTACTTTCATGGGAAAGAAGCCATTTTATGGTGAGGGATGGCATTATACTAGGTCACAAGATCTCCTCTAACTGACTTGAGGTTGATTGAGCTAAGTCTGAAATCATTTCATGATTACCTCCGCCTAGCTCAGTTAAGCAAATCAGATCATTCTTGGGGCATGTCAGATTTTATTGAAGATTCATTCAAGATTTCTCAAAAATTGCTCGTCCATTAACGAATCTTCTGGCAACCAACATGCTCTTTAATTTTGACTCCTCGTGTCTCAGCGCTTTTGAGACGTTGCGAAGCACTGTCTCAAGTGCGCCTATTCTCCAACCTCCTGACTGGTCTCTCGACTTTGAGATGATGTGTGACTCCTCCGACTTCGCTGTAGGAGCAGTTCTTGACCAATGTCAGGAGTGCCATCCATTCATAATATACTATGCTAGCAAAATGCTGAACAAGGCTCAGCATAATTGTACAGTCACTGAGAAAGAATTGCTAGTTGTGGCATTCGGGTTGGAGAAATTCTGGTTGTACTTACTCGGGTCCAAAGTTATCACCTACACTGACCATTCCACCCTCCAGCATTTATTGGCAAAGAAGGACACCAAACCCCACCTTATCAGATGGATCCTTCTTTTGCAAGAGTTCGATGTCGAAATCCGTGTCAAGGACAGAGCACATAATGTTGTGGCAGATCTCTTGTCTCGGCTAGACCCAGACTGCATTCCATACTCCTCGCCGATATCAGACTGATTTTTGGATGAGTCTCTGCTATCCATCAACTCTGTTGAGTTTCCTTGGTATGCTGACATAGCAAACTATCTTTTCACAAGCAGGCTACCTAAGGGGTTATCCAAGGATCAAAAGCTCAAATTTATATTAGAGGCTAAATTCTATTTTTGGGACAACCCACTGCTCTTTTGCATTGGGGCTGATCAGATCATCTGTTGATGCATCCCTGATTCAGAAATCTCTAGTGTGTTATCCTTCTACCACAGCTATGCCTGTGGGGGTCATTTCTCGGTCCGAAAGACTACTGCAAAGATTTAGCAGTTGGGGTTTTTCTAGTCAACCATTTTCAGAGATACACACGAGTTTGCCAAGTACTATAAGAGATGCCAGGTGGTCGGTACTATGACTCAGAGAGACATGATGCCTCTCCAATCTATTCTCATTGTAGAAGTGCTCGACATCTGGGGCATCGACTTTATGGGTCCCTTCCTGAACTCGCATGGCTTTGAGTACATACTCCTCATAATAGACTAAATCTTAATGTGGGTAGAAGCTATCTCGGTAAAATGAGCTAATCATAAGACTGTTATATCCTTCGTCTGGGAATTCATTTTTGCGAGATTCAAAGTTTCCTACGCTCTGATAAGAGATGGGGGTAGTCATTTCATCCATGCCCATTTTAGGTCATTATTGAAGAAATACGGGGTGGAACACTGCATTGGTACCCCGTATCACCCACAGACCAATGGGCAGGCTGAAGTATCAAACTGTCAAATCAAGCTTATCCTTCAAAAGGTGGTTAGACCTGATAGGAAAAGTTGGTCTGATCGGTTGATTGATGCACTATGGGCATATCGGATCACGTACAAGGCCCCACCCGGAATGTCTGCATACCGCATGGTGTATTGAACAACTGTCACCTTCCTGTGGAGCTGGAGCATCGTGCCTCTTGGGTAGTGCAGAAGTGTAATTTTAATCTCGAGGCCAGAGGTTATGAAAGGAAGCTCCAACTCAGTGAATTAGAGGAGATTAAGTGGGAAGCATATGAAAATGCAAAAATATACAACGACAAGAAAAAGCTTTCCATGATCGACACATCTGGAGGAAGGAGTTTGCACCTAACCAGTAGGTTTGGTTGTTTGACTCCCGACTCAAATTCTTTGAGGGAAAGATCAAGTCCAAGTGGACTGGGCTGTTTCTGGTGTCCACTCGTATCCTAACGGGGCGGTCCAAATTAGAGACCCAAAATCTGGGCATGTTTTTACGGTTAATGGCCATTGCCTTGAACCATTCTTTGCCTAGGAACCTCCTCCTGCTGACGAAATGATACATCTTCTTGAGGACATGTGACTGATGAGTTGCCTAGCTGGAGGCATTAAACTCAGCATGTATACATATATACATACGATATATACATAGCATATTTCATTTACGCATATTATTTTGCATATTGTTTTGCATGTTGTGTATGGCATTACAGTGATGGCATGAGCTGAACGACAACTCAGAAGTAGTTTCAGGTGATTTCTATCCACATACACCCTGCCTTATTTCATTTATTCATGCATGAGGACATGTAAACACTTAGGCATGGGGGGTAGTCCATAAAAACTGAAAATTTTCTGCCAACAAGTGGGGGATTAGACAGTTTTATCAAGAAGTTTTACTAAAGGTTTATTCTTTAGTAGATTCTTAAGCTTAGAATCCAGTATAACCTCACATTTTCATGTAGAATTTGCAATGGATCAACTGTGAAAATTGATAGACATCTCTACTTGTCGAGAAGAAGCATTAGTTCTTCTCCTGAACCCTTGGACAGCAATCAGGGAGTCAGGTGAACCATCTTCTAATAGATCGACCAAAAAATATGTGAGATGAGAGTAGAGAGTCTACTGGTGATCTAAGGTTAGTGTAAGGAATCTTTAACTTTGAATAATTGAATAATGACACTTGGAGATGGGCATAGTTTTTGCTCTCAGTTCTTGCATGCTAATTTTGTAAGAAATTCCATACGAGAGCCACCAAATAAGGCAAAAACAAAGAGAGTAGATTCTGATAAAACTAGTACTAAGGTGGATGGTCATGACCATCCTCTACGGAATTCTCGGCTGAAGGAGGGTACTCATGTCAAGGTCAGAAATACATTTTCCTATCTGTTCCCTACCCGGTGCCGAGAGTAGGCACTTCAACCAAATAAGCCACCCAAAATCCTCTTAGTCATCCCTAAAAATCCCAAATAATGCCTCATAAATAAAAGTATGTATGTCGTGTTGAATTGTTGCATTATGTCAAATTGGTAATGGAATTGTGCTAGTAGATATATATATATATATATATATATATATATATATATATATATAAAGAAAGAAAAGAGAAGAAAAAGCATACAAAGAGATATTTGTGTGTGAAGAGAACAAGTGTTATGTTAAGAAGTTTGAGTTATGTAAGTCAAAGTATTTTGAGGCAAAAACACCTACCATCGCCACAAACCACCAAATACAGACTAAAGCTATTTTTTTTTCTGTATTTCTGACTACTAAAATATGAGCTGAGGGATCTAACTTAGTCATAGGGTTATTAGAACCTAATTAAAGTGTAATACCATGTAAGACCACCAAATGCAGTTGCAAATCTGGTAAGATGTGAGCTCAGGAAGAAAAAGAAAAAGAAAGAGAGAGAGAGAGAGAAAGAGAGAAAAGAAAAAGTACAAAAGAGTAAAGGGAGCATAGTTTTCCAGCCTTTCTTTAAGTTAATTTATTTAATAATCTAGAAATCTAGATTCTAAAATACTAGTCTATATGTAGCACCAGAAGAGAGTGAGCCATAAAATACAAATCCAGTTAACTCAGACGTCTTCTACCAAAGCCAAAAGTCGAGGCTAAAATTAGAGAATAGTTTATATCCCCGAGGGAAGAGGTTTGCCTATCCCAACGGAATTTTACTAGGGGTCTAGTACAAGCTTTAAATGTATATGGACTCTTCACTTGGATCCATTGCAGAAGCTACAAAATTACATATTCATGGTTATCTGGATTTTGAATTTTTGGATGAAACAGAAAGAAATAAACCTTTAGTTAAATTCTTGATAAAATGCATTTAATCTTGCACTTGCTAGGGATTGGCAAAATTTAGGCATGGGGGTATGATTGCACAGCAATCATAGACCCTAATTCGCCTCAATTAAGGTAGAACCTAGCTTAACATGGGCATTCTACATGCACACACATCGTACATTGCATCTTAGATGATTTATATGTTTTATACATAATAATGTGCTATTAGAGTGGTATTAATAATTACAGGTAATCTAGGGCTGTAGATGACCGATCCAACCTTATGGATCTATTTGGAATGACGACGGGAGTCCAACACTTCTAAGAGTGCATCAATCAGACTCCGTAGCACCCTAGGGAGTCTACAGAAGAAGTAGGAGCCAAGGGGCAAATTGAAGAATATTTGAACCTCAGATGACAAATCCAACCACACGGATGGATGTGGATCAATGTTCACAATCCTACGACACAAAAATCAACTCAATCGGAGGCCTACATCATTAGATACAAAGAGAAGGAGATGGATGGCCACGATGGCGCCACATGGTGCCATCGCAGTTGCCCCTCACCATGCCCCAATCTAGAACGGAGAGCCATGGGTTGTAGGATCATCATCCAACGGCCGTGAAGCAGCCACGTCGCTCACCTCTAGCCGCCTCATCAAGCGAGGGCCAGATCTCGACCGTTGGATTCCCATCCAATAGCTGAGAGCGACTGCACAGGATTTGGAAAGCGTGACAATCCGCACACATTGTGCAGTGGAGAGTACGCTTAATAGATAGTGCACAACGTGGGTTCGAAGTGTGATTGGGAGTCGGGCGCTTGCAGATGAAATTCCACTGCCGGATCTTCATTGGGCGGATTGGCGGCGAACGTGTGGCGGGCGTACTAGCATTGGATGCAGTTGCTCGCGATGATGCGTGCCTTAGGACTCAGCAGTCGCTGCGTAGGCCTTTTAGGTCATCCGATCAAGGATTGGATGGCTGAGAAGCCTTAGTATTTGAGGCGTGTTTAAGTGCTGAACGGCGGGCGCACGGGCGTGCGGGCGAGTGTAGGCGAACGGGAGTCGTCAGATTCAGATCCAAGGGTGCACAGCGGGCCACGTGGCAACACCAGATTAAACTATGGATTGATGAAGGATTTGGAAGGCTTAATCAGGGTCCTTAATCTCCTAATCAATGGATCTGATTAATCTAAAGCCTTTGCACAGGATTAAGGGCCCAAATACCCTAAATTGCCTTCCTAAAAGCTATAAAAAGAGGCCTAAGGGTCCCTTTTGAAGGCATTCTCTTAGTTTCTTCTTCTTCCTCCATCTACAACCTGATGAGACCATTTTAATAGACTATTGTTACACCTAAGTTAACTTTAATCTTACCTTTTAGGTTTGTTAGTAACTACATTAAGTTATAGAATGTTTGCATGCATCATTCTTTAAGTTTACGTTGATTTTATCGTATTCTATAACTTAGTATGTAATGATTTTATGTTTTGTTGTTGTAGGTATAAAGTTGGAAAAGAATAGGAGGGGGTGAAAGAAATTTACCCCAACAACCGCCTCACCCAATCTTCGGTGGCCTCAACACCCCGAACAGCCACTGGCCAAAATTAGAAAAGGATTTTTGAAAATCCCTTGAGAGATGGAGAGAGGAGATAAAAGAGGGACTTGCACAGGAGAGGAGGATCTTCAGGTCATCTTCTTCTCCCCCTGGCGGGGACCCAATTGTGAGAGGAGCGTGCACTGTGGGAAGACCGCTTGCACTGTGGACCATCACCACCTTCCACACCCTACACCGCGCCCTGCAAGCCACCCGCAGGCCAGCACTCGCCCGCAGGCCCTGCATCGACCGCACCCTTGCAGTCTACAGGCGCTGCACGTCATCCTGCACCCGCGCACCCACGCATCACTGTTACTGCCAAGTGCCAGCAGGCGCTCAGCGCCCTTGCGTGCCACCTTCCATCGCCTTCCACCGCCCACAGGTGCTGCTTCCACGCCAGCTCGCAGGCACTCAAGCCAGCACCGCCCGTAGGCGCTGCCACCACGCCAGCACTGCGCGCCCTCACCAAGCACGCAGGCATGCGGCGCACCCCCCTCCATGTGCTGCCCTCTCAGCACCCTTGTAGGCGTTGCTTCAGACCTCCTTGCATAACCCTGCAACCGCACGGCCACCAGACCCCACGCACCTAAGCGACCTGCAGAACGCCTTGCATGCGTGCGTGCCCAGCGTGCAGCCGCACGGGCCATAGCAGCGACGCCATCCTCTTCACACACGACCTCCTCCACTAACAGGCTGGTGGGCCTTCTCCTCCGCCCAGCCACCATTGGCCACCTCCGGCCGCCGCATCACCACCGTTGCGTGGCCCTCGTCGAGGTGCACCTCCCCATACTCCCGTCGCCAAAGGTGCACGGCTGCCCACACGAGGATGAGAGAGCATAAATCCTCTTTTTTTGTCTCAATTAATAATTACATTCAATGACATTGCCAATTATATATTCATATTTTATTCAGGCCACATTGCAGTGATTCACTCAGACTTTCCTGAAATTACTTTACTTGTGTTATGTGCATGATTCTACATTGAATTTCAAATCAAATTTGCATGCAAGTTGAATTTATAGGATATGCCATTAGACATGCATCATATGCTTATATTTGGAGCCTAAATCCTGACATGAAAATTGCATAACTAACCTTGAACTTTTAAAGATATTGCAAGCTACATTTAAAATAGCATATTCCTCGCATTAAAGTTGCGAAAGTGTCTGCGAATATTATATTTCTCTTCTTGTGAATTTATTGGTCTATTCCTCCCTATGGATACGACATCTTTACTGTGGTTATAATTGATATTTAGTTTTGATTGAGAGATTTCCACCACATTAATTACAACGACATATCTTCTATTGCTATCATAAGAAAGCGAAAATCTCTCCATCAAATTGGCGCCATTGTTGGGGAGGCAACAGACGCAATAGATTCACGTTATTATTTTTGAATATTCTGAGTTGCGCAATCATCTGATCATTTCTTTTATTATGCGAGGAATCCGACATGGTGATAGGCGTAGTAGAGCGACGACATTGACCCTGAATGACGTTCACATTAGAGACGATCTTTTTGGTGGACCTTGACGCCACCTGGAGGCTAGCAGCAGGAACACGTGGGCCTTAATCCCACGGACATAGGCTTATGGAGGAGCCTATTTTGATTTAGTCAGTAGATCTTAGTTAGATTTAACTTAGATAGACATTAAAATTTAATTACTGTCTTTTGGACCCTTTTCGGATATTTTTGGGAACATGTTCCCAGTGCTTCTTTATTTCTTATCACTCTTGTATGCGGGAGCATATTTTTGGGAGTGTGTTCCCATTTATTTAGATTATAGGAATATTTGAATTATTTGAACTGCATGTTTGTTAGTTAGTAAGATTAGGTTTGTTTGCTTATTATTATTATTAAAAAAAAGAAAAAAAAATTTGAACTGCCTGCTAGAAGCTGCATATCTATAAGACGATCATCTAGGATTGAATGAGCAGCATCTAGTTTATTTTTACTGCATTGCATTCATTATTGTACGAAGAAATCTGGAGTAAGGTACGTCTTCTCTTGAGCATCAATCACCTGTCATGCATGTGCATTGAACCTAAATCTAAGACCACTAAAGTGCTTGAAACAAATTAATTCAGTGGTCACATTAAAAATTGGGATTGCTAAGAGGTTGGACCTTAAAATCAGTGACTTAAAATTGTGTGCAAAAAGATGTTTGCGAAATTTCAAAACTCAAAACATGATCCTATGTTTGCACACCAGAGACACTATGCACCACACACATAAGGTCACTAGATAAATTTCTACCTCTCCTCTTTTGCACCACAACTGAAGTTAGTTGGAAATCAACAAGCCTATCCACCAAGTTACTTCGGTTCCTCGTGTGTGGGTTCGATTCAAGACTTCCATCCCTTGCAAGTAGGTTATAGGCACCAGCGAAGGTTGGCCTAGGAAGCATAATTTTTTGCAAAACTTGTTTGGCCACCAACTGAACATTTAATTCTAAGACCTACAATCTACTTAAAACAGATCCGACTGAATTTGCATTTGCTTTGACAGTAGAACTCTCTAGGAAGTTTCTGCTTGTATTCTGAATTCTTATAAATCCTATGAGAGTTAAAACTATTTTTCTTAAAGAAATGGATCACCCTTACTCCTATCATTTAGATTATCAGAGTCAATACTTCCCATCTTTTAATCAGGATCCCATGCCTCGAGTGTATCCATCCTTTGATGGGTACAGTGACAATTCATGGGATTATTCATATTCCTATCCTGGGAGTACTGGCTTGATAACTCCCACTTTTGAGTAGAGCCTAGGAGCGGGATTTTCCAACCCTAAAATCCCTACTTCTATGCAAACACCCAACCCTCCCACCCTTCATGATTTTCCATATCAAAGTTGGACCGATACCCCTAGGCAACCAGAGCCTGAAATTGACTATCCTCCCCAACCTGATAATAGTAGCCTCTCCTCTTTTATGATAGAAATGCGAAAACAACAACAGGAAATGATGGAATCCATGGGAGAGATGTTGAGGAATAGTCAACAGTTAAATGAAGAAATAAGATAGCTTAGCTACATGCTTCCTAGTAATTCTGATCCCTACCTAGACGACCATGATCATGCAAATAATTCTGAGGAAACTATTGACAATAGGGATCCAGTTTTATGTAGCTGTCACTTAGACTCTCCCAATGAGACACGGCCACTAGAGGAAAATGATCGTAGTGATTATCCACCCAAGCTATATTGGAGTCAAAAGTAAGGGAAGATGGTACCTCTTGAGGACCTTTACCCCAAAGATAGTATTCTCCTTACCCCTTGATGTAAACACATTTACACTACTTAAAATGTCTATTTATGCATTTCATGATATAAATATTGCATAACATGCATCATCTTGCATTTAGAGTAGCTTGAATAAAATGGAGGTTAATTGTCTCCTTTTATGTGCTTGGACATGGCAAACATTTTATCGGGGCATCAGATCAAAGATCCAACCGTATGGATGTGATCAGGGTGACGATTGGAGTTTAACGACTCCAAGATCGCCCTAATCAGACATCCGTAGCATCAGATAGTGACCAGGGAACCCTAAAAGGTCAAGGGCTAGGATGGTGAAAATCTGCACTTCAGATGACAAATCCGACCGCACGGATGAATTCATATCGACGATCGCATCCCAACGACGTAAAAATCGAGTCAATCCGACATCCGTGGCACCATCTACAACTTCCAGAAGATGGACAGCCAAGATGGCACCACATGGTGCCATCTCGGCCGCCCAAACGGTCGCATGCAATCTCGGCAGTCTTCGCATCCACCTTTCCCTGCCGTTGGATCAAGATCCAACGGCTGCGACGCGCCCGCGCTGAAGTTAGGCGCTCGACATAAACGCGACCCCAACGCGTTGGTCGAGCACTCTAACGTGAAGCGGGGATGCGCGTTCGAGCCTCGCCACGCTGAAATTGGAGCGGTGGCATGCCTCCGATCGACCGCACGATCGCGATCCAACGGGCGCACACGCTCAATCAAGATGACGCGCTCACACACGCCCGCACGTAACGTGCGATCGCACGCGGGAGGGTGCGCAATGCAGCGGGAGAAGGCGCGACTTAAGCTGTCCGATCTAGCGATCGGACAGCTGAGGATCGCTGGACGTGCGTGTATGTTGATGAGCGGGCAGCTGAGGAGGCGTGCGTGGGCGCGAAAGCGACGCCCACGTTGGGCTTTAGTGACGGATTTATCCATCACTAAAGACCCCTCATTTATTGTTTTGAAGTTGTAATGTCCATTTTGCCCCCACTCCTTGCAACTATAAAAGGAGACCCCCTCCATACGAAATTTTCATCCCTTCCCTTCTCCTCTCTACCCCTCCAAAGCTCAAGAGAAGCTTGTCCCACACCTGGGATGCTTCTCGCGAGATAAAGTCCAATTTTCGTTCCCCTTCGGAAGTGGATCCCTCGACGACGATGGCGTGCTGCTTCATTCCCGTTCTTCTGCTTCATCCTCCTTCGTCCTGCTTCGTTCTCCTTCGTCCAGGCGTCGTCCCGTCCGGCTCATCCTCCAAGCAACCATCGAGGAGGATTTCTCTCTCCCTATTCTTTTTACTGCTTTCTAGTATAGATTTACTGCTTTCTAGTATAGTTTTGTTCGTCCTCCAAGCAATCGTCGAGGAGGACATTTCTCCCTCCATTCTTTTAATGCTTTCTAGAGTAAATTTATCACTTTCTAGAGTAATTGTTTTATGCTTTCTAGTTGTAATGAACAATCTCCTCAATGAAAAATTCCTTGTTTATTCTACATCTCATTTTGATTTCTTTGTGTAATATTCTCTCTCTCTTACTCTCTCCCTCTCTTCTATTTATTGTAAATAATTAGATAGTTTTCAATTGAATTATTCTGTGACAAATAAAAAGAAACGCGTAGTTTTTAAATCAAACATCCGCCTCCCTGTGTTCGACCCGAAATTTTAATTTCGGTATAAATTTTATTTGTTGAACATGAATTCTTCGCTTTCGAACTACAACGACAGGTTTTCCAAAATCGAACACGTTAGCATAGCATTCGTAAAGTGTTCAACACCCCTACCAACCTGGGTCAAGGTTATATTGTTCCTATCACTTCCCCTATTGATTATTTGGTGGAATCCCATTCTACCCTTAGTGAGCCTACTCCTGACCCTCCTCTTAGGGAATCAACACCTACCATTCAGCATCCTGAGGATTTAAATGCACCCAATGAAGGTGATCCTAAGGGAATGGAGGATGAATTAGATCAATTTTGGTCTCAGGGATATGAAGAGTCTATTTCAGAGGATGAGGATGCCCCAATAGAGGAACCTGGACTGAAAATATAGAGTGAATCACAAGAGAATTATTTATTATTTGAGGATTTACCTCCAGAGGATATAAATACTATGATGAAATCCAAATTCCTCCCTTCTTTTGAGAGTCATCCTTCATCAAAACAGGAGTTGATATTAGAGGACAAACAAAATACTGAAAAGCCTATGGGAGACTCTCAGGGACAAAACACGTCAATTGAGGATTTATACCCCGAGAAGAATAACAAATTCAGTGACATAGGCTTGCTCCAAAATATTAAGACTGATCCTCCTATAGAAATAATTAAGGATACTGATCCAACTCCTAATGCATCACATATACACCCCGACAAAAGTTTGAGTGAACCAAACGAATCTGGGGATGAGCTTAATGATAAGGATTTTGACATTTGGACCCTGCCATCAAAGTGTTGCAATTTGGAGTCTACCCTTGATTCAAATATGACTCCAATCATTAATGTTAGGTAGGGTAACCTAAAGTTGTCTACAAGTATTAGGGAGTATACACAATCTGAATCATTGTTGGAATTGGACATGACACCGACTAAGCCCTCATTGGATTTAAGCATTACCTTCCAACACTACAAACAACCCTTATACTCCCTAACCGATCCTTGGCTTAGATCTCTGCTCATGTACATTCTTTCTGGAGAACATATCAAGCTAGTACATCCTTGGGTAGAATGGCGAGTGTGGATTGATGCTTGTACTTTTAGTCTTGCCATTCAAGGGTTTTAAATATTAATGTTTATATCTTTTAAAACCCATCATACTTTGGAGGATCCTTGTTATCCTCCATTTATCCCATTTTGGTAGGTCCCTTTTCATATTCCTTTTTTTATTCCTAGACCTCCCAAGGTAGCCAACGAGGTTCTTCACTTTCATATCTTCTGGCAAGCATTTGGAATTACATTGCATCATCAGTTCGCCAACATCCGTGGCTACTTGCTTTCTAGGCCCACGCTATTACGCATATTTTTAGGGCCTAACTTTTTCTATTTGGAACCAGACTTATAGGTTCCTTCTAAGTCTGGCTGCTGACAAAAAATGCAGTGCTTGTTGGGAGGCAACCCAGCGATCTGAATAACACCATTGTCAGGTGATTTCTTTCCTTTCTCTCCCTGTTTTAATTTTACAATGGGGACATTGTAGGATTTAGTTATAGGGGGTGCATTTTGCAAGTATTCATGTATTTAGGTTCGCATATAAAAAAAAAAAATCTCTTTTCTTGAGCTGAATGTGTTAGTCCCTAGAAGAATACCTTTGTCATTGGAGGTTTTTCTTCCTGAATTATTTTTTAAGTTTAGAATCCAGTACATTTATTTCACGTGCACATAGACTGGGTAATGGATCATTGAGGAAAACCAATAAGCATTTGTAGTCTATTGAACCCTTGGACAGTTAATAGGGAGTCAGGCATACTATCTTCTAGTAGATCCACCCCATATTTGTAGGATGAAAGTAGAGAGATTACTAGTGCACTAAGTCTAGTGCAAGGACTCTTAAGTTTTGGACAATTAGATGATGATACTTCAGAGTTAGGCGTAGTTTTCTCTCTCTGTTCCTGTGTGCGTACTTTGTGTGAATTCCTGAGAGTCACCAAATATGGCAGATACACAGAGATTGAGTCTTGATAAAGCTATGACTATGGTCGATGGTTATGACCATCTTTCATAGAGTCCTTAGCTGAAGGAGGGTAATAGTGTCAAAGGTCAGAAATACACCTGTCTTATCCATTCCTTCCCGGTGCCGAGAATAGGCACTTCCACCAAATAAGCCACACAATACCCTCTTGATCATCATCATCCCTAATATTGCCTCATAAATAAAAGTCTATATCGTGTTGTGTTGATTAATAAAGAAAGAAAAAGAAAAGAAAGAGAAGAAGAAACAGAAAGAGAAAGAAAAGAAAAAAAAAGTGAAAGTGAAAAGAAAGAAAAAGAGAGAGAAAAGAAAAAAGAAAAGAGCCCAGGATTATAATTTTATCATTGTAGCATTGTTTCTGAGGCAATGAAAATACTTATCGCAATCCACCAAATATTACCCATACCTACCTTTTAGTATTTCTGATCGCCCGAATACTAGTTGAGGACTCTAACTTAGTTGTAGTGTTATTAGGACTTTAGTTGAAGTGTGAATGCCATGTGAGACCACCAAACAGTTGGTACACTTACTAAATCTAGCAAGATTTGTGATCTCAGAAAGAAAAGAAAGAAAAGAGTGAGCGCCCAGGAACATCAAGAGAGCATAGTTATTTAGCCTCTCTTCGAGTTGACTTGTCTAATTGTCTAGAAATCTAGAGTTTATAGTACTAGACTACATGTAGCACCAGATGAGTGTGTGCCACCAAATACAAATCCATTCTACTCGATATCTCCTACCTAAGCCAAATGCCAGGGTCATATTACAGATTATCTTCTGCTTTATCCCCGAGGGAAGTAGTTGCCTATCGCGACAGCAATATTTACCAAGGGTGAAGTACGAACTCCCAATGCGAATTGGCTCTTTCACGTGAATCTATTACTTATGCTATCATCACTTCACATTTGTCTAGATCTCTAAAGTTTTGAAATAAGAAAAGAAGAAATCTTCTGATTACTTTTATTATTTTTCATTTTTGCTAGGGACTAGCAAATCTTAGGCATGAGAGTATTTGACGAGTCCATTTTAATGGACTATTGTTACGCCTAAGTTAACTTTAGTCTTACCTTTTAGGTTTGTTAATAACTACATTAAGTTATAGAATGTTTGCAAGCACCGTTATTTAAGTTTACATCTATTTTATTGCATTCTTTAACTTAATATGTAATGATTTTATGTTTTGTTGTTGTAGGTATAAAGTTGAAAAAGAACAAGAGGGGGTGAAAGAAATTTACCCCAACAACTGCCTCACCCAATCTTCGGCGGCCTCAACACCCCCAATAGCCGCCGACCAAAATTAGAAAAGGAGTTTTGAAAATCCCTTGAGAGGTGGAGAGAGGAGATAAAAGAGGGACTTGCACAGGAGAGGAGGATCTTCGGGTCATCTTCTTCTCCCTCTGGCAGGGACCCAATTGTGAGAGGAGCGTGCACTGTGGGAAGATCGCTTGCATTGTGGACAATCACCGCCTTCCACACCCTGCACCGTGCCCTGCAAGCCGCCCACAAGCCAGCACTCGCCCGCAGGCACTGCATCCACCGCACCCATCCAGTCTGCAGGCACTGCACCCCATCTTGCACCCGCGCACCTGTGCATCATTGCTGCTACCAAGTGCCTACAGGCACTCAGCGCCCTTGCACGCCACCTTCCATCACTTTCCACCGCCCGTAGGCACTGCCTCCATGCTATCCCGCAGGTGCTCAAGCCAGCACCGCCCACAGGTGCTGCCACCATGCCAGCACTGCGTGCCCTCTCCAAGCCCGTAGGCGCTGCACCACAGGCATGCGGCGCACCCCACTCTATGTGCTGCCCTCTCAGTACCCTTGCAGGCATTGCTTCAGACCTCCTCACACCACCCTGCAGCCGCACAACCACACGACCCCACGTGCCTAAGCGGCCTGCAGAATGCCTTGCGCGCGCACGTGACCAGTACGCAGCCGTGTGGGCTACAGCAGTGACACCATCCTCTTCATGCACGACCTCCTCCTCCAACAGGCTGGCGGGCCTTCTCCTCCGCTCGATCACCACCGGCCACCTCCAGCTACCGCGTCACTGTCGTTGTGTAGCCCTCGTCGAGGCACACCTCCCCGTCGAGTCTTGCCGCCAATGGTGCATGGCTGCCCATGCGAGGAAGAGAGAGGAGAAATCCTCTATTTTTGTCTCAATTAAAAATTACATTCAATGCCATTTCCAATTATATATTCATATTTTATTCAGGCCACATTGCATTGATGCACTCAGACTTTCCTGAAATTACTTTACTTGTGTTATGTGCATGATTCTACAATGAATTTCAAATCAAATTTGCATGCAAGTTGAATTTATATGATATGCCATTACACATGCATCATATGCATATTTTTGGAGCTCAATTCCTGACATGAAAATTGCATAACTAGCCCTAAACTTTTAAAGATATTGCAAGCTCCATTTAAAATAGCATATTCCTCGCATTAAAGTCACGAAAGTGTCTGCGAATATTATATTTCTCTTCTTGTGCATTTATTGGTCTATTCCTCCCTGTCGATATGACATCTTTACTGTGGTTAAAATTGATATTTAGTTTTGATTGAGAGATTTCCACCACATTAATTACAATGACATATCTTGTATTGCTATCATAAGAAAGCGAAAATCTCTTCGTCACAAGCCCTCTCTCTTCTTCTTCTTCCCATCTTCTCTACTTCCATCTCTGCACCTCCGTCTGAAGCAGTCGTTGGGCCACCCCAACAGATTGTTGGTGCTCTTCCCAACCTCTCCAAAAGGCCACCACGAACCACCCGTGGTGCCCTCGTTCTGTTACATATGTTGTTTACGTTTATGTTAGAATTTGTTTAGTTAGATGTATGCAATTCATGTTCAAACTCTTTGATTGATATATATATACTACGATATTGTGTCTATACTATTTAGTACTTATATTTAGAACAAACACATGAAATCAAAAGTATTTTCTGCCTCCCTGTGATAGATTAGGACTCACCAATTCTGGTAATTATTTGCTCGAGACGTACTTCGCGCCATACTACAACGCACTAATTTTCTATGCTATCTACTCCACTAGCAAGCGACACTTATATATATGACTATACATATATTATACAGTGTGGATGTTCCAATCTAAAGCTCCATCTTCTTCTTGTCATTCACCTGCACCACCCCTTCTTCTCAGTTTCCTATAGGGAGGGAAACTGTGAATTATCTTTCTGTGACACCACAACCACCACAATTTGACTATTCATTTGCATATCCTTCACTGGTTAAAGGAACATTTGTTCCTCCGTACACTGAATTCTCTGCACCTCTTGGAGCTTCAGAGGAGCTCCACGCCATTCACAATGACCCATATTCACAAACCTATAACCTTGGATGGTGTAATCATCCAAATTTCTCATGGTTGGAAAATTCACAATGACCTAATTTCGAACGACCATCTGCACCACCACTTCAAAACTCAATCCGAGCACCACCTCCACCATCACAACAACATGGGTATTGGTCGCGAAAAAGCATGATTTGTTAAAACAAGGTTTTTGGTCGTTACAACACTCTAATCCAGTCGCTTCTAAAATTTGTAATTACCGAGTACTTGGAGAGCATTTGGGTCGTTCCAAGGGAGGTAGAAATGCAACTACAAAATCTCTTGCTCCACAAATAGAAATTAACTTTCTTTTTGTGTTTTGAAATATATAATTTTTAGGGTTTTAAATATGGGCAAAAGTGATTGTGGAGAAGACGGAAATTAGAAATACTAGTAACAAGGCAACAAGTGCCTTGTTTCTCCAACTCACTCCAAGCACGAAAGGCTTGGAGTAATGGAAGAATAAGACAAAACAAGAAAGCAACACAAGCTAACTAAAGAACAGTAGAGGAATGCTTCTTTACACAAAAATTATTTTACAAATGGGGTTGGAGAACTCACAAGTGAGAAGGATTCTCACTTGTAATCTACAACACAAAAGCGAACACTACACTATAATGCAAAAATACAAAAAGTAGAGGAAAGCTTATGATGAAGAAAGTGATGCTACTACAGAACTCCCACTCCAATTTTGGTTGCCCCAGAATCAAAGCAAGCTTTCTCCTAGATTTTCTCCTCTTGGCAAGCCCTAGGTGGGGTGTGCTTGGCTTGTCCTAGAGTGGAAGGTTTCCACTCTTGAACTCCTCCTTAGGGTGGACATGGAGCAACCTATATGCTCCTCCAGCTAGACATCCTCCTTGTGATGTAAACACGTTTACACTACTTAAGATGTCTATTTATGCATGTTCTTAAGCATAGGATTGCATTACATGCTATAAATATTGCATAACATGCATCATCTTGCATTTAGAGTAGTTTGAATAAAATGGAGGTTAATTCTCTCCTTTTATGTTCATGGACAGGGCAAATTTTTCATCGAGGCCTCGGATCAAAGATTCAACTGTACAGATGTGATCAGGGTGACGATTGGAGTTCAACGACTCCAAGATCGCCCTAATCAGGCATCTGTAGCATCAGATAGAGACCAGGGAACCCTAAAGGATTAAGGGCCAAGAAGGTGTGAATCTGCACTTCAAACAACAAATCTGACCACACGAATGGATTTGGATCGACGATCGCAGCCTAACGGCATGAAAATCGACTCAATCCGACAACCGTGGCACCATCTACATCATCCAGAAGATGGACGGCAAAGATGGCGCCATGTGGCACCATCTCAGCCATCCAACCGGCCCTCAAGACCGTCGCTACCTCTCCAAAGGAAATCCAACGCATGATCTGGGCCATTGGATCTTCATCTAATGGCTATGGATGTGCGTGCCCGATTTCATCCGCGTGACCATCTCGCCGACGCAGCACAGCGGGCGAAGGCTTTATCGTGAGTGGGCGACGCTCGTTTGAAATGAAAGAAGCGAGCGAGCGGTGCAGACGAGCGGGCGCGATTGACTGCTTGATTGCGATCAAACGGTCGCACGTGCCCAATCCACCCCACAAGCTATTGCACGCCCGCGTGTGACATGGGATCGTACGCGGGCGAGCGTGTGCTGAGGAGCGGGCGAAGGCATGACTTAAGCCTTCCGATCTCACGATCGGACGACTGAGAGCGGCTGGACGTGTACGCGTGCTACACATGTGGCCAAGCGAGCGGGCGTGCGTGCACTGCCCACTACGCCCACGTTCGGACCTTTAGTGGCGGTTTTATCCATCACTAAAGGTCCTGAATTAATGTTTTTAAAATTGGAATGACCAAATTGCCCCCACTCATTGCAATTATAAAAGGAGACCCCCTCCACATGAAATTCTCATCCCTTCCTCCTCTTCTCTACCTCTCCAAAGGTCAAGAGAAGCTTGTCCCACACCCGGAATGCTCCTCGTGAGATAAAGTCAAATTTTCGTCCCCCTTTTCGAAGCAAATCCCGCGACGATGACGATGTGCTACACCATTATCATTCCTCCCACCTTGATCCCGTTCTTCCGCTCCATCCTTCTTCATCCAGGTGGCATCTCGTCCGACTCGTCCTCCAAGCAGTCGTCGAGGAGAATAACTTCTTTCTCCCATTCTTCTTTATAGCTTTCTAGTGTAGAATTTTCCTGCTTTCTAGTGTAGCTAATTTCCCACTTTATAGTGTAATTCTTATTTGGTTTTATTGTATAAACATTTTGAATTATTGAATGCATGTTTCCTCTCTCTCTCCCTTTTGTTTAGTCTGATTGTTGTTATGGCTTCATTGTAATTACATCACCTCACTTTTCAAGAAAAATTCTAAAAAAATATAATTGCAAATATAGATTGACGTAGCCTCCTTGTGTTCGACCTGGGATTTTTATTCCGGTATAAATTTTATTTGTTGAACACGAGTTCTTCGCTTTCATACTACAACGACAGGTTTTTTCAAAACAAAACACGTTAGTGTAGCAACCCGAGCATTCAACACCTTGCCTGGCTGATCTTCTAGTTGGTGCGGGCACTAGATAGAAGAAGAGGAAAGGGTGAAGGCACCAAGGGGGTGGGTGTATGCCCCCTTAATCTTCCTCCTCTTCTTTTCTTCTCCTTGGTTGTGGGTTTGGTGGAATATTGGTGAATGTATGCTTGTGAGTGTGTAGCCAAAGGTGGTTGGCTATGGTAGTTATGGGTGATATATGTAGAGTTGTAGGAAGGGGGTAGGAGTGGTTAAGAGGGGACAGTTAGGATGGCTAATAGATGGTGGTTAGGAGATGCAGGGCTAAGGTAGATGGTGCCAATATGGAGGGGCACCTAATGGTTGGTACCATCTTTTGGTGGGAAATAGGGTTAAGGGTTGGTAAGGTGTGTTGTAGGGCTAGGATTGGCTTAGATATGGTGGTTATGTGATGGAGGGCTAAGGTGGGTTGGTGACAACTTAAGGGGTGTATGGAGGTGGAGCTAAAGAGGGGGGTGGCACCAACCTAAGGTTTTAGAAGGAGATCATTTTGGCACCTAAAGTGGATGGTTAGGATGGGTCAAATAGGTGGATGAAGGGTGGATATGTAAGGGAGAGTTGGCACCAACTTAGGGTAGGTTAAGAGGTGGTTATGGTGATGGAGAGGTGCTTATTTTTGGTGACAAGATGATTTTCTAGAAGGGGGATTAGGTGGATGGTGGAGATAGGTTTAAGGGAAGATGGAAGGTGGAGATGGAGGCTATGTTGTGGCACCAAAATGGGTGGAAGTTAAGGTGGTTTTTGGCGGCACCTTTAGGTGGCTTTTGGTGGTGGTTGTTGGACCAAAAGATGCCTCAATTTGGTACCAAATTGAGGGGATGTGAGTGGAGTTAATGTGTAGGTTGGATGGCCATGTTGGTGGAGCTAAGTAGGAGGGCGATGGTGAAAGGCGCGCTTTGTTAAAAGTGGGTTTTTAATGTCGTTGTAATGCATATCATTGCAATCAACTTTTACTATTTATAATACCTAGATAGTTGAGTATCTAGGGTCGTCCAAGGAGGCCAATTTGTTAATCACATGAATTGGTTCTCTCTCTCACCTCTCAAATCAAAACATATATTTTTGTGATTTTCATTTTGTTGATTTTATATTTCTCAAAACAATCGGGCAACGAAACGCATGGTGGTAATTATGCTAATGACTACACCTATCACTAATCCTAAGTGACATGGATGAGTCTTCTCTTCTAAGCACTTGCCTAGGGTAATTAGAAGAAGAAGATGTGGTGCACTAATAAACTAATAGTAACATGAAAGACACACTAAGTTAGAAAGCATGAAATTGAAGGCAATAGACAATTTTGTATTACTAGCAAAGCAAGGGACAAGTAGCTGAATGCTTCTTACAACAAAAAGAAAAACTACACTAGATAATACAAAGAAAATAGAGATGAAGAAAAATCCTCTAGAGATGGTGAAGAAGGAAAGGTCCTTGCTCCAAGCTCAATAGCTCCTATGCTTGAAAAGAATTCTTCCTTTCTTCTGATATGATGACTCCTCCAAGCTTTCCCCCAATGTGGGTATCAACCACCTTGCTCCTCCTCTTGCATGGACATCCCCTTAGTGTTGAAGATCTCCCCCTTTGGCGTGGCTATGGGAGAAGAAGGAGAGGAAGAAGTCACCAAGGGGGCGGGTGTGTGCCTGCTTGATCTTCTTCTCTTCTTCTTCCTCCTTGGCGTAAAGATGGAACCTAAACTAAATGAACAAGATGGAACCTAACTAATGGAAAGGGGTTGATCCAATGGTGGTAGTTAGATGGGATAAATATAGGGTAGGAAGGTGGTGGTTGGCATGGCCTTAGGTGGATAGTTAGGATGGCTTGATGGGAGGTGGTTAAGGATCCAATGGGGAGGGTTTATTGGCACCAACCAAGGGGATGTGAAGCGGGTTTGAAGGTGACTTTTGTTTGCTGAATATGGGGTGGAAGAACACCTATTTTTGGTGCCATTTTTTTCTTCTAGAAGGAGGTGTTTTTGGCACCAAAAGTAAACGGTTGAGATGGGTTGGTTGATGATGTGTAGGGTGGTGATGTGGGCTTATTTTGGTGCCAAAAAGGGGGAGGTGGTTATGGCTATTTTGGCACCAAAAATAGGTGTCTCTTGGTGGTTGTTGAGGAGGCAAAGAGTGCCTAGTTTTGGCGCCAAGTTAGTGTGGGAGTAGGGTAGCTTAGTTGGACTAGGTTTAGGGTTATTTGGTAGAGCTTAGGTAGGTAGATTTTAGGGTTATGTAAGGGTGCCAAGGAGGTGATTAGCTGAGCTAAGCTAGCTTATCTAGCTTAGCTAGTAGGGAGTAGGGTTGGATGCAGAGGGAGCTAGGGTTTTGAGGGAGAAGAGCTGGAGGTAGCTAGAAGGAGCTACATTGGAGTTGATCTCTACTGAAGGGAGCTATAGTAGAGCTTAGTAGCTAGCTTAGCTAGCTAGTTCTTTGCTAGCAATTAAGCCAAGCTAATTTGAGCTGGATTCTTCTAATCTGGATTGAGGTGACTTGGGTTTGGCCTTCTTGGAGAGTACCTAGCTAGCTGGAGTAGCTAGCTTAGGTCAAGTTGCTCAACTCAACCAAGTTGAGCTGAGTTAGGTCTCTGGGAGATGGAGTTGAGCTGGCTTGAGCTAGTTGATGACTACTTCAGCTGACTAGATCTTGCTAGTTGATGGTAGTAGCTAGTCCTAGTTAGGTTATGCTTCCAGTGAACTCTTCTGAGCTAGAGGAGCTGGAATGGATTTAGGATCAACCATCTTGAGCTAGTTTGAGCTGCGATGCAACTGAAGTGAGTTGGATGGAGTTGAGGTGAACTAGATTGAGCTACCATTCAACTAATATGAGCTGAATGGAGCTAGGGATGAGTTATCCATCTAGAATGAGCTAGGATCCAACTGAGATGAGTTGGATCTAGCTGGGATCCAGTTGAATTGGGAATCTTCTTCATCTTCTGCCATCTTGAGTTCCAAGGTATGTGGGATCTGACTCTCTACTTATCCTTGACACTCAAATAAACTCATAAAAAAGATAATAAAATGCAATGCATGCCTATCCTAAGTAAATGGCTAAATGCAGTCTGAAAACCCATTTGCAGAGTTAAAATCCTAGGGTGTAAGAATGATGATAAACTGACACTTATCAGGGGGGTCGGCCATGGAGTGGAGTAGTACGGGTGAGGTTAGGTAAGCTAGCTTAGCTACTGGAAGAGTAGAGGGAGCCACGGTTTAGCTGAAAGACAGTAGCCAGGAGCCGTAAAAAGTATATCTTGAGCTGAGGCAAAATGCCCAGAGCTAATGATGGTTGAAGAGGTCTCCTTAGGAGATCAACTACTCAACTTAGCAAGCTAATTTTTTTGCTAGCAGCTAAACTTGAGTAGTAGATCTATGTTGAGCTGGCCTCAACTTATCTGGAGCTGGGTTGAGTTGGACTTGCTTTTGTTGGGAACTCCCGAGCTAGCTTAGCTACTAAGTTGACAGGTAGTAGCTAAACTAAAGGGAGCTAAAAGTTGCCAAGAGCTGAGTGGAGTTGGGGAGAGCTGGGTTGGAATTGGAATGAACTCCTGTCAACTAAGTTGAGCTAGCTTAAGCTCCCAATGAACTTATTGGAGCTAGGATAAGCTAAACTCAAGTTGAGTTAGATTTGAGCTAAGTTGAGCTGAGTCAGGCTACCCTGACCTATTATCCAGCTGAGATGAGCTAAATGGAGCTGGAATGACCTAAACCCAACCTAGTTGAGCTGATATCTAGTGTTGATGAGCTAGATTCAACTAGGGTTCAGCTGAATTGATCTTCTTCTTCACCTTCTACCTTATTGAGTGCTAGGATTTAGGGGTCTGGTTATTTGTTTTTCCTCAACACTCAAGTAAACATGTTAAAAACACAAATTATACAATGCATGCCTAACCTAAGTAATGCCTAAATGCAACCCAAAAACCCATTTACGGAGTTAAAATCTTAAGAGCTAGATTAGTTTTAGGGCATAAGAATGATGATAAATTGGCATTTATCATACCTTCATGCTTATCTTTTTTTTTGGCTTATATCTTTTACTTAGAATTGTGATCTTAAGGAGGAAGGGAAAAATGAGAGAGAGAGGAAGAGAGGGTGGATGGCGTCGGGCGGAAGGTGGCGGCGGCGTGGAAGCGGCTAGGGATGAGGAAGGGGGTGAATGGAAGACGTGGAGGTCGAGGAACTGGAGGAGAAGAGAGAGGGTCTGGCAGGAGCGGGTTGGTAGGATGACTGACAACTACCGAAGAAGGCCTTGGAGGAAAACCAACTGCGACGTCTTGTGCTTCAGATGTCGACAAAGGGGGCAATTGGCCATGATCTGCAGAAACCCTTTAATCTGCCTAACGTGCAGGGGTGAAGGACACAAATGTGACTCTTGCACTAGGAGGAAACCGCCACAAACAAAGATGGCCTCTTTGCGCCCTGGCTAGGTAACGATGAAGGAGGCCCGACTTCCATCTCCGCCGGTGCTTGGTAGACATTCAATTGAAGTGGAGATGCCACTATCTGAGGAGATATCTTCTGCGGAGATCATGCTGAGGGGTGCTATGATTGGTGAGATTATGGCAGGTAAACCCTCGATCGAAAAATTTCAAAATCTGGTATGTTCCCTACAACCTCTGTCTGTGGGCTGGAAGGTTGCTATGTTGTCTTAATCTCACTTTCTAGTCTTCAGTTTGAGGATGATGGATGTGGAAAGGCTGAGATTTCGATCGAGCTCTTTTGAAGATATTAGTGTGATCTGGAGAATGGTGTCCCCTTTTGATGGGGCTCTCCCTGATCGACCTCCTCAAAGGATGGGTTCTAGGAGGGTGGTTCTTGAGATCAATGGACTGCCATTGCACCTGAGATCTAAGGGAGTTGTTGCCAAGATGGTTGCAGGCTTTGCTTCCATCTGTGAAGGGTCTGAAGTCATGATTGGAGAAGGGGACATCCGATCACTTAGAATTGAGGCTGATGTCTTTAAGGCTGGCTCGGTTCCTGATAGGGTGACGATTAGATGTGGGGGCTCCTCATGGCTTATTCGCCTAACAGTGGCTGGACAAGTATTTGTGCATTCAGAGCATGGGCAGGTTATGACATCTGTGGCTAGCTCTAAGGAGATGCAATAGGATGGAAGGGTGGGCCACACTTTGCCAGATGAAGCCCCTGAGTCCAAAAAGAGAAAGGACTATCATCAGGGCTATGCAGAGGACTTAATGCATATGGAAGATGTTAGTGCCTTAGGAGGATGCAGCCAAGTCTTGGTAGCTAAAGGTGATGGCTATATGGATGATGCTGATGCTTTTGAGATAGACTCAGAGGTCCCTAGCAGTAAAGTGGAGGGGAAGACAGGCATGGAAATTTTACTTAGCAATGACAGCAGAGCCCTCAAAGAGATTAATTAGGTGCAGTTCATAGTCCCAGCTGATTTGAAATTTGGTAGTGGATCTAATCAGAAAAGGGGGGTGGGTCGATCCCCTTATATGCTCAGAAGGAGAAGGAGAACCTATCCACCATTGTGGAGCAGACCATTGCAAATTCGATCATGGTTGAGTATGTGGGCAGTTTGGCTTAAGGGGATCAACCTGGCATGGAATGAGACTGTTAACTTGGAATGTGCATGGGCTGCATAATAAGGTAAGAAGGACTTCCTTGTGTAGATACCTTTCTGAATGGGAGATTGATTATTCTCTCATCCAAGAGACACTTGTGGAGGTGGAGAATGGTAAGGTATGGGAATTGTTTAAGCAGTCTGGACGTGTAGATGTTGTGGTGAAGGGTGCAGCTGGCAGATCTGGTGGAATGGCTATTTGGTGGAGAAATTCTTGTCTCATGGTAACTAAAGTCATTTGTGATAGGCATGTGCTTACTTGCAGATGTCAATCTCCTCAAGGAGATTTGGAATGGTATGTATCATGCATTTATGGCCCATGTGCGGCTGTAGATAGGGTCGGTCTCTGGGAGGAACTATTTGTAGTGCATCAAAGGGTTCAGGAGGTTCCTTGGCTTATAGGAGGTGACTTTAATTGTCGCCTATCAGGTGATGATAGACCTAGGGGTAGGATGGAAAGTTCAATGGCTAGCTTTCAAATGGCTATGCAGAATCTGGGAGTCACAGAATATCCTATTAGTGGAGTTGAATTTACTTGGAGAAATGGCAGTGGATAGTCATCTAGATTGGATAGATTCTTTGGAAGTCCAAGCTTGCTGGAGAGGCATCAATTATCGGCAGTTATCAGCCTTGATAGGCCCTTCTCTGATCACACTCCACTAGTGTGGGATAGTGGGACAAATTCTGACATTGGGTTATATTTCAAACTCAAGAAGTCCTGGTTTAGGGAGGAGGGCTTTGTGTAGATGGTAACTCATTGGTGGCAGAACAAGGCAGTGCAAGGTTCTGCCACACAGCACCTAGCTTCAAAGCAGACAGGTCTGTACTCCATGTTGGAAGAATATGGACAGGCAGTGGCACTGATCAGAGAAAAAAGGAGGAAGGAGGCATTAGCAGTGATCAGAGAATTGGACTTGAAGGAGTGCAGGCAGCCTTTGAATCCACAAGAACAGCAGCAAAGACAGCAGATGCAGTCAGCAGTGGGGGAGGAGGATCTAAAAAGAGAAGTGGACTGGCATGAAAGATCTAGACAATTGTGGCTCAAAGACGGTGATGCTAACATGAAGTTTTTCCATCTCGCGGCCAGTGCTAGGAGAAGATTCAATCTTATCTCATCAATTAAAGTAGATGAGAGAACTACTAATTCTGTTAATGAAATCAGAAGTGAAGCAGGCAAGTATTTCAAAGAACTTACCAAGGCTGCACCAAGAGGCTCTTGGAGAATGGCATCGACTGATTTCCCAAGTGTCTATAGTGATTAGAGAGACATGCTAGTTGCTTCTATCTCTGAACAAGAAACATTGAAAGCAATTAAAGACTTAAATAATGAAGGGGCTCTTGGTTCGGATGGTATTCAAGTATTCTTTTATAGAGAACTGTGGAGTGTTGTCAAAATGGATGTAATGAAGGCTATTCATGAATTTGAACTGGGAAACTCTGGGTTTGAGAGATTGAATAAATCCTATTTGTTCCCGCTACCAAAAAAATCAACTGCGGAGAATTTTTCTGATTATAGATCCATTGCATTTTCAATTTCTATTTATCTTATTATCAGTAAGATTATAGCCAACAGAATGCGGGAGGTACTAAAGGATTTGATAATGCCGATCTAGTCTGCCTTTCTTCCTGGGAGGTTGCTACAGGAATCCTTCATTATGGCGCAGGAGATGGTAATGGGATGGCATAGGAGAAAGACTAAGACCTTTCTATGGAAAGTAGATTTCTCTAAAGCTTATGATTCAGTCTCCTGGTCATATCTGTGGGAAATCCTCAAAAGTAGAAAATTCCCACCTCAATTGATACATTGGGTAAAGAGGTGCATCACGACTGCCTCCTTTGCCCCATTGATAAATGGGAAACCATGCCGAACTTGGATCCAACCCCAATGTGGGGTTAGGCAAGGGTGCCCACTTGCCCCTCTGATATTTAATCTTGCAGTGGATACATTAGCAAGATATGCATGCAAACTAGTAGCTGATGGACTAATAAGGGGGTATTCAATGTCTAATAACAGGGCCTTAGCTCCCATTCTCCAAAATGCAGATGACACTGTTTTTTTTGTCGAAGGGGGGAAGAGGGAAGCACAAGTGCTCTTTTATATGGTTAAGATTTTTTGTGAGATTTCTAGTCTAAGACTTAATGGAAACAAATCTTCCTTGGTCTATTTTGGTATGAATGGAATGATCCAGAATGACATTTCTACCATCTTGGGCACGCCTGTGATCACACTGCCTGTCAAATATTTGGGATTGCCTCTGAAATGCACTAAACTAAGGAAAGTAGATTGGTCCTTTTTGTATGAAAAGGTGGCTACGAAATTGGAGGGTTGGAGTAGTCGCTACCTGAAAAATGGCAGTTTATCATCATTTTTATGCAATAAAACAAACCTAGCACTTAAGATTTAACTCCGCAAATGGGTTTCTGGGTTGCATTTAGGCATAAATTAGGTTAAGCATGCATTGCATTTTTTTTATTGTCTTTTTGATATGTTTTTGTGAGTGTTAGGGATGAACAGATATACAGATCCCTGAAGCCCTAGCACTCAAGAAGGCAAATGGTGAAGGAGAAGCTCAGACTAGCTGGAACTTAGCCTGATCCAGCTCACCACAACTGGAACCTAGCTCACTTAAACTAGGGTTAGCTCATCCCAGCTCCATTCTGCTAATCTCAGCTGAATGGTAGCTCAAGAGAGTCCATCTTAGCTCACCCTAGCTCAAGTCAGCTTAGATCCAGCTCAACTTAGCTGAGTTTAGCTCATCTCAGCTCCCACTAGTCTGTAGGGAGCTCTAGCTAGCCCAGCTGAGTTGACGGGAGTTCACCCCAACTCAGACCCAGCTACATCCAGCTCCACTCAAATCCAGCCAGCTGAGGAAGAACTCATCTCATCTCAGGAAGCTCAAGTCCAGCTCCCAGGGATTCAGTTTAGCTCAACTTAGTTGAGCTAAGCTACCTTAACTGCCTCAACCAGCTTGATCCTCCTCGGGAGCACCAGACCCAGCTCATCTCAGCTCATTATGGTAGAAGCCAGCCACTTTAGCTTGGCTTAGCAGCTAGCAAAGAATTAGCAAGCTAAGCCAGCTAGAGTATCTCCATGCTAGCCTCTTCAGCAGCTGCCAGCTCCAGTTCCAGCTCCATACTTCTCCTCCTCAGCTCCTCTCTTCAAATCCTAGATCCAATACCTCCTCCTCTACTCCATAGCTAGCTAAGCTAGCTTAGCTTAGCTCAGCTTAGCTAGCAACCAGCTCCTTGGCCATCCACCACCTTCAATTGAACCCAAGCTAGCTCCACCAACTTAAGCCCTACCTAAGGTAGCTATCCTACTCATTTTGGCGCCACCTCTTCACCACCTTTCACCCCTCAACTAACCACCAAAAGACACCAAAATTTGGTGCCAAAACTAACCCTAACCACCTCCCTTTTGGTGCCAACATTCAGCCCCTTTCATCCACCCTACACCTACCCACATACCCCATCCTAGCCATCCACATACCCCCTTCTAGAACCCTAAGGTGGCACCACCTAATGGCATTCTAGAAGGTCCATTTTGGCACCAATTCTAAAGGGCACCAAAGCCTTAACTACCCCCCTTAGCACCCCTTAGGTGGCGCCACTTATCCTGAGCCCTAGGATCCCCAAGTACCCCCCGTATCCTATCGTAGCCATCCATTCCAAGAGCCACCTATGCCCCCCTTCCTACACTAGATTTACCCACCTAACTTCCCACATTTTCTTCATCCTCCATTAGTGCATTTTTCTACCTAGACCCACCTACACCTATGGCCAAGAAGAAGGAGTAGAGAAGAAGATTAAAGGGGCACATCACCAGCCCTTTTGGTGCCTTCTTCTCCCCACTCTCTTCAACTTGGGCCATGCCAAGGAGGAGGACTTTTCTACTTCAAGGAGGATGGCCAAGAAAAGGAGAAGGACCTAGGGTGGACATCCACCCTTGGAGAGAAGCTTAGGGCATTCCCCTTTAGGGTTTGCCATGGAGGACATCACCTTGGCGAAGCATAGCAAGGAAGGAGTTGGAGGACTCTTTTCAAGCTTGGGAGCTACCAAGCTTGGAGTAAGAAGCCCTCTTTTTCACCATCTATCTATAGGATTTGTGTTTGTCTTTATTTATTGCAATTTTTCTAGTAGTAGAAGCATTCCTCTACTAGCCTTTTTTGTAAACACTTTTTCATTAATCTATTTGCCTTCTTTGCAATTTCTTTATTTGCATTTCTAATTGCTTTGTTTTTAGCATTCTTCAATCCCTCTCCCTAATTATTCTAGGACTCCACTTGCCTAGAGTGAGCTTAGGGAGAGGCTCTACTTGCCACTTTAGAAGTAGTATATTGTATTGAAGTGTAAGTCACTTTCCCGCCACAATTTCGCAAGTTGCCTTAATTTCAAAAACATAAAAATGATATATTGAGAAGGACCAAAAAGAAAGTTGAGACCTATTTTGTAAGCAAGAGAATCAATTTTGAAACATTTGGCCTCCTTGGACGACCCTAGATGCCCCACTATCTAGGTTTATAAATTTAAAAGCGAAAGCGGATTTATGCATTGCAATGACACTAAATTACCTAATTAACAAACTGGGTATTTTCGCTATCACTTTTTGGCACCGTTGCCGGGGAGGCACGGCTTTGCATTGGTTAATTTTATCTTTCTTGAAGCGGATCTCATCCCCTTCTCTTTCTTCTCTTTCGTGTGTGCAGGAACTAATGTAGGAAGAAAGCGGGAATCTGGAAGTGAGAGCTCAAAGTTCATTTTTTTTCCCACGAAATTCAGGTTGGTTCCTCTTTCTGGTCACATAATTAATTAAAAACTACCAAAATACACTAAACTTGCCTTTCAGGACCCTAAACAACTTGATTAAGTGGAGTGGTGCATTTTAAAATCTATTATTTGCTTGAATGCTTCTTTAACACCACTCCATTGCAAGTATTGGTGTTCTATTTTTCGGGTCTAGATTTCTGTCTGGACATGAAAAATTGATTCCTAACACCACAGGATTCCTAAAATCATAAAATTTCATACAGTGATTCCCAATTAATTTAGGAACATTTGTTCCAAATTTCATATCAATTGGATTTGTATTTAATTTTTAAAAATTCGTGGACTGCAGAGGGGTCACACCCTCTAATCTTTGTGTTTTGCTACTATCCATGAATTTTCAGAATTTTTATACTCACCCAATTTTTGTGAAATTTATCTTTCTGGAATCCTTGTGAAATTTTACACATCATATAAAATCATAATAATTTTCTAAGTCCAAAATACCCATAGGATCATTTCTGGACTTCGACACCAGTACAATTAAAATTTCAAAATAATTATCAAAAAAATTTCTAAAATCTTACAAAAATATTTTCTGGAATCCTTGTTTGATTTCACTCAAGCTAGTTGTGTTGGTTGCATTGTTTGGACCACTATCTATTCAGAAACCCCAAAAATAACTCATTGGTAGTTAAATTTCTATCTTAGGGACAATTGGCTTAGGGTTTCCTTCTTTCTTTTTAGAGACTCAATTTAAAGGAAATATACAATCACCCATACAACTTGTTTTTTCTTTGATTGTGGAATTTCAAACTAGTTTGAAAATTTAACAAAAGAAACCCTAAAAACACATTCAATTAAATTGAATCCTAAAAGACAAATACAAAAAAAAAATTGTGTGACAACTTGATTTTCATTGGAGCCACTCTCCAATTCCTGCACACACAAAAAAATCGAAATAACAAGGCAACAACCCAATAAATGCCCTCCACATTCCATGTGCACTATAGCATCCTAGACCTAATTAAAACTTGTAGCAACTTGACCCTTAAGGCTTCATCAACTTAGGCTTGCTATCTAGGTCTTAAGTTTTCTTTAGTTAGTACCAATTCTGTCATCTATATTTGGTGTTCAGGCTGAAGAGTCGTGTCAAACGACCAGGCACGAGTTTGTACAAGCACTTGGGTTTTTCCCTGGGAAACGTTTTGGTCCAAACCTCCCCTTAAGCAACTTGTCAAGATTTGTTGACAAAATGGGTATTCACTATTGATTACTTATTTCCTACGTAGACCAAGTCTTAGGTTTATTTTTAGGGAGTCACACTTAAGTTAGGTCTAGCTTTGTTTGTTTGATTTACACACTTTCTCTCATCTCTTTCTCTTCTCCTCCCCTCCCATTCTTCCATTTTATGCACGGGCGACGGTCTCAAAATCCGTACTTGGAAGGACCATTTGATTTTGCCCCCCGCGAAAAAGACCACTTTTTCTGTCTTCTTCTCCTTTAAAAAAATGGAAATCCAACAAAATAGGTCGACTGACCCTTCCACTTCCACCTCTAACCTTACCTCTAACCCCACCACTAACCCTAATTCTAACCCTTCCACCCAAAACCCACCCACCTTTAACTTCCCACACTTGGAGCTCCCTAATTTTGAGTTGCCCCAAACACATCAAGACCCCTTGCCTGATCTTTTAAAATTGATGGCTGAACAGATTAATAAATTAAATTCCAATCAACAAACATTGACTAGGAACATCCAAAACCTAGCCAATCAAAGGCCAAATCCACCATCCCGTCAGCAGCCTATTATTCCTCTTAAAGATTTCTATGATCTGTCTTATTATGAGGAACGACTAGGGGTGGTCATGCCAGAGGGGGACTTTGAGATCAAGCCTGCAGTCCTGAACCTAATTAAACACTTTCATGGCCTTTCTAGGGAAGACCCTTTCAGCCACCTTGAAGAGCTGACTCTTCTTGCACAAACAACCCATTCCTGAAATGTGCAAGAAGACATATGGCTGATGCGGCTTTTTTCATTATCTCTTAAAGATAAGGCTGCTTATTGTTTCAAGACCATTGGCCAACCCATCACAACTTGGCCTCAGCTCAAGAGCGCCTTCCTCAAGAAATTCTTTCCCATAGGTCATACCAATTCCCTGCGAAGATCTATTACGACCTTTCAGCAAAAATCTGGTGAGACCTTCCATGATTCTTGGGAAAGATTTCAAGATCTATTAGGTTTCCCGCACCACGAGATTCCTTTATGGCAGCTCGTGCAAATCTTCTATCATGGATTAGAAGATCAAATCCGACATTTTGTCAATGCCTCGTGTGGCGGAAACTTCTTAAATAAAGATGCTGAAAGTGCCTACGACCTATTTGAAGAAATGAGTGAAAACTCATTTAATCAAGCTTCCATGAACACATTTTGTAGAACCCAAAACCCACAGTTCGGTGTTCATGAAATAGGCACTCAATCTATCCCTGTCACCCAAGACGATCTTCAAATGATTGCTCAAAAACTCGACCAGATGCATATTAATCAAAAGAAAATTGAGGAAAGACTGGCCACATCAACTCAAGCTCCACACCCACATCTAACCCAACCTAACTTTCCACGAAGAGAAAATTTGCACAAACTCAACACTACTCCTACTGATTATTCTGAGGTTGCCCATGATTCACTTGGGAATTACAACTATCCAGATCTTAAACCCACTCAAAATATTTCTGCCATCCAGGAGTCCTTTAAAAATTCTTCCAATTGGAAAAATTACCCGAACTACTCCTGGAATAATCAAGTTTCTTCCCAACCATATCATTTTAATGGGTATGGGTCGAATCCAATCTTCCATCCTGGGCCATCTCAACAAGACATCATTGCCCAGATGATGCGAACCTTGCAAGAAATGCAAACAAAAATGACGGAAGTAACCCGCACCATCATAAATCTAAACAATCAGATTGGGGTTACTCCCACGCAAAGACCTGCAGGACATCTTCCATCCCAACCCATGCCCAACCCTAATCACCAAGGGAACCTTTATATGGGTAGAACTCCACACTATCCGAATCAACCTCCTGCTAATCCACCACCTCAGCAGCCCCCCAGGTTTCCGCAATCACAGGCCCCCCCACCTCCTCCAAATAATAACCCGACTGCACATGCAATTACTTTGAGGAGTGGGAAAATCACCACTGATCCCGGGCCTTCACACAAACTTGCTGAAATACCTGTACAAATTGACTCCCCACCTCCCCATCAGGAAGAAAAAGAAATACAGAAATCTCAAGACAAGATTCCTATCCCTTTCCCACAAGCTATCCACCCCACCACCAACAAAAAAAAGAAATCTGAGCCCACTATAGAAGAACTCATGGATCTATTTGGGCAAGTTCATATTAATATTCCTCTACTAGATGCCATCAAATATATACCTGCCTATGCCAAATTTTTGAAGGAGATTTATACTTCTAAAAGGTAGGCCAAAAATCTAGGACATGTACATCTTTCGAAGACAGTAAGCTCTGTCATACAGAGTAGGCTGCCTCCTAAGATGAAAGATTCGGGGGCGCCTTTAATTTCTGTAATTATTGATGACACTACCTTTAATCATGCCCTCCTTGATCTTGATGCCTCAGTTAATATTATTCCCACGAGTTTATTTGAAGAATTTCAGATCGGTGAATTAAAACCTATCGAGGTTACCCTGTAATTAGCCGACTGATCTACAATCAAACCTCGTGGGATTTTCGAGGATGTTTTGGTCAATGTCCAGAATTGTGTCTTCCCTGCAGACTTTCTGGTTCTTGACATTGAGGTACCTGAATCATTACTGGACTCCCCAATAATCCTTGGACTCCCTTTTTTGGCCACTGCAAAGGCAAATATCAATTGCCACACAGGCAAAATGGATATCACTTGTGCAGGCCAAACTATCACTTTAGATATTTTCAAATCCTCCAGGAGATTCCATGGTGATAACTTTTTTGAGGACTCAGATACTGAAATTTCCAATATGGTGGAGGAGACAATGTTAATAGATACTCTTACCGACCATAATTTTTTTGAGGACTCTGATTCAGAATCAGTGGTCGGCGAAATCTGTGATTTGGAGACTTGTCTTGACCCCAAATTTATTCCTGATGCACCCCTTAAGCACCCTAACCCACCCACTATTCGCGCACCTAATTTTTCCACACTAACTTCACCCAATCCTCACCATCCCTTCCCCAACTCCTTTCTTACGGGCCTACCACCAACCCTGCCTGAGTTTGGCATCCAACCTGATTTAAAACCATGGCCAGACTCGAGCTGCACTTATCATTTTCCATCCAACTTTGATCCCAATATTGCTACTAATCAATTTTCTAGGGATCTAGAAGAAGACACCTTTTTTGCGGGCATCCAAGTGTCCAACTATTTACATGATTTTTCGTCTTCCGTGCATACCTTTCACGCCCGACTGAATAGCGTAAAAGATAGCACTGGATGGGAGGTAACCCATCATTCTTTCCTGCTTTCCTTTTTTCTTCTTTTTTCAGGTTTTGATCATCCTAAACCCGACCATTCCTTTATGGCAGCTCCTTTTTCCCTCCTAATGCATGAGGACATGGCATATCTTAAGCATGGGGGAGTGTTTTCAAATTTTGGCGATCGATTTAGGATGTTCAAAACCTAAAAACATGCATTTTTCTTTAATTTATTTCCTTCTTGCATACCAAAAAAAAAATGATGAAAAACTTTTTGAGGAAAAAGATTTTGAAATCAGGACTACAGTTGAAAAACTCACTTTTGGTATAATGGGATTTAATCTTTAACAAACTAGGGATGAGGATATAGATCTGAACATTAGAATTTCAGGGTCTATTTCTAGACTAGATCAGATATCCTTCTCTAAAATTCCACCTGAACTCATGATAGTTCAGGTGACTTGATCCTATTTTATAATACAAAAAGTATTTGACTTAGTTTCTGATTCAAAAACTTACGTGTCTTGAGAAACTTCTTGTGTCAATTTTCACACACAAGCCAACACTTAAAAACAACTAAAAATTTGAAAAACTCCCTTGTTTGGATTTAGTAAAAGTCTGAAGCAGATCATTGGTTTGAGTTCCCACCGCAGAGAAGGAGGAAAATGCCTCCTTTGAGGATGCGATGTTAACATGTTACCACCTCGGCGCTGCTCCATATCTATATTTCATATCTTTAGATGAAGCATTAAAGTGCATTTTAGCAGCTCAAGTGTCTTGGACGGTGCTCTACCTATAGTGTCGGAGTAAGAGCTTGAGTTTGCTTGGAGCACCCCTTTGCACCACATCGTGTTTTGGGGTTGCGAGCTCCTGGGTGGTGTCATGGACAGTGCTATCCCGAAGTACTGGCGCCAGAGCCCCCTCGAGGAATGGTAACGGGAATGATGATCCCTACACATCTGTTGTAAGACTAAGCTAAAAATAAGCATGGGGGAGAAAAAAAAAGTAATAAAAAATAAATTAACACACCCTTATAAATGTTGGCTTTTCACAAGCACAGACACAAGATTTTAAAGGATTTTGCAAGTTGCGAATCAGATTCATGAGCTAGAAATATCCTAAAAGCAAAAATTTCAAGTCATCTGAATTAACAAGGGGTCAATTTGTGAATTTTCCGGAGGATATATTGATCCTGTTTTGTTTAATGGTTGGATCCAAAAGCAAATCTTGATTTTTATCTTTAACAAATCCTGTACCTCCTGTGTTTAGATCAACCAAGGTCCCTTAATTTCTTTTTCTCCTCAAAAGTCGAAAAAATAAGATTTCCCAAAAATTCCATTTTCCAAAAAAAAAAACTGAAGTTTTGCTAAGAGACTAGCAAAAAGATAAGCATGGGGGTGTGATAAATGCTAGTTTATCATCATTCTTATGCATTAAAACAAACCTAGCTCTTAGGATTTTACACCGCAAATGGATTTTTGGCCTGCATTTAGGCATAAATTAGGTTAGGCATGCATTGCATTTTTTTATTATCTTTTTGATATGTTTTTGTGAGTGTTAGGGATGAATAGATATACAGATCCCAAAAATCGTAGCACTCAAAAAGGCAAATGGTGAAGGGGATGCTCAAACTAGCTAGAACTCGGCTTGATCCAGCTCACCACAGCTGGAACCTAGCTCACTTAAACTAGGGTTAGCTCATCCCAACTCCATTATGCTAATCTCAGCTGAATGGCAGCTCAAGAGAGTTCATCTTAGCTCACCCTAGCTCAAGTCAGCTCAGATCCGGCTCAACTTAGCTGAGTTTAGCTCATCTCAGCTCCCACTAGTCCACAGGAAGCTCTAGCTAGCTCAGCTGAGTTGACGGGAGCTCACCACAACTCAGACCCAGCTACATCCAGCTCCACTCAATTCCAACCAGCTGAAGAACTCATCTCAACTCAGGAAGCTCAAGTCTAGCTCCTAGGGATTCAGCTTAGCTCAACTTAGTTGAGCTAAGCTACCTTAATTGCCTCAACCAGCTTGATCCTCCCTGGGAGCACCAGACCCAGCTCACCTCAGCTCATTATGGTAGAAGCCAGCTCACTTTAGCTTGGCTTAGTAGCAAGCAAAGAACTAGCAAGTTAAGAAAGCTAGAGTAGCTCCATGCCAGCCTCTTCAGCAGCTGCCAGCTCCAATTCCAACTCCAGACTTCTCCTCCTTAGCTCCTCTCTTCAAACCCTAGCTCCAATACCTCCTCTTCTACTCCATAGCTAGCTAAGCTACCTTAGCTTAGGTCAGCTTAGCTAGCAACTAGCTCCTTGGCCATCCACCACCTTCAATTCAACCCTAGCTAGCTCCACCAACTTAAGCCCTACCTAAGCTAGCTATCCTACTCATTTTGGTGCCACCTCTTCACCACCTTTCACCCCTCAACTAATCACCAAAAGACACCAAAAGTTGGCGCCAAAACTAACCCCAACCACCTCCCTTTTTGCGCCAACGTTCAGCCCCTTTCATCCACCCTACACCTACCCACATAACCCATCCTAGCAATCCACATACCCACCTTCTAGAACGCTAAGGTGGTGCCACCTAATGGCATTCTAGAAGGCCCTTTTTGGCACCAATTCTAAAGGGCACCAAAGCCTTAACTACCCCCCTTATCACCCCTTAGGTGGTGCCACCTATCCTTAGCCCTAGGATCCCCAACTACCGCCCATATCCTATCCTAGCCATCCATTCCAAGAGTCACTTATGCCCCCCTTCCTACACTATATATACCCACCTAACTTCCCACATTTTCTTCATCCTCCATTAGTGCATTTTTCCACCTAGACCCACCTACACCTACGGCCAAGAAGAAGGAATAGAGAAGAAGATTAAAGGGGCACATCACCAGCCCTTTTGGTTCCTTCTTCTCCCCACTCTCTTCAACTTGGGCTACGCCAAGGAGGAGGAATTTTCTACTTCAAGGAGGAAGGCCAGGCAAAGGAGGACCTAGGGTGGATGTCCACCCTTGGAGAGAAGCTTAGGGCATGCCCCTTTAGGGCTTGCCTTGGAGGACATCACCTTGGCATAGCATAGCAAGGAAGGAGTTGGAGGACTCTTTTCAAGCTTGGGAGCTACCAAGCTTGGAGCAAGAAGCCCTCTTCTTCACCATCTATCTAGAGGATTTGCATTTGTCTTTATTTATTGCAATTTTTTTAGTAGTAGAAGCATTCCTCTACTAGGCTTTTTTGTAAAACACTTTTTCATTAATCTAGTTGCCTTCTTTGCAATTTCTTTATTTGCATTTCTAATTGCTTTGTTTTTAGCATTCTTCACTCCCTCTCCCTAATTATTCTAGGCCTCCACTTGTCTAGAGTGAGCTTAGGGAGAGGCTCGACTTGCCACTTTAGAAGTAGCATATTGAGTTGAAGTGTAAGTCACTTTCCCGCCACAATTTCGCAAGTTGCCTTAAATTCACAAACATAAAAATGATATATTGAAAAAGACCAAAAAGAAAGTTGAGATATATTTTGTAAGCAAGAGAATCAATTTTGCAAACATTTGGCCTCCCTGGACGACCCTAGATGCCCCACTATCCAGGTTTATAAATTTAAAAGCGAAAGCGGATTTATGCGTTGCAACGACACTAAATTACCTAATTAACAAACCGCGTATTTTCGCTATCACTACCTATCAAAAGGTGGGAGGTATATTTTACTGAACTTGGTCGTTACATCGATTCCAATTTTTTTCTTTTCTATTCTCAAAGCCCCGAAATCAATTTGGAAAAAACTTGTTGTGATGCGCAAAAGATTCTTCTGGTAAGGGGCTTCTCACCAAGGGGCTTTCCTCCAACCAATAAAATGGGATTCGATTTGTAGGCCAAAAAAGATTGGTGGCATGGGTGTTAGATCCCTCAAAGAATTTAATGATGCTCTGCTGTTGAAGTGGGTTGTTCGATTGCTGCAGTGGGAAAAAAAATGTGGACAGAGATTGTTCAGGATAGCTATGGGGCTGCCAATGATGAGAAGAACCGCCTACATCCCCATAAACCCTCTCCCTTTTGGTCTTCGGTGGTGCGTGCCTTGATGGATAATTGGATTTTGTTCAAGTCTGCGTTAGGCGATGGGAAAAGCTTCAAATTCTGGTTGTAGAATTGGTTGCCTGGGGGGCTGATTAAAGGTAGGTTTCCCCTTGCTTTTGCAGCTGCTTCTGATAACAATGCTGTGGTTTCTGATTATTGGGATGTGGAGTTTGAGCAGTGGTCTTTGAACAATGCAATGTGGAATAATCATGAAACAAGAACACGAGTAGAAAATGAGCGCCTCATGCAAGAACTTGCTGCCTTCAAACCCATGCCTCATGAATATGACACATATAAGTGGGAGGGTAAGTTTTCTTCAGCGGCTACCTATGAAAAGCTGGTTAATTCTTCCAGGATGGTGGAAATTGATGAGGTGGGAAAAAAATTATGGAAATTGAAGATACCACTGAAGGTACAAATTTTTTTGTGGCTTTGCAGAAGGGATGGTCTGATTACTGGAGATCTGAGGCACAGGAGAATGGGAACTCCTACACAGTTTTGCCACTTATGTGGGATGCATAATGATTCCAGCGCTCATATTTTTTTCCTCTTGTGTGATAACAGATTATGTCTGGAGGAGAGTTTGTAAAGATTCTCTTCCCACATGGGAAAATCTTTGGAGTTCTCTTGTGAGTGGGAATAAGCCATGCTTACCTATGGTGGCTGTGTTATGGTCTATTTGGAGGGCTAGGAATGAGTGTGTTTTTCAGGAGAGTCCAGTGAATGTGGATAAGATTGTCAATAGCTACTGGAATCTCATACAGCAATGCAGGTCGAACATGTAATTGTTTCATTATTTTTGTTAATAAAAGCTCTCCTTGTTTGCTATCAGTGATTCGATAGCATTCCTTCTAAAAAAAAAAAACTTTTGCGAATCTCTTATCAAAACAACTTCTCAAAATGAATTTTGGGAAGGACTAATTTTTTTACTTTGAGGAGAAGAAGATTATGGCACCTTGGTTGATTAAAAAATAGAAGGTACAGGATTTGTTAAGGATAAATATCAGGATTTATCTTTGTATCCAAAAATTAGATGAATTGGGATCAATGTATCCTTTACAAATTCACAAGTTAACTCCTTGATAATTCAAATGACTCGAAATTATTTTGCAGTTAGGATTTCTTTGGCTCTTGAGTCTGATTCGCAACTTTCATAATCTTTTGAAACCTTGTGTCAACGCTTGTGAATGCCAACATTTATAAGGTCGTATTTTTGAAACTTTTTTTTTTGTCTCCCCCATGCTTATTCCTAACTTAATCTTATAATAGATGTGTTGAGATCATCATTCCCGCTACCAATCCTCAAGGGAGTTCTGGCGCCAGCATTTCGAGATAGTACTATCCAAGACACCACCTAGGATCTCATAACCCAAAAAGAAGATGCGGTGTAAAAGGACGCTCCAAGCGAACTCAAGCTCTTGCTCCGACGTTATGGGTAGAGCACCGTCCAAGACACTTGAGCCACAAAATGTCCCTTAATGCTCTGTCTAAAGATATGAAATATAGATATAGAGTAGCATTGAGGCGGTAACATGTTGACATCGCATCCTCAAAGGAGGCATTTTTTTTCTTCTCAGCGGTGGGAACTCAAACCAATCATCTGCCTTGGATTTCACTAAGGCAAAGCAAGGGTTTTTCAATTTTCTAAATGTTTTTAGGTGTTGACATGGAAATTTGACACAAGAATTTTGCAAGAGATGCAAGTTTTTGAGTTGGAAGCTAAGCTAAGTAATTTCCAGGTCACATAAAGAGATCAAGTCACCTAAATTATCACGAGTTCAGGTGGAATTTAGAGAATGATACTTGATCTAGTCTAAAGATAGACCCATAAATTCCAACAATTGGATCTGCATCCTAGTCCCTAGTTTTTTAAAGATTAAATCCCATTGTACCTTAAAATGAATCTTCAACCTTGGTCCTAATTTCAAAATTTCCTCGAAAAGTTTTCAAAATTTTTATTTGTTTCTTGGTATGCATGCAAAAATGAAATAAATATTTGAATGTTTTTAGGTTTTGAGAATCTTGAATTAGAGATTAGCCCCCCCCCCCAATGCTTAAGATATGCAATGTCCTCATGCAGTGAAAATGGAAAAGAGATCACCTTGGTGAAGGTGGTCTGAATCAAGATAGTCAAAACCTCTAAAAAAGAAAATGAAAAGCAAAAAGCAGGGAAAATAATGGGTTACCTCCCATCTAGTGCTACCTTTTACGCCATTTAGCTGAGCGTGCAAGTACATCGTGGAGGTCTTGAGCATCAGATTTTGCATTAATGGAGTTATCAAGATAAGGCTTAAGCCATTAGCCATTGACTTTGAAAGTGTTGTTTGATTTTGGATCCAAAATTTTAATGGCACTGTGTGGATAGGTGTGAATTATATTGCAAGGACCGGTCCATTTAGATTTAAGCTTACCAAGAAATAGTCTTAACCTCGCATCAAAAAGCCACATGCGTTGATCAGGTTCAAATGTCTCCAAATGATGAATTTGCCATGAAATTTCTTTGTTCGGTCTCTGTAAATGCGTGCATTTTCATAAGCCATGTTGCGAAGTTCTTCAAGTTCAGTTAATTACAATTTCCTATGTTTTCCGGTTGCATCCAAATTATAACTAAATTCCTTTATTTGGCAATAAGCCCTATGTTCCAGTTCAATTGGGAGGTGACATGCTTTGCCAAAAATTAGGTGGAAAGGTGGCATGCCGATCGGAGTTTTGAAAGCCGTACAATAAGCTCATAATGCATCGTCAAGTTTGATTGACCAATCTTTTCGGTCGGGCTTTACCATCTTTGTAATATGTTTTTAATCTCTTGGTTGTAGACTTCAGCTTGGCCATTTTTTTGAGGGTGATGTGGTTTAGAGATTTTATGGTTCACCCCATATCTAGCGAGAAGTTGACAGAATTAGGAGTGTGTAAAATGCGAACCTCCATCACTAATTATGGCCTTAGGAACACCAAAACGCGAAAAATGTTTTTCTTAATAAAATCAACGACGACCCGATGGTCATTAGTGCATGTGGGTACCACTTCAATGCACTTTGAAATGTAGTTGCTAGTGACTAAAATAAATTGATACCCAAAAGAAGTGACAAATGGTCCCATGATGTCGATGCCCCAAACATCAAAGATCTCAACTTCTAAAATCGAGTTAAGGGGCATCATATCCTTAGAGTTCATGTTGCCGATGCTCTAGCAGTGCACACAGGATCGTGAAAATTCATGAGCATCGTTGTGTATGCTAGGCCAATAAAATTTGGCATTTAAAACCTTGGCTGCCTTTTCTTTCCCAAAAAAAGTCCACCGCAAGCCATGGAATGATAGTGGTTCAGAATATCATGTGTTTCTGAATCGGGAGCACACCGTCTAATGACTTGGTCGGCATAGATGCAGAACAGATCGGGGTTCCCCCAAAAGTAATATTTGATCTCGACTTATCCCTTTTTTTGTTTAGGACAATCAAAAGGGAATCATCTAGTTGTGAGATAATTTGCATAATTAGCATACCAAGGGAGAGATTTGAGGGCAAGGAGCATTTCATTTGGAAAAACATTTGTTTGGGTTAGAGCATCATTAGTCTCTAGTCAGGATAGGTGATCGGCCAGGATATTTTGCGAACCTGGTTTATCTTTGATCTCCATATCAAGTTATTCTAATAATAAAATCCATCGAATTAAGCGAGGTTTCGCATCTTTCTTGTCTAGCAAATATTTCAAGGCTAAGTGATCAGTGTAGATAGCAATGTGTGACCCTAACAGACATGAATGAAAATTTTCATGGGTAAAAATGATTGCAAGAAGTTCTTTTTCATTAACAGTGTAATTTCGTTGGTTTTGTCAAGAGTTTTATTGGTGTAATAAATTACAACGAGTTTCTTGTTGATTCTTTGCCCTAAGATGACTCCTACTGCGTAATCTGAGCCATCTATCATTAGCTCAAAAGGATTAGCTCAAATCGATGAGCCCAATTGGGGCCTTGCAAAATAAGTGCCTCAGTAATCACTTGCTTTAAAATTTTGAAACTCTCCAAGCAGTTTTCATTAAAATCAAATGGTTGGTATTTAGTCAAAAGGTGGCTCAAAGGTGGGAAATTTTGGAGAAATCCTTTTTGAATCGTCGGTAGAATCCCACATGCCTCAGAAAAGATTGTATTTGTTTCACCAAACTGGGTGGGGGAAGTTTTGAGATTTTATTAACCTTTGGTTTATCCACTGAGATTCCATTTCTAGAAATAACATTGCCCAGGACAATGCCTTCCTGAACTATGAAATGACTCTTTTCCCAACTAAATACTTGGTTAACCTCAATATATTTTTGGAGAGTTTTTTCTAAATTTTGAAGACAATGATCAAAAGAATCTCCAAAAGTGGAAAAATCATCCATAATGACCTCCAGGCAATCACCTACCAAGTCAAAAAAGATTGCTAACATACACCATTTAAAAGTTGTAGGTGCATTACACAATCCAAAGGGCATTCTTTGGAAAGCAAAGGTTTCGAAGGGGTAGATGAAATTGGTCTTTTCTTAGACCTCAAGGTGGACTGCCACTTGATTGTAGCCAAAATATCCATGTAAAAAGTAGTAGTATTCTTGTTCGGCTAACTGCTCCAAAATTTGATCAATAAATGGAAGTAGAAAATGACCTTTGTTTGTGGAGGCATTTAATTTCCGATAATCAATACAAACCAGCAATGAAGTGGCAGTTCGGTTGGAATTTCTTAACCCTGATAATTTGTAATAACAGTGAGGCCAGTTTTCTTGAGTACAACTTGTGTAGGACTGACCAAATAGCTATCGAAGATAGGGTAAACAATTCCTATGTCGAGCCATTTAATGATCTCCCATTTTACAACCTCCTACATATTAGGGTTTAAACAATGTTGTGGCTGGCAGGAGGGTCTAGAGTCGTCCTAGAGAAAAATACGATGTGTGCAATAGGATGCGTCGATGCCTTTTAAATCATTTAAAGTCCAACTGATTGCCTTTTGATACTTGGTTAACAATTGGAGTAATTTTTCCTCTTGTACCCCGAAAAGGTGAGCATTAATAATAAGGGGTATTGTATGATTGGGGCCTAAAAACACGTATTTTAAAGAATCTGGCAAGGGTTTCTGATCTAGTTGTAGGCCAGGTTCTGGAATAGGGTTAGTGGTTAGCATGAAATTAGATGTGGTGGGTGAGGGTGGGTTAGACGATTGCTGTAGTTTAGGAGAAGAGTCAAGTGCAAAACACGCTTCCATATTGGAAATAGAAAGCATTTCCTCAACAAGATTGGAAGTTTCAGAATCTAAGTCATCAAAAAAACCCATCTCATGGAATCTTTTGGAAGCCCTAAAAATATCTAAAGTGAGTGTTTCGCCACCGCAAGTGATGTCCATTTTACTAGAGTCGCAATTTATATTAGCTTTGGTGGTGGCAAGGAAGGGTCTTCCAAGAATGATGGGTGCATTTTTATGTGCTTTGGGTATATCAATGTCGAGGCCCAAAAAGTCCACAGTGAAGAGGCAATTTTGTACTCAAACAATGACATCCTCTACTATCCCTTTTGGGTGAAATACAAATCGATCAGCAAGTTGAAGGGTTACCTTCACCAATTTAAGTTCATCGAACTAGAATTCATCAAAAGGTATGGTAGGGATAAGGTTAATAGATGCACCTAGATCTAAAAGGGTGTGGTCAAATGTAGTGTCATTAATGACAATTGATATGAGTCGGGTGCTCAGGTCCTTTCTTTTATGTGGTAGCTTGTTTTGGACAACAGAGTTAACTGTACCAGAAAGGATGACCTTTCCTAGATTTTTAAGCTGCCTTTTTGGTGTACAAATTTCTTTTAAAAATTTTGCATTGGTAGGAACATATTTAATTGCATCTAGGTGTTGAGCACACTTTCGTTGAGTTTAAAATATGCGTTGTAGTATAGTCAACAAAAGTGAATCAACATTTATATTTGTAAACATGGAAACAGAAATCAGTCCGAGGTCATACTCAGGGAGCAAATTTAGCAAATCAATTCACTAATCACAGTAATTAGAAACAATAATTGCAAATGAAATCAATAATAAGAAATGATATTCAATATGTAGTAAAATGTATCTCAGATGTCAGGTAGAATATGTAAAAAGAAACGGATAAAAATGGTGGTTGAAACCATTAAATTAATCTACAATGATGCTATAATTAGAATCAAATAATTGAACGGTAACTTGCAACCACTAATGGAAATTTCCATGTCAGTAGATGTGTCCACAATAACCAAGGAACAAAAGTAGCACAAGGCTTTAGATGCCTTATTTTCTTAAAGGCCTCAGCAAAAAGCACGAGGCATAAGCACAACATAGAGGCAAGTAGAAGAGAGCTGAAGAATGGCTAAGTGTTGAGTGAGGAGAAGGGGGCACGAATCCCAAAGTAGTACAGTGCAAACCCCCCTTCCTCAGATCTCTCTCTCTCTCTCAAGATCAAACGTGGTGAAGAGTAACTGGGTATATGGATCCAGGCCTAGATCCACATGGCGTGAGCACGGGTGAGGGTGCGTGCATGGAGGCGTGTGAGGGAGCTCACCCTTGTGCTCTCGAAGGCAACGACCAGATGGCATGAATTGCCTTTATGCATTATAGAGGAGTCTGAAACCCATGATGTGGGACTAATCCCAGGGCCTTCTTTCGCGTGCTGTAGCACGGTGATTGTCATTGAATTGAGGCAGTGGATGCTGCCTACTGCTTTTATTGAGTGCCTGGTAGACTTCAGGAGTTGGGTTCACGTCTATGGAGAGTGGTAGAAAGGCGGATGATGGCCGGAGTCAGGTGAATTGAGTCGGAGAAGATGAAGGTGGCGATGATGCTCTGGTGAAGACCTGGCTGCATGAGAATGGCCTCGCAGCCCTGTCAAATACACTCAATAGCTTTGTGGTGGTGCTTTGAGGGTGTGGTGTGAAGGCGAGTATAGTGGTGGTCGTTTGAGGGCATGTGGCGGTCGGAGGATGTCTGTCGTTGTTGGAGAAGGCGATCGGAGAGTGTGGCATTCGGTGGAGTGAAAGAGTGATCAAAGCCCCAAATTTCTTTAGGGATTTTGATCAGTGAGGTGTGGCGATGTTTTTGGGTGGTGTGGCATGGAGTTTGGTGAGGTGTAGCGTCGGCGCGAGCACGCCGGAGCTCGTGCCGAATGTGGGGAAGACGCAGGTGTTGAGGGTGATTTGGTGGTTGTTCCTAGAATCTAAGGGTGTAGGAGTTTTCTAAAGAGGGAGAAGAGTTTAGGAAGACTTAGGGGGAGTATGAGAGAAAGCGTCATTCGACGTTGATGGGCCAGAGTCAGAGTAGATGAGATCGATGACGAGGGCATAAGGAACCTTTACTGTAGCTAGCGAGAGGCGAAAGAGAGAGACAAAGATGGTGAGCCTCCAAATTTGATGTTGAGAGGTCAGAGGAAGGAGATGGAGGAGGTCGCTGGAGTGCAAGTGCAGTTGGCCGGTGGAGGAAGAAGGGGAAATTTGGCTTGTTCTTGGCTGAGTTTGATGTTGGACCAAGAGGGTTCTTTATAGAGCTTAGTACTGAGCTCTAAATCAGGGAAAAGGATTGATTGAGCCTCAATTTTAGGAGGAAAACTCCCCCAATTTCCTCGAGCTCGCTTGAGCTCTAGGGACCGATTTGGAATCCCTAAGGCAGGTCAAAAGATTAGGAATCTCCTCAAGATTCATCCCTCTAAATTTGGAAGGATTTGGTCGAGGATTGAGTGAGAAATCTTCACTTGAATGTTGATGAAGAAGCTCTATTCACACTAATGGTGGCAGGGACCCCTTTTGTAGAACATGATGAGAAAGTTAGGGACCCAATCGCAATAAAATTGAAACCTAGCGATTTAAATGAGAGAATTAGTGTTTTCAAGGGCTAAAAGGCAAACTAGATCAAGATGGACTTTGATTGGGTGAAAATTTTGATGTTAACCTAACTTGGACCCAAGAAATCTAATGGTGAAGTTGGATTTGAGTTTTGACCACATTTGACTAGGCTATTTGCACAGAAGCCCAAATCAAGGTAAATTTTCATTTGAAACTTTATCCTAGGTTAAAATAGGTTCAGATGGTCAAACCAAAGGAAACAAACCTCTTAGAATATTTTTCTATGAATTTTATGAGGTTTAGATTGATTTTATCCTGACTAGAACCTCTTTAATTTAAGTAGGATTGATAATTATGATTTTGGTACTATTTTCACCTTCGAAATGTGTGCAACCCTATTTTTGTCTATGTTAACCCACTATTTAGACTTTTGTGCTCATTTGACTTTCAATTAATCCCTGAGTGACCCCATGGTTATTTTGAATTCGTGATGTGCTGTAAAAATTGCAGAATTAACCCCATTTTCCTATTTTCTTTTCAAATCAGAATGATGTAGAGTTGTGACCCTTAGATGATTAGGTAGGAGCTTTTATCATTCAATCCTGACTAAATATGGCTAGTTAGGGCCCATGATGGTGTTACCATCATACTCCCATGCTATCTTTTGCTAGTCCCTAGCAAAATCCTCTGGACCAAGTTAGATCTCTAAGCCGGATGTAACCGTCAGGATGTCCTACTAAGTCGCATCTCTAGAAATCAGATCAAAATACCAACAATCGGCTTAGAGGTACTCAAGTATCAGCCAAGATCCATACCTGATCAGCTTCAGCCTTGGGTCTACATGAAGGTTTCTAAGGCTAACAAAAACTGCCCAGTGTATCGTTGACCCCAATGGTTAAAGCACCTGTGCGTATTTGTAGCGAGTCCAGGTTTAGTTTGCTAGTGCATTTTTGGTAAGACAGATAAAGAGGGATTTTTTTCATTTTGAGAGCTTTCTCTCTTTTCTTTTTATATTCCCTTAAATCTAGCATCGGATTAGCCCCAAACATGATATGTATTGGATTCCTTGTCCCCACCATCAATCGTCGAAGGGTTCTGGCTTTCGATGCTTTGCGATAGCACCACCCATGGCAACTCCCAAAACCCTAGCTTTCAACACTTTGGGATAGTGCTACCCATGGTGTTCTGTAGCAAAATTCAGACCCTGGTAATTGATATTTCAGGATAATCCCACCCATGGCGCCTGAACCAACATAAGGTGATTACATTCCCCTGGTAGGATATTTAGATATCCTAGGAGACAAGCACACCGAGGAGACGATATGTTGTTACGCATCTTCAAGGGGAGTATTTTTCATTCCACCTCTCCACACTGAGAACTCGTCCAATCGACTTATGTCTTTGAGCTGCTCCTAAGCTAGATCTTCGGGAAAACCTTTTTCAGAATGAAACACTTTTGGCATTATTTCTTCATTAAGCACACTAACCTAGACTAGTGTGTGATTTTTGGGTGCCTAGGTTACCAAGTTCCGCAACCCGAGGGTAGGCAATGAGGCCAAAAAATCCCTAAGCCTTAGACTTAATATATCAGCCTCGCACTTTCCTCAACCTCTTGAGGACTAATCTGGATCTTAACAAATACGTGAGTGTTTAAGCTCTAGAATAGGCCCAAGAGGCCAAAGGTTGGTACTCGTCACTAATCTCCTAAGTTTCTAGCCTTCCAGGTTTTAATTCATCATCCAATCTAGCTTAGAACTTAGGTGAGTTCCATACTCAATCATAAGGACTATCTCATTTTCTTTCTTTTTGATTGTTCCTTTTTCCCTTTTCTTTTCTTTTCTCCTCAACTTTTTTCAGTTCAGCTCAATATTGATCTCTTCTTTCTCCTTTCTCCTTTTCTTTTTTTGAATGAAACGCCTCCATGAATCAAATTTCATAGCGTTTTGCACTTTAATACCCCCCCATGAGTAAGATTTGCAATGTTCTCATCGTAAATTAGGTGGGTTCGAGTTCAGCTTAGATAGTACATTAGAACGGGTTTGGTGGGTGGTGAACGGGTTAGGATGATTGTTGTGGATGATTTCTAGCTTTGATACAGGTATCAAAGGTAGAGTCGGTTATTCTAATGGATGAACCAAAAAGTGCAATCTGATTTTAGCATAAAGATGGGTGAGAAGGGTCTTTGGTTTTTCAAACTAACGGGTTGCCTCCCGTTAAGTGCTAAGTTTAATGCTATTAGCTGGGCGCAATGAAGCTTAAGTTGAATGGAGATCAAAAGATATTATAGCTAGATTCAAATTCGTGAGTTTAAGGAATGGTTTGAGTCTCTGACCATTCACAACAAATGGTTCTGAGTCGATGCTGAGTTCACTTATTTTGATAGCTCCATTTCCGAAGACTCGTCGAACGAGGAATGGTCCAATCAACTTCGATCTTACTTTTCCTGTGAGGAGCTTAATCTTGGCATCAAAGAGTAATACTTTCTGACTAAGATGGAAGATTTCCACGAAATATGCTTGTAATGGAAGGCTTTGACCTGCTATTTATAGATATGCAAGTTCTCATACGCATCATTGCGTAGTTCTTCTATCTCGCTCATTTGCAATTGACAGTGGATTCCAGCCTTCATGAGACCTAGATTGCACTTTTGTACTGCCTAGTAGGCTTTGTGCTCTACAAGGAGGTGACATGTCTTCCTGTACACGAGTCTGAAGGGAGACATTCCTAACTGAGTCTTATGGGTGGTCCTATAGGCCTGCAAGGCTTCCGGAAGTCGAGTAGACCAATCTTTCTTGTCAGGCCGCACAGTGACTTGAAGGATTTTCTTGATCTCCTAATTGGATAGCTCAGCCAATCCATTGGTCTGGGGTAATAAGGAGCCGAGATACGATGCGACACCCCCTGCTTTTTCATCAGGGACTGGAAATGCACATTCGCAAAGTGAGACCCGCCATTGCTGATGATGGCATTTGGAACCACAATTCTCGAAAAGATGTTCTCCTGAATGAACTGAAGAACTTTATGATCATTCGATCTGGTGGGGACAATGATAGCGAAATACGCGTGATTAGTAAAAGCGGGTTTTTAACATCGTTGTAACACGCGAATCCGCTTTCGCTTTTAAATTTATATCCTAGATAGGGGAGTATCTCGGGTAGTCCAAGGAGGCAAAAATTGCAAAATTAATCCTCTTGCTTACAGATAGATCTCAACTTTCTTTTTGATATTTTTAAATATGTAATTTTCTTTTATTTTGAAAAGACGAGGGCAAAATGCGAATTGTAACGAAAAGTACTAACACCTACAAATGCTTAACTAAAATTTAAAAGATAGAAATATTTTCTTCCTAGGCTCACTCTAGGCAAGTGGAGGCCTAGAGTAATTAGGAAGAAGAGGTGAAACAAGTGCTGGAACCAAAAGTAACAACTGCAATCAAAAGCTAAAAGAAGGCAATTTGATTGAGTAGAATGAGTGTTCTTTTCAAGGACAAGTAGAGGAATGCTTCTACTAGAACGAAACAAATCTAAAAGCAAGAAAAGAAACAAAAATCCTCTTGCAAAAATGGTGAAGAAGGGCGCCTTCTTGCTCCAAGCCTAGCTACTCCTCGGCTTGAAAAGAGGGCCTCCTTCTTCTCCTTCCTTGAGAGCTCCTCCAAGGTGGACGCTACCACCTTTAATGCTCTCTCCAAGGGGTGGGCGTGCACCACCCTTAAAAACTCCTCCAAGTTGGCGTGAACCACCTTCAAGATCTCCTCCAAAGATCTTCCTTGTCTGGCTTCTCCTTTGGCTGGCGTGACCCAAGAGAGAAGGGAAGAGGGGAAGGCACCAAGGGGACAGAATATTCCCTTAATCTTCTTCTTCTTCTTCTCTCTTGGACGTGGGCTTCTTGGTGCAATATGAGAGTGAAATTACTAGCCAAGGATCCTTCAATGGTGATGGGTAGTGGTCTTTTTATAGGGTAGGATGGGGGGTTAAGGTGCCCCTTGAAATGGAGGGCTAGGATGGAAGGATGGAGGTGGTTGGTGATCCTATGGCTAAGGTGAGTTGGTGCCAACCCAAGGGGTGTTAAAGGGGGTGGTTATGGTGGTGTTGGTGTCTTTTGGTGGTGGAGAGACACTGCCATTTTGGCGCCAACATGGGGTCTTCTAGAAGGGGGGTTAGGTGGATGGTGGAGATGGATTCAAGGGAAATTGTGTGGTGGAGATGAGGGGGAATTTTGGAGGGAAAAGTGGCGCCATTAAGGGGGTGGTTAGGGGTAGTTTTTGGCGCCACTTTTAGGTGTCTTTTGGAGGTGGTGGGTAGGTTAGGTTGGTGCCAAGTAGGTTAGCTTATGTGGAGCTTAGGTGGAACTAGTTTGGTGGAGTTATTAGGTGGGTTTTTGGGGTGGTACAAGCCAAGGAAGTTGGAGCATAGCTAAGCTAAGCTAAGCTAGCTTAGATAATGGAGGAGTAGAGGAGAACGTGTTGGAGCTAGGGTTTGGAGGGAGGAGTTGAGGAGGAGAAGTCTAGAGCTGAAATTAGAGCTGGCTGCGGCTGAAGAGGCTATCATGGAGCTACTCTAGCTGGCTTAGCTTGCTAGTTCTTTGCTAGCTACTAAGCCGAGATAAAGTAAGCTAGCTTCTACCACAATGAGCTGAGGTGAGCTAGGTCTGGTGCTCCCGGGGAGAATCAAGCTAGTTGAGGCAGCTAAGGTAGCTTAGCTCAACTGAGTTGAGCTAAGCTAAGTCCCCGGGAGCTGGACTTGAGCTTCCTGAGCTGTGATGAGTTCTTCTTCAGCTGGCTGGAGTTGAGTGGAGCTGGATGTAGCTGGATCTGAGCTGGGGTGAACTCCTGTCAACTCAGCTGAGCTAGCTAGAGCTCCCTGTGAACTAGTGGGAGCTGAGATGAGCTAGACTCAGCTAGGTTGAGCTGGATCTGAGCTGACTTGAGCTAGGGTGAGCTAAGATGAACTCTCTTGAGCTACCATTCAGCTGAGATTAGCTGAATGGAGCTGGGATGAGCTAACCCTAGTTCAAGTGAGCTAGGTTCCAGCTGTGGTGAGCTGGATTGAGCTGAGTTCCAACTAATCTGGGCTTCTCCTTCACCATTTGCCTTCTTGAGTGCTAGGGTTTTAAGGATCTGCATATCAGTACATCCTTAACACTCACAAAAACATATTAAAAAGACAAATAAAAAATGCAACGCATGCCTAACCTAATTTATGCCTAAATGCAGCCCAAAAATCCACTTGCGGAGTAAAATCCTAAGAGCTAGGTTTGTTTTAATGCATAAGAATGATGATAAAGTGGCGTTTATCACGCCCCCATGCTTATCTTTTGCTAGTCTCTTAGCAAAACTTTAATTTTTTTGGAAAATGGAATTTTTGGGAAATCTAGATTTTTTAACTTTTGAGGAGAAAAAGAGATTAAGGGACCTTGGTAGATTAAAACACAAGAGGTATGGGATTCGTTAAAGATAAACATCAGGATGTGTTTTTGGATTCAATCATTAGACAAAACGGGATCAATATATCCTCCAGAAAATTCACAAATTAACGCCTTGTTAATTCAGATGACTTGAAATGTTTGTTTTTAGGATTTTTCTGGCTCATGAATCTGATTCGCAACTTGCAAAATCCTTTAAAACCTTGTGTCTGTGCTTGTGAAAAGCCAACATTTATAAGGACGTGTTATTATTATTATTATAATTATTATTGCTTTTTTCACTCCTATGCTTATTTTTAGCTTAGTCTTACAACAGATGTGTCGGGATCATCATTCCCATTACCATTCCTCGAGGGGGCTCTGGTGCCAGTACTTTAAGATAGCACTGTCCATGACACCACCCAGGAGCTCACAACCCCAAAACACGATGCGGTGAAAAGGGGCGCTCCAAGCAAACTCAAGCTCTTGCTCCGACGCTATAGGTAGAGCACCGTCCAAAACACTTGAGCTGCTAAAATGCACTTTAATGCTCCATCTAAAGATATGGAATATAGATATGGAGTAGCGTCGAGGCGATAACATATTGACATCACATCCTCAAAGGAGGTATTTTCCTCTTTCTCGGCGGTGGGAACTCAAACCAATGATCTGCTTCAGACTTTTACTAAATCCAAACAAGGGAGTTTTTCAAAATTTTTAATTCTTTTTAAGTGTTGGCTTGTGTGTGAAAATAGACACAAGAAGTTTCTCAAGACACGCAAGTTTTTGAATCAGAAACTAAGTCAAATACTTTCCGTATTACAAAATGGGATCAAGTCACCTGAACTATCATGAGTTTAGGTGGAATCTTAGAGAAGGATATCTTATCTACTCTAAAATAGACCCTAGAATTCTAATGATTAGATCCATGTCCTCATCCTTAGTTTGTTAAAGATTAAATCCCATTGTACCAAAAGTGAATTTTTTCGACCTTAGTCCCGATTTCAAAATTTCTCCTCAAAAAGTTTTCAACATTTTTCTTTTTTGGGTATGCAAGCAAGAAATAAATAAAAGAAAATTGCATGTTTTTAGGTTTTGAACATCCTAAATCGATCGTAAAAATTTAAAAACATCCCCCCATGCTTAAGATATGCTATATCCTCATGCATTAGGAGGGAAAAGGGATCACCTTAGTGAAGAACGGTTGGGTTTAGGATGAACAAAACCTGGAAAAAGAAGAAAAAGGGAAAGCAAGAAAAAAATGATGGGTTACCTCCCATCCAGTGCTGTCTTTTACTCCATTTAGCCGGGCGTGATGTGCATTAGTGATCAAGGGTGGCTGGCTCAATAAAATTAAAAGATTCAGACGGAATTTTAGGTGTATGGTCAAAATAGGGCTTTAAATGCTGGCCATTGACTTGAAATGTAGAATTAGTTTTTGGATCAAAAAGGTCAACAGCGTCGTATGGATATGTTTTATGGACAATAAAAGGTCCGGTCCATTTAGATTTTAATTTGCCAGGAAAAAGACGTAATCTTGTATCGAAAAGCCAAACACGTTGATTAACGTCAAAGTGTTTCCGAACAATATATTTATCGTGAAATTTCATTGTTCGGTCTTTATAAATCCTCGCATTTTCTTAGGAAAAATTACGTAATTCTTCCAAGTCAGTTAATTGTAATTTTCTATGGTTACCGACGTCAGATAAATCCATTTTGAGTTGTTTTATTGCCCAAAAAGCCCTATGTTCTAATTCTACCGGGAGATGGCATGCCTTCCCGAAAATCAGATGAAAGGGAGACATGCCAAGCGGAGTTTTAAAAGCGGTACTGTAGGCCCATAAAGCGTCGTCCAATTTGGTGGACCAATCTTTACGGTCGGGCCTAACCGTCTTTTGTAAAATATTTTTCATTTCCCAGTTAGAAACTTCAGCCTGGCCATTAGTTTGGGGGTGATATGGCGTGGAAATTTTATGATTAATCGCATATTTAGAAAGGAGGTGACGAAATTGTGAGTGGGTGAAATGTGAGCCTCCGTCACTGATAATGGCTTTTGGTATGCCGAATCTTGAGAAAATATTTTTCTTAAGAAATTCGACAACCACATGGTGATCACTAGTGCGGGTGGGTATTGCTTCTATCCATTTAGAAACATAGTCGACTGCGACTAAAATATACAAATACCCACCAGAATTGATGAACAGTCCCATGAAGTCGATGCCCCAAACATAAAAAATTTCAACCTCTAAAATCGGATTAAGGGGCATCATATACTTTCGAGTCATGTTGCCGATGCTCTGGCAACGCACACAGGACCGAACGAAGTCATGAGCATCTTTGTGCAAGCTGGGCCAATAAAATCCCGCATTAAGGATTTTAGCTGCAGTTTTCTTGCCCGAAAAATGTTCGCCACAGGCCATTGAGTGACAATGTGTTAAGATATCATGGATTTCAGAATCGGGGACACATCGTCGAATGACCTGATCGGCACAAATGTGGAAAAGGTCAGGCTCCTCCCAAAAAAAATATTTAATATCAGCAAAGAACTTATCCCGTTTCATTTTTGGCCAATCAGCAGGGATTTGTTCTGTTGCTAAGTAGTTTGCGATGGGCGCAAACCAAGGGAGGGTTGTAGTAGCTAAAATACTTTCAACGGGGAACTGATCTGGCGGGGTCATTATGTCATTCGTCATAAGACGAGAGAGATGGTCGGCCACTACATTGTGTAATCCCGCCTTATCCTTGATTTCCAGGTCAAATTTCTGAAGCAGCAGAATCCAACGGATAAGGCAGGGTTTCGCATCTTTCTTTGTCAGCAACTATTTAATTGCTGAGTGGTCTGTATAAACAGTGACATGTGACCCGAATAGATAAGATCTAAATTTTTATAAGGCAAATACAATGGCAACAAGTTCCTTTTCAGTAACCTTGTAATTCCGTTGTGCATCATCAAGGGTTTTGCTAGCATAATAGATCACAACGGGCTTCTTGCCAATTCTTTGCCTTAGAACGGCCCCTACAGCAAACTCTGAGGCATCTTTCATTAATTCAAAGGGACTATTCCAATCAGGTCCCTGCAATATTGGCGCCTCAGTAACCTCTTTCTTCAACCTCAAAAAACTCTCCAGGCACGTATTATTAAAATCAAATGGCTGGTCGTTAGTGAGTAGTTGACTTAAAGGCTTGGAGATTTGGGAAAAGTTTTGTATGAATCGACAGTAGAAACCCACATGACCCAAAAAGGATCTGATCTGTTTGATAGTAGTGGGCGGTGGGAGCTTAGCTATAGCATCTATTTTTGCTTTATCTACCGCGATTCCTTGTTTTGAAATAACATGGCCCAAGTCAATACCTTCTTGGACCATGAAATGACTTTTTTCCCAGCTGAGGACTAGATTAACTTCTATGCACTTTTGGAGAGATCTTTCAAGATTTTTGAGGCAATGGTCAGAAGAATCTCCAAAAATAGAGAAGTCATCCGTAAAGACTTCTAAACATTCACCTACCAGGTCTGAAAAAATTGCAAGCATGCACCTTTGAAAAGTCGTAGGTGCGTTGCAAAGACCGAAGGGCATTCTTCGGAAAGCAAAGGTTCTGAAGGGGTAGGTGAAAGTTGTTTTGTCCTGGTCCTCAGGATGAACCACTACTTGATTATAGCCAGAATAACCGTCCAAAAAATAGTAAAATTCCCGTCCGGCTAATCGCTCCAAGATTCAATCAATAAAAGGTAGTGGGAAATGATCCTTCTTGGTGGCAGTGTTTAATTTTCGGTAATCTATACACACGCGCCAAGAAGAAGCGGTTCGAGTGGCTATATTTTCCCCATTTTCATTGGTGACAACTGTTAGTCCAGCCTTTTTAGGGACAACTTGAGTTGGACTAACCCAGGAGCTGTCAGAAATGGGGTAGATGATATCAGCATCCAGCCACTTAATAATCTCATTTTTTACCACCTCCTGCATACTAGGATTCAAGTGCCTTTTTGGTTGGCGGGAGGAGCGAGAATCATCCTCTAAATATATACGATGCATACAAAAGGACGGATGAATGCCTTTAAGATCAGAAAGGGTCCAGCCAATAGCTTTTCGATATTTACTCAAAACCTGGAGAAGTTTGTGCTCTTGTGCCCCGGTGAGTGCAGAATTTATAATCAGGGACAGGGTCTGATTTGGACCCAAGAAGACATATTTAAGGGAATCAGGCAAAGGTTTTAATTCCAATTGTAGGCTCGGTTCCGAAAGAGTTTCTGCTTTGTGGGTTACAGGTGAGGTGAGAGTGAAAGGGTCAGCTGGAATGTTAGCTGGTCGTGTGGTTGAGGTGGAAGGGTGAGAAAAAGTGGATTGTTCAAGAACCGTATTTACAGCAAAACAGGAACCTAATTGGGAAATCTGCAATGTTTCCTCCACAATGTTTTCTATTTCTGAATCCAAATCATCAAAGAAATCTGGTTCTTGGAATCGCCTAGAGGCATGAAAAATGTCTAGGGTTACAGATTCACCGCCACACATGATCTTCATCTTTCCGGAATCACAATCAATATTGGCGCGGGCGGTGGCTAATAATGGTCTTCCAAGAATAATGGGGGCAAACTTAAGTGCTTCAGTACCTCTATGTCCAAGAGTAAAAAGTCTACTGTGAATAGACAATTTTTGACCCGGACAAGAACATCTTCAACAATTCCCCTTGGTTTAATCGTAGATCGGTCGGCTAATTGGAGAGTAACCTCAACAGGCTTCAATTCACAGATCTTAAATTCCTCAAAAATAACTGTGGAGTTAAGATTAATTGAGGCACCAAGATCCAATAGAGCATGATCAAATGAGGTATCATTAATGATAACTTGGATTAGGGGGGCGCCGGGATCTTTTCTCTTAAGAGGTAGTCGGCTCTGCACAACTGAGCTGATTGTCTCTGGAAGAATTACCCTTCCTAAATTTTTGGGCTTCCTTTTTGGAGTACATAAATCTTTTTTGAAAATTTTGCATAGGCAGGGATATACTTAATGGCATGTAGGATAGGGATATTAATTTCTACTTGCCCAAATAAATCCATTAGTTCCTTCTTAGTGGGCTCGGATTTTGTCTTTTTCTTTTTTGAAGAGTGGAGGGCTTGTGGAAATGGGGCAGGGTTGCCCTGTTTTGCATGAATTGGTTCCCGAACAATAGGAGGGGAAGAGTTAATCTGTGTGTCATTAGAGCGGGTTTCATTAATAGGCAGGGTATTGTGAGTGGTTTTCCCATTCCTCAAGGTAACTGCATTTGCAGTTTGGTTGTTTCTAGGATGAGGATGGGGTGCCTGGCTATTATTGAAACCTGGTGGATGCTGAGGTGCTGGCTAAATAGGTTGACTGGGATATCCACCTTGGAATTGATTCCTTTGATTGTTTGGGTTGGGCATGGGTTGGGATGGTAAATTCCCAATAGGTCGATGATCAGGAGTAAGCTTAACTTGGTGTTGTAAATTGGTAATCATGCGGGTTACTTCTGTCATTTGAGTCTGCATTCCTTGCAGAGTTTTCATGACCTGATTATTAATATCATCCTGGGATGGTCCAGGTTGATACAAAGGTTGCCCATAATTCCCAAAATAGTTTTGTTTGGGAAAAGGAATCTAATTCAGGTTTTTCCAGGAGTGATTTGGGTTAGTCCTCCAATTTTGATTGGAAGTGTTGGAGGGGTTTCTAAATTGCTCCTAGAGAGCATAAATATTTTCCGAGGTGGAGTCAAAAATATTTTTGTCAAAATTCCCGGTCAAAGCTTGCGGGAAATTAGCCGGAAATTGCTGGCCAATAGATGTGGCATCTATATTGTGTAGATTTTCTCTTCGGAGAATGTGTGGGGGGTTAGTGTGTGGAGAGTGGACGTGTGGAGCTTGTTTGTTTGTGAGCTTTTCTTCAATTTTCTTTTGGTGAATTTGCGTCTGGTCCAGTTGTTGAGCTAACATATATAAATCATCTTGTGTGACTGGAACAGAGGTGGATTTGGAGTCAATTTCATGGACTCCGTGTCTGGGGTTTTGTGATCTGCCAAAAGTGTCCATTGAAGTCATGTTAAATGAGTTTTCACTCATTTCTTCAAAGAGAAGATAGGCACTTTCGGCATCTTTGTTAAGAAAATTGCCCTCACATGAGGCATCCACAAATCGTTTTAATTGATCTTCTAATCCATGATAGAAGATCTGCACTAACTGCCATTGTGGAATTTCATGGTGGGTACAACTTCTTAGAAGTTCCTGAAATATTTCCCAGGCTTCGTGGTGGGGTTCACCAATTTTTTGTTGAAAGGTTGTTATGGATCTTCTTAATGCATTCGTTCGACCAATCGGAAAATTTTTTTTAAGAAAAGCACTTTTTAATTGGGGCTAGGTGGTAATAGGACGCCCAACTGTTCTAAACCAGTGCGATGCTTTATCTTTAAGAGAGAGAGGAAAGAGTCTCATTAACCACATGTCTTCCTGCACATTGCGGGAACGAGTGGTTTGAGCGAGGATAGTTAATTCCTCGAGATGACAAAATGGGTCCTCTCTTGGAAGACCATGAAAATGCTTGATAAGGTTTAGAATGGCTGGTTTGATTTCAAAATCCCCTTGTGGTATGACCACCCCTGGTCTTTCCTCATAATTGGAAGGATCATAGAAATCCTTAAGAGGAACGACAGGCTGTTGGTGGGGTGGTGGATTTTGTCCTTGATTAGCTAGGTTCGTGACAGTCCTAGCTAGATCTTCTTGATTTTGTTGTAGTCGAGCCAAATGGTCGACCATTAATGCAAAGGGATTTGTATTTTGGGTTATAATTGGAGGGCCACCTGGCCCTGTTGGTATTTCTGGTTGCTCCAAGTTAGGAAGGTGAGGGAGGGTGAAGTCAGCTTGTGGGTCTGTTGACGGGTTAGAAGTGGAAGCAGAATTTTTTTGACGGCTTCCTGGGTTTTCCATTTTTTTAGAAGACAAGGGGGAAGAAAACAATGATTTCCTGCTGTGGGGGGTGAAATCAGATGGTCCCTCGAGGTGTGGTTTTTGGGACCGTCGCCCGTGCATGCACTACTTGGAAGAATTGGAGGGGAGGAGAAGAGAAAGAGATGAGAGAAAGTGTGCAATTCAAACAAACAAATCTGGACCTAACTTAAATGCGACTCCCTAATAATAAACCTAAGACTTGGTCTACGTAGGAAATAAGTAGTCAATAGTGAATACCCGTTCTATCAACAAATCTAGCCAAGTTGCTTAAGGGGAGGTTTGGGCCCAAACGTTTCCCAAGGAAAACTCCAGGTGCTTGTACAAACCTACGCCTAGTCGTTTGACACGGCCCCTCAGCCTGAACACCAGATATAGATGACAGAATTGGTACTAACTAAAGAAAACTTAAGACCTAAATAGCAAGCCTAAGTTGATAAAGCCTTAGGGGTCAAGTTGCTACAAAATTTAATTAGGTCTAGGATGCTATAGTGCACATGGAATGTGGAGGGCGTTTATTAGGATGTTGCCCTATTATTTTGATTTTTTGTGTGTGTGCAGGAATTGGAGAGTGGCTCCAATGAAAATCAAGTTGTCACACAATTTTCTTGTATTTATGTCTTTTAGGATTCAATTTAATTAAATGTATTTTAGGGTTTTTCTCTTTAAATTTTCAAACAAGTTTGAAATCTCACAATCAAAGGAAAGACAAGTTATATTGGTGATGGTTAATTTCGTTTAATGTGAGTCTCTAAAAAGAAAGAGAGAAACCCTAAGCCAATTATCCCTAAGACAGAAAATTGCTACCAATGGATTGATTTTTGGCTTTCAGAATTAAGTAGTAGTCCAAACAAGTCAAACAGCACCACTACTTTGAATAAAATCAAACAAGGATTCGAAAAAAGATTTTTGTAATATTTTAGGAATTTGTTTGAAAATTGTTTTGAATTTTTAATTGTACTGGTGTCAAAGTCCAAAAATGATACCTATGGGTATTTTGGACTTTTCAGTATTACCACTGACCTCAGAAAATTTTATGATTTCATATGATGTGTAAAATTCCGCAAGGATTCCAGCAAGATAAATTTCACAAAAATTGGATGAGTATAAAGATTCTAAAAATTCACAGACAGTAGCAAAATAGGAAGATTAGAGGGTGTGACCCCTCTGCAGTCCACGAATTTTAAAAAATTAAATACAAATCCAATTGTTCTAAAATTTGGAACATATGTTTATAACGTAGTTATAAATCACTATCAGAAATTGTATGATTTTAGGAGGCCTGTGGTGTTAGGAATCAATTTTTCAAGTCCGAACAGAAATTTAGACCCGAAAAATAGAACACCAATACTTGCACTTGAGTGGTGTTGAAGAAGCATTCAAGCAAACAATGGATTTTATATGAACACCACTCCACTTAATTAATTTGTTTGGGATCCTGAAAGCCAAATTTAATATGTTTTGGGTAGTTTTAATTAATTATGTGACCAGAAAGAGGAACCAACTTGAATTTCACGGGAAGAAAAGGAACTTTAAGCTCTCGCTTCCAGATTCCCGCCTTCCCGCTGTAGTGCCTGCACATACAAAAGAAAGAAAGGGAAGGGGATGAGATCCACTTAAAGCAAGAGAAACTTAATTAATGCAAAGCCGTGCCTCCCCGGCAATGGCACCAAAAAGTGAGCGAAATACGCATGATTAGTAAAAGCGGGTTTTTAACGTCGTTGTAACACGCGAATCCGCTTTTGCTTTTAAATTTATATCCTAGATAGGGGAGTATCTCGGGTTGTGCAAGGAGGCAAAAATTGGAAAATTAATCCTCTTGCTTACAGATAGATCTCAACTTTCTTTTTGATATTTTTCAATATGTAATTTTTTTTATTTTGAAAAGATGAGGGCAAAATGCGAATTGTAACGAAAAGTACTAACACCTACAAATGCTTAACTAAAATTTAAAAGATAGAAATATCTTCTTCCTAAGCTCACTCTAGGCAAGTGGAGGCCTAGAGTAATTAGGAAGAAGAGGTGAAACAAGTGCTGGAACCAAAAGTAACAACTGCAATGAAAAGCTAAAAGAAGGCAATTTGATTGAGTAGAATGAGTGTTCTTTTCAAGGACAAGTAGAGGAATGCTTCTACTAGAACTAAACAAATCTAAAAGCAAGAAAAGAAACAAAAATCCTCTTGCAAAAATGGTGAAGAAGGGCATCTTCTAGCTCCAAGCCTAGCTGCTCCTTGGCTTGAAAAGAGGGCCTCCTTCTTCTCCTTCCTTGAGAGCTCCTCCAAGGTGGAAGCTACCACCTTTAATGCTCTCTCCAAGGGGTGGGCGTGCACCACCCTCAAAAACTCCTCCAAGGTGGTGTGAACCACCTTAAAGATCTCCTCCAAAGATCTTCCTTGCCTGGCTTCTCCTTTGGCTGGCGTGACCCAAGAGAGAAGGGAAGAGGGGAAGGCACCAAGGGGACAGAATATCCCTTAATCTTCTTCTTCTTCTCTCTTGGACGTGGGCTTCTTGGTGGAATATGAGAGTGAAATTGCTAGCCAAGGATCCTTGAATGGTGGTGGGTAGTGGTCATTTTATAGGGTATGATGGGGGGTTAAGGTGCCCCTTGAAATGGAGGGCTAGGATGGAAGGATGGAGGTGGTTGGTGATCCTATGGCTAAGGTGAGTTGGTGCCAACCCAAGGGGTGTTAAAGGGGGTGGTTATGGTGGTGTTGGTGTCTTTTGGTGGTGGAGAGACACCGCCATTTTGGCGCCAACATGGGGTCTTCTAGAAGGGGGGTTAGGTGGATGGTGGAGATGGATTCAAGGGAAATTGTGTGGTGGAGATGAGGGGGAATTTTGGAGGGAAAAGTGGTGCCATTAAGGGGGTGGTTAGGGGTAGTTTTTGGTGCCACTTTTAGGTGTCTTTTGGAGGTGGTGGGTAGGTTAGGTTGGTGCCAAGTAGGTTAGCTTTTGTGGAGCTTAGGTGGAACTAGTTGGGTGGAGTTATTAGGTGGGTTTTTGGGGTGGTACAAGCCAAGGAAGTTGGAGCATAGCTAAGCTAAGCTAAGCTAGCTTAGCTAATGGAGGAGTAGAGGAGAAGGTGTTGGAGCTAGGGTTTGGAGGGAGGAGCTGAGGAGGAGAAGTCTGGAGCTGAAATTAGAGCTGGCTGCTGCTGAAGAGGCTGGCATGGAGCTACTCTGCTGGCTTAGCTTGCTAGTTCTTTGCTAGCTACTAAGCCGAGCTAAAGTAAGCTAGCTTCTACCATAATGAGCTGAGGTGAGCTAGGTCTGGTGCTCCCGGGGAGAATCAAGCTGGTTGAGGCAGCTAAGGTAGCTTAGCTCAACTGAGCTGAGCTAAGCTAAGTCCCCGGGAGCTGGACTTGAGCTTCCTGAGCTAGGATGAGTTCTTCTTCAGCTGGCTGGAGTTGAGTGGAGCTGGATGTAGCTAGATCTGAGCTGGGGTGAACTCCTGTCAACTCAGCTGAGCTAGCTAGAGCTCCCTGTGAACTAGTGGGAGCTGAGATGAGCTAGACTCAGCTAAGTTGAGTTGGATCTGAGTTGACTTGAGCTAGGGTGAGCTAGGATGAACTCTCTTGAGCTACTATTCAGCTGAGATTAGCTGAATGGAGCTGGGATGAGCTAACCCTAGTTCAAGTGAGCTAGGTTCCAACTGTGGTGAGCTGGATCGAGCTGAGTTCCAACTTGTCTTGGCTTCTCCTTCACCATTTTCCTTCTTGAGTGCTAGGGTTTTAAGGATCTGCATATCTGTACATCCCTAACACTCACAAAAACATATTAAAAAGACAAATAAAAAATGCAATGCATGCCTAACCTAATTTATGCCTAAATGCAGCCCAAAAACCCGTTTGCGGAGTAAAATCCTAAGAGCTAGTTTTGTTTTAATGCATAAGAATGATGATAAACTGGCGTTTATTAGACAACTTCGATCCATTTCGGGATATAATCAACAACGAGTAAGATGTACTCAAAGCCATTCGATCCTGGAAAGAGTCCCATGAAATCAATTCCCCAGATGTCAAAGATTTCGCACACGATGATAAGATTCATGGGTATCATATCGTGTGGGCCCATGTTGCAGAGGGTCTGACAATGAGCACATACCCTACAATAGGATTGTGCATCTTTGAACATTGTGGGCCAAAAGAACCCACACTGGAGGATCTTCGCTGTAGTTTTATGCCCAGAGTAATGGCCATCGTAGGCCTGGTCATGACAGAATGAGATGACATCTTTGACCACGTCATCGAGAATGCATCTCTAGATCACTTGTTCATTGTCGATGTGGAAAAGATATGGATCTTCCCAGACATAGTACTTGGCATTGGAAATCAGCTTGTCCCACAAGGAAGTTGACCAATCAGGCGAGACTTTCCTTGTAACGAAGTAGTTCACAATATCTACAATCCTGGGAAGTTTGCTAATGGCCAAGAGATTCCCATTTGGAAAGTGCTCGGTGATAGGTTCGGATGGGTTAATGACGAAAGAAGGAAGGCCAGACATGTGGTCAGCTACCACATTCTACTTTCCCACGTTGTCACAAATTTCAAGATCAAATTTTTACAATAGTAAGATCCAGCGGATTAATCTAGACTTCGCATCCTTCTTCCTAAGTAAGTGCCTCACTGCAATGTGATCTGAGTAAATGATGATGTGGGATCCAAGAAGGTATGATATGAATTTCTCTAGACCAAATACTATAGCCAGTAGGTCTTCCTTTGTAATCGTGTAATTACGCTAAGCCTCGTCTAGTGTCTTTTTGGCATAATATAGAACCACCAATTTCTCATAGATTTTCTACCCTAGCACCGCTCCTACTGTGCAGTCAGATGCATCGCACATGATCTCGAAAGGTTAAGACAAGTCAGAAGATTGCAAGATTGGTGCTTAGGTGACTCGATCATGCAGGATTTCAAAAGCGTGAATGCAATCACTCGTTATCTCGAAAGGTGTGTCCATTGAGAGAAGATTCGTTAAGGGGTGCATGATCTTGGAAAAATTAGATATGAATTAGCGACAAAATTCGACGTGCCCTAAAAATGATTTGATGTCTTTGATCGAGGTAGGCACAGGTAATTTGGAAATCAGATTTGCATTAGCTTGGTTGACTTGGATACCTCTCTTAGAAATAAGGTATCCAAGCATGATACCCTCAAGAACCATGAAGTGGCTCTTTTCCATGGAGAGAACCAAGTTCACTTCGATGCATCTTTGAAGGATATGGACCAAATGCAGGAGGCAGTCATTGAAAGATTCACCAAAAACTAAGAAGTCATCCATGAAGAACTCAAGGTATTTACCTACCATATCAGAGAATATGGCTAACATGTAAAGCTAAAAGGTAGCAGGTGTATCGGAAAGCCCAAATGGCATCCTACAGAATGCGTATGTACCGTATGGGCAGGTAAAGGTAGTCTTTTCTTAATCTTTGGGATGAATTGCCACCAGATTATATCCAGAGTACCCATCCAGAAAATAGAAAAACTGATTTCTTACCAATTTCTCGAGAATCTGATCAATGAATGGGAGCAGGAAATGATCTTTCTTCATGGAGGCATTCAATTTTTGATAGCCTATGCAGGCTCTCCATGAATTCACAATACAAGTCACGATGGTCTCTCCAAATTCGGTCGTAATCATAATGGGCCTTGCCTTCTTAGGCACAACTTGAATGGCACTCACCCAGTAGCTGTCAGAGATCGGATAGATGATTCCAGCGTCTAGCCACTTGACGATCTCTTTCTTCATGACCTCTTGAAGATTTGGATTTAGTCATCTCTACATTTCCCTCGATAGTCGTGAGCCCTCTTCGATGACGATACGATGTGTGCAATAGGAAGAGCTTATCCCAGTCAGGTTATCTAGAGTCCATCCGATGGCTCTTTGATGTTGTCGGAGGACAAAAATAAGCTTTGTTTCCTAATCAAGTGTGAGTCGGGAATTGATAATCACAGGAAGCATTTGATTGGAACACAAGAAGACATACTTCAGATGATTCAGGAGGGGCTTCAATTCTAGCACCAGGTTATTAGCAATGGGTGAGGGTTCTGGATGGGCCTCAGAAGATAGGATGGAAGCTATGGGTAGGTCTGGATCAGCTCTGGGTTTCTCTATCTGTGGGTCAAGATCTTCTCATGGCTGAGGATTAGAGATAATCGGGTTTTCCTCTGTAATTGGGTCCTCAACTAGAGAACCGATGTCACAAACTTCTTTGATTTCCCCATAGTTTATTCCTCTTTGAGACTTGAAGATATCAATTCGTAATGTCTTGTTCCCAAATTTTAACTCGATCTGGCCCTCTTCATAGTTGATATTTGCCCCAGTTGTGGCTAGAAACAATCTCCCTAAAATGATAGGTGTGTCCCTTAGATTTTAGCAATATCCATATCTAATACAATGAAGTCCACCAGGAAGTAGAAATCTCATATCCTAACTAGAACATCCTCAAGAACTCCTATAGGTGACTTGATTGATCTATCTACTAGCTGTAGAGTCACCTTAGTCGGTTTGAGCTCATTTTCCTCGAAATGATCTAGTAACGATGTAGGAATGAGGTTTATGGAGGCTTCTAAATCTAATAAAGCTCGATCAAACTTTAGATTTCCGATCTTATAGGAGATTAAAGTGGTGCTAGGATATTTCACTTTCCGTGGGAGTTTACTTAGGATGATAGAGTGGGCTTGCTCAGATAATACGATCGAATGCCTGTCATTATTTCATTGCTTACGCTTTGGTGTACATAAATCCTTCAGAAATCGTGAGTAAGCCGGTATGTGGGATATCGCATCCATCAAAGGGATGTTTATTTGGACTTGCTCAAAGAGCTTGACCAAGTCTTCCTCAAGTGCCATAGGTTTGGGTTTCCTCTTTCCTTTGGTCAAGGCCTCAGGAAATGGAACCTTTGTAGGTTCCTCTAAGATTGGTTTAGGCTTTGAATCTGGGATAGGGGTGTCCTGGATAACCATCCTAGGGTTAGGCTAGAGTTGCTAGGGTAAGGTGGATCCTGAGTCAATTCGCCACTACAGATGGTAGCAACATTTAGGACTGCTTAGTTTAGGTTCAAAGTGGGTAAAAGGGGTGGTTGCTGCTAATATCTCGAATATGATGTGGAAGACTCCATCTTGTAGGGTGATGGAGTAGAATGGCCCTGATAAATGTAGTGAGCTTGGCCCTGATTCTGGTTCATAACGAGCCTCTGGTTTGGCACGTTATTCGGATTTGACGGAGGTTGAGATGAGAGCACACTAGGCTGGCGAGAGCCAAACATCTATGTGAGTTGATCTTGAACCTCTGTAATCTCATCTTTGTGTTCTTTCTGCATAGTTGCATTAGTCTTTTGAATGTCAGCCAGGGGTGTTTGTAAAATCAGATTCATTTGATCTTCCCTTAATGGCCCAGATTGATAATCCATATTGGGCCTAGGCTGAGCAGGCTAATACAGGCGTGGAGCCTGTGGTCGGGGTTGGAATTGCGGTCTCTTGTTTTGATTATTTCTTGACCTTGTGAAGTTAGGATGATTGCACCATCTAGGGTTATAGGAGTTAGAGAATGGATCATTCTGGATGGCATGGAGATCCTGACAGGTTCGAGGAACTCCAAAGAAATCAGAGTACAAGGGTTCAGAGTTCCCCTAACTAGAGTAGGTAATATAGACACATCTATTTAGGTTAAAATGTCTACTTATGCATGTTCCTAGGTTTAGATTTGCATTCCATTTTATAAATATTGCATGGTATGCATCATTCTGCATTTAGAGTAGTTCTGTATATTTTAGGTTAATTGTGTCTTTTTTGTGGTCAGGAGAGAAGGAGATTTATTTTGGAGCCTTGGATTGACGATTAGACCGTACGGATCTGATCATGACAATGATCGGAGTCCAACACCTTCGAAATTGCCTCGATCAGAGTCCTGTAGCACCATATGCAGTCCGAGGAAGATCAATGGCCAAGGGACTAGGTGATGTAATTCGAAGCTTCAAATGCCAAATCCAACCGCGTGGATGGATTTGGGTCATCGATCGCAGCCCAATGACATGAAAATCAACTCAGTCTAACTTTGTAGCAGCCCCTACAATAGAAAGAAGATGGATAACCCAGATGGCACCACGTGGCGCCATCCAAGCCGCCCAACTCTGGTTAGCAATAGTGCACGGGCGCAGCCACAACCGTGCACATGGTGCAGGGAGCACAGGCATGTGAAGCGCGCAGCATGCTACAACAAAGCAGATCTTCAGTGACGTGGGCCTTTAGTGATGCTTGTGGCAGTCACTAATGGTCTACACGTGCCAGAAAGAGGAATTGAAGGGAGGATCTTCAATGACAGCTACAACGATGTTTACTGATGTCAGTAATGACCCAGATGCAAATTTGTTCTTCCTCCTCCACTATAGAAGGACCTACCCTCCACCATTCCAAACCATCTCTTCCTTTCTTCCTCTTACCACCTCAAAGGCCCTAAAGAAAGCTTGTCCCAAGCCCAGGATGCTCCTCTAGAATAGAAAATCAAATAGTTTTCCCTCCCCTCATCCCCATTTGTGGAGCATCCTGTGGCCATCCTCTCACCTCCCTTCAGGAAGAAGATCCTCGCCGTGACGTCATCCTGCCCCATCCTCTGTCATTCGGTGCCATTCTCCTTCGTCCTGCTCCTCACCACCTTCCTCCAAGCGATGTCAGAGCAAGTCATCCTCTAAGCAATCGTCGAGGGGGATTTCTCCCACCTCATTCTATCTTTCTATGCTTTCGTGGTGTAGATTTTCTTCTTTCATGGTGTAACAAACAATTCTTCATGAGTAGATGATTATTTCTCTCTCTCTCTTTCTCCCTCTCTCTTATTTTTGCAAGTAGATAAACTTTTCATTGACTGAATCCCTTACTTGCTAAAAATACCAAAAAATTAAAAAAAGATAAAAATAACCAAAAACAAATAAAAGCAAAGTGTGGATTTTCAAAACCAAACGTTCGCCTCCCAGTGTTCGACCTGGGACTCCCTTTTCGAGTTTTGGTTATAAATTTTATTTGATCACTTGTTTTGCGAGCTACGATGACGGTTCCTCCAAACCCTGATTTCTAATTCGCGAAACACATGCGATCATT